>JBCEWE010000510.1:0-630000 GCA_039877035.1 Silurus lanzhouensis | reverse complement strand
AAAACCTTAGCGGCCTAATAAATATTTATGTCAGTGAATGTGCAACTTTAAAGACTAGCCTTTATCCACAGTTATGGCCAGGTTAAAAAAACGTAGGAACAATTAATGTAGTGTAAATGGTGGTAATCTAATAATTCAAGAACAAATAAAATACACCACATTGTTCAAAGTATGTAGACACTTGATCAATCGCTCATATGTGCTTGTTGTACATCCCTCTGCAGATTTAGCGCTTCTTTGCTGTTATATGACCTCCACTTTTCTGGAAAGTCAGAGGTTAATAAATTGTCTTAAGCTCCTTTATAAAATTTATAAAAGGCCACACTGTAACAACATTTCTGTGGAGAAGTCTGTGTGTGCCCCAGGGCCATGCTAGAGACAGGAAATTTTGTTGTTGTTGCATTTTTTTATACGCATTTCTTTCTGTTTTTGTTTTCTTATTTGTATCTTACAAAAAACATTTAATGCACATGTTTCCTTTAAAAATGACCCTTCCTAAAAATAAAGAATTCATCACTTCATATACATTTAATATTGTATTAAGGGTAAAATAATGACTGCTTATTATAAACATTGTTATTATTAGAGTTAAAAATATGAGAGAGAGCAATCCAGATTACATTGTGTAAATACATAGTTAGACTATTTTTAGTTTTGATTTTATACTGATTTTATAAACAAAGCAGTTGTTTACAATGTAGAGATACAATGAAATATAGTGCAGAATTCTTTCTTGTTTTTTTCATTATGTTTATTTTATGGCTTCTGCATTATTAAGTCAGTAGAAAAACACTTGGAACATTAGTTTTCAACAAAATAAATGTGTGTATGTCAGTAAGGTGAGCACTATATTGCACAAAAACAACCATTTATAACCCTAAAGTGTAGCTTCTTTTAATGTCCTCAGGGTTTTTCTGTCTTTGGTCTCCTTCTCATTTGGAAAATGTTGCTTAGATGGTTTAAGGTCTCATGAGTTACTTGGCGAGTTTAAAACCTTAAACCTTCTCCCACAGTGAAGTTCTGTGTTGTGTTGGCAGTGTGTTTTGGGCCAATGACATGCTAATTAACCAATTTTGTCTGCTAATTAACAGACATTAATGTATCCAAATTAAACATGCTGATGTGTAAGTTTCTCAGTTAATTTGAATACATTTCTCTGTTAATTGGTAGACTTTTTGTTCCTGTAGATATCTGAGTTCCTTCTGCTGATACCTCCATGAGTTCCATCATTAATAAATATTGGTGACACTGTCAACAAAGCCAATACATGACACAGACGCAGTCATACAAGCCCAAACCATGACATTATCTTTAACCAATGAGCTTGTTTCTTTCTCCACTCCGCTTAACATTTCACTTACTTTAGTAGAGGTTAATCTTGGTTCCAGAACCTTTGTGGATCTTCTCTGTATTTCTTTGTGAATTCCAAGCTGGCCTTCTGATGCTTATTGCTGATGGGTGACTGGCATCTTGTAGTAAGGCCACTAGATTTCTATTTTTAAGGTCTCCCTTCTGTCCTGTGGAGGTTGTTGATGATGTCACTGATTTTTGTTTTGGGTTAAAAGAAAGGGTACAATGTTCTGTTCTGTTCTGTTCTGTTCTGTTCTGTTCTGTTCCAATTATTTTAGAGAGGGCTGTACATATAAAGTGAAACTAAATGGATGACAATGATTTATATGTACTTGTTTTGTACATTTTATACTATACTGTCATGTTTTAATTTTTCTTTACAGCAAAATATATAAAAAAATTTTTGCACACAAATATTGACCATTCTGATGGACAGTTAATTACAAATAGTGGGTACGGGCAATGATATAAATTACTCAGAGATTTATGAGTCTGTATTTGTCAGACAATAAAATTTAAAATACAAATTCTGCAGGATGCAGAGAGGCTAGAAGAATGTATGTGTAAATGCATATCTGATTGCAGGCATGTCAAATAACATTGCTACATGGGTCAGTTTTGTAGATTATGAATTTGATATACATTTTAAAATGGAAATTGTTTTTGATATGAACTACACTGGAAATCAAAATTAGAGAACAATTTATAAACAATTGAACAATTCTGAAATAATGTCATCTTTACTGCTCAACAGTTGAGGGAGTTTTTGTCCTGTCTATACCATGCTACCAGAACACCTTTTCCACAAAATAAATAAGGCATTTAAAAAAAAAACATTATTTTGCAGAAAACACACTGATCAAAATTAGAGAACACTTTCAGATACCTCCCAGTTATTGGTGTTAATCTGGCACCTGGTGCTAATTTCCTTGATTATCTGTCAACCCCTATTTAACTGGCAGCCTAACTTCCAGTTTCACTGACTCTGCAAGATGGTGGGCCGTTCTAAAGTGACTGAAAGCCTCCGGCAGCAGGTTGTCCAGATAAAGGCCAAAGGGATGACCCTATCAGCCATAGCAAGACAAGTTGGTCGTTCCAAATCTGTGATTTCAAGAATATTGAATCTTTACAACATCTCAAACTCATTCAAGTCTGCCAAGAAGGCTGGTCGTCCACGGAAGACAAATACAAGAGAGGACAGGATACTGCGGAGGATCTCAATGGGCAATCATTTCCACACTGCAGCTGGAATTGCTCACCAGTTCAGCGCTGAACAGGGTAAGGATCTGTCTCGTCATACAGTATCTCGACGATAAAGAGCATTTGGACTGAAAGCCGACTCTGCAGTGACCAAACCTCTCATTAGCAGAAAGAATCAAAAGGCTAGACTAAGCTTTGCTGAGGAGCATGTTGTGTGGACAGAGGAGAACTGGTCCAAAGTTCACTTGAGTGATGAAAGCAAGTTTAATTTATTTGAGTCTGATGGGAAACATTATGTTCGGCGACAAACTGGAGAAAGACTGAACCCAAAGTGTGTAAAGAAGTCAGTGAAAATAGGAGGAGGAAGTGTCATGGTTTGGGGCATGTTTTCTGCAGCAGGAGTTTGGCCTCTTATACAGCTACATGGCAGAGTGAATGCAAATGTTTATCAGAACCTTCTTCAACAACATATGGTTCCTTCCATGCGTTCATCACCCAATCACCCCGCAGTGTTCATGCAGGACATCGCTCCATGTCACACAACAAAACGGGTAAAGCAGTTCCTTGAAACTGAAAATATTGAAATAATGCCTGCCCAGAGTCCTGATCTCAACCCAATAGAGAACCTCTGGAAAATCCTTGGCGACAAAGTTATGGCCAAGAAACCCACTACAGTCACCGAACTGTGGAGGAGACTGGAAGAAGAGTGGACCAAAATCACACCAGAGCAGTGTGAGAGTCTAGTGCTGTCCTGTGGCCGCAGATGTGCTGAAGTCATTCAGAGCAGAGGCCTGTACACTTCCTACTAATTGCTGACTGTTATAACCTTCAGACAATTTTATTGTAATCTTTTTCCATGCTACAGTCATTGTTGTTCTCTAATTTTGATCAGTGTGTTTTCTGCAAAAAAAAGGTTTTTTTGGAAATGCCTTAGTTATTTTGTGGAAAAGGTGTTCTGGTAGCATGGTATAGACACGACAAAAACGCCTTCAACTGTTGAGCAGTTAGGATGACATTATTTCAGAATTGTTCAATTGTTTATAAATTGTTCTCTAATTTTGATCTCCAGTGTATGTGACTGACACAGTGTTGCTTTGTACTTTTATGCAACTTCTGGATCTTATGCAATATCTCTAGATTTATACATATGACAATAACAGATAATACAAAAATAAATTCAATCAACTGCTGGATAAAAAGATTTATGAAGACAAGATGATGATGGATTTGGACTGTAGTTAATGTCAACAGTCTGCTACATCAACTCAGGACTTCTTTTCGCTTCTGATCATCACTGTACCCTGCAACATCGTATATCTGCTGTAAATGGACATTCGGTGCAACCCAGATGGGGATCGGTTCCCTCTTGAGTCTGGTTCCTCTCAAGGTTTCTTCCTTATGCCATCTCTGGGAGTTTTTTCTTGCCACAGTCGCCACCGGCTCGCTAATCAGGGACAAACTTACTTATAAAGAACATATTCACTTTTACTCACCACATTTTCTGTGTAAAGCTGCTTGGAGACTTTTGTTCATTATTGAAAGTGCTATACAAATAAAAATGAAATAAAGCGAATTGAATTTTGTTAGTGTTAAGATGGTTTTCACACTGTTTCACACACCTTCCTTTGTCTGTTCAGTGTCTATAGAATATTTACGATGTTAGTCTGTAAGGTAAACAGGGAGTCTTATCTGGACTCACACATCTCCGGCTAGTATATCCTCTTGTCTAAACAGGAAACCACTAGGTCAGGTTTCTTTTCTCTGTATGTGTATATATACGTTCTGTGTCTGCAATAAACAGAAGAGGAAGAACATGCATTCTGTGTGCTGTGTATTTCTTCTTCCCTGATATCAGAAAGGCACCACAGGCATAACAGGTCGTATGGAAAACCTCTCCAAGAATTAAGTTTCGTTTGGGCATGATAAAAATCTAACAGTTTTGGTGTCAAAAGTGGGATATTTCCGGCAATATCCAAAAGGGAAATCTCGCATCAAGGTAAGTTTTAAGAGACTTCCTTGTTTGCGGGGATTGTCCCGTATGCCAGCCAATAGGGCTGCATATGTGTTTGTGTCTTGGTTATGCATTAATTGTTTAATTAATGATAATTTCCGACATTGTTTTCCTCACCTTAGATGTAAGATGCAAGATTAGAAGACGTTTTTTACGGTCTGTCTAATATAGGCGATATTGTCTCAAGTATCCAAAAGAATCCACGATAATTTAATGCCCGAAAAAAAATAGATAAATGAAAAATTAATTGTTTAAAAAAAAAAAAAAAAGTGAGAGAAAAGAGAAAAGGGACTATAGAAAAACGGACATTTTGAAAAGACTTTAAAAATTTTCAAAAGACTTCAATCTTGTTTTGGCTTTATAGTCTATTTTTTTCTCCTAACTTTTAAAATTTGTGATCTAATTGGAAAGACTGGATTACCCTTTTTGTTTGAAGACTGTGATCCCCCTGGTGCCTTGCGCAGCTGTATTGTCTAAGTGTTATGTGTTGTGTGTATCGTCTGAGTGTTAAGTGTTGTGTGTCTGTTCTTTGTTCTATGTAAAGAAGATGGGTCATGACATTTCTCGCTTATTGCCGGAAGAAAATCCCAAATATTGGATTTATAGGAATTGTGTCGGTTATTGAACTAATCCTTATTTAGACTATTTGGCATTATGGAGTGAAATTGTGTCACATCTAGGTCTTTTCCTAAAGATTTAGATGCTGCTAGAGGTTTCTACTATGCTCCAGGTTAAGTTACCCCGTTATGCTCTGCACTGCAACAGGAAGTGGTGCATTCCAGCCTCAGCACAAAACTCAAGGAGGAGGTCCTAGGAAAAAGGGGAAGTTCATCTATAAGAGAATAGATAGATTTCCAATTTCATGTCCTGTAACTCACCTTTTGCCTGTGGTGACACCGACTGGTACGAATTTTTATCATAACTTTACAATAATTCCAAATTCGCCTTTACACCTTTTAGGAAGAGATATGATGCACAAAATGGGAATGGAAATTCAGTTTTTTTAAACCAATGTCTCACTGTCTTTTCCTTCTGTCCTCATGCTCACATCCGGAAGATTTCTTTCAGGGTAGTACAGAGGTCCTGCCTGATGAACCAAATTTAGGTGAAGTTAACCCTAAATTATGAGCCTCTCACAAAGATGAGGCAGGTTTAATCCAGGTAAAACCGTATCATGCACTCATGAAAACATACCATCCGATTTTTGTTAAACAATATCCATTGTTGAAAGAGAAGAATGTTGGCATTGCACCAGTTATTGACAATTTATTGTCACAAGGTGTTTTGATCGAGACACATTCACCGTAAAACACACAGATTAATCCCGTTTTGAAGGCAGATAAGAAATGCTGGAGGCTAACACAAGATTTACGAGAGATTAATAAATTAGTTATTCCGTTAGCTCCTTTGGTGCCTGATGTAGCTACCATTATTAACTCTATACCAGCGATTCACAGATTTTTTACTGTGATTGAGCTTTGTTCTGCTTTTTTTAGTGTCCCTTTGGCCTCAGAGACGCAGCCGCTTTTCACATTCACCTATAGGGGAAGTCAATTCACCTGGACCCGTCTTCCTCAGGGTTTCGTTGACTTGTCTTCCGAATTATACTAAACCTTTTCACCTTTATGTGCACGAACGTGGTGGTACGGCTGCGGGGATCCTAGCCCAGGAACACGGTGACAGATATCGCCCTGTTGCGTATCTTTCCAAATCTTTAGACAACATAGCACAAGGGTTGCCCTCATGCTTGCGTGCAGTGGCTGCTGCGGCTCTGATGGTCCGGGATGCTGAGAAAATGGTGCTGTCACATCCTTTGATACTGTACACCTCACATCAGGTAACAGCTATTTTACACAACATTTGACAGCACAACGTAGATCTGGTTATAATACCACACTCTTGGCAATGGAAAACTTAACCATTAAGCCTCTTCTCAGCCGCATTCAGCTGTAGTAGCTCTGCGTGATCTGCTAGACGATATTGACTTAGATGGTTTTGACGACACACATGATTGCCTTGATCACATTCAGCAAGAGACCTCTTGTAGGCCCGATCTTTTAGATACGGCCCTGGAAGAGGGGGATTGTCTATATGTAGATGTTCATGTTCAAAATCTTCTGATGATGTGTATTTATGTGGATATGCGGTTGTAAGATTACCTAATGTAATAGTTGAATCTAAATCATTACCATACACATCAGCATAAGCTGCAGAGTTGGTCGCACTTACAAGAGCATGTCAGTTGTCTGAAGGTAGAAACAGGCCGAAATTGGACTGTTGTTCTCCCGGCAGTACTCACAGAAATGAAAATGACCCTATCTTCAACAAAACTAACCCTTTGAAAGTTTTATGTTCTAACCTTTCTTGACCCCATGGGTCAGGGGACGTACTGGCATTTCTTCTTTAGGTAACCTGGAAGTGATGGTGGACGACTACGTTTCTGCCCTGGTTGAGAAATTGAATTCTATCAGTGCTGATGTCTTACTAACTCTTCCTCTGCCCACAGATAAGTCAACACACCCTTTTGTGCCTAATCAGCAGGTCCTGATAAGAAGTCCATAGCCTACCAAGGTCGTTGAGCCGAAGTATCTGGGTCCAGCGACTGTTCTAGCTGTAACCAGAACTGGGGTTCTGACTGATTATCAGCCACAGTGAATACACGCAAGCAGGATCAAAACAGCACCCACTTATTCTATGCACTAATTGGTCTGTTGGCCTAAGAAGCCAGCCTAAGTGAGTATTCAGGGCTGAAACAGTTGAGAGCCCACAGAAAGATCCTTTCTTTATAGTAGAAAGGGGGCCACCTCCGGGGTGAAGATCTGACTCACTTGACTGTTTAGTTTAGCTCACCCTGATACCTGCTCTAGGTCTTAATTCTATAACTATATGTGCACAGTTGTAACTAGACTCCGAATTTTTCTTATTCTCTTGAACACCTTATTCAGAGAGTAGACTGTTACGTATACCTTATAATACTGTTTATAGACATATTGAACAAGCACTGAGACATAATTGTCTCATGACGTCTTGGAGAACGTGAAACAACTGCTGAACAAAGTTTTTTTGAGAAGATTAAGAGTTTGTTTATGAGTGTTGAACACTATTTTGTTTTAGGAATGATTCTTTTATTGATTGTTGGAATTGTACTTTGTATGTTGCCATGTTTGATGACGATGGTAAGACAGGCCATAAAGGCCTCGATTTGAGTGATGATGATGAAGGATTATATGCATGTAGGGAAAGAATAAAATGGAATCTGTATGTTTTTGTTTGTCTTTATCTTTTCATCTGCAGTTTATGTCACCAGTTCTGTTCCCAGGATGAACATCCTATGTTTTGGTGTGTGATGCTAAATCATAAATGATTTAAAGTGGCGATTGTTAGTGTTACGACGGTTTTCACACTGGTTCACACACATTCCTTTGTCTGTTCAGTGTCTATAAAATATTTACGATGTTAGTCTGTAAGGTAAACAGGGAGTCTTATCTGGACTCACACATCTCCGGCTAGTATATCCTCTTGTCTTAACAGGAAACAACTAGGTCAGGTTTCTTTCTCTGTATGTGTATATATACGTTCTGTGTCTGCAATAAACAGAAGAACATGCATTCTGTGTGCTGTTTATTTCTTCTTCCCTGATATCAGAAAGGCACCACGGGCATAACAGGTCGTATGAAAAACCTCTCCAAGAATTAAGTTTCGTTTGGGCATGATAAAAATCTAACAAATTTACATTTTAAAATAATGACTGAGAAGCTGTATGATTTTTTTTTTTTTTAGAATAGTAAAGCTTAAAAAAAAAACTATATTTAAAATTCATTAATCTTACTGTCATCAGTGTGATCAGTTTTCTCCATCTAAATACAATTAATTGTATGTACATTAATTAAGTCACTTTGCCCTGATTATAATGCCATCTTATTGCTAATCTAAATATAAACTGACACTTGTACCCATAATTGTCACTAGCTGGTATGGTATGTTAGGACAGTTGAACTATAGTAGTAAACATTTTTATGTGGTAGATGACTGTGGTGTAGCAGGGGATAAACAATTAATTAAATAGCCTATTCTTGTTTATTCTTGAGTCCTCCCCAGTGTTGTATGATGGATAGTTATTCACAAGCCAATGTTAATTTTTAAATAAATAGTTAAATGGTCCAACTAAATCCCAACTACTTTGTTGTCCCTCACTGTTGTCTAGAGGGAATCACTTGTGCTTGATTACATGATGCAGTTTTGTAAAAGTTTTATCAGGATGAACTTATCAGGATGCTTTACTACTCTAAGCTGCAAATCTTAAAATGTAAATGTACATAAAATAATAATAAAGAATATTATTATTATTATTATTATTATTATTATTATTATTATTATTATTATTATTAGTAGTAGTAGTAGTAGTAGTAGTATTATTAGTATTATTATTACTGTTGCTATTATTAAAATCATACTTTATGTTTCCCATACTTTATTTTTTAGACATCATTAGAAAAAATATAGATATCCAAAATTTTAAGGAGTTTCATGATCATTATTTTAGTATAGAACACTCTGTGCATGACACTTTTAAGCCAAATACTGTATATATATATATAGCAAAATATTTGCACTGGGAAACTTTTTCTTTAGATTATACCTTGTATTTCATACTCTGCTGGTATGTTGCCTGAGGTAATAAAACTGACTCAATTTACCATCCTGACATTGGGGACTGGTGAGCTGGTGCAAATTATTGAGTTCAGTAATTTGTCACAGGGCTTTGCCAGCAATAGTGAAGCCGTGACAAGCATTCTAAGCAAAATCAACTTCAGCAACAGCCTGTCAGACACATTTCATTAGCAAAAGTGTCATAAGCTTTTTGTCACAGCCAGTAAGATGTTCTTTTACCTACATGGGATTATAAAACATTAAAAGCTAATAGGCAAAAATCATGTGTAATAGTTCTCTGTTGAATTGTTTAGCCCCAACTGAAAACATGAAAAACCTCACAATGTGACTTATTTGCTGAACCTTACAAACAAATGATGAACACAGAATAAACCAATAGAGACTGGATTTAACTGCTACTCAATGAAAAAATATTACTAAACTTGGCTGATTTGGGATCTTTTGTTCATGAAAAAAGTAACCATATTAGGTGTTTGTGATCATTTAGCTGCAGGAGCATTAGTGAGGTTGCATATGAGGCTCTGGAATGCAGTTGGTGCTCTGGTGTTGTAATTCATCGCAAAGGTACTCAGGTGGAACATTTAAGTTCTTCCACTTTAAAGTTCTTGTCCTCATGGGCATCATCATGCTGGGTTAGGTTTTACAGAGACATTCTATAAAATTGTGTGCTTTTGCAAGAATCCATGGACAGATGAAAACAGAATTATAAAAATATGCATATTTGCATATTTAGAAAAAGGAAAAACTGAAATATTGCATGCAAATAAGTATTCAGACCCTTTGCAACATCACTTGAATGTAGCTCAGTTGCCTCCTATTCTTTTGCTTATTGCTGAGAAGTTTCTACACCTTGACTGGAGTCCACATGTGGTAAAGTAAATTGACTAGACATGATTTGGAAAGGTACACAACTGACGCATCGCCACACAGGATCTCCAGAGCTCAGTCAAGTTGACCTTTGGGTTCTTGGTGACCTTTTCTTACTAAGGCCCTTTTCCCCTGATTGCTATGTTTGGCCAGGTGACTTAGAAGAGTCCTGGTGGTGTGCCACGACTATCCTCAATAAAAACTGTTCTACAGCGCTCAGGACCTCAGACTGGTCTAAATGTTCACCTTTCAACATGATAACAACCTTAAGTGCACAGCCAAGACAACACAGGAATGGCTTAGGAACAACTCTGTGAACGTCCTAGAGTGTCCCAGTCAGAGCCCTAAATTGAACCATATTGAACACATCTAAAGAGACTTAAAATTGGCTGTCCACCGACGGTCCCCTTCCAAACTCGACGATTTTGTGAGGATTAGTAAAGAAGAATGGCAAATGGCAGAAAATCCCCAATCCAGGTGTGCAAACTACATCACATCAGACCCAAAAGGCTGTAATTGCTGCCAAATGTGCTTCAACATTAACATACACATACACATATAAAATAATTAAAACAATTAAAAAAATAAATAAATTTGACACATTTCAGCAACTATTTTACCATTTTCTTAAGGGAAATATATTAGATTAGTCAATGTGCCACTTGTATAGAAGTACAAATTCTAAAATGAAATAAAACAATTTACAGGCACAAGGTCAAAAGCAAACTCTTGCATAGTTCATGCGCAGTATAATTATAGAGCACACCGAAGCAAAATATCAGAAACCCAAGACAGGTGACTCGCTGATTACAACAGACATTACTTCATTATTAAAGAAAGTTATTTTTTTTTATAAAATATTATATGTTCTGTTGATGTTCTGAAAAGTTTCTTGTTCATGTCCAAGTTCATCATTTCCACAAAAAGTCAAACTCAAATAAAACGAAACGTTTGTAAATTTTCCTTTTTTTTTCATATTCAAAAGGGAAGCGAGTGACACTAAAAAACAGAGTAGCTGGAAGAAGCAGTCAGTACATTGAAAATAAAACTACTTATACATTTTACCTTCATAAATATTGCGGGCAGGAGCGAGACAGAACCTTGGGGGAGTCCCTACTTGACTATTCTACTTTCCCATGCAGGTCTCTACTTGACTGTAGGCAAGAGACAATTTTCTTGGTACTTCTCATCAGGACGTCGCTGCACATGCTGGACACCATCTAAACCTAACAAGTTTATCTTAGTCTCATCAGACCACAGGACATGCTTCCAGTAACTCATGCTCTTGGACAGGTCGTCTTTGGCAAACTGTTTGCAGGCTTTTTTGTGAGTCAGTTTGGGACAACAGCTATGCAAACCCACTTATTGCAGTGTGTGGCATATGGTCTGAGTATTGACGTGCGGACCTTCTGCTTCTGCAACCTCTAAAACAATGCTGACAGCATTCATGCATCTGTTTTTTTTTTTTAAGCCAGCTCCTGCACCTGACGCACAGCAAGGACTCAATTTGTTTGATGGACCCTTGCAAGGTCTGTTCCGAGTGGAACCCCTCTTGGAAAACCTCTGTATGACCCTGGCCACTGTACTGTAACTCAGATTCAGGGTGATACTGAACTTCTTATAGCCTCTGCATCTTTGTGGAGAGCAACAATTCTAATTCTCAAATCCACAGAGTTCCATGAGGTTCCATGTTGAACATTTAGTATTTAACTTAAAGCAAATTTTTACTGCTCTAATACAAGATACACAAATTTGTATGGTTCTGTCAAGCAGACAAAAAACATGAACATAATGAATAGGACATGTGGCTTTGCACGGTTGCACGATGTACAGCTGTTATAAGTTTGGGTGTACTCACTTTTATTGGCAGTTATAATATAAGACAATAATGGCTGTATGTTGAGTTATTTTCAGAGGACAGTAAATCTGTACTGCTATACAAACTGCACATTGACTACTCTAAAATATTTCCAAAAATATTTGTGCGTTTTATATTTGTTTACATGAATACTGTGTAACATGAAAGTGTGAACATTTACTCTGTGGTTTCTGCAGTTAATTCCTGCAGAAGTATAACCTCGAACCACTGAGTCTCTCCTCCCTGTGATTCATGACTGATTTAAACCTGGAAAAATAATCAAATAAATAACCGGTCAGTGGCAACGATCCATCAAGGGTATCACGTCCACCTCCGCATCATGCCAGACCATGAGTCATTTTTAAACGACACTCTTGTAAAGCTTAAATGACGCACCGTGCAAAAGCACACTGGCAGCAGGTTCGTTATCAGGATGAATGACCTGCTTCTGTGGTTGTTTTTTCGTTCCCTGCAAAAAGGGAAAGAAGGGAAAAAAAGATTAAAATCATTTAAACGAAACCTTTCGCTGAACAGTTTATCAACAAAAATCTATTTACACACAAATGAAATCTGACAATATGTAAAACTGCAATATGACGTTTCATGGATTTTTTTGTATTTGTTGTCTATAACACTAAAATAAATTGGAAATACAGTGAAAAGCATGAGCACATACAAATATTTTGTCAATTATTTATAGATTGTACTGTTTTGAGTGTTATTTCCACTCATAATTAACGACTTCAGTGTTAAACAATCATGGTACCTTTGTTATATACTGTTGCTAAAAGGGCATTATAAAATTAATCAACTCGAATGGGCAGCTTTCCCTATCCACTTAAGATAGAAAACAAACAAAATCAGTGTAACAACACTTGCCCTCACACTTCCTCTGCCAACATGGTAATGCAATTTGTGCTTTAAAGGTCATTTAGTAACACTATGCATGAAGAATCTGTTTATCCTTCAGATCTCTTCTTTAGATAAGCACCAACAGATCCAATCCAGTGTCCATTCTGGCCTATATCAAAGCTTACTGTAGCTATACTTCTATAGTTATACTGTATAAATATGCATATGTAAGGGGCCTTCTCTAAAAATATATTTTTGTGAGACTATAAAGAGAAATAGTGTAAGCGAAAACCACTGTGTATATAAGAAACCACAAAAACAAGCTGGATAGTTTCTCCAAGCTATTGATTTTCATTGATTCACACCTACACACTGTAAGCCTGAAGATTGCTGGGTGATTGCCAATATAAGGATCCTGAGTCACTAAAATTGTAGGAAGCAGTCGGAGTGTACTCTTAAATAAAAAATAAAATTTTAATGGCTATATAACAGCGATGCTATTAGGAGGAGCAGCAGATGTTTGGGTTTGCAAATCAACCTGTTCCTGCCACATCACCCGTGTAAACCATCTTTATGGATCTCATTTAGTGCACAGGGGCATTGTCATGCTGAAACAGGTTTGGGTCTCCTAGTTAAGGTGAATTTAATGATACTGCATCCCATAAAATTGTGGACCTCCAACTTTGTGTTTACAGTTTGAGGAAAAACCACATATGGCTGGAAAATCTTTTACATTGAATAATGTAACATGAGACAAATGGATTCCAATGGCTCTTTCTTAATAAATGTTTATCAGTATAGTTATTGAACAAGCAGAATGAAGTTACTTGATAATGAAATATGCTAGTTCTTCTAGTGGTTTGTATGTTTCTTATCTTTATTCATTACTTTGTTAACTCATTTTGAGAACAATAAATAGAAGGCTCTTAATATTGAATCTGGAAACTAAGTTAGTCCTCGTCCATGTTGTTTCCTATGTGGATAACAATATATCTTTGTTAATTACAATTCCTTAAATATTGTTTCACATATAACTACGTTTTTAAACTATTTGTGTGTGCCTTATGCTTTTAACACTTTCACTTAAACAAGAGACTTCTTTCATTGCTCTGTTCTCTGGCTCAGCATGTCTTTTTTTGACTGTAATAAATATACAGTGCAATATGTATCAAACCCACTGAAATACTGACAGTGTGCAGCATAGTGTTTCAGGGGAATACCCATACAGTTTGTGTTTGTGCATGCGCTGTTGTTTGTGTTGGGGATGGGAGTATCCGGTGAATCAAATCAGCTCATTTCCATGCTAATAACAATCTACATTAAAACATACTGAGTTTCTACAAAAGTAACCTCTCAAAATTGTCGAATTATCAGATATTAGTACAATATTATTACTTATTAACATAATTCGTTAAGGTTTGTGGTCCTCACTAATGTTCTCTTATGTATCTCTAGGTTTACACACTAAAGTCTCAGAGCGGAGAAACCCATTATTGAGGCAGCATTTCTCTGTTAATTAGTGTTGCCTGATGAATTGCACAACACTGTTAGAAAAAGAGCTGTTTCTCTGACAGTAGTGCTGTGTTTACTTTGCCACCTGACAAGCAGGGAAAACATAGCACTCCAGCAGAGCAGAGCTGACTGACACAGCTTGTTAGCAACTCCAACAGGAATGAGGAGATGTTTATAAATGCGCAATACACTGGAGAGATTCAACGTGCATCCGCCTCTCTACTAATTCAGGAGCATCAATCTCATTCATATAACACACCAGGACTGGATTGGCCATCAAGACTATTTCGCTACTGATTTTAATGCTGTCGAATAAATGCACTGTAATTTTAATCCATTTACTCAAACATAATTGTTTAATAAATAATTAAATAACTATTTTTGCTAACAGTATTGAATATCATTCTCATTCTTCTCCCACTCCTCATATTTTTACACCTTTTATCTTAAAAAAAAGAAAATAAAATAATGTATACAACCTGATAAATGATAAAACATGGCCAGATGGAGCTGAAAAGAAACGGGCATGTGGAAAAACCTTTAAGGAAATACACCTGACATTTGTCAGTTGTCAGTCTGATCTACAAACAACACTATATAATTTGGCTGTACAATATCACTATTTATTCGAGTCCTCAAAGCCTTGGACACCAAGCCATGCACACTGAAACAGTATGTCAGGCAGGCCATGTAGCTTTTTTGTTTAGACACATTAGAAGCAAATCTGAAAGAGAGAAGCTGTCAAAGCAGAATTTGGCCAAACCTATGACCACTAAAACACATGAAATGCCACACACACACGCATCATGATGGTCTAAAAAAAAAGAAAAAGAAAAACATGTGCCTTGCAGAGTCCTTATAGTCTTGGACACTTGGTTTTAGTACTAGTGAGATCTTTGACTGGACACAAAGGAACAAATATAAAGCATTTCTGTAGACTTTTTAAATTCATAGTTAATAGTAATACAACTCTTGGACTCAAGTCTTGGATCAGTCTGGCCAGACCTTTCTAATCCATTCACAGAGCATTTGTACACTGATAGCTTGTTTTCTTCACAATTCTGTGTGATCTGTCTAAACAGCAAGAAAATCCCAGGAGGTCACATTCTAAAATACTCAAACATCCTGTCTGGAACAGTCACGCTATTGCCATTGAGAACTTTTTATTTTTATGTCTACATGACAATTTTGTTTATTGCATGTGTGGGTGTCCCTAATAAATTGGTCTGTAATACATTATAGCATGTGGTCAGTGGTCTAAATGGGTCATTGGGGTGGGTTGGGTGTCTGAGACCAAATCTTTCTTTCACAGTTTGCCTGAATTGTTTAGATCAGTTATATTTGTAGAGCAGTTAAAAAAAAAAACAGATTTAATTAAATCAAAACATTACAAATGTAAAAAAGGGATAAGGGAGAAAACCTCATCAAAGAAATGGTTTATAATATGTCTCACACTGACTTACAATCGGTTTTGTTATCTGTGTCGTCCTTACTATCAGTGGTGAACGAAGTACACAAAACATGTAGTTGAGTTAAAGTAGAGATACACTCTACTGAAATATGACTCCAATAAAAGTAAAAGTGTCTCTTTAAAATTTAACTTGAATAAAAGTATTTGCCTTCAAATGCATTTAAGTATATAATATGATTTATTATGGCTATAATGTTCTCTCATTGAATACTTTTTGTCACAAGACAAGAATATTTGTGTGCTAAGAGTGACAGTAAGAACTTAATCAACTCAGTTTATGTGAAAAGACTCTGTTACTCTCAGTGCACCAATCTATTAATAGAATCACATCAATGAGTCAAACACTGATTAATATTCATTAAAATGATTATGAGCCCAAAACCTTCTTTTCATCTACTTCTAAAAAATTGTGCGAATAAGGCCACGGGTGTTGTGCAGAGTTCGAGTCAGGAGTTTCTTTTTATTCCGAATCATTTCTCCTTCTCTAAATGCTCTGCTTGCTGTTGAACTGATGAAGTAGATGCCACCAAGTGCAATCAAAACAAGTGTAAAACAGAGCACGTGTTCTACCCTGGTTGTTGGCTTGCTGACTGCTTAACTAATTAAGTTTTTATCCACTTATAAATAAAAGGAACAACTGATTTATCTAAATATAATTGAGTAAAAAGTCAGATATTTGATTTTGAAATGTAGTGAAGTTAAAGTCTCCCCAAATACTTCAGTAAAGAAGTACTTTATTAAAGTACATGAATAAGCTACTTAAGTACAGTAACAAATTACAGTTACTTTGTTTCTGTCCACCACTGCTTACTATACATAAACACACCCACACTGTTAATTTACCTGTAAAACAAAAATACATACTTTAGAAGAATAAGCAATGTGAATAAGCAAGTTTTAACTTGACAGATTTTCAAACACTAAACATTTTTTTCTTCAAGATACTAGTTTCAATTAAGAATTGAACAGAGACTACCACGTAGAGGGTCCAGGATTTTATGCTTCTTTTAACGCGTGCCTGAAAAAGCCCTTCGCACAGGTTGTTGGGTGGAATATCCTGCCACTTACCAAACTTCATGATGCCATTTTAACAAGAATCCCGGGACAAAAGGGTTTATTTCAGATGATCTAATCTCACAAAACATACAATTCCAAATGTAGCTCCAGTGAAACTTGGGGAGAGGATGTGCAACACCATTCAGTTAATGAGCAGTTGTACTTCTCCTTCAAGTGCACAATCACTCAACTGGAGGGTCTCTGCTCACCAGAGCCAATCATGTTAAGCCTCTTGAACATCTGTGTGTTTACAGCTATTAACAAGCACATCATTATTTTAGCAGGGGTCTATTAGCTGTAATTTATTTTTCTTGTCACTCTCGAGAACTATAACACGGCCATTATGTATACAATATCTCACAAATGTAAGTACACCCTTCACAGAAATATATGTAAAATGATAGAAATGACACATATTTTAGTGTAGTCAATGTGCAGTTTGTATAGCAGAAGAGATTTACTGTCCTCTAAAGATAATTTAACATACAGCCATTATTGTCTAAATAACTGGTAACAAATCTGAGGACACCCTTAGTGAACATGTCAAAACTGTATCCAAAGTGTGAATATTTTGTGTGAGCATCATTGTTATGTAGCACTGCCTTAATCCTCCTGGGCATTGAATTCACCAGAGCTGCACAGGTTGTTGCTGGGATCCTCTCAAGATTACAAACTTAATATAAATATAACTCTTAAATTCTACAAAGCAAACTTGGAAAGTGCTAATTTAATATATATTGTAATATGTAATATTACAATAATGTAATATAGCAACTAAACTGTGAACTGCCAGCTAATATTGACACCGTAATTTCCGGACTATAAAGAGCACCCATATGTCTAAGTTTCTTTGACTAACCCATAACGCTGTTATTAGAAAAATAAAAAAGCACGAGTTTTGGAAACCTGTCTGTGCTTATATGATTTCTGTTGCAACTGGAGTTAGTGAGCTCTCCCTTCACCCAGACTCAACACGTTACAACGGCTTGTATCTAAACAATTGCCGACCAAATAAGTCATTGTTCACTGTCTTCCTCCTTCCTTTCACAACTACAGTGGTACCTTGACCTACGAGTGCATTAATGTACGAGTTTTCCGAGGTAAGAGCGGTCACTCGGTCGATTTTTTTGCTTTGTTACGCGAGCAAAAAATTGAGGTACGAGCTCGAGACGCCGCTGCTAGATGGCGAAGCGAAGCCAGAAAGGGAAGATTGTGATGAAAATTAAGATAAGCAAAGAAGAAAAAGTAAAAAATGTAAAGTTTAGGGATACGTAGTGTACAGGAGTGATAGTAAAAAAACGAGTTTTCCCTCCACCTCCGCTTATCGCCTCTACACCCCTACACACACACACACACACACACACACACACACACACACACACACACACACACACACACACACACACAAACCCCACTGGCGTTTTCGTTAGCTCAAGTCGTCTCATCTCCAAGGAAAATACACTGAATAAAACCTTATTATATCTTTACATACACTTTCTATTATGTTTTTATACAAGATTTGTTATTTAGAAATGTATTTTCCAATTTAATAACATGAAACATAAAAACGGGGTGTCATTTTGAGGGTTGGAACGGATTAATGCCATTTTAAGTATTTTAAATATGGAAAACTGATTTGATGTGCGAGCAAATTGAGATATGAGCTCGTCCACGGAACGAATTAAACTCGTAGGTCAAGGTACCACAGTATTTCTCTTGGGAGTTTATCTTTTGTCATCGTCGTGCGCCACCGCGGGTTTTTTCTCCCAATGCCATGCAGCTCAGAACACAGGTGAAGTGCATTTTTTTCTTTCCGTTCGGAAATTTCATTGGTCTAATGTTATGTCGCTCAGTTTTCTGGCTTGAAGTTTGTGAAACCGGGAAAAACCCAGGAAAAATCCATATATTAGCCGCTTCTTTGTTTAAGTCGCGGGGTTCAAAACGTGGGAAAAAAGTAGCGGCTTATAGTCTAAAAAATACGGTATTTAAAATGTTTCCTTAAAAATTCAGTTTACCAATAAATGGGTGTTTTTATGGTGTTGTATTTGTGTTGTTCATCATGCAAAGTTGTTGCCTTCCTCGAGGTTTATTGTCTAGCTCTTGTAAGGTTGCACTGGATGTGCATTGTTTTAGAGAGATAAAATAAATGAATGCTGTTAAAAATGAATGCCATAGTTTAAATGATAGGGTAGTGAAATACTCCACAGTATTTCCACATTGGCAACTGTATAAAATCTGAATTTAAATAGATTTGTATAAAACTCATTCAAGAACAATAGAATAAAAACAGGAAATTACTGTTTTAATTGGTTATTTTCAAGGTTATTTTGTGTGTGGGCTTATTCGGGATGGCAGTAACTCTTACTATCAAAAAGGCAGTTTGGTACATGACTGATGTTATCCAGTTATTTAAACATGATCTGAAAAACAGGTGATGGGACCACCACAAAACCATGTTGATATGATCAAAGGAAGAGGGATTGTGCAGTATAATAAGAGGGGTGGGAGAGAAAACTTTTTTCATTTTGTATTATTTTTGTCTTGATTTTTCTCAGATGCTCATAATGATCAATTATTGCTCCATAGTACCTCCAACAGCCAAGCTGTGAACCAAAAGAACAAACTTTGAAGGACTGGAGCATAGACAACATTTGAGTTAAATGTTGAATGTCAAGTTAAAAGACTGCAGGAGATAAACAGGAGGACTGAAGCTGGTCTGAAAGTCTCTATGTCCCAAAGGCAGCCAGTGTTGCTGAATTCTCTGGAGTGGTTCAGGTCTCAGCTTAACTCCTCTTGAAACTTCCTGGAGCTGACTAAACTGAGAGTACACAGTGAAACAAAACAACAATCATTCAGGACCAATGTTCAATATGAAGGAAGACGACACCTTAAAACATTACATTATGTAAGACAGTAGCAGACCTACACACACTACATAAAGTGCACATGTGCAAAAAGCGTTTGTGAAAACACACACAAAAAAGTACAAATACACATTAAGTACAAATAGTACAATAGCACAGTGACAGTGTAGCAACAGCACATAGTGCTAAATATAAAATTTAAAAAAGTGCATACACATTGTTCATGTTATAATAAATACCTCATATGTAACACCTCTTCTAAAGATACCACTATCTTTGAAACACCACTGTGTCATCTATTAAGACCAGCACTTAAGCACCACTGTTTAAATAGCAGCACAATCCTCCAAATTTAAGATGCGAAATGCTTAAAGCTCACTTATAAAGCTTCATTCATCATATAAATCTTGAATAATATAAGCTCAAAAGGAATTCAGGAGATTGAGGGACCCATAGGGAGGTGTTCACCATCACCCCTGGATGGATGCACCTCTACCAGCACAACACAAATCCCCAGGCTTTCAGATATGACCAGAAAGAGCTAATGCAGCTTTCTAGCAGTTTACCAGCCACCTCAGTGCAACACAAAGTCATCTCCAGAGACAGCCACTGCTATAAGTGGAGTGTACACTTGTTACTGTGATTAAACACAGTGTTTCATCAGGAGAAGGATCAAGGATGTTTAGAGCTTTCATATTCCCAGGATAAAATGCTGCAACACTTTTTGAGTTTGATATCAAATTGCATGGCTTTTCTATTTCGTGAATCCTACAACATTCATATAAATATAAAAAATGTTTTGTTTACTTAAATACTTAAATGAGAAGAATTTGCTTTTCTAAGTATATTATCTCCAAACATACATTTTAGACTGATGGTTTCTTTAGTCTGTGATCTAATGAACCAGTATCAGAATCTGAATTGATCGAGACAAATACAACACGCATGGGTCCATGAGCAAACAATCGAGATCAATTGCTCCTACCACTAAGGACAGTGGTGCCTAATGTTTGTTAGTTGCAGCACTGCTTTGTTATTGCTGGAAGAGTAGGACCCTCAGAGCAATTGCTGTCAACAGTTGTGTGTTGCATGCTAATTTCAACAGAATTTTAGTGGCTTGTTGAGACTATGATCAGATATTAGATAGAACATTTTCACTGCTATGGCATGGTTATTGTTTGTCAATATTACTCTTAACTATATTTGTATTTGATCATATTTTATGTTAAGGACCTTAGCAAGTCTCAAACTGATGGTATGACTAGCATCAAGACAAAAATCAAATCTATGCTTCTGCCTTATTAGCTGTTAGCTCGAATGCATATGTCCATGCAATATTTTTTTCCCAAATCTAATAGCAAAGAATTTCCATTTAACAGCTGGCTGAGTATTTGCCATGTGGCATCGAGGTGCTGTGGCTTAGTTGGTTAAAGTGCCTGACTTTTTTTTATTTTTTTTATACATGTTCCTTTTCTTTACAGTTAGTATGCATTATCATTAAGTGAAAATATTTTAGCAATATATCGCATAAAAGATGCTTTGGGACTCATCATACCATGCATGGTGTCAGAAAATGTTAAATAGTTTTGCCCGTATAATGTGCTGTATGTAATGGCAGGACTTAAGGGCATAATCAAGAAAATTTTATTTGTACAGTGTTTTAACAATGAACATTTTCCCAAAGCATCTTCACAGAATTAAATAGATTCTGAATACAATCTTTAAATTTATAAATCAGTCTATATAGTGTAGGTTTACCCCTTATACATATAGACTACTCTCGGACATGATTTCACTCTGCACTACAGGGCTACCCACAGAGAAAATAGGAGTAGCAACTGGTGAACATAATTAGCTAACTAATCAATAACTGGATGTGGTCTAGGATTTGGGGTAGGTATACAAGTCTAAACAGATACAAAGGACATAAAGATCTGAGAACAAAAGATCACACACACAAGAGGAGTCTGTGGAGCTGGAAATCCCAGTATGCAGTCTGTGGAAAATTCATGTTGCTATATAGCATATGCCAGTCTTTAAGTGCTATGAGTAAAGGGTTAAAAGTATGTATACCATTATTCTCTTACAATCAATTCTTTGGCATTTATCATTGATATTAGGCCTTTTTTTTTTTTTTTTTTTTTTTTTTTTTTTAAACTTCCACTTAATATTAACTCTCCCTCACAATGATATTCGGTGTCATCACTTTTTCTGCTGTGTTACCACTGACCATTATTATTATCCCAGTCCTCTCACCCAGGCCCTGTTACCACATCATGCAGCATGTGCATCATGTCCAGTGAAGTTAAAACTAATAAATATCAATGCTACACTGTGATGGTATAAATTTGGGAAAAAAATAAATGTCAGATTTAAAAAATGTAAACAGTTGACAGATTGTCAGATTTGATGTAATGGCTTGCAAAACAGAAGCCTGTCAGATGCACCCTTTAGACTTCCTGAGTAGTGAAACATGACTGCTTGTCAAATGAAGAAAAAGCAGTTTAGGTGAACCTGTCAAGATCCTCCCCAGACAATGTTTAATATTCCACAGGCAAAAGTCTGGAGGAAAATGGCATTTCATTTAGTCAGCTCCAGAATTACTGGCACGCTAGGGGTTTAAAAAAAAAAAAGGAATCTGACTTAGTTAGCTTCATTTCACACTAAAAGCCTGTCACACATCTAATCTTTATTAACTGAAGTAGTTTATTATGGTAATTCTGTATAGAAATATATGAACTTCAAAATATATGAAAGTAATAAACTATTTGCCATTATTTTAGGCATTTCTTAAATTCTTATAATATAATGTGGAGCAATACGTTTATAATTATGCATCTTTTTTTTTCACATAAATTTGAACCTAAGTAGATTTGAACAGTAAAGTCCCCCCCACCCCCCATTTCCATTTCCCTACAAATCAAGTGTTTTATAAGTATAAATATGTCCCTGGGATTTTCATGAAGCTTAGTGACGTCTCACAGCAACAAATAAATGAGTGGATGCATTAAAACTAAAATGAATTATTGCAAATCTTTCAGCATATAGATGTTCCAGGCTTATGTTTTTATGTCCAACTGCAAGAATGCATAAAAAACAAGTTAGGAGTGTCTTTAACAATGTTATTTTGGACTGTGATGATAATTTTATTGTTGATTGCAATCACAAGATGATACATCAGATTTACAATTGTCTAGTAAAATAATTTATTATAATCCTTTCAGTGTTTTGGTTCTTTATAATCATTGTAGCATTAAAATGTATATATTAATTTATATATTAACTTATATATTAATCTTGCCGTTATATTTATATATATATATATATGTATAATAGAGAAAGATGACAAAGGTGTTTACAGAAAATATGAGACATGAATATCAAGTCAACACCATGTGATCTCTATAAGAAAAGTAAACATATAAAAAAAAAAAAAGAAAAAAAAAAGAAGACAAAAACATTTTCCTTAGACATTCCCAGATACTGTGGATACTTGAGGTTTTGGATTCTTATCTGATCCCAGACCAACTGTGGAGATATGAGGTCCACCCAGTTCCTCTAGATGCTGCAGCCTCTTCTTCACCTGAACCAAACATTGTGTCATTCAAAAATGCAAGTACAGAATGTCAGAAAAAAAAGTGCCAACTTACTATTGATTTGCTACTACTTTAAATGCCAAAACACAAAAAGTTGAAATACATAAAATCTAAAACAGATACTGATAGAGTTAAGTCTTGCAGTTTACATAGCTGATGCAAATGACATTCAATCATCATTTTTAACAAAGAAATGTGTATAATTGTTGTGTAATTAAAACACCTCCAAGAATTCCATGTTACTGTACATTTCCTGTGTCAATTCAGGTATCTATTATGATTTCTTTAAAAGTTCTGTACAAAATAATAGCGAAGATCTTTTTTTATATACCTATATGAACAAAATAATAGGGACACCCGACCTTTAAAGCCATATGTAGCTCTTCCCACTGTAACCAACTGTTACTGACCTCAACCACTATGCACACTGTGTACCCACTGTGTATAGTAGAAATTACAATAAAACCCTTTTGACTCGACTTGAATGTTGGCTACACCCAAGGCCTCCTCACCCTACATTAGTACCTGACATTACTAACACCCTTAATAGCTCCTAAAAATAAATCATTCCTGTGCAGGCCAAAGTTTTTAGGTCTTAGCTTAGTTGTTTGAGCTTTTCAGTATGTACACTAAATCATCTTCTAATGACAATATAAAGCTTTAGAAAGCATTACAGAAATTTCTTGAAACAAGATGGTATAATGAGAAACTTGGTGTAGGCAAACTGTTGATGCAGTGAATTAAAGCTGAAATACATTTGCCTCCAATACAGTGCTTTACTGAGAATATGACAGTCAACACTCTACATTCAGAATCACACAAAAGAGAGTACACCCCTCACATTTCAGCAACCATTTTAGTAGATCACCTCAAAGGACAATACAATAGAAATAAAACGTGGATAAATATTAGTATAGTCAATATGCAGCTTGTAAAGCAGTACAGATTTACTGTCTTCTAAAAATAACTATAAGCATCCAGCCATTATTAAATAACTGGCAACAAAAATGAGTACACCTTTTGATAAGTGCTGCATGTCATGTAAGCATGCAAAGTCCTATTCATCATGCTCATGTTTTTGTCTGCTTGACAGGACCATATAACAAAGAACTCTCTGAAGATTTGAGAATTAGAATTGTTGCTCTCCACAAAGATGGGCGAGGCTATAAGAAGATCAGTAACACCCTGAAACTGAGTTACAATACAGACACCAGGGTCATACAGAGGTTTTCCAAGACGGGTTCCACTCAGAACAGGCCATCAAAGAAGTTGAGTCCTCGTGCTGTGCGTCAGGTGCAGAAGCTGGCTTAAAAAAATAAACAGATGCATAAATGCTGCCAGCATTGCTTTAGAGGTTGCAGAAGTAGAAGGTCCACTTGTTCTGTAAAGCTGCTTTGAAACAATGTCCATTGTGAAAAGCCCTATAGAAATAAAACTTGAACTTGTCAGAGCTCACACACGGCAACAAGTCAGTTTGCATGACCGTCATCCCAGAAGGAAGCCTCTTCTAAAGTTGGCTCACAAGAAAATCCACAAACAGTTTGCTGAAGACGACCTGTCCAAGAGCATAAATTACTGGAACCATGTCCTGTGGTCTGATCAGACTAAGATAAACTTGTTTGGTTCAGATGGTGTTCAGCATGTGGGTTGACGCCCTGGTAAGGAGCACCGATAACATTTTGCTATTCTGCAGTTAAGTACGGCAGAGGTAGCATCATGGTCTGGGCCTGTATGAGTGCTGCTGGTACCGGGGAGCTGCAATTCATTAACAGAAACATGATTTCCAACATGTACTGTGACATTCTGAAGCAGACTATGATGCTCTCCCTTCAAAAAGTTTTCCAACATAATAATGACCGCAAACACACCGCCGACATGGCAACTGCCTTGCTGAGGAAGGTGAAGGTGATGGAGTAGCAAAATATGTTTCCAGACCTGAACCCTATTAAGCACCTGTGGGGCATCCTCAAGCAGACGGTGGAGAAGCACCATGTGTCTAACCTCCAGCAGCTCCATGATGTCATTATCAAGGATTGGACAAGGAACAACCTGTGCAGCTCTGGTGAACTCCATGCCCAGAAAGATTAAGGCAGTGCTACATAACAATGGTGCTCACAATAATGTCTGTATGTTGAGTTCTTTTTTTAAAGGACAGTAAATCTGTACCCCTATACAAACTACACATTGATTAATCGGCCATATATCCATTTCTTGAGAACATATAACATGGTTGCTAAAATGTGAGGGGTGTACTTACTTTTGTGAGATATTGTACATTAAAACTGTAATCGCGTTCAAAAAATTTTTTGTTTTCAATCTATTGTTTTTGTGGGAGGATTGGAGAATATCAAGATTTTTTTTTTATTCCAGAGATTCTGGATCCAGGGACAATAACAGATGAATTCAAGGTCAAATTAAAGGCCAATCTTTTCTATAAGATCAAATCTGAGACATCAATATGCACAGACACCAATTAACCTACCATGTGCTATTGCGGACAATTTGCTCTTCTCTTCTGGACTGAGTTGCAGCATTGTGTGTATGACAGGGAGCAGGGCCTGCTTCTCACTTCCAGCATGAAGAAAGATAAACTGCAGCAACACGTTTTTCAGATACTCCAGGTTTGCCACCGATTTCTCTCGCTCCTGATTCCGCTCTAGACGGCGCATCTCACTCTTCAAGAGCTACACAGGACATATTTATAGTTAGTCCATTAATTCAGTGTAATGGCTTGAATTTTATGCCGACACTGAATTTTATTTTTTAAATAACCACACACATCTTTACTGCTCAGTAATGCTGCTCTGAAATTGAAGATACAGCTGTGTGTGACAGTATAATAAAGTTTCCATATTAACAATTTGCTCACATTGATCTGCTCCATGAGGATGGCGTTGGTGGCTTCACTCTCGTGTAGCAGTCTGTTCATGTGCTCCATGCTCCGGGAGGCTGTATTCAGTTTGTTAGTTAACTCCTCCTTCGTGGGCTCCACCTGCCACACAAAGGGCTCTAAGTGCGCACGCACACACACACACACACACACACACACACACACACACACACACACACACACACACACACACAAAATGATAAGAAATTGTTAAATGCTGTTTAACCAATACCACTAGTGGCAGTTCTTATGCTAAATCATATAATGACAAGACCAACATTTAGATGTAAGCCATGTAAAAGGTAATAAGCATTTAAACTTTGTTGCCATTAGCAAATTAGCTAAAAATAATGTTAATTTTTATCTTCAAATGATGGAAAAGATATTAACATTTAATTTTAAAACACACACATGCACGCACGCAGCATACCTTTATTTGGATGACCTTTTCTGGCAAGACTGCATAAATATGTCTTTTATAAATGTTCTCTTTCTCACTGATGCATAACTCAATGATATTAACAGGAAACTAAACATTTACGTCTGAATGATGACACTTCCATGATTTCACTTTTTATTATTTTTTTGTTAATTGATTTGGCAGCGAGACAAGTTGCATCATTCATGATATAATCATTCATTCAACAGAATTAAGTCGATTCAACTCAGTGAGACCCCCTCCACAGTAGCCAAAATTGTGTTATTTACAGATAGATTGCTAGTTTCAAGAGACTCTAATGTAAGTTAATTATGGATTTAAGGGTAAACATTCCTTTTAATAAGTGTGATATTATGTGCCAAACCTCACAAAACACCCATCTGTCAAACCCTCGAAGCAAATATAATTTGCAAGATGCCACTTGAGTGTGGAAAACATATTACCATGTTTGGGGTCAGGTGAAGTGAGGAGCTGCTCGAGACTGGGTGGAGGAGTCCCTGCATTGGCGATAGACTCCGTTTCTGCTGTCTCCATTCCCTCTCCTTCCTCTCGTGCCATGTTCATCTCAAACAAAGGCAGATCCAAAAGCCTCTTGTCTATTTGAGGCTTCTTGCTTTGTGCTTGTGCAGCTAAATTGGCAATCCCACATGTTAAGATCAGACAAAAGAAGCAATATCTTAGCAATGGCTTACCTTCAACTGTAATATAACATAAGAACAAGTGCTGATTGTCTGATATTTCTCAGTCTTTTTAGGTTGGGGCCAAAAAGTGCTTGGCCCCCTGCAGTACGACTTGGTATTTAATTTAATTTAATTCAATGCATGTTGGATTATTATTTATGGACCCCTTTTGTTTGACTTTAAATATTTTTTATCCTTTTGCCATTAATAAAGTTCTTGTGCTGTGAAAGATTGAACCAAGATAAATCATGTCAATTTTTTTTTTTAATGTGGCATTGCAACTGAAAGTAATAAACAGTAAGATTCATTTAAGTGGAAAAAAAATAAAAAATAAAAAAGGTACAATAACCTGGTTTGTCCAAGTAGAAAAGCCATGGGGCACAAAAAGCTTCCAAAGCTCAATGTTGAATGTCAATTAATGATGGGTTACAAAAAAAATTCCAAGACACTGAATATACCACACAACATTAAAAAAACAAGTCAACAAGTGGATAAAATACAACACAACAGTGACATTATTAAGAACTGGAGGTCCCCCTAAAATTGAGAGGAAGACTGGGAAAAAAACTGGTCAGGGAAGCTGCTAAGAGTTCTTCACATGTCAGTGCCACAGGGAGGGTGGCAGATAAACACCATATTAACCCCCAAAATAAATAAATAAAATACAAGCCTGGCTAAAGTTGACCAAAAAGAATAAATACATCCAATCTCCAAAAACTATTTGAAATAATGCATTATGGTCTGATAAAAAACAAAGTTGAATTTTCTGCCCATGAGAGCAGCATGCTTTGGGGATGCTTTCCCTCAGCTGAAACTGGGGCTTTAACCAGCCTGGAAAGAATAATGAACATCTCCGAGTACTAGTAAATTCTGAAGCAAAACCTCAAGGCTTCTGCTAAAACTCCGAAGATGAAAAGGAATTTCACCTTTTAACATAAGCACATCTAAATGAAATCGGAAAATCTTTGGGGTGACCTGAAGAGGGCTGTGCACCAGCCAGTTTGTCTCGTTTCCGGTGTTAGAGTTGGAATGTCAAAAGAGCTCCAAGTCAAGATGTTGTCACTTATGCAACCAGGTTATTGTACTTTTTTATTTTTACATATTTTTTCTAAATTAAATTTATAGGTTCATTTTCATAATAAAGAGAACATGATTAACCCTGGTTTCATTTTCAAAAATCTGTCATTTCAACTATATATAGACTGTTTATATCCACTGTAGTTAATCCAATAGTTTTCTGAAAATTTGCCTATTGACAAACTTAAACTTGTTATATAAAATTGTACTGCTCTTACCTGATGCAGCAGGTTCTTTTTGCAGCTGGAACAGCTGGGTCTCCAGACTGTTGATCTGGTGTTGCAGGGTCTCTACTGTGCTGCGATGTTCATCCTGCAAGTGGTGCAACTGGTCGCGCAAGCTACTACGTAATGTTTCAGTTTGTGCTGTTAGCTGCGCCACTGTCTGGCTGTGCTCTGATTTAAGTGCTACATTCTCTGAATGCAGTGACAGTAACCTGGGATTGGGGTTTTAAAAATAAAAAAACACATTTATAAAATAAACCAACCACAACTACCCATAAGATGCACCGGTCAGAAATCTAAACTGGAACTGTAGTATTAGACAGAAGTTTTAGTAATCAAATAATATGTTGCTAGACAGTTCAGCTTGTGTTGTACTTAGTCTCCTGAGAGTTTTTAAAAATCAAATCAGAAGCTTAAGGCCATGTACAAGTTCAAGTCACTAATCAACCCTCAGCACTTAAATTAAAAAAAGTAGCACATACTCCTGATAGTGTTATCTTGTATCTATTAATTGAGATAATCCTATGCTTTTAATCAACTCAACATCTTTTCAGTTTATACAAACAAATCTGCTTTTTTAAATGTTTATTTAATAAAACCAGCCAAATCGAATAAAAACAGCTCATCGATTACCTCTCTCGGAGTTCAGCCTCTTTATTGATGGTCTGCTGCAACATTTTGTTGTGACGCTCCAAAAGTGTGTCATATTCAGTCTGAAGCTGCTGCAGCTCTGAATTACTACTCTGTGCGTTAAGTTGACTTTCTTTTAGTTTGGACCTCAGCTGCTCTAGCATTGCCTCAACGTTCTCCCTGCTCAGTGCAAAACATACAAAAGAACATTGAATTAATGTTTGGTGTGTTGTATGTCATCACAATTGCATTCAAGTATAAACAGTTTAATCTATTAATGAATTACAACATGCAAGAAAATTCAATATATACCAAAACATAACTACTGTGCCAAATCCACATATAAGCAACTTTGTCACTAAATTTCAGCTGAAATGCTTTATGTGCAAAACTGTCACTTATACTTACTGTTTTGCAAGTGCTTTCTGAATGTAATGTGGCAATAGCAGTTAAAACACAGCACTGCATAACTGCAGTGGAAAAAATTAAAATCTACCTATGAAAACTCTATGATTGTGTATGATTACACTTTTGAATGGATATGCATTACCTCGCATCATACAGTATACAACAAAAAAACCTTACAAAGACAACAGCAACATAAGTACAGCATAAACAGCATAATTAAAGAAGGAAATCTTACCTGTCCTGTTTGGAAAAATCCCCATCGCTTTGAGATGAACTCTTATGTTTCTGCTGCTTGAGCACATTGTGAACTCGCACCTTGTAACTCTCAAACTCTGACTTTGTGGACTCAAGTTCAACCTGCAACCACATGTAAAAAGCATGGAAGAATGTACTTATGTACTAATATATATTACATGCATACATACATACATACATACATACATACATAGACACACAGACATAGACACACAGAAATAGACACACAGACATAGAGTGTGACAGACATCTAGAAAGCATCTAGTAGGCAACTAGAAAGTATTCAAACCCCCTTCATTTTTTTCTTTCTTTCTGATTTTGTTTATTTTTTCTTATTTATCTAATATTATAACCAATAAGGACAATTTGAACAAACAGTATTCTAGAACATTTCTAAATTATTTAAAATAAATAAACACAAATATCACATGCTCTCTGTATTTATTAAAAGCACATTTGGCAGCAATTACAGCCTCAAGTCTTTTTGGGTCAGACTTACGAGGTTTGCACACCTGGATTGGGGGATTTTCTGTCATTTTTTATGGCAAATTCTTTTAAGATCAGTGAGGTTGGATGGGGACAGTCAGTAGACAACCACATTCAGGTCTTCAATAGGGTTCAAGTCAGGGCTTTTGCTGGGACACTCACAGAGTTGTCCCTAATCCACTCCCGTGCTGTCTTGGCTGTGTACTTAGGGTTGTTGCCATGTAGAAAGTAAACCTTTGGCCCAGACTGAGGTCCTGAGCACTGTGCAATAGGTTTTTGTTGAGGATATCTTTGTAATTTGCTCCATTCAGCTTTCCTTCAACCCTGACCTATTGCTCAGTCCCTGCTACAGAAAAACACCCCCCACAGCATTACACTGATACCATCATGCTGTATATCATTTAGAACTGAGGCCAAACAATCTTGGTTTCATCAAACCAGAGAATCTTGTATCACATGGTCCGAGATTCCTTCAGTGGGAATCTCGGACCATGTGATACAAGATTCTCTGTTTTTTGCACTAAAGAGAGACTTCTATCTAGCCACTCTGCTACTCTGCCATTAAATTGTTTGAAGTAAGATATTCCAAACTTTATATCCAAAAATACACCCGAAAAAAAAAACAAGAGCCACTTGTTCGGAGTATTTGATTCATTTAGCTCACCACTACAGGAGTTTGCATAAAATGAAAAAAGGTCTTAGATACCGTTGCAGCGCTCAGATCATTCTGCAAATTGGTCACTTGGTGCTGGTAGGAAGTGACCGACTTCTGATGCTGATCACTTATTGACTTTAGCTGCTCCTGGAGCTTGTGCCGGTCTGCAGTCAGTTCACTACACTGAATCTAAGAGAAAAACACACAAACACACACATTTGAACAAATAGCAACAGTTACTGTTCTTCTTCCTTCCACTCCAGACTGCCACTCTCCTTTGCTTTGCACAGTACTACACAGTGCAACCCTCCTCTGCACATGACCAAACCATCTCAATCAAGCCTTTCTCACTTTGTCCCCAAAACGTCCTACATGCGCTGTCTCTCTAATAAACTCATTTCTAATCCTGTTCATTCTCGTCACTCCCAAGGAAAATCTCAACATCTACTGTCTATAAATCATACAACATCGCAGGTCTCACCACAGTCCTATAAACTTTCCCTTTCACTCTTTCAGATACTCTTCTATCACAAATCACTCCTGTTATCACTCTTCTCCAACCACTCCAACCTGCTTGCACTCTTTTCTTCACTTCTTCTAACACACTCTCCATTACTTTTCACTGTTGTTCTCAGGTACCTGAACTCCTCCACCTTCTTCACCTCTTCTCCCTGCAACTGCACCACTCCACAGCCCTCCCTCTCATTTACACACATGTACTCTGTCTTACTCCTACTGACTTTCATTCCCCTTCTCTCCAGCACATACCTCCACCTCTCCAGGCTCTTCTTAACCTGCTCCCTACTCACACCACAAATCACAATATTATCCGCAAACATCATAGTCCACAGAGACTCCTGTCCGAACTCGTCCGTCAACTTGTCCATCACCACTGCAAACAGGAAAGGGCTTAGAGCCAATACTTGATGCAGTCCAATCTCCACCCTAAACCGTCTGTCGTTCCTACTGCACACTTCACTGCTGTCACACTGTCCTCATACATGTCCTGCACCACCCTCACATACTTCTCTGACACACCTGACTTCCTCATACAATACCATTGTCTTAAACCATTCATTTGTTAAATTGTGATTTGGGTCATCATCATGCTTAAAAGTGTTTTTTATCCCACACTTAGACATGATTTTTAAGCTCTGTGGACCATGGCTTCAGCAGTGAAATAAAAAAAAAAATGTTGAGAGAATCCAACAGAAAAACTAATCTGTATAAAAGGTTGTGTATGTGTATCAGATATTTTTTGATGACTCTGCAGTAATGCGGTGTAAAGCACAGAAATTTCACAACAAAATTTTCCAGAGAGATCAATAAAGCACTCTGTCTATCACAACCAGGTTATTGGGTTTTCTTCCCTTTTCTTTCTTTCTTTCTTTTTTTTTCTTTCTTCAGTCACCAATCTTGGCTGCAAGCTGTAAAAGTAGCCATAGGAGCAAAATTCTAAACTGTTTAAAATCTTGGTAGAAACCAGTCACCTATTGGGGGACAGTACAACTATGAGTCCCATAGGACCGTTTTTGTACACTACATTGCCTGGCCAAAAAAAACTAACAAAAAAGTCACACTTTAATATCGTATTGGACCACATTCTGCTTTGATTACGGTATGCATTCCGTCACATTATTTATTTATGTCCAGAGTTGCATTAATTTCTCCCCAAGATCCGAAGGAATCAGACCACTCATTTAAGTCTGCTCCAGCACACTCCAAATATTCTCAAAGAAGTTCCACTCTTTCACAATTTGAAACCAATGAGCCTGGCATTGTCATCTTAGAATTTGCCCTTGCCAGAAGAGAAAGAAAAAAATGGAAATAGAAAAATGGAAATCCTGGTCATTCGGTATATTTAGACAGTCAGCTGATCAAATTTCTTGCCCATTTAAATTTGCTAAACCTAAACCTGACCAACTAAAGCAACCCCAAATCACAACACGTGAGAAGTTGAGTGCTAATTCTTCATCAGTGAGGCTAATCAGAAAAAAGGCTTAAAATTGTGTAGTCCTACAAAACATTAGTGTGATTTTTTTTTACCTTGTGGTTCTCCAGTTGCTGTTGAATGGCCTCTAATTCCCCTTTTAGAGAAGACTGCAGGATCATTTGAGCTGCTTCCTGCAAAGAAAAAGCAAAAAAGTCAGTTTTACACAAAAATACAGAAATTGTTTCCTCTAATTTTTATCACCACATTATCTGTGTTAAGCTGCTTTGAGACAATGTTCATTGTTAAAGGTGCTATACAAATAAAATTAAATTGAATTAAACAAAGTATATCTGTAAACTGAATAGCCACCAAAGATCTCTCTGCCATTAACTTATATCTTACATAATCTAGTGCTTTCACATGTATCTGAGAATAAGTGATGCTCAGAATTTACATACTTTACTGAGAATATCAGTAACACTATATAATAACACTGATTATCTCCTCATCATGGAACCTGTTAATGAGTGGGATATATTAGGTGGCAAGTGAACATTTTGCCATCAAAGTTGACGTGTTAGTTGCAGGAAAAATGGGAAAGCGTCATTTGAAAAGGGCTAAATTGTGATGGCTAGACGACTGGGTCAGAGCATCTCCAAAACTGCAGTTCTTGTGTGGGGTTCCGGTCTGCAGTGGACACGTATCTATTAAAAGTGGTCTAAGGAAGGAACAGTGGTGAACCAGTAATGGGGTCATGGGCGGCCAAGGCTCACTTATGCATGTGGGGAGCAAAGGCTGACCCGTGTGGTTCGATCCAACAGATGAGCTCAACTTGCTGAAGAAGTTAATGCTCAATTAGTCAAGAGTGTTTTCACAGCAAAAGGGGGACCAACACAATATTAGGCAGGTCATAATGTTATGCCTGATTGGTGGCCATAATGTTGAGCCTGATCAGTGCATAAATAAATTGCCACTGAATTTTGAAAAGAATTTAGCACAAAGCCAAGAAGTTTATAAATTGAGCACTGTGCCATCATCTTAGAACACTGTAGGTGTGGACAAAGGATTCAAATAAGTATTTTCCTGATTATAGTTCTTAATGATTTAATTAATATAGTGACCATAAGTCCTTATGCAACTGTTTGTCTATTCCGCATGACAGAGGAATAAAAGAATGAAAATGATTTTTACCTCACTGTGAAAAACACTCGGTCAGAACACCTTAGACTTTCGTAAGATTTTGTTTTATGTTGGATTCAGTTGAAAGTTTTTACTGTAATTGCCCTCTAATAGTAAATATTTACATATTTACATATCTATTTACATATCTAACATGCTTTGCCAAAATTTTACTTCTTCCTTTAGGCTTCCTTTTCGGTACATGTATCATATAAAGGTTTCACCTAGAGGAAATTGTGTGGATGGGTTTTGTGTTAGCATGAGTTGGATGTGCCCATGGTAAAGAATCTGAGCCGACAATAAACGTCGTTAAAAACTTCACATGATAAAGTGGAGTGTTTGGAACTCACTTCCTTCTTGGCCTCTGCTAAATCCTTCTTAGTTTTCACCAGCAGCTGCTTAACCTTTGCAGTCTTCTCTTCTCCGCTGTCCACAAGTGACTTTAAAGACTCTAAAATAAAAAAAATAAGCAACTGTACTATAGAAAACATTATGCTCTTGAACATTGGCAGTTTGTACATCTCATTGTATCTGGTACTGAATGTTACGAATTCATGAAAAGAATATATGTTCAATAATGTAAATTTATACTAAGTTTGTTTCTATGTCATAAAAGTTGTATCTAACATCTGTGTAGTCAAAATGTTGATTTTGAAAGAGTAACTTTTGTGGATGTGGTTTGTAATATGGAAAAATACAGGATACACACACACACATTTTATATATATATATATATATATATATTATATATATATATTATATATTATATATACACACACACACACAGTGGAACCCGGTTATGTCGATGTCCTAGGGGGTCGCCAAAAAGCATCGAGGTAACCGATGATCGAGATAAACGAAAATCAAAATGGCGGCAGTATATTAACGTGCTTGAAATTTCTTTATGTACATGATGTGCGTTAATAAATGAGAATGTGCATGCACGTGTTTTTGAAGGGTTTTTACACAACAGCGTTACCGCGATTTGTTTGATGAAGGCATGCTATAAAAATACATACAGTACATGTTTATCTGTCAGGAATCCACCTGCCACGCCCCCTTCGGCCCCCTTCAGCGTGTCAGGTGTTTTCTCGGCCGCTTTCTCTGAAGCTCCGCTTCAATCGCGCACATATGGTGCTCGTTTATCATCATCACCAGCTCCTATTTAAACTTCCACACTCTCACCGTCCGTTATTGTTGGTATATGTTGGTTCACGACGGTTGTTGTTATCGCGCATGCGTTTCCCGGTACGTGCCTTCCCACCGGCACTCTCTCAACGGCTGCTCTTTTCTTCCCAAAGCGCAAGCGCACCCCATTTTTTTTTTACAGTGATGGACAGTACTTGCCTATTTCCTTCTCAAGTTTCTCCTCCCTCTCTCTCTGAGCCTGTGTTTGTCTTTCCTGCTCTTCTAGAAGTCTGTCCTTGTCAGAAAGTTGCAGGTTAAGCTCTTTGACCAGACGCTCATAATCTGCCATCTCCATATCCATCAAAGAGCTCTGCTGGGCATCCTGATAGAAAAAAAATATTTGCACTGAGGCTTTTAATAAACCAAATAAATTCTCATGATTAAGATATAATATACACAAAGTAAAATGAAGGTTGTAGCACTGCATGATATAATGAATTGGTGTGAATAACGGCCAAATAATGGTTTTCCATTCATAATATTTCTCAAAATGCAAAAATAATCAGAATACTGAAATAATATATTTAATTCTAATAAAATAATTGAGCTACTTGAACATGCCTTCCTAAGCTGCTCGAGTTCTTGCACTGTCTGTTGTGACTGCTGTTTCTGTTTCTGTAGCAAAGCGTTGAGCTCCTCAACTTCCTTTACAGCACAGGCATGTTCCTTCAAACACAAAAAACATCAATTTACATTATACATAAGTAATCACTAAATAAACATTCATTCATAATTGTGCATTGTAATACAAACAAACCAATGGTGAATGTGTGTCTGTGTGTCTGTGTGGGGGAATATCTTCCAATTACATAACAGCTCATACCAATCCAGAGATGCTGAACAGTAGTATGCGATTCCTCCAAAACACATAAAGCAAGCCGCAGGATCTTTGTGAACTACTGCTCATGCTACTTCACAAAGCTCTCATGTACTCCTTGCTACTGATGGTTGTGGTATGAGTGCGATTTGAACTTATTTGTGATTAAAATGACTAATGAACATACCATTCAATGTGCAAAAATACAAAAACTTTTTCTGCAGAAACCTTTTTAAAGAGGTAAATACACTGTAAAAACCAAATGTCTATATGCAAAGTGTGGCTGTGAAGACCTTCTACTGGCACTGTGATGAGACTACCTTTATTTTTTGCTCTTTTAAACGCCTTTCTGCTTCCAAGTCTCTGTCCACCGAGGATTTGAGTTTGTGCATATCAAGAGCCTGCACCTCCAACTGTCGAACATTATTTTGGATTGTCTCGATATGAGCCATTAGGTCTTCTCTCTCAGAGGAAAGTTGCTTATGCTGAGAGAAAAATTGGATTAAATTAAGTTATACTTTCATCTGTATCAAGAATAATTTACTGACGTACCACATTTACTGCTGACTGCTAGTTTTTTTTTTTGACAGAAAGGTCAGAGCCCCTACAAAATGTAATGTAACTGAATAACTGGACAAATTCCTCTATGTATTTTAAGACCTGTAGTGGTCTAGATATTGTTCAGATATTTTAGTAACAATCACTACTAATAGACTACTTATATTCCTGTAGTTCAAACTAGTGCTATTTAAATAAATGAAAGCATTTTTTTTTTTTTTTACTAAAAGCCATGCATTTGCACAATAATTACCTGTTCTACAGTGACATGAAGACGTTTGGTTAAATCACCAGCCAGTTTTTCCGATGCTTCCAGTTTCTCTTTCGCTTTATCCAACAGCTCAGTTTGCTTGTCATAATCAATCATAAGATTCTGAACATTTTGTTAAAAAGAGCACATTTTCAACACATTAATACATCAAAATAAATGGAATGATAAATATATGAAGAGATCTGCAGAATGCAGCTGAGCAAGCTAGATAACAAAAGCACATATTGTAAACAACCTATTGTAAACACAATCATTATCTTCAAAGTATCGTTCGCATCCAAACAACATTGGCAGTTAAAAACTCATTATGAGCATGATAAATTTTGATATTGTTTCTAAAAGCCTTATAGTGCTGATGCAGTGGTGACTATAGGTCATTTTTACTGATATTTTGAATACAGATATAAATGCATGTGTTAAGCTGCTTTGAGTCCATTGTAAACATTCTTTTTTATTTTTTCATGTAAAATTTATGGCTTTCATTCATTTCAGCATGCAGAAGCACGAATCACTCTCAGCTCAACCAGATTTTTTTGAGATAGATAGATAGATAGATAGATAGATAGATAGATAGATAGATAGATAGATAGATAGATAGATAGATAGATAGATAGAATTGTTGAAATACTAATTGAAAAAAGGGAGTTGAGGTATGACTGCTGTATACTGTACCTTATAGGCCTCTGCACCATGGATGATGGCCTTCATGGAGTCTGACATTTTGTCTCTTTCAGATTTTAAAGCCTCCAAGTCTTCTTTCAGTCTAGATGCCTATATTTAAAATAATGTAATACTTTACATTTAAAAGTTAGAACAAAATACTTAGATTTTAACAATGCAATAGTCCTGATATTAACTTCCATGTAAAAATACATCCTGCCATAAACGTTACTTCATAGAACACAAACACCAGCAAGAGAGACACCCAATACAAATGCATAAAAACAAGTAGAAACATTACAAACCTCTTTTTTGCTGCTGTCCAGTTCCTTCCTCGCTTTCACCGCAACAGCTTTGAATTTATTCAAACGTTCATCTTTCTCTTTGCTTTCTTTTTCTAAAAATTCTACAGAATGTGAAAAGGTTGCCAGTATTATAGTAAAATGAAGTTCAATATTTCATAGGAAAAAGTGGCAATAGGGTTAAAAAACAAAAACCAAAAACCCACATCCATTACTTAAAATGTATGTGTAAATTACACCTGGAGACTTTTTAAGGTTAACTGGATAATTGTAATGTTTACAGAAATGTATGCAAGTCTTGAGAACATAACACATGAATGTATTATATTTACATGTAATGGATATTTCATTAATTTGATAGAATGAAAAGAATAAAAAAGAGCATACCTATTCGCTTCATATTTTCATTAAGTGTAGATAGCTTGGATTCCTGAAAATAAACAGTATTAACATTTCTGGGCAAATATTACACACATTTCTGAATATATATATTTATATTGATACTAGAAACATGTCTTCATCAGAGTTTCATTAAAATACTCTCATTCTGCTACTACTACCATGTATGAGAATCATAGAAAACGGTTCCAGCATACATACACCTCTATACAAGTAAAAAGAGAAAAAACCTATCATGAGAACATTGATAATGATCAGAAGAATGCTTCACATAGCAACTACAAACCTGTAAATGGGAAATTTCTTCCTTTAGATGGACTAACATGGATTCTTTTTCACTTAGCTTCTGTTGGAGACGTTTCATGTCATCAGTTTCCTGAGCACCACCTTCAACTGCAGATTCTTCATGGGCTTGGCCCACCAACCTCCCTGTTATTTCAGCCTGCTCATTTTGGTCTCGCTGCAAATGTTCAGCATCTGACTGTTCTTCGTTTAGACTCGTCTTCGGTAAGAGCCCTCCATCCCTGAGCTCAGACAACTGCACTGTTTTTTCATGCAACTGCTGCGTTAACATCAGTTTCTCTTCTTGAACGCTTGACAGGAGTTGCTTCAGCAATACAGAGATGTCCTCGTCCTCATCTACGTTCACAGAGTAGTTTTGCTCCAGCATTTCACAGATGTTCTTCTGTGCATCAGAAAGTTTTCTTTCATGGGTTTCTAAACGCTCCTTTAGATCATCCCTTGCTTCAACCATGTTCACCAGGTCTCTTTGTTGATCCAACTTTTCCTCATTTAACATAATGTTGCTCTTTTGGTCTTTGTGAATGTTAGACTGAAGATGGTTCAGGAGTACAGAAATGTCCACCTCTCCATCTATTTTTACAGAGTAGTTTTGCTCCAGCATTTCACAGATGTTCTTCTGTGCATCAGAAAGTTTTCTTTCATTGGTTTCTAAACGCTCCTTTAGATCATCCCTTTCTTCAACCATGATTACCAGGTCTCTTTGTTGATCCAACTTTTCCTCATTTAACATAATGTTGCTCTTTTGGTCTTTGTGAATGTTAGACTGAAGATGGTTCAGGAGTACAGAAATGTCCACCTCTCCATCTATTTTTACAGAGTAGTTTTGCTCCAGCATTTTACAGACTTGCCTTTGGGTTTCAATATGTTTTCTTTCACTAGTTTCAAGAACAGTCTTTAAATGATTTTTCTCATCAAACAAAGCTTGCAGGTCTTTCTGTAGTTTATCCTTTTCCTCATTTGATACAATGCAGGTTGATTTATCTTCTTCCACTCTGGATTGAAGATGGTTCAGCAATACAGAGATGTCTTGCTCCTCTTCCATTTCCTCAGAGTAATTCTGCTGAAGGATGTAACAAACTTGCTTCCGTGCCTTCAAAAGATTTTCATTAGTGTTCTTCAGATCGTTCCTTAAAGCGTCCTGCTCTTGCAATGCAGACTGGTGCTCTTTTTGTAGTTCAGCCATTTTCTCATTGGACACAGCCAGGTCTTCTACTGAAACATTGCAATGCCTGGACAGTTGATCTTTTTCACGAGCTGAGAAAGAGAGACGGCTCCCCAGCTCAGCAATACAAGTCTGCAGTCTTTTCTTCTCATCTAAAGCTTCTTCCAAAATCATTAACAAGTCCTCAAACTTCTCAATTGTAATTTGTGCAGTGTCCTTACCGCCCTGCTTACATTCATTCTGGATTTGTTCTATGTACATCAACATTTCTTCCAGTGACACCTTGTTCCCGCTGTCTGATGTCATGTGGATTTTTTTGTCCTCTGGAACAATGTCCTCCTTGCAACACATTTTTTGCTCTGAACGATCCTGTGTTTGTTCTAAACTCTTTAATTTCTCTATTAGGCCATCTTTTTCCTGCAGCTTTTCCTCCAACACCTGAACCGAGAATGCAGCCTGCTCCTTCATGGCATTGTATTTCTTCACAAAGTCAGATGTTCGATCACCAAGCTCCTTCTCAATGTTACTCAGAATTTCTTTGGTGTGCTCATATTCACTGACGATAGATTGTTTCTCCTCAGAAAGCACCTTACATGCTTTTTGCATATCTCGTGCTTCTCGAACGATTGCCTCTTTTTCACGTTCGTGATGAGAAACAAGACAAGCTTCTAGTTCTTTCATTTCTGTTTTGTGCAACTCTTTTAATTTTTGAAGAATCTGATTGTGTTCCTCCAGAGTTACAGTCTCTTCTGCAATTATAATATTGACCTCCTTTTCAGGGCAAATCTCACCTTCCTCTTTAGTCATTTGTAATTCATTGATCTTGAACTCCAGTTCTTCTTTTTCCATGCTGAACTCCTCCTTTAAATGTTTTAAATCGCAGTCAAGCTTAGTATTCACATTAGTGAGAAAGGTGAACTCCTCTTTAAGAAGTGCGTTTTGTGTCCGCAAATCCTCTAGTGTTAATCTCAACTTGTCCACTTCAGTCTCTGGGTCTTCTAATAATGGGGACTCCGATGCATTCATCGAATCTAATGGCTTTTGGCTCCTCCTGGTGAGGTCTTCTTCTTCCTCTTGAACATCCTGAAGGTAGCCTTCTTTAAGTGCTATTTGCTCAGAGAGCTCTTCCTGGATCAGCAACAGCCTCTCTCTCTCCATATCAAACTGTGCAGCATTGATTTCAAGCTGATCTTCCAGATATCTGACCTCTTCTTCATGCTGTATGTTGAGTCCTGAAATCATCTCCTTAAAGTTGTCAATCTCCTCTTGGGTTTTTTGTAGAGCAATCTGGTGAGCTTCTTTAAGACTTTCCTTCTCAGTTAGCCATTCTTTTTTAGCCAATTCCAGATTTTGCTCCAAGTCAATTATTTTGCTCTCATATTCTTGACGAACTGCTGTATTTTTAGAATTAAAGTCCTCCTCAAGTCGAAGTCTCTGGATTTCTTCATTTTCACCTGCCATTTTTTTTAAAACCTCCAGTTCCTCTCGATACTTTGTGTGTGATTTTTCGAACTGTTCTTCCATAAGCTTTATCTTTTCGGCATTACCTTTTTCAGAATCGTTCAGTTTTTCCTGAAGAACAGCTACTGTGTTTTCTGACTCCTGTTGATAAATGTTGAAAAAGTAAATGTATTGTTCAACCAAATTATTCAAGATAAAACAGAGTAAATGGTAAAGTGCACATTTTAGCAAATAATTGCTCATTTGTTTTTTCTACATTTTTATACGTCATTAAGCTCCTACTTTATTTCGCACTACTTTAAGAGTGCACTGAACTTAAGAGTAAGAGGAAAATTACAAATAAAGGTGCGGAATGTACCCAATCCACATGCAGTACAGTGATCTAAACGTCAAATACCACTGAATGAAATGAAATACAGTTTGTGAATTTTGCCAAATGACAATCAGATGAATAAAGCTTCCAGCAATCAGTGCAGTTAGACAAAGAAGCCAATAACATAATCTAGCGTTTTTATAAAATCCCAATTTACACAAAGCTTTATGTTGCAGTGAGGGAGTCAAAAACAAGCACCTGAAAACTATTCATGCTCAGAGACAGAAAAACTCTATAGAGAAAGTTGTTCTAGGCAGCTCCATCTCCATCTCCAACTTACTTCTCTTTGGTTTCTCAGATTTTGGTTTTCTTTGCGCAGTACCACAAGCATCTGTTGAGTCTCTGCTTTCTCAAGCAATACAGCTTCCAGTCTCTCGGTCAGCTCCTGTTGCAGAAGAGCAGTCACACCATTACTGGCACATGTACACCAATCAGGCATAACATTAGGACCACCTGCCTAATATCGTGTTGGTCTTCCTTTTGCTGTCAGAACAGTCGTGACACGTCGAGCATTAACTACTTCGGCAATTTGAGCTACACGAGCTCGTCTGTTGAATCAGACCACCACTGTTCCTTCCTTGGACCACTTTTGATAGATACTGAGCACCAAAGATCGGGAACAGCCCACAAGAGCTGCAGTTTTGGAGATGCTCTGACCCAGTAGTCAAGCCATCACAATTATTCCCTGTTTAAACTCTCTCAAATCCTTACGCTTAACAATTTTCCTGCTTCTGACATGTCAACTTTGAGGACAAAATGTTCACTTGCTGCCTAATATATCCCACATACTAACATGTGCCATGATGACGAGATAATCAGTGTTATTCCCTTCACCGCTCATATTGTTATAATGTAATAATGTTATGTCTGATTGGTGTAATTGATGTTCTTATGCAGCTATATTTACATAACCATGAAGCATTAGTTTGTACATTTGTTCAGACTACATTATTAAAGTATTCAGTTACCACTACACACTGGATGCTTACCTGTATTACAGATTCATCAGACGCTCCAGCTTGATGGGCTTTCACTGTTTTCTCTTCTAATTCTTAAAATAAAACATGGGTTTATGAGACCAGACAAAACTAGAGATGATAAAGTGAAATGAGAAATAATAGGAATTCAGATACTGGTAAGATTTGAGTGCCTACCTGCACATTTTGACTTTAACTTCTGCATTGCAGCCATCTGCTTTTTTGCAAATTTAATGAGGTCATCTTTAGACAGTGTGTCCAGCTGTCAGGTGCATCAGGAAGAAAGTGAACATCATTACTGTTGCCTCAGCAACGTTTTCCACGTTTAACATGTAAAGGGTTTAATACATTACCTTAGATTTTCCACTACATGAGGCGGAAGTGCCACACTCCACTTCCGGTTCCTTCTGTAAACAACCAGTAAGATCAGTTTACACATACGTTTCGTTACTAAACTAACTGTTTATCAAACATAGACTATGATGACACTTAGATGACTATGAGAGAAATATATGCACATCACTAACCGTGTATCCTGACCAGTTTTAATACTCTGACTATCTGTACTGTTATACAGCTGGATTATAGATGCAATGTATTCATATAAAGAGGGTCAATCACATACAAAAAAGATGCCTACTCACCTCCATATTCACAGCTCACAGTCTAATTACTGATTCTGAAACAACTTTCACCAGCACAACATTCACAACACTGAGCTTCACGGAAATGCAGCACAGCAACCAGAGCGGTTTATTTCCGCTTTCGTCAACGAATGCGAAAGCAAAGGAAAGCAAAGGGTGGAGAGGTACTTACTGAATGGAAGGCCATACGAGTCAAAATTTGTGGACCATATAGCATGGCATGCCGAAAGTGTCAAATACAAATACACAAACCACAAAATAGCTCCGCTAGTAAACCTGTTGTAAAGAGACATAGAGTAAACAGTAACAAAAATGTAAACAAAATGTTGTGCAAAAGAGAAATAGTATCAATCCAGAAAAGATGTGCAAAAACGACATGTAAACAGTTTATGGTAATGAAGTGATGTAATGTGAGTGGTACTGAAGACTAGGGGGTTTTTACACGCACATTACAGCACAGTAAATTTCTTTCTTCGCATAACTGGTGTCAGAGCACAGGGTCAGCGCTACACTGCAGCTTAAGCCCCCAACCTTCTGATTAGCAACCCATATTAAACATATTCACTAAGCTTCTAGTGTACTGAATACAGAGTGATTCAATAAATGGCGAAAAGCATGTAGACACCTGGCCATCACATATATGATTCTTCCTCAAACTACAAGCACAGTTATGAAAGCAAACAATTGTATTGAATGTTTCTGTAGCATACATGAAGACTTGGTTTGCTTTGGTTGAACTTCAAAAACTTTAGTGGATTGAGAGTCCTGACATCAACCTCCCTGAATAGCTGCAACTCATATAAAGATAAGAAGTGCTGCTTCTTACTGGACTTCAGACTGATTTGGAGTCACTTGTTGTCACTTGTGAACTAAGAGGAACTTGTAAGTGAGAAGACTATTAGAGTTCCTGTGCAGGAAGGTTGAGGAATATATGCCCTGAAAGCAAGCAAGGGTAACCATGTTATTTTTTTAAGAAGGGTGTTTCAAGTGAAATACCTTGTAGCACGTTCAATACTTGGGTCTTTGTTAAATTGTATACAATCTAATAATGGATTTGTTTGTAACATGCACAACAAATTCATAAACCTTTCAGAAACATGATACTTTCGGAGGTAATCTTAAAGCTCAACAGCGCCCCCAGGTGTAGGAAATACAAACAAAATGGCATAAAGCAAAGCTCAAGTCTAATGTGAACAGCAGCAGATTCATTGAGTCAGTAATTGATAGTTGTGTCTCACACACACACACACACACACACACACACACACACACACACACACACACACACACACACACACACACACACACACACACAAATTTAGGACTGATATTATATATTATAGCCCACTTTGGTGACACTTGATTAGTAATTTTACTGAATCAGTTGCAGGGAACACATATGAGCTTATAACACTAGAATATTATACTTGTAATTTAAAATGTAATTATTGTGTTTTAATGAAGGGATTCAAGCTTTTTCAGATTTTTCTGCTTTTGCGATTCAGAGAGCATGATAAGACCCCAACAGAGCATTATGGGAATGAAACACAAAAATATATACTGATCACCAATATTCTTTGATACAATATTTTTTATGTATCATTGAGATTGTGAGATATAACCTATTGCTTTACAGTAAGCTTTATTACTAACACATTAAGTCAAGTCAAGTTTATTTCAAAAGCGCTTTTTCAGAACAGATATTGTCTCAAAGCAGCTTTACAGAATTTAACAGTTAAGGTGAACGATGTGTATTTATCCCTGATGAGCAGCCATGGTGACTGTGATGTAATAAGGAAGAAACCTTGAGAGGAACCAGACTCACAAGTGGAACCCATCCTCATTTGGGTGATATCAAGATGTGATTATTTTTATTTTAAAAACTCACTGAGATTAAAAATCTTTTTCATAGGAGTGACCTGGCCAAAATTAGCAGCAATACAATTAGTTTCGACACCAAACAATTACATTTCATTGAGTCAACTTCCATTGCCGAATGACTACTTAAAATTTTTCCAAAGAAAACAAATTTTGTAACTTCACACTTGATTGAAGGTGATTCCAGTCAAACGGGGCTGCATACACAAAAGCCTTCTTACCTAATTCATTCATATCTAGCAAAAGGAACAGAAAGAATATAACAGTTTTGAGAACGTAGAGAATATTTCTCAACAGTTTTCTCTTGAATAAGACAGCAAAGATATGAAGGCAACATCCCCAAGATGGCTTTATAAATAATTAAGTACCAATGCATTTTTCTCCTACTAGACAAAGAGGGCCAACCCACTCTGTTATACAAGGCACAATGATGAGTTGAAAATTTACAATTTAATATAAATCTTAGAGCACCATGATAAACAGCATTTAAAGTAGAGAGAATATGTAATGGTGCAAACTGATACACTACGTTGCCATAATGAAGTACAGATAAAAAAGTAGCAGAAACCAATTTCTTTCTTGCATTAAATGACATACAAAACTTGTTCCTAAAATAGAACCCAGGCTTAACTTTACATTTTTTCTTCAGTTGAGTGATATGAGAACCAAAAGATAAAACATCGTCAACAATGATGTCAAGATATTTGTACTCTTTTACTAATATAATCACGGTACCTTGTAGAGTCTGATGATAGATTAAATTACCTTCAAGTTTTTTTGAACCTGAAAATAACATATACTTAGTTTTATCACTATTCAGAACAAGTTTTAAACTGGAAAGCCGTGACTGGATGACATCAAAAGCTGACTGAAGCTTACACAGGGCTTGCTGCCCAGAAGAAGCACTACAGTACATAATAGTATCATCTGCATAAAAATTAAAGTTAGCATCTTGAATGTCATAATCAAGACTGTTATATAAATAGTGAGTAAGAGGGGCCCCAGCACAGATCCTTGGGGAACACCTTTAGCAGTCTCCAATGAATCAGATAGTTTACTTTCAATTTGTACATGTTGAATTCTTCCACTTAAAATTGTTTTTTTTTTTTTAAACCAAAAAATAACATAACTTGATAAACCAACGCTTTTCAATCTATGCAGCAATATTTCGTGATTCACCATGTCAAAAGCTTTAGATAAGTCAATAAAAAGAGAGGCACAGAAATCACCATTATCAATTGATCCCACAATTTAATTTAGAACTTTCAAAACAGCTGTGGTAGTACTGTGTTTTTTGCAGAACCCAGATTGATTAATAGACAACACTTTGTTTGTATTCAAATAATATGTTAACTGTTCACAAATAAAACTTTAAAATCTTTAAAATCTTTGTTAAAACACAGAAATTTGAAATCGGCCTGTAATTATCTAACACCGCAGGATCTCCCCCTTTTAACAGCGGAACAACAAAAGCTGATTTTTAAATTTTTCCGGAACAACACCAATGTTTAATGAGAGGTTAAAAATGTAAGTTAACGGGGATTTAATAATATCTGCAGCTAATTTCAAATAAATAGGTTTCACACAATCAGGGCCTGGTGATTTATTTGTGTCCAGCAATCTAAGTGTTTTTTAAACATTCGAGTTCTTGATTTGTTTAAATCTAAACTCCTCCTTTTTTGAACGACTTTCTGTGTTATAGATTATAAATCTTTAAACAATACAGAACACTGAAGAGTGAGAACTAACATGAGCAAATATATTATATATATATTTTATATATAATAAATATTATTTGCCCTCTCATTTAATTCTGTATTACCACCAGCTTCTGGCCTTACTGATCAGATCGCCTTGCATTCACTTCAGCCAAGCCATTCTAATTTTAATGTAGAGCATCAGGGTGGGTCAGTCAGGTCTGAATGTCACATTGTCTCATCTCCTCAGCAGGGCCAACATCGGTTAGATTTGGGAGGTGGGGATCAAATAAAATTGAGAACATATTCTTGCGAAGTTCTAGTTTTATTTGTTTAGCACTTTTAATGATGGATATTTTCACACAAGTGATTTGCAGAAATCATAACTTTCCATTTAAAAACTGTCTTTTTAGGCAAATCTACATGTGAATAACTTTACATTTTATAATTCTGAGTACATGAAATATATTAATATGTGAGCTATTTAAAAAAGATTTAATGTTCATGATCAACTGTTATTCTGCAATAACGATTAACTGACCAGCAATATTTTTTTAAAAGGCAGTAGCATTGTACAAGGCACACAAAGTTGATAAGAGCTGGGGATGACTGAATAGTAGAGAATTTAACCAGTAAAGGAAAGAACTTCCTCCCCCACAAACCTTCACCTCCCTCTGTGAAAACACACAGCAGCTGCTGGAACCTATTTTGGTGATGATGGCATCAGTCTATTTGTAGTAAAGCACAGGGCAAGTGAGCTGCCTTTTTTTTTACAAGACTGTTGGACTACTTTGAACAACCTGACTGACTTTTTCATTGTAACCAACATGGAGGCACAAAAACGAGGAATTCCAGCTTCAATTCCTGAGAATGAAGAGCTCACTGAGTTGCAGATGAATGGGGTCCAGGACAGGGAGAATGGTGGAGAAGCTGAAGTTCCTCTAGCCAAATCTCAGAGAAGACGCAGTGATGTGAAAGTCTATAAGGAGTTTTGTGACTTCTATGCTCGCTTGTAAGTTTCATATTGCTTCCATCTATTCACTAATGCTTTTTTTTTTTTTTTGGATACTGACAGACTATTTTATCTAGGTGTCACTATAAATCAAAACGTTTTCTTCCATGACATTAAAATATAATATAAAGCAATGGTTTTATTCTAACCGCTGTTTGACAAATTTCAGTATCCTCAGTAATTGGACAACTGAAGATGTAAAAATGCCACCGCACTGAGAGACCTACCTTGAAAGACTCATTTCATATACATATTCATCAGTGATCCTGAGCAAGAGACATTTCCCTTTCCTATAATTCTTTCTCAAACTGTTTGACCTTAACCTTATGAAAGGAATGATAATGTCTGTTTTCTAAAACTAAACCAAAATAAATGATACCAATATGATATGATTATTATATTTAAAAGCATCGTGTTTTATTTGAACATTCATATATGCGTACAGTTGATGGTATTACCTCTTAAGTGTACAGTTACTCACTGTAGATATTTCCATACAATATTCATTAGCATGCATTTTCTTTTGTGAAAATAAGTGACCTAAAGACCACTAGAGACCAAATACAACCAGTGTGTGTGTGTATGTGTGTGTGTGCGTGTTTGTAGGTATGTGTGTTGCAATGGTATGAGTGGATCAGATGCAGCTGCATTGCTGGGATTTTTAAACACTTTTGCGACACTGCTGGCTTGAGAACAGCTCAGAGACCAAAAATATCCAGCCAAGATTCAGCCAATGTATAACACCAGTTCAGAGGTCCGAGTGACACTGACACTGAGGAAAGGCTACAGACAATTAAATAGCTTAAACAGCAAATCTAAAACTGCGTGAGGACACAGAGCAGGCAGAGGTTCTCCTTCAGTTTATAACAAAGTTCCTGGAAGTTTCAAATAACGCATGGGAAAATCACATGAGAACGTAAAGTCAATCGTTTTTAAATCAAGAAGCAAAGGCACACAGCAATAGACTGTGCAGTTAACACTTTGCAGGTACTTAGACACAGCAGGCCTTAAACAGACAAACTAACTAATAGCTAACTGTCTTATAACAAAATGAGTCGATGCATAATAGACTAGAACAAAAACAAGCAAAAAAAACACACAAGTGAATATAAGTTATTACTATGTGATAAACCTGTGATATGAAAAGGAAAATGACAACTGATGAAGTTATTAGATAAAAGAGATATAGAACTTTGAGAATACTTGGTCATAACAGACAAATTTCTTTTTAACTCCTCACAACCTTTCTGCTGAAACAACATGTGCCTAAAGATTTGTCTGCTGATTAAAAGGTAAAAAATTTGCTAATATTTAAGAAACTTTTTTACATTTTATTTCTTAAAAGAGGACCTTTGTCCTGTGATAGACCTTTTTATTTTTTATTAAAAAATCTAATTTCATTGATCACATACACAACTGTACACAATAAACATAAAGAAAATAGAAATGACATCATCAAAATAGAATATACATACACCAGAAGTCGGAAAATATACCAAATATAAGAATCTCATTTATGAAATGCAGAGATCAATAGCCAAGAATGGCTTATTTTGAATGATTTAGAAAGTACAATGGTTTGTGCAGTAAATGCTTTATTGTTTATTATATTATTATTTTATTGTTTAAAAATGTAAGATGTCTTTGTATTATTGAAAGTTTTTAAAAGTAAAATGGGTTCAACATAGTGATTTTTAATGTTTTTGTTTCCCCAGTAATATGGCAAACGCTCTTGCTAATGCTGTTTGTGAACTCTGCAAAACTGGCTTCACTCCTTCGGAGAAAATTGTAAACAGTAATGGGGAATTGTATCATGAGCAGTGTTTCGTGTGTGCACAGTGTTTTCAGCAATTTTCAGAAGGCTTATATTATGAGGTAGGTTTAAATCTTTATCTCTGCTCTAATTGCTAGTCTTATAGGTTTGCTGTTTTTGCCTGGAGAATTGATTTATCATAGTACTGATACACGGCAGTACTGGCTGGCCAACACTTGTTGATAAATGAGCAACGGAATATTCTAGAACAGAACTAAAATAATTCTTCTTACCTCAGATTATTTAACATTTGTCATAATGTACTAAATTAGATTAGATTAGATTAGATTAGATTAGATTAAATTCAACTTTATTGTCATTGTGCAAGGTACATGTACGGAGCCAATGAAATGCAGTTAGCATCTAACCAGAAGTGCAAATTGGCCTATTCACATTAGATAACAGTGAATAAATAAAGTATGAGGTCCATATATACAGGGGTGAGGGTAAATAATGTACAGTAGGTAATAATATATACTGTGCAAAGATTCTGCATAGACAGAAGTCAATATACTTAAATGACATGATATAGTTATGTACAAGTATAAATGTATGTATTATACAGTATATGTATACAGTATACATATGGGTGGAATGTATAGTAGTGCAAATGTGAGTTAAGGATAAGATAAAATACTGTATGTAAGAAAAAATACACTAATAATATTGAACAATTATTTCAGTTTCAATTTTCAAAAATGTACTAATGCTTGCCAGAAAGATTCAGGCTTAACAAGCCAGATTAATTTAAAGACAATTTACTCGAGCAAGAGGTTTTCATGTAGGTGTAAAGGTGCACTCAAAAATATATGTAAAATCATCTCAAATTAAGACATGTTCCATGAATGTAAAAGCCCTCCTTAGTAATTGCCAGTTCATTGCTAGTAGTTATAAAAATAAAAACGTTATTAGGAAAAAATCATAGAAAAATATTGTGGGCAGGTATAGAATTTAGTCCATGCTGCCATTTCAGTTCTTTTATTCTATTCTTCTGGTAATTTCTGCCATTTTCTCTAATCTTTCTAATGGCATATTTATAGGGTTGAATGTTCAACAAGCATATATGGGCAGAGGATGGTCAGGTATGTACATACTGTTTGCCATATGGTGAACATGCATAAACTAATGTATACTTTACATTAAGTGACACTGCAGAAATAATAAACTACAAGAAACAGAATAAAACTAAATAAATAAAAATAGATATCTGACCATCAGAATCAGAAAGAGTTTTATTGCCAAGACTGTTTGCATTTACAAGGATCTTGTTTAGGTGACAAAAGCGTCCAGTTGCACATTTTCTAAAGTAAAAAAAAAAGGAAGTAAAAAAGCAAAATAAATAAAAAAAGAATAAAAGTATAAAAGTTATTGCATGTTTTTTTATAAAGAAAATAAAGAGAGTATTATTGCACAAAAAAGTACAGATTCAGATTAGTAAACGTGGCATTGCACGTATGTTTTATTTTATTGCACAATGGGGACGGTGTTTAAGTGTCCATGATGTAGATTGCCTGGGAAAAAAAACTTTTCCTGTGACTGACTGTCTTGGTGCTTGGTGCTTTGTAGTTCTCAGCCTCAGTATGATCTAATCTGTCAAGTTAAATCCGTACTCATATTTAGACAATAATGAGTTAGTTAGTTGCTGTTTTATATACTTACCTCTTTTGTTTTAGTCATTTTAAGTAACTGGGGTGTATGTCAGATTTATATTAACAGCTAGTTCAATTATCTAAAAGTGAGGCTGATAACCAAAATAAACCTGCAGAATTCTTTTCTTGTTGCAGTTTGACGACCGAAAATACTGTGAGCATGATTTCCACATGCTCTTTGCTCCATGTTGTAATCAGTGTGGTGAGTAATTCAGATGAAGCTTCACATTAAATCTTTGTAATATTTTAGTTTTTGTACCTTACAAGTGTTTTATTTGTACCTTACAAGTGTTCAGTTTTTCAATGTTTTGTCAATACTTTTCAATAGTTTGTCTACAGCTTAATAAAACTATTAATAACAGAATAACACTTATTTCTATTTGAAAATGTTACTGGGAGTCGCATTCTTGCTCTACCCGGTTTTCCGGTTAATGTTCGGTAAAGGTACATGAAGCATTTCACTGCATGTCGTACCCTGTATGTATGTGTATGCGACAAATAAAATTTGATTAGATTTGAAGGTAAACGCCTTTAAAATAGGAAATGACCCAAAAACCAGGGCTCCTGTGTGCATCAAACGTCTAGACTTTTGTGATGAATAAATTCTTTTAAATGTGAGATGCAGCAGAATGAGTGCATGACACTGAAATTTGAAGCGGAACAGAGAGTGTTGGCCTGATTAGTGCCAACATGCATTCAACTAAGAAAGATTTTTACACTGGAAACTTGGCACTCTGATGGCTTTTTATTCCTCCAGATGTACATTAGATCACTGATGTACATTTGCCTCGCATTGCTGTGCACATGCCCAGAAAGTGATGTGTTAGGTGTAAAACAGATTCTTTTTTTTGTCGTCAGTTCACTCCATTCCAGGTGGATCATTATCCTATCACAGCATGTCTGCTCCTCTCTTGTTTTATTAATTATGTATTGTCTGAAGCTGGAGGTGACAGCAGTAAGGGATGAGACTTTTAAAGGATGTTTTAAAAAGTAAAAAATACATTCTCTCTCTCTCTCTCTTTCTCTCTCTCTCTCTCTCTCTCTCTCTCTCTCTCTCTCTCTCTCTCTCTCTCTCTCTCTCTCTTTGTACCACTCCACTTCTTAGCACGTGCAGGGATTTATCCTTTGATTTATAGCCCCATAAAGTACACAAATATAACTGAACTTTAACTGAAATACTGAAAAATCAACCTTTGCATTTGACATTAACCAGAAATGTGAAAATCTGAAGGTAACACAATGTAACTGTAGGATAATCAAAGTAGAAGACAAGTACCATTTTAAATTTAGTGTACAGTGTTTGTATTTGTATGATGTGTGCAGGGGAGTTCATTATTGGTCGTGTCATTAAGGCCATGAACAATAGTTGGCACCCAGAGTGTTTTCGCTGTAATATCTGCCATGCTGTGCTTGCTGATGTTGGATTTGCAAAGAATGCAGGCAGGTAAAAATGTATCCTACAACAAATGACAAAATTGCCATATTCACATCATAATAGAAACTGTTTGAAATTGCACATTGAATTTGGAATCTATTACATTTTTTACTTTTCTTAATGAAATGGCCACAAGGCAGGAGAACTGTAAATATTTCACTCCCAATATTGCAGAGTAACTACAAATAACAACTTAGACTAAATCACATCTTTTAAAATGTAGTTTGTAATCCAATGCCTCATTAAGATATTGTATATCTCAAGTTATTGCATGTGAATGGAAAGTTAAGTATCTGTTGAACCTTACACAGACACCTGTGTCGTCCATGCCACATCCGCGAGAGAGCCTGTGGCCTGGGCAAGTATATTTGCCAGAAGTGTCACACCATCATCGACGAACAGCCGTTGATCTTCAAGAGTGATCCATACCACCCTGATCACTTTAACTGCAGCAACTGTGGGTGAGTTTTAGCATTTCAGCATTTCTACTTTGGTAGATCAAATCCTCCTCACTTCACATTTAAATAAAAATTGTGCATTGGCTTGTGAGCTTTACGCATCTACATAGCTTACAGTTCATCCCGGATCTTCTGCCTTCTGAACCATGTAATAAAACATATATATACAGTATATATACAGTATATATATATATATATATATATATATATATATATATATATATATATATATATATATATATATATATATATATATATATATGCTGGCAATCAAACTTAGAGAACAATTTATAAACAATTGAACAATTCTGAAATAATGTCATCTTCACTGCTCAACAGTTGAGGGAGTTTTTGTCCTGTCTATTCCATGCTACCAGAACACCTTTTCCACAAATTAAATAAGGCATTTAAAAAAAACATTATTTTGCAGAAAACACACTGATCAAAATTAGAGAACACTTTCAGATACCTCCCAGTTACTGGTGTTAATCTGGTACCTGGTGCTAATTTCCTTGATTATCTGTCAACCCCTATTTAACTGGCAGCCTTACTTACAGTTTCACTGACTCTGCAAGATGGTGGGCCGTTCTAAAGTGACTGAAAGCCTCCGGCAGCAGGTTGTCCAGATGAAGGCCAAAGGGGTTGACCCTATCAGCCATAGCAAGACAAGTTGGTCGTTCCAAATCTGTGATTTCAAGAATATTGAATCATTACAACATCACAAACTCATTCAAGTCGGCCAAGAAGGCTGGTCATCCACAGAAGACAAATACAAGAGAGGACAGGATACTGCGGAGGATCTCAATGGGCAATCGTTTCCACACTGCAGCTGGAATTGCTCACCAGTTCAGCGCTGAACAGGGTCATACAGTGTCTCGATGTTTAAGAGCATTTGGACTGAAAGCCCACTCTGCAGAGACCAAACCTCTCATTAGCAGAAAGAATCAAAAGGCTAGACTAAGCTTTGCTGAGGAGCATGTTGTGTGGACAGAGGAGAACTGGTCCAAAGTTCACTTCAGTGATAAAAGCAAGTTTAATTTATTTGGGTCCGATGGGAAACATTATGTTCGGCGACAAACTGGAGAAAGACTGAACCCAAAGTGTGTAAAGAAGTCAGTGAAAATAGGAGGAGGAAGTGTCATGGTTTGGGGCATGTTTTCTGCAGCAGGAGTTGGGCCTCTTATACAGCTACATGGCAGAGTGAATGCAAATGTTTATTCAACAACATATGGTTCCTTCCCTGCGTTCATCACCCAATCAGCCCGCAGTGTTCATGCAGGACAACGCTCCATGTCACACAGCAAAACGGGTAAAGCAGTTCCTTGGAACTAAAAACATTGAAATAATGACATGGCCTGCCCAGAGTCCTGATCTCAACCCAATAGAGAACCTCTGGAAAATCCTTGGCGACAAAGTTATGGCCAAGAAACCCACTACAGTCACCGAACTGTGGAGGAGACTGGAAGAAGAGTGGACCAAAATCACACCAGAGCAGTGTGAGAGTCTAGTGCTGTCCTGTGGCCGCAGATGTGCTGAAGTCATTCAGAGCAGAGGCCTGTACACTTCCTACTAATTGCTGACTGTTGTAACCTTCAGACAATTTTGTTGTAATCTTTTTCCATGCTACAGTCAATGTTGTTCTCTAATTTTGATCAGTGTGTTTTCTGCAAAATGTTTTTTTTTTTTAAATGCCTTATTTATTTTGTGGAAAAGGTGTTCTGGTAGCATGGTATAGACACGACAAAAACTCCTTCAACTGTTGAGCAGTGAAGATGACATTATTTCAGAATTGTTCAATTGTTTATAAACCCAGCCATTAGGGAGGCACAAGCCAGTGCATTCTTAGTGCCGGTCCCAAGCCCGGGTAAATGGGGAGGGTTGCGTTAGGAAGGGCATCCAGCGTAAAACATGTGCCAAATCAAATATGCGGATCACAAATGAGAATTTCATACCGGATCGGTCGAGGCCCGGGTTAACAACGACCGCCACAGGTATCGTTAGCCGACAGGGTACCGGTGGAAATTGGGCTACTGTTGGCCGAAGGAGGAAAAGGAGAGGAGGAAGACGTCTACAGAGACGGCAGGGAAAGGAGCAGTGTAGGAGAGTGGAGGTTAGGGTTGGTACTTTAAATGTTGGTACTATGACTGGTAAAGGGAGAGAGATAGCTGATATGATGGAGAGGAGAAAGGTAGATATGCTGTGTGTTCAGGAGACCAAGTGGAAAGGGAGTAAGGCCAGGAACATTGGAGGTGGATTTAAACTGTTTTATCATGGTGTGGATGGAAAGAGAAATGGTGTAGGGGTGATTCTGAAGGAAGAGTACAGTAAGAGTGTAGTGGAGGTGAAGAGAGTTTCTGATAGGGTGATGATCGTGAAGGTGGAAGTTGAAGGGATGATGATAAATGTCATCAGTGCCTATGCTCCACAAGTTGGCTGTGAGATGGAGGAGAAGGAAAGATTCTGGAGTGAATTAGATGAAGTGGTAGATGGTGTACCTAGGAAAGAACGGTTGGTGATTGGGGCGGACTTTAATGGGCATGTAGGTGAAGGGAACAGAGGTGACGAGGAGGTGATGGGTAGGTATGGTTTTAAGGAGAGGAATGTGGAAGGGCAGATGGTGGTAGATTTTGCTAAAAGGATGGAAATGGCAGTGGTGAACACTTATTTTAAGAAGAAGGAGGATCATAAGGTGACTTATAAGAGTGGAGAAAGGTGCACACAGGTGGACTATGTGCTATGCAGGAGATGCAACCTGAAGGAGATTGGCGACTGTAAGGTGTTGGCAGGGGACAGTGTAGCTAGACAGCATAGGATGGTGGTCTGTAGGATGGTTTTGGAGGCGAAGAAGAAGAGGAGGAGAGTGAGGACTGAAAGAAGAATAAGATGGTGGAAACTGAAGGAGGAAGAGTGTAGTGTGAGGTTCAGGGAAGAGGTCAGAGAGAGGCTCAGTGGTGTTAAGGAGGTGTTGGATGATTGGGCAAATACTGCAGGAGTGATGAGGGAGGCAGCTAGAAAAGTACTTGGTGTGACATCTGGAAATAGAAAGGAAGACAAGGAGATGTGGTGGTGGAATGAGGAAGTGCAGGAGAGCATAAGGAGAAAGAGGTTGGCAAAACAGAAGTGGGATAGACAGAGTGATGAGAAAAGTAGGCAGGAGTACAAGGAGATGCGGCAGCAGGTTAAGAGGGATGTGGCGAATGCCAAGGAAAAGGCATATGAGGAGCTGTATGAGAGGTTGGACACTAAGGAAGGAGAAAAGGATTTGTACCGATTGGCCAGGCAGAGGGACCGAGCTGGAAAGGATGTACTGCAAGTTAGAGCAGTAAAGGATGGAGAGGGAAATGTGTTGACTAGTGAGGAGAGTGTGTTGAGAAGGTGGAGGGAGTATTTTGAGCAGCTGATGAATGAGGAAAATCAGAGAGAGAGAAGGTTGGATGATGTGGAGTTGGTGAAGCAGGATGTAGATAGGATTAGTAAGGAGGAAGTGAGAGCAGCGATTAAGAGGATGAAGAGTGGAAAGTCGGTTGGACCAGATGACATACCGGTAGAAGCGTGGAGATGTTTAGGAGAGATGGCAGTGGAGTTTTTGACCAGATTGTTTAACAGGATTTTGGAAGGTGAGAAGATGCCTGAGGAATGGAGAAGAAGTGTGCTGGTACCAATCTTTAAGCATAAAGGAGATGTGCAGACCTGCAGTAACTACAGGGGTATTAAGTTGATCAGTCACACCATGAAGTTATTGGAAAGAGTAGTGGAAGCCAGGCTGAGAGAAGAGGTGACCATCTGTGAGCAACAGTATGGTTTCATGCCGAGGAAGAGCACCACAGATGCCTTATTTGCTTTGAGAATGTTGATAGAGAAGTATAGAGAAGGACAGAAGGAATTGCATTGTGTATTTGTGGATTTGGAGAAGGCGTACGACAGGGTGCCAAGAGAGGAGTTGTGGTATTGTATGAGGAAGTCAGGTGTGTCAGAGAAGTATGTGAGGGTGGTGCAGGACATGTATGAGGACAGTGTGACGGCAGTGAAGTGTGCAGTAGGTACGACAGACTGGTTTAGAGTGAAGGTTGGACTGCATCAAGGATCGGCCCTGAGCCCTTTCCTGTTTGCAGTGGTGATGGACAGGTTGACGGACGAGGTCAGACAGGAGTCTCCCTGGACTATGATGTTTGCGGATGATATTGTGATTTGTTGTGAGAGTAGAGAGCAGGTTGAGAAGAGCCTGGAGAGGTGGAGATATGCGCTGGAGAGAAGGGGAATGAAACTCAGTAGGAGTAAGACAGAATACATGTGTGTGAATGAGAGGGAGGGCAGTGGAGTGGTCCGGTTGCAGGGAGAAGAGCTTCAGAAGGTGGAGGAATTCAGGTACCTGGGGTCAACAGTGCAAAGTAATGGAGAGTGTGTTAGAGAAGTGAAGAAAAGAGTGCAGGCAGGGTGGAGTGGGTGGAGAAGAGTGACAGGAGTGATTTGTGATAGTAGGGTATCTGCAAAATTGAAAGGGAAGGTTTATAGGACTGTGGTGAGACCTGCGATGTTGTATGGTTTAGAGACAGTGGCATTGAGTAAAAGACAGGAGGTGGAGCTGGAGGTAGCAGAGCTGAAGATGTTGAGGTTTTCGTTGGGAGTGACGAGGATGGATAAGATTAGAAATGAGTTTATTAGAGGGACAGCGCATGTAGGATGTTTTGGTGACAAGGTGAGGGAGGCGAGATTGAGATGGTTTGGACATGTGCAGAGGAGGGACATGAATTATATTGGTAGAAGAATGCTGAGGATGGAGCCACCAGGTAGGAGGAAAAGAGGAAGGCCAAGAAGGAGGTTCATGGATGTGGTGAGGGAAGACATGCAGGTGGTTGGTGTGGGAGAGGCAGATGTAGAGGACAGGGTGGTATGGAGACGGATGATCCGCTGTGGCGACCCCTAATGGGAGCAGCCGAAAGAAGAAGAAGAAGAAGAAGTTCAATTGTTTATAAATTGTTCTCAAATTTTGATCGCCAATGTATATATATATATATATATATATATATATATATATATATATATATATAAATATATGTGTGTGTGTGTGTGTGTGTGTGTGTGTGTGTGTGTGTGTGTGTGTGTGTGTGTGTATATCAGCTGTGGAGTTGAGGGTTAAGGGCTTTGCTCAAGGGCACAGCAAGGGCAGCTTGGTAGTGCGGAGATTTGAACTAATGACGGTTTGATCAAAACACCAACATTTTAACCACCAAGAGGACTTTTCTATTCAGACCCTTGGGATCACAGATTGTGACTAGATTTTTTATGAATCTTGTTCTTTTCTTCTTCTTTTACTTCTTCTTCTTCTTCTTCTTTTAGTATTTACAAGGCAATGTTACAACTATGATCTAAATATACATGTGGATGTCTGTAAATCTCACCTGGAATTGGTCATGTTTGTCAGAATCAAAGCAACTGATTCCTTGAACATTTTAAACACTTTTACTTTTAGATTTTTAGTTTAGTTACCTGGTTATTGTCACGATAAAATCTGAGACTGATTGTGTGTTTTGTGTTTTCAGTAAGGAGCTCACTGCTGATGCTCGGGAGCTAAAGAATGAGTTGTATTGCTTGCCGTGCCATGACAAGATGGGCGTGCCAATCTGTGGGGCATGCAGGAGACCAGTAGAGGGCAGAGTGGTGAATGCAGTGGGCAAGCAATGGCATGTTGAGGTACAACAACAAGGAGATGATGTTGTGTTTAAATAACTCAGTTTAGGATAATCATTATGACTGTGTGGCTTTTTTTGTTTATAGATAAATTAGGAATCAATGAAAGGATTCTGTACAACACTACATTTAGGCAAAAAAGCTAAAAAACAATTTAATGAGGAAAAGTATCACTGGTAGTTGGTAGTGATTTCTGTCTGACTGTGTGTGTGTGTGTGTGTGTGTGTGTGTGTGTGTGTGTGTGTGTGTGTGTGTGTGTGTGTGTGTGTGTGTGTGTGTGTGTTTGTTTGTTTTGTAGCATTTTGTGTGTGCCAAGTGTGAAAAACCTTTCCTGGGCCATCAGCATTATGAACGCAAAGGTCTGGCTTACTGCGAGACCCACTACAATTTGGTAAGAACAAAAATATTTGTCACCATATAACAGATGCATCTCGAAAAAGAAAGAATGAGTGTAAAAAAAGATTTTGCTTTTATTTAGCTCTTTGGAGATGTCTGTCACCACTGCAACCATGTCATTGAAGGAGAAGGTAAAACACTTCAATATAATATAATATAATATAATATAATATAATATAATATAATATAATATAATATATTATATTATATTATATTATATTATATTACTAGTTTATATATATTATATATATTATAATAGTTAAATAATTATATTAATAGTATTATTTTATACTATTGTATTAAAACAATGACAAGTCACATGCACACACAATACTATATTGGGTCAAAACTGACACAAAAATCGGAGTCATTGAGTCTTCTCTCTGTTATTCTCTGTTTAAATTTGAAGTCTTGTCCTATTTTCACCTTAAGTGTAGTAAAAGTTCTTTATTATTTAGATTATGGTGCAAGTGATAAAATGTTTAGTGACCCTAAAAGTTTTAAAACCCTGCCAATTTTAACTTTTTATGCTGCCTGCAGCTAGCTGTTAACCAAAATAATACTGATGAATCTTCCAAGTTACAATACACTGGCACTAATTCCACAAACATAGAAAAACACTTTCACACAAACACTGAACCTTTTAAATCAACTGAAAATGGAAACTTAAGGCACAGCGTCAGGCAACGCCCTTTAAAAGTATCAGAACAACGTGTTTTAATGAAAATGTATTTTGTGGCTCGTTAAACCCTTACAGGATTTTTGTCTACACTTCCTTAATACATTATTATACAAAAAACCTTCCTGTTTTACCTGATAAGCCAGAAGGTAACAGAGGGCTGCTAAATCAACAACGGCTCTCCACTGCTGTTCTTTTTCCATGGCCATCTTTAGAAGCAGGGTCCCAGCATAAAGATACAGATGAGCTCTCATTTCCGTGAACACCTCCAGCAGCTCATCCACAGCTTTTGAGGCAGTGTTCTTTAAAGACTGCATAGCATGGTCAAATCTACCATAACAACAAATAATCATCAATTATTAAAAGGGGTTTGTATTTAGTATTACATTTAAAACAATGTGTGGGCAACAGACTAAAAGTAACTTACATCAGGTTAAACAAGACATAAACATAAATTAAGACAAGATGCTCAAGCAAAATACTTTAATGTAGGTGTAAAGGTGCACTCAAATATATATATGTAAAACCATGCTCAATGTAAGGCTTGGTCCATTAATGTAAATGTAAGCCTTCCTTATTAACTGCCTGTTTATTACACTGCTGGTAATATTTTTATAATAAAGAAGTTATATAGGATATAGATATCTAAAGCAAATCCAGACACTGTACAGGTACAGTACCGGTCCCATTGAGAATGTGTTATTCTTCCGTTTACCAAATTCTGGACTGTGCAAAAACTTAAAACTTAAACTGTGCTGTTTTTCTTGAAGTCATTTCAGCACTCAATAAAGCCTGGTGCATCAACTGCTTTGCCTGTTCCACCTGCAGTTCTAAGCTGACCATGAAGTGAGTTTCTGTTTTCCATGCCTGACAATTAATGCCTAAACACAGCTTGCCTCTCTAGTGGCAAACTATTTTAGATAAGAATATAAAAAAATTTTAAAGTCTATTTCAAATTATGGATGAGAATCCTCAGGCGGAATGTAATGGCTAAAGGGATTATAACGCTACGTCTTTCTTCTTCGGTTGCTTCTTACATTACCTTCGCCTTTCTTGTGGCCTTTATAATCATACAGGGACAAGTTTGTGGAGCTTGATCTGAAGCCTGTATGCAAACAGTGCTATGAAAGAATGCCAACGCAGCTCAAGCATCGTCTAGCTAAGCGGGAACATGACTCCAAGGACAAAAGAAAGAAAATGGGTATCTGTCTGTAAAGTTCTCCATTGCACTGGTCAGTTTCCTTCTCTCTTGTGTCCTATGTACTTATATTACGATTTTTGATTGGTATTTTAAAAAAATAAATGATTTTTAATTCTTATGGCAACATTTTTTTTTTCTTTTTTTTTTTAGGTATAGTGCGATGCTTATAAGGCAGTGTACCAAGTGTGGATGTATTTGAGATCCCGAAGCCTTCTGTGCTCTCTGTCTATTTGCATAAATGCAAGTATTATAGTCCTTTGTTATAACCTTTGATGTGTTTGCACCATATTCCCTCATGCACCATAACGATACATACAAGTTTTAACAGGGGCATAGAGAATTTTTTATCTAAAGTTTCTGTCAAAATATTTGGAAGTTTTTGAAAGACACATGCAGGTTCCTTTGGTTTCACTTTGACCAAACAAATATATAAATGTACAGGTGTTCGTACAACAACATAATAGACAGTTAAACGTTTAAACTGCTTTAACTGGATTTTCACTGAAAAATCCTCCTTTAGCATGAACAAGTGCTTTACACACTTTTGACATCTCGATCGCTAAACATTTAGCTGAAATACTTAATGTAAAACCTAGCCTCATGTAACATTTGACAAAGGTGTTCTTTACTAATTAGATATTTCTTTCTGACCTTGCAATCCAGTTAATCCCAGAGCAGTTCAACAGGATTTAGGTGTGGTGACTGAGCAGGCAATTCCATGATAAATAACACTCCAAACAATTGTTTGATCTCTAAATAACAGAGCTTGAACATATGCTTCTAGTTATTGCCTTGTTTATAATAGTTCCTATTGTGTGAATATTGGCTCCAGTCAGCTGCAGTCCAGATGGAATTACATGTGATGATAAGTGTTGAATAATAGCCATGTTGGTTCAGTATTTATTCTACCTGGGAGAAGTTATGGAGAAAGTCCAACCTTCCCTATTCCAAATCAAATGCCAAACCATTAAACTTCCACCTCCATGTTTGACTGTGTCTGTGAGGCATTCAATCGTGTGTTTTTGTCGTTTACCTAGTTTGTTGCATATAAATAAGGAAAATGAATGTGTCTCAAAAACCATAAAACACTACATATTTCCAAAATTTGGACAGTAACTGTAAACTATGACATGTTCCTAAAGTGTTGTCTCCCCAGGGGTCCAAGGAGGCTGGTGGCTACACCACTTTAAAGCTATTATATTTATCATTTAGAATTTATTCGAGATATATATCATTTCAGTACTTGGGTTATATTCAGAAAATATCTTGAATTGTTAGGCGGGTCTGTAGAATTTATTTCTTTATTTATGTACAGATATTTTAAGAGCTTCTGCCTGATGACATTACTGGCAACTGTGTGAATACATTTTGAAAATTAAAAACACATTGTGATGCAGCCGTCTTGTTGTATCTCTGTTTTTGACATATCTCCTATCTTTGTTTACTACATTGCAGTTTCTGCTAGATTTTTATTAAGACTATAAACTTAGCATTATGCAAGAACACCTGTCTTGTGATGTGCAGAAAATGTAGACACAGACAGACTATACAATAATATTCAGAGATTAACTTTTGTTCCTTCACTATGATTGGACAGGATTCTGGATAAGGCGCATGCTTAAGGTAACTGAAATCTGAGTTCTGAGTTCTTAATATAATGAATTGTGCTTTTGTCTTTTCTTTTTAGTTCTTCTTTCTGCAGAAATAAACTATCCTTCAAGTAAATAAAGTTTTTCAAAGATACTAATATTTATAGACACAGATATAATATTAATAGACCTTCTTGCAAGGAACATCATTCTTCTACAGTTTTATTCTAATATAAAAGCACATAAGAAATTGAGGCAAATTCTTCCTGAGATTTTTGCAATTTAGAATAAAAACACATTCTATCAATAATAGATAAATGATCTACAAATAGAAAAAAAAATTAAGAGGGCAAAAACTCTGAAAACCTAATAATTCCCCTGGTCCTCCTGGATCAGTGATAAGAATGAAGTATTTTGGAGTAACAGGAATTCTTCAGTTTAAGTTTTAGTGCAAATTATTATTTTTCCCTGTAGAGAGAATACAATTTACAAACCAATTGCCAAAGATTAGATTAGCTTTAATATAACATGTCCTTATTTTTCCTGATATGTGTAAGATGTGAAATTGTGTTTAGTATGTGGTAGCAGGTAAATAGCATTTGTTTTCAAAAATAGATTTTTTTGACAGGGAAGGAATGACATTGCGAATTAATATAAAACTTAAGCCACCCAGTTCTGGGAAAATATGGTTGTGTTTGGAGAGGATGAGCAGTGAGATTGATAATATCAGTGGCTCAGAACCACAGGTTGCATGAACTGAATTTAAGCAGCTATCACTGCACAGTACACCACAACAATGATGGAACTGTAATGAATGGAATTTTGTTGCCAGCCAGATGAGGATGAATTCCCTTTTGAGTCTGGTTTCTATCACGGTTTCTTTCTCATACCATTTCAGGGAGTGTTTCTAATATTATGAGCAATATTATAAACAAACTTATAGCCACGTATCCATTCTTTTATATAACTTTATAACCACTCTATCTGTGCAAAGCTGCTTTGAGACAGTGTCCATTGTTAAAATGGTGGACGATTACAACGTTAAAAAATTCAATGAATTACTGTACTTAAGTATTTTTTTCACGTATCTGTACTTTACTGATGTATTTCCAATGATGATGATTGTGATGACGATTAAATTAATGTATTGCATACCCAAGAAGAGCATTACAGCTCTTCTGAAAGCTTAATTTTCTAGGCCAGAAAATGCATATATTACCGCAAAAATAATTTAATTAAATCTTAACAATACTGCCTATATACCGCAAAATCCCACAATACAGCGAAAAACCCACAAAACAAAATGTGATGTTCCATGTAAAAACCCGCGCTAAATGAGGGATTACTGTATCTTACTTTTTACTCAACTACATTTCGCTAAATCAGTTGATTCTTTTTATTTATGAGGGGATAAAGACTTAACTGGTCAATCACACAGCAATCACACCAATCAGGGTAGAGCACGCACTCTGTTTTAAACTTGTTTTAATATAATGTATTAATATCATTCTATTCATAGATTGATGTGTTAAGAGTAACATTAAAGTCTTTTTACATAAACTAAGTTGATTAAGCAACAGTCTTGTGATAAAAATGATAATAGGAACATTACAGCCATAATAAATCATAGTACTTGGATACTTAAGTACATTTCAAGGCAAATATATTTGTACTTTTACTCAAGTGTAGGTTTAAAGGAACACTTTTACTTTCACTGGAGTCATATTTTACCTACTGTATCTCTAGTTTTATATGTAGTTTGTCCACCACTGTAAAAAGTGCTATACAAATAAAACTGAAATGAATAATAAAATGTCTTATCCAGTAAAGTTTAAATAAGTTCAGCTAAGTTACAGCTGTTCAGCTGGGTTAGATAACAAACAAAAACACTGACACAAAACTTGGCTGTACAGAATAATTAGTCAAATCATCATTTTTATAATTTCCTCAGAAATGCTACACTGTAGAGCTAAAATAGTACATAGTACATAAAATGCTGGTTTTGTCTCTCTGTCTGTCTGTCTGTCTGTCTGTCTGTCTGTCAGTCACTATTTCTCTGTTGGTGCATCAACAGTAATTCTGTTTCCATGGAGATTTCATGTGACAGTTCATGTGACTTCTGCCTCTCAGCCACTTTACTCACGGCATTCATACCATTTCTTTCTACTGATTTTATATATATATATATATATATATATATATATATATATATATATATATATATATATATATATATATATATATATATATTTTTTTTTTTTTTTTTTAACAATGTATCTGTTTAGTATCTTAATCCGCTGAAACATGAACTGCTGTTTAGTTCTGTTTAGCAGTTCAGGGGCCCTATCTGTAACACGCACGCACGCGCACGCACGCACGCTCAGCCAAAATGCGTCACAAAAGCAGCTATCGCGAGATGTGGAGGAGTCGCGCTCTGATTTGCTGAACTGAAAACTGCGTCATACTATCCTGGTCGCGTTCAGCTTGAAGTAAATGTGAAGTTAAGGTTCTTTTCTGGAGAAAGCAAAGGAACTGACGGAAAGCAGAAGCTCGCAGGAACGTCGCGGTTCTTTCGCAGCTATGAGGAGAAGTAAGGCGGACGTTGAACGCTACATTTCTTCAGTGGAGAGCTTCTCTCCTTCTCAAAAAGAGGTACGCCATACCGGATTCAAAACGCGCTAGCTAGCCGGTTAGTTAGCATGCTAGGTGTTTAGCTTGGGTAGGCCGCTGTGTGGCTAAAAGTGATTAGCGCGCGCCGACACACACCTACGCGCGCGCATACGCGTGTTTACTGCGTTTAGTCGGTGTGAGTGTGCAGTATGATACATTACAGTATAATACAGTTGTGTGTGTGTGAGTGAGTGAGTGTGTGAGTGAGTGAGGGAGAGAGAGAGCTGTGCGCCTTTGCTGACACTTGAAAAACGCGCTATGTGTGAGAGAGACATTGAGGGAGGCGCGCGTGCGCTCGTCTGTCTGTTTTTTGGTGCACGTGTTCAATGTGTATAACTAAAGGACGTATCAATAGCGTGTTGACTAAATGCATGTAACAAGGATTGGGGAATAACTGACGAGAGCTGAGTGCATTAAACTGTTGGTTTCACCAAAAAGTGTAAACATGAATAAAATCTTAACTCTGCCTGAGAGTCTCATTTCCATCAGATTTTTCATGGATTTGTTTCAAGTTATAAAGGTTTTTAGCACAAATAAAATGTTTTCAATATGAAGAGCAGTTTGCGTTGATCTCCAGAGACCACCAGAATAGTTTTTAACCTTATACTAAGAAATATCATCAATTTGGACATATAACAAATATGATGGGATTGAACTGTGAAATGAGTGTAAACAAATAACTTCTCAGTCACCGTGTGCTGTTCTCTAAAACGTCCTCTGCTTTGAGAGCTGATTGATCAGAAGTCAATCCTATGCTCCTGTTGCACTGATCGAGCTGCTGTGTTTAGATGGTTTTGCTGTATGATGATCATTCTGGTGGGCAGAGTCTAGAGATTTAGCACTCAGTGTGTAAAACTTTACTAAGTGCTCTCCATCTTGACCTCCATCTTGCTCTCCATCTTTACCAAGTGCTCTCCATCTTGACTTCCATCTTGCTCTCCATCTTGACCATGTATTGTGCTAAAGCAAGTGTTTTCCATGTCATTCTATTTTATCGAGCTTTTATCACTGTTTTAGTTTCGCAGGCAGAGTTTTGGTGGTTATTAAGAAAGCTGGTTACCTGTATGTTCTGTGTTAAATGCCCAGGTATATTAAACAACTATTTGTTTATCTCTTCTTTTTTTTTGTGCCAATGCAGAAAACAGCGAAGGGATTTTTATTTGCAAAATTATATTTTGAAGCCAAGGAGTATGAACTCTCTAAAAGGTAACCTATGAACACATTTTTCTTTTTTGTGAATTTTTTTTTTTTAATTTAAATTATTTTATTTTTTATTATGAATTAATCTGCTGGTCTTTGTCTCTTTGTTTGTATGTCTTGTCGATAGACATGTATCAGCATATTTAACAGTCCAGGGCAGAGATCCCAAGGCGCATCGATTCCTCGGCCAGCTTTATGAACAAGAAGGTGAAATTGAAAAAGCTGTAGGATGTTACAAGGTGTGTAGTGTACATGTCACTTTACACTATCTACACTATCATTTTGCAGTTTGGTACTGAATGTATATTTTGTACGTGATGCTAAAATGATAATAAGAAATGATGTAGTTTGAACTTTAATAGATCCTTTCTCTGGTTCCTGTCCTGTCTTTAGCGCTCTGTGGATTTGAACCCAGCACAGCGAGACCTCGTTATGAAAATAGCCGAGCTGTTATGTAGCAAAGCGGAACCTGACAGCAGGGCAGAATTCTGGGTGGAGAAGGCTGCCAAACTTTTGCCGGGTCACCCTGCAGTGTTCGACCTAAAGGTTTGTACATCAATGTTTTTTGTATAATTGGCTAATGGCATAATTATTCACATGTGAAGAATGAGGAAAAGTGTAATGCTTCATCCTTTGCTTAAACTATTCATTCTTATTGCAAAAAACAGGCTGCTGGTAACTAAGTGTTTTTAGAGCTATGTTGTGTGTGAAATTAATTATTTTATTTTTAGTTTAACTTAAAACTAATTATTAACTCAATTATATTTCTGTAAAGAAAGATAAGAAATAATAAACAGTGAGAGAAGCATTCCCCTTCAGTTGTATTTCCACAGTTTCACTATTCACAGATTTACAGTTTCACAGTTTACCATTCATAATTTATCTCTGACATCACAATGCACCGTTGTCCACTAAGATCTTAAAATGCCAGAACACTGAGCACCAGTCCCCTATATTCCACAACCTGCCCCCCCGCGGAGCCACCTAGAGAGAGTTCCTTAAAGTCAGAAGCAGACACATATGCCTACAAGACAAGCCCACAGCCTGATCCCTTTCATAATCTGCTATATCCTTCTTTGATAAGGCGGCCTCAGAGTACTGTATGTCCAGAGACATCCGATAGGGGCCCGCGTCCAACAATTCCAAATTTCACCCGTCCCGACCCTTGTTAGTTCGCTTATTTAAAGTTATCCCTTGATATCCCTGTTTACATTTTACTGGCTCTAGCAAAGTGGCTTAAGTTTGAATCCTGTGACACTTTGAATCAAAGGAAAGAGCAGAGACGTAAGATGGTGTAAGCAAGGCCAGGCCCAATACCATAGCCCAGACTCGCTTCTGTCGTATATGGAGCTGACCCGAAGCCCAGAAGCAGCCCAGGTGCTGATGCCCTCGAATCAGTCTGAACCAGCATGGAGATCTAAACAGATCAGAGTTCTTTGCCCATTCTGCAACAGTACAGAACATTTACTTAAGCCACTTTCCAGGCATTTAGTACAGAGCAGATGATCAAATGCATCAAAGACAGCAAACATTTTTTTTCTAAATGTGGGCCATTACACTTAGATAGAAATTGTACCATAAAGAAGCCCTGTCATCTGTGCAGTGGGAAACACCTTCAAATCTGTTGTACTACAACACAAGAATTGAACCCTAAACACCCATGCAGTACTTGATGACTGATCCAAAAGGACCATGCTACTCCCAGCTGCAGTTCAGAAACTAGGGCTTCAAGGACGGACAGAGGATTTAACATTAATAACAATTCGACAAGATGTCAATAAACTCAATGGGGCAGCAGATTCCTTTAGAGTACGCTCTACAGCCTTAGCAATGTTTACATATCTCCATCACCCCTCAAATGGAAGAACTATCATGGAACGTAGAGAGACTTTAATCATACAATCAAAGCAGGATCAAGTGGCAATGGATTTGCTACAAACCAGAAATAAATCACAAACCGTGACAAAGGAAGTTCTTCAAACGGTACTTATCGAGAGACGGAATTCTCAATAGCAAGCCTCTAGCTTATCTCCTCCAACGTAGCTGACTTAGACCCGATTACCCCCCCAAATCTCCTGCTCATGGGGCGGCCAGACAGCTCTTTATCTTGAGTAACATACTGCCCGATGAGCTCGTAGGACGACGTAGATGGAGACAGAGTCAAGTTCTTACTGATAATTTTTGGTCAAGCTTCGTGAGACACTACTGGCCTAATCTCCAGCTACGACACAAATGGTTAAAGCGTTTTTGCTCCAACCAAACAATAGTGTTGTTATTTAGATGGTTATTTTTTTGTTTACAAGTGTCTCATTACTCTGATTGGAATATTGTTTGTATATGTTTCGGAATAACCTTCGGGTAAAAAAAAAACCCCCGCATCTTGCTGGTAAGAAAACAAATATAGCTGGTAGAATGTAGTTAGAAAACGAATGAAACCAAGCACAAAAAAAAAAAAATACAGTAAAAGAGGCAGGCTCTCGGGCTTTAGTATTCATTCTATAGGCAGGTGTTGTGATGTTTTTTTTCTGCATCACCTCTCATTTCAAACATTTCCAGCCAGTAGCATTATGGAAACAAAATGATTGCAGGGTTGCAATGAGTTTAGGATTCTAACAATATATGGGAGGAAAGGATTAGACATAGTCTCAGATAAATGTTTGTAGGAATCTCATTTGTCATGAAAATCTTCATAAAAAAATATAAACTCATGAGAAATGTGGATTTTAACCCTGTACTTTTCTGGATTGCTCCAGGACTGATTTCATGTATTTATAAATGAAATAAAACTAATGTTCAATGCAGGAAATGTGTATCCATGGCACTTCATCATCTATAAATTATTCTTTTGAGCAATATAATCTTTGCTGATTGACAGTAAAGCTCAAAGTGTCTTCTTTCCAAAGATATCTAAATTGTGTATGTAGCTGTTGTCAGGAAATGTTAACCTTTTAAGTTAGGTAGGGCATTTCAGCTGCGAGTCCTGAAATTTGGGCAGGGTGGGGCGAGGGTGGGGGGAACAAGACATAGTCTCAAAAATGTTTGTAGGAATAAAATTTTTATGTAAACTTCCTTACATTTGGTCCCTCGAGCTAGATAGTAAACCTTCCTAACACCTCACTAGAAATAAAAATATTTGCTCAATAAAATTTGGGCTAATTGTTGTTTGTATTTAGGAGAAACTGCTGAGTGCGCAGGGACAGCGAGGCTGGAACCAGCTTTATGACCTGCTGCAGTCTGAGCTCCGGCTGCGCCCTTCTGATGCCCATGTAAACCGGAGACTGGTGCAGCTCCACTGCTTGGATGGACGGTTGGAGGAAGCAGCTAAGCACTGCATAGCTGTGGAAAGCACTGGTGTCTTAAGACACAGTCTGGACTGGTACACTACTGTTGTCCATACATTTCAGGTTGGTGAAGTTAATTTCTATGCTGGGGCAATTCAGGTTTTCTTTAAAAAAAGCCAAGTTAATCTTATCAAGTGAATTTTAGATAATTTAAATAAAATTGGCTCCACAGCGTTACACATGTCTGAAAGCAGTGCAATTCTACTTTACTGAGAAATCTATTGTAAATATAAATGCTTTGCAGGAATACCTGGCTCAACCAAGTGTATCTTCTAATGAGAAGGCATGTCGCAAGTTCCAAAAGGAGCTCCTGCTAGCGCAGAGTAATCTGCTGAGGCTCACAATTGGCGAAAAAGATTGCAGGGAAAGTGTAATTGCGCTCAAGATGTAAGTTACTTTTGTTCTGTTGCCCACATATTGGTTTCCAATTGTAATACTAAAAGCTTTTTTTTTTTTTTAATAATTGATGATTATTTGTTGTTATGGTAGATTTGACCATGCTATGCAGTCTTTAAAGAACACTGCCTCAAAAGCTGTGGATGAGCTGCTGGAGGTGTTCACGGAAATGAGAGCTCATCTGTATCTTTATGCTGGGACCCTGCTTCTAAAGATGGCCATGGAAAAAGAACAGCAGTGGAGAGCCGTTGTTGATTTAGCAGCCCTCTGTTACCTTCTGGCTTATCAGGTAAAACAGGAAGGTTTTTTGTATAATAATGTATTAAGGAAGTGTAGACAAAAATCCTGTAAGGGTTTAACGAGCCACAAAATACATTTTCATTAAAACACGTTGTTCTGATACTTTTAAAGGGCGTTGCCTGACGCTGTGCCTTAAGTTTCCATTTTCAGTTGATTTAAAAGGTTCAGTACTTGTGTGTTTTCATGTGGAATTAGTGCCAGTGTATTGTAACTTGTTGGACGATTGGACATTATTATTGTGGTCAACAGCTTAATAATAATATACTGGAAAGCCAAAGTGGCTAAAAAGTAAAGCTGCGTTGAACAGTGTACTTAATATAAATGGTAAGCATTCTTACTAGTAGTTTGACTACTTCGTATGTGCGTCCCATCATGCAGTCATTTGTTGTTACTTTTTTTTCCTTTCTAAATATCAGTTTAAGTAACACTACCAGCCCTGAAAATGCATGTTTAACCCCTTATTGGCTCGAGAATAATGCTTATAAAAATTAGTATGAAGGAATTTTGCATTGTAAATAGCTGTTCTACAGGTCTGCTATGAAAAACACAACTGGGGTTGATGCTAGGATTTCAAGCAGTCAGCAGACAACCAGTTGTCTGAAATCAGGACATCTGTGGACCTTAAGTGTGATCATGATTCGTTCATGTAAATCTTGGTAGGACATTAGAAATGTTTTGCAGGAAATGAATCATGAGACTGAGAGTACCATCTTAACCACATATTCTGGCTAACCTGTTTTATTTTTTTGCTTCCAACTTGGGGCATATAGAATTTGCAGTCATTATAAGCAGTCAGTAATTTAATCTAGGGCTGCAACTAACAATTATTTTGATAATCGTTTAATCGGATGATTAATTCCTTTTTTTTCCTCCCTTTTTTCAGATTAATCAGATACAAAAAATTTTCTTTTAATTAGATGTTTTGCTTATTATAACTATATAAGACCCACATTCAGGATATTTATATATTTTATATTAAGTTTGTTTTTTTTTTTTTTTTTTTTTTTTTTTTTTTTTTTTTTTTTTTTTTTTTTTTTTTTTTTTTTTAAACACTGCAGAAATTCAATCCACCACGTGAAGCTTATATTGTAGTTTTAGATGTTTTAGTTGTCGACTTGAATAGTTCTGTCTCCTACCCTTTAGGTTCCAAGACCAAAGACTAAACCTGAGAAAGATGAACGAGCATCCCTGAAACCTCTAGAGTCATTAGCTTGTTATCGTCAAAGCCAGGCAGGCCACATGCTGTTGAATTTAAAACAGGAGACTGAGCACTTTGTGAAGGAGGTGGTGGAGGTGTTTGGGAACAGAATTGGCCGGGACACCCTGTTCGAGACACTTTTCAGTGCTCAAGCTCCAGTGGATCTCTCGTTCATCGGAAACGACAACATCTCCAACCTCAGCTCTCAGTCACCAGACATACAAGGCCTGGCTAAGTGGGACACTGGTATGATTACAACAGGCAAACACATTAAACACAAACATACATCGAATCCTACTGAAATTCAAAACACTAGTAGTATGCTGGTCAGGGTCAAGATTTATTACCAACCAGCAGATGGATTAAAAATAACAATCTTTAAGAATTCACAAAACTGAGAAAGTGACAACACTGAACACACCTGACCTGAAGACGTACACTGCAACTTTTTTAAATTCTGCACAACAAGGTACATGGTCCGGGAATTCAGTGTCGCTAAAGTCACTATTGCTCTGTACCTGAATAATGGAATACGGTCCGTTTTTATATATGAATTTCCGTACCTTTTTGCTTTTTTCACTTACACACGTCTTTCTCTCTCCCTTGCACATGCTCACACGCTACACGTGACCCAGGACTAATAATGAACACAACTTTTTGATATTGACCCAGTGTAAGCAGTGTCTGATTTTTTTTGCCAGCTTAAGAATTATGAACTGTGAGCATCCTACATTTAAAAACAAAGCTTGTGATCCCCCCCCCCCCACCACCGTCCAGTTGACAGATGTTTTTTTTATTTTTTTTTATGCAGAACTCACCACCCACTCTTTTAATAGCCCCTAGAAACAAAAGTGTTGTAAAATGTGTGTTGTCCAATAAGCATTAATCATTCATACTTTTAAATGTACATAAATCTACCATATACCCCACAGCACTAGTGTCCATCAGCCTGGTGTTGGGGATTCAGATTAAGTTTCCCCACAGGCTGTGCCGCTCAAAGAAACCAATTTCATTAAATCAGTCACACTGAAAGCTTATCGTTGAATCATTACAGCTACAGTTGAGTCTACAGCTGGATTGCCAACGCAAGACTAGTGTTCAGCATTGTATTCTCCATATTTGTGTTCTTAGGCTCCATCCTGCATTGTGGAGATTTACAACACCTGACATGGCTGGGATTGCAGTGGTCAATGATGAGCCAGAGACCTGCTATAAAAGACTGGCTTAAACAGCTTTTTCCTCGTCTCACTCTGGAGACATTCAAACTGGACACCAATTCTCCAGAGTCAATCTGTCTGCTTGACCTTGAGGTGAAGACCAGTTTTCTTTTTGGAGTGTGTGTGTGTGTGTGTGTGTGTGTGTGAGAGAGAATAATTGCAAGCATTTCATAGCCATTGCTAACTATTTTGAGAGACTTTCTGTTAGAAATCATCGCTTATTTCAGTAGTGGATAATAGATAGTAACTGATTGCATAGTGATGTGCAGCTTTCTATCATTTTATGGTTCATTCTGCAGTTGTTAAACTCGGTTATTTCTTTATTGTTTCAGGTGTTTCTATGTGGCGTGATATTCTCAAGTCACACTCAGCTCCAAGAAACAGCAAAGATTTCCGCTACATCACAGCTGCACGAACCGAGATGTTTACCTCTGCAACTGATGAAACTCTTATCCTCAGAGAAACAAAGAGAGTGGTGGGAAGCAGTCTACAATCTTATTCATAAAAAGGCATTGTAAGTAAAAACAAAATGAAAACATTTTCTAAGGGAAAAAAAACTTGTGTGCACAGTACCGTAATTTCTGGACTATTAAGCGCACCCAACTATAAGTCGCACCCACTGAATTTTACAAAGATTTTTATTTTGAACATAAATACGCTGCACCCGTCTATAACCCGCAGGTGTCTACACTGAAACTAATAAACTTTACACAGGCTTTAACGAAAGACAGTGTCTGTTACACAGCTTGTATCTAAACAGTAGCCTACCAAGAAACTCATTGTTCAGTCTTCCTCCTTCCTTTCACAACAATTTCTCTCGGGAGTTTTTCTTTTGGCATCGTCGTGCGTTTAAAAATCACCATCGGTGAAGCTTTTCTCCCGATGCCGTGCAGCTCAGAACACAGGTGAAGTGTGTTTTTTTTTTTTTTTCATGCCCGGTTGTTTTCAGCGTGACGAATGATTCGCATTTTCTGTAGACATTCCGAGTGAGCGGCAGGTCAAACGTCAGAGGAACCACATCCATATTTATGATGTGGTGCGGCCCGATTCAGTGGGAGCGCATCTGATTTAATATAAAGAGTTTCATTGGTTCACCTGAAACCGTTCCGCAATTTCATTGGTCTAATGTTATGGGGCTCAGGTTTTTGGCTTGAGGTGTGTGAAACCGGGAAAAACCCAGTAAAAATCCATAAATTAGCCGCTTCATTGTTTAAGCCGCGGGGTTCAAAACGTGGGAAAAAAGTAGCGGCTTATAGTCCGGAAAATACAGTAATTTTTATTTAATTATTGGTTTTATTTTATTTGCCTATTTTATTCCTTGCGAAAATGCTCCAGACTCTTTCGTTATTCTACATAAGATTTAGCTTGTGAGGTTGTGTACTTCTTGGCCCAACCTCACCCCTAACTGTTAGCAGTTGCTGATGGTAGCTTAGATTTTTTAAGATTGGCACATTCACATGATGTGGGTTACAAGTCTACTGTAGAAATTAGCGAGGTTTGTTTTTGTTTATTTATTTTGTCTGCTTTCTGCTATTGAGCAGGAAGTAAAACTGCGGTTGGGCCTATAGATGCATAGTGTTTGTCTTTTTGTCAGTTGTGGAGGGACTTGTTCTTCGTGGTGGCTTTTTAAATTTATTTATTTATTTATTTTTTATACAGTGCTCCATGATCCATCAAATTATTTTCTTTCCCCGATCAAATTCTAACAATCAGATCATGATATCAGCAGTCAGATAAAGCCAAGATGATGTGATGTAAATTCTGCAGAATCAGCTGCTGTTTGTTTGGGTTTATTCAGAATCACTTCATTGTTGACCAGCTTGTGATTAATTACATTTAAACGAGTTTGAATGAGTTCTGACCACATATACGTGTATAACCGAACCTTCCTTAGACTTTTCAATTTTCTTAATGGTTGTCTGTATTTAAAATAATATTTTAATCTATTTGGTCCTTATTTGTCCATCTGTAGACCCAATACATCTGCTAAATTGAGAATGATTGTCCAGCATGGCTTAAACACACTGCGAGCAAGAGAGAAACATGGTCTTCAACCTGCACTGCTCATCCACTGGGCCAAACATCTCAGCATCATGGTAATCATTTAACTTTTTTGGCCAATTATGAAATCTGAATTATTCTTCTTTCATGACTTAAAAAATAATAATTCTAAAGATATTTATACATACAAACACACTTATCTACTTAATTGTGAGATTGTGATCCGAGTGTTTTTTGATGATTTTATAGAAGTGACTGAAGTATGTTTTTTTTTTTTTTTTTTTTATCAGCTACTTAGTACAGTGGAACCCGGTTATCTCGCCCTCGGTTTATCTCGACAACCCTATTAAGTCGACGTTTTTGAAGTGGAACCGCCAAATTCTCGCTTTTTCTTAGCATTTTTTATCGGTTATGTCGAGGAATGTCGACATAATGTCGACATTATGTTTTTTTATGTCGCGGAACCCTAATATCTCGAGCACAAGGGGGGAAAATTTTAAAATTTTAACGTCAGTTATGTTGATCGGCACTGTGCAGCCGCAGAAGAACTCGCGAAAGTGGTGGAAAAATCAAACCTTACAGATACTACAGGTGTTTGTATTGTATACTGGTGAATCTCTGCTGTTAGTAAGTGCACATATGCCTTTTTTTGTTAAATGTTTTTTGTAAAATCTTCAACTCCTTAGAGAGAGCGCGCGCGCATCGCTCCTTACCGGGAGAGCCGCGCTCCTTACCGGGAGAGCCGCGCTCCTTACCGGGAGAGCCGCGCTCCTTACCGGGAGAGCCGCGCTCCTTACCGGGAGAGCCGCGCTCCTTACCGGGAGAGCGCGCCGCGCTCCTTACCGGGAGAGCTCTGTAAGGAGTTGAAGCCGGGAGCTTCAGAGAAAGCGGCCGAGAAAGCACCTGCCACGGCCCCTCCGGCCGTTCACGTTTGAGGCTTTTCTGTCCCTCGTTTTTGGTTTCGGGTTCGGTTTTGGATCTTCTGGGTTTTTTTTCCGGCTTCACACCGTGCCGCCGATCGCGGTATTTTTGAATTTCCCTATTTTTTTCATTCACAAACTCTCTCTCTCTCTCTCTCGGCTTATCTCCCCCTCGGCATCGTGGACGTAAGTTTTTTTCGGACACTTTGTGTGTTTGTGCGGATTACTTCAGCCTGATGGTCATAAGTTTTCAAAAACTTAGTTACTGCTTATTTTTCTTTTTTTTTTCCGCATGTGGACTAAATGTGAGACGGCACTGTGCAGCCGCTGTTTTTTTTTTTGTTTTTTTTGAGCGATCTGTGTGTTTATAATGTTGGAGAATATAATAAAGGTTTGTATGGAGAATGGACGGTGGTTTGTATTGTATACTGGTGAATCTCTGCTGTTAGTAGGTGCACTTATGCCTTTTGTTGTTAACAAACGTATGTACATTTTTATAGCATGCCTTCATCAAACAAATCGCGGCAACGCTGTTGTGTAAAAAAAACCCTCCAAAAACACGTGCATGCACATTCTCATTTATTAACGCACATCATGTACATAAAGAAATTTCAAGCACGCTAATATACTGCCGCCATTTTGATTTTCGTTTATTTTGATCATCGGTTACCTCGATGCTTTTTGGCGACCCCCTACGACATCGACATAACCGGGTTCCACTGTATTGTATTATTGAGTTTTTAAAAATGGTTTGATTGGTTCTGTAAGCCGCGACTGTTTACTTAGTAATGTATTTACCATTCATTGCATAAATTCTGACCATGTTTACAGATATGAGAGTAGAATGTTTATAGAAGTATGTAATATGACTGAACTGTTTGCAGGGTGATGGTGTGAACTCCTACTATGACCAGAAAGAGTATGTTGGCCGTAGCGTGCATTACTGGAAAGTTGTGCTCCCTTTGCTTGAGAAAATTGAGCGCAAACGCTGCATTCCTGAACCTCTCGATCCTTTATTTATTCATTTCGCCAGTAAGAACATACAGGTAAAGTGATCTTTCCTGATCCGTGTTCTTTTCAATGCATTTCTGGTCTTGAATTAAATTTTTGGAACAACGCAATGTTATTATTTATTTATTTATTGCCTCTTCTTGTGTTAGGTTTCACAAAGTAAAGCTTATGAGGAGGAGGCCAAGATCGCATTCGCTACTCTTCTAGACATTGAGGGCAACACACATCAGGCTATCTCGGATCTTAATAAAATCAACAGTATCTCTTCCCACTGGCATCTTGCTCGGGTATTCCACTTATTTCCTACCTCACATAACTGAGGATTTTTAAATGATTTTAAACTGCTACTTTCAGTAAGGGAATTTATTTCTAAACAGCCATGTGTTTGTCATTTTTCTTTTATTGTTTTGATCTTTCAAAGATCTATCAGAGGCTCTCTGAGGAGGCAGGAAATGGAGTTGAGGAAACTCAAGACAAGTACATCAACTATCTCCAGCAGTTAAAAAAATACATATTAAAGGTCTTGCATGCCAGTGAAGATGACACTGAGAAGGTCCAGTATCTAAATCTAACATTCATGAGTATTATCTTAATTGCAAAGATGCATACATTTTAAAATTGTTTCACATTTTATTACAGCTGCCTGTATCAATGGAGGAAATTCTGGACTTACTCAGTGATGTCAATCAGCAGCTTGGAGAGAACGGAGAGGTTGTGGATGGAGTTCGTGAAGAACATCCATTGACTTCAAGCCCAAGATCTTTTACAGATCCAACTGTAGCTGCTTCCCAGAAATTCTCAATGTCCTCACCAGCCAAAAATCTGCTCTCCCCCTCTAAGAGATCAGTGGTATATTAATTTTTTGCGTTTTCCAATGGGCTGTGTCATGCATGATGTTTACATTTATTAATTTTTGTTTTATTTGTTATTGCTAATAGTTTTCTCCGAAAACACCCCCTCACTGGGCAGAAGATCAGAAGTCACTTTTGCAGTTGCTCTGTCAACAAGTCGAATCTTTAAAGGTCAGTTTGGGACTAGTAACTTTAGTTTACTTAGTATTTATTCAAATCAGACTTCCTGCCATACAGGAAAGCTGGATATTACTTTTGCCAAAACATCGGAGTTGTACTAGAAATAATTTTGCCTAATGCTCTGATAAGCATGAAAAATAGAAACGATTAAATAATATATAGGGGAGAGGAGATAATTGAATGTTTATGATGATCAATGGCAGTAATTTACACTTAACAATGTAAATGTTTGCAGAATGAAGTTCATGATCTGAGGCACAATTCAGCTGTAGCAGCGGAGTCCCCATTTCACAGAGTGTATGGAGGGAATTATCCAGCTGAGACTCTCCAGGAACCCTTTCCAGCAGCACAGTCGTTTCACGGAGTACCACTTACTGGTTAGGCTAACCACATTACTTGAGGTTCAGTGCAATGTGTTTGAGGCTGTTAATTCTACATTACTCTACATTTATATTTAAATATATATTTTTTTCAGTTGCCACTACAGGTCCTTCAGTATATTACAACCAGTCTCCTGCATATAATTCACAGTACCTACTTCGCACTGCTGCTAATGTAACACCATCCAAGGTAGGAGTGCAACTCTGGGACAGCAAATCGGTGTTTAAAACCTTACTTTACCAGTTAAAAATTAAGCTAAAACTATTTTAGCCATTAAATGATTTTAAATTGATTGAGGGGTTTATACTGCAGTTTCTACTTGATGATATGTTTACCCTAAATTCTTTAAAAAAATAATATTTTTTTTTAAGGTAAAAGGTATTTTTGGTCATTCTTGAAAAGCTTTGATAGTTATGGATTGCAGAAGAAGCTGGACCGTTCTTTTACCATATTTTTCTTATAGGCACCTGTCTATGGAATGAATCGTCTTCCCCAGCCACACATGTACGCCTACCAGCAACCAACACACACGCCCCCCCTTCAAACAGCAGCATGCATGTACCCTCAAGATCAGGTTTTTGGTGCTACAGGCTTGCTGTCCCCATACAATGAAGAATACTGCAGTCATAATGTTTCTCAGCCATCAACCAATCCAACATTGCCAGAGCCTGGATACTTCACTAAGCCACCTGTACTACCTGCTCAGTCCTGTAAGAGCAACGAAGGCAAGTCGGTAGACATAAAAATGTACTTTAACCAGCAAATTCCTGTTGAAACATCTAAGATTGGGACCACAGCTCCAACCCAAAGCACACAAACAGCAGCTGCATTTAAGTTCAATTCAAATTTTAAGTGTAATTCTGGTGACTTTACTTTCTCTTCTGCAGAGTTGAAAAATAACAGTGAAAGCCTTTTGGGGCTTCTGACCTCAGATATTCCTTCTAGAACCGAAGGCCATTCAGCCCTAAAGTCTCAGCCGCAAGACCAAACACCCAGTCAGGGTGGGGTCTTTACTTTTGGTAGTAAAAATGCTTCCGGGTTTTCGTTTGTTGAAGGGACACAGGGTAAAGCAACTCTTTTCGGAAAATCTGACAAAGCATTTGACTTTGCAAATATGACCAAGCCAGTGACTGGGGTGGAAAACGATGGGAAATGTGATGAAAGTGATGACAGCACCCATGTTGAAGAGGATGAGGATGGACCACACTTTGAGCCCATTGTTCCTCTGCCCAATAAGATTGATGTGAAAACTGGGGAGGAGGAGGAAGAAGAAATATTCTGCAACAGAGCAAAATTGTTCCGTTTTGAGGCAGAATCGAAGGAATGGAAAGAAAGAGGCATCGGATTAATTAAAATCCTGAAGCACCAAAAATCTGATAAATATCGGGTGTTGATGAGGAGAGAACAAGTTTTGAAAATATGTGCAAATCACTACATCACTGCAGACATGGCTTTAAAACCAAATGCTGGCTCTGATAAGTCATGGGTATGGTATGCTATGGACTATGCTGATGAAATGTCAAAGACCGAGCAGCTGGCTATTCGCTTTAAGACTGCAAATGAAGCAGTTTTATTCAAACAAAAATTTGAGGAAGCCCAGGCAGCTATTCTTGAACATCAAACAATGCAAGGTCAACTAAAGGAAAATGACACACAGTTATCAACGTCTGAGGAATCTACCAAAAAACTTGATCTAAAAACCCTTTTTGCTAAGAAGGCAGGTGACTGGGATTGTACAGTTTGCTGTGTAAGAAATAACTCCTCATCTAAACAGTGTGTTGCGTGTAGTGGCCCCAATCCTTTTGCTGATTCAAAACCTGAAACTAAACCAGCTGCAGGATTTAAAAGTGCTCCTGCTCCATCAGCGGGTGCCTTTACTGTACTCGGAAGTGCTGGAAGTTCCAAGGATGCCAGTGGTGCTTCCAGTTTCAAGGCATTTGGAGCTCAAATTCCTTTTTCCTTTAAATTTGGAACATCCAATCAGAGTGAAGCAGAAAAATCACAGAAAAGTTCCAGTTCCTCTGGTCCAGAAGTCAAGACCTCAAGTGTTGCAAGTGTTTCACTTGAGTCTGGATTTGCCTCTCAGTTTGGTAAGAAACCAGGACAGTGGGATTGTTCCACATGTGCAGTGAGAAATGAGGCTTCTGCAAGCATTTGTATTGCGTGTCAAACCAAAAACTCCGCTGCACCAGAATCTACCAAACAGTCTGCAAGTTTACAAAGTTCAGCTCAACTAAAGGAAACTGACTCCAAGCCTTCTACCTTTGTGGATTCTAAAAAAAATATGGATCTGAAAACCCTCTTTGCTAAGAAGGAAGGTGATTGGGATTGTGATGTTTGCTGTGTAAGAAATAAATCCTCATCTAAAGAATGTGTTGCTTGCAGCAGCCCCAATCCTTGTTTTGAATCAAAACCTGAAACTAAACCAGTTGAGGGATTTAAAAGTGCTCCTGTTTCTGCTTCCTCAAAGGGAGGCTTCACTTTTGGACTTGCTGAAAGTTCCAAGGATACCAGTGGTGCTTCCAGCTTCAAGGCATTTGGATCACAAATTCCTTTTTCCTTTAAATTTGGAACCCAGCCATCCAATCAGAGTGAAGCAGCAAAACCACAGCAAAGTTCCAGTTCCTCTTTACAAAAAGTCACCTCTTCAAGTGTTGCACCATTTGTGATTGGACTTGACTCTCAGTTTGGTAGGAAACCAGGACAGTGGGATTGTGATACCTGCTTGGTCAGGAATGAAGCATCTGCAAAAAACTGTGTTTCGTGTAATGCTCCATGTAGCAGCAACCAAAATGAAGCACAGTGGGATTGTGATGACTGTCTGGTTAGAAATGAAGCCACATCCAGTCATTGTGTGTCCTGCAAAAAACCTAATCCAAATTCAGACGTAACCAAGGCAGCACCAGCACCTTCCTCATTTAGCTTTAGTGCTGATAGTCAAGCTAACCATCCTCCAAGTACAGGGTTTACAGCTGGCACTTTTAAATTTGGTCTGGGTAATAAAGATGTGCCAACAACCGCTCAAGGTGAAACATCTTCAAGTGAATCAAAATTCTCTTTTTCTGTCCCTGCATTAACCAGTGAATTAAAATTCGGTTTGAAAGGATCTGAATCAAAGCCAGCAAACAGTGGATCTGCCTCTGAGTTTCTGAAAAACATTGCTGAACAACACCGAGAAAAAGAGGTTTCCTCCTCAGCTGTCCAGTCAGAGAGCAATACTATTAATGAGGACTGTCCGCTGATTACAGGAAAGCAAAATGCCCCCAGTTTCGCAGACTTGGCAAAGACTTCAGAAGGAAACTTTCAGTTTGGTCAGAAGGATACCAGTTTTAAAGGTTTTGCAGGAGCTGGTGAGCAGCTTTTTACTTCATTTCTGCGAAGCAAAAGGGCAGACGGCTCCGTTAACCAGGAAGAGGAGGAAATGTATAAAACTGAAGAAAATGATGATATTCAGTTTGAACCTGTGGTAAAGATGCCTGATAAAGTTGACCTTGTTACAGGAGAAGAAGATGAGGAATGCATGTACTCAGTGCGTGCTAAGCTTTTCAGGTTTGATAACGAAACTCATCAGTGGAAAGAGAGGGGGGTTGGAAACCTAAAACTTCTTAAAAATAATGAAAATGGCAGACTTCGAGTTCTAATGAGACGAGAGCAAGTGCTGAAGGTGTGTGCTAATCACTGGATCACTACAATAATGAATTTAAAGCCTCTTTCTGGTTCAGATCGTGCCTGGGTATGGTTAGCGAATGACTCTTCAGATGGAGATCCCAAGCTAGAACAGTTGGCTGCCAAGTTCAAATCTCCAGAGCTTGCAGAAGAGTTCAAGCAAAAGTTTGAGCATTGTCAGCAACTCCTTTTGGACATCCCTTTGCAAACCCCCCATAAGCTGGCTAACTCGGACCGAACAGCAAATCTTATACAGAAAGCTGAGGAAATGAAATCTGGTCTTAAGGACCTCAAATCATTCTTGACTTGCGATGGAATGAAGGGCAAGCACGAGGTACACAAAGCGTCATCTGCCAACGATACGTCCGAGCTCATTAGCAAACCCCACAGTGAGAGCATTGGACCCACTCTGGAATGGGATAATTATGATTTGCAAGCAGATGTTCATGATGAAAGTGCCGACACCTCCATATATGCTTCTCCACTGGCTAGCAGCCCCTTGCAAAAAAATTTGTTCCGGTTTGGAGAATCAACTTCTGGGTTTAGTTTCAGCTTTCAGCCTATTCTTAGTCCGTCCAAATCCCCAGCTAAGCTGAATCAGAGTGGGACATCTGTAGGAACAGATGATGAACAAGAAATAAGTCAAGAGGAGGAAAGAGATGGGCAGTACTTTGAACCAGTTGTGCCATTGCCTGATGTGGTTGAGCTTTTAAATGGAGAAGAGAATGAACAGGTAGTGTTCAGTAACCGAGCAAAATTGTACCGCTACGATAAAGACCTCAGCCAGTGGAAAGAAAGAGGCATAGGAGACATAAAAATCTTACAGAACTATGATACAAAGCGCACCAGGCTTGTGATGCGACGTGACCAGGTTTTTAAGTTATGCGCGAACCACTGGATAAAATCGGACATGAAACTTGAGCCGATGAAAGGAGCAGAAAAAGCGTGGATTTGGAGTGCTTACGACTTTGCTGAAGGAGAAGGAAAAGTTGAGCAGTTGGCTGTGCGCTTTAAATTGCTGGAGACTGCAAATTCTTTTAAAGAATTTTTTGAGAACGCCAAGGATGCCCAGGAACAGGAAACCCTTCTGGTGTCCACTTCCCCCAAAGAAGTCTCGACCTCTCCCAAATCCCTGTGTGGTAAAGCTGCTATTGAGGTGCTTGAGGAGACGACTAAAGAACAGACCGAACTGCCTTCTGAAAGCAGTCTTTCAGCTGCAGTGAATCTCAGTCCACATAACACCTCTAAAACAGTGGTCTCTCCCCCCAAGTTTGTCTTTGGTTCAGACTCTGTGCAGAAAATATTCGGAAGCCCAGGATCTTCTAAACAGGTGGTTTCTAGTCCTGCTACAAGCCCAACACACTGTGCGTCAAGCTCCAGAACAGACGAAAGCAAGATGATTACTCCATTCAAAGTGCCTGAAAGAGGTGAGGAATTTTTTTAATTGTTTTAGCCTTATAGCCTTTATAAAGACTGTTTTGTTGTTTTGCTAATCAATTGTTATTGACTTATGTTTCTCAAACGATACTACCTCCGTTCTGGTGAAGTACCCCAAACTATTTTTAAATGTTTCCAGCATCAGTAAACATAATGTTCTCTCTGTTCTCTTATCCAAATCCAAAGTCTTTGAGCTCAAATAACATTTGGTATAGTTTCTTCTGTCCTGGGTTAGAGTATTATGGTTTGAAATTTGGTAGTTGTTAAGGTATAATCAAATTTCCTTTCTACAGTTTTATCAACTATTCAAGTTTTTTTATTATTATTTATTTCTTTCTTTAACTTAACACATTGTACAGCAAAAAAATCCCCTCTTTTTATTTATTTATTTATTTATTTTAAAAACACTATGCTTTTGACTACGGATTTGAAGACCGAGTTAAGCCACATATATAAAGATTACACAATCCAGTTTTTAGCAACATACAAATATAATTAAAAACTTGTGCTGCCGGCTTTCATTAGATACCTGCCTATCTGCTTTACTTTGGAGAAAAAAAATCTAAACAATTCAACATATTAATTTCTCTGTGCATAGCCTCCATTTTTCCTCAGTAGACTGGTTGCTCTAAATATTCAGATCAGCCATACTATTAAAACCACTGCCATTGAAAGAGAAACACAGATTATCTCATTACAATGTTACCAGTCAAGGGGTGGGATATATATTTGGCAGTAAGTGAACAGTCAGTTGGAAATACAGTGGAACCCGCTTATCTCGCCCTCGGTTACCTCGACAACCCTATTAAGTCGACATTTTTGAAGTGGAACCGCCAAATTCTCGCTTTTTCTAAGCATTTTTTATTGGTTATGTCGACTTTTTTTATGTCGCCGAACCCTAATATCTCGAGCACAAGGAGGGAAAAATTAGCCATTTAACGTCGGTTATCTCGGTGCAGCCGCAGAAGAACTCGCTGGAGTGGCGGAAAAATCAAAGCTTACAGCTGCTACAGGTGTTGTATTGTATACTGGTGAATCTCTGCCGTTACTTAGTGTTCGTAGTGTTAGTATGGGGCGTGGCGCGGCTTTGGGAAGAAAAGCGCAGCCGTTGAGAGAGTGCCGGTGGGAAGGCACATACCGGGAAACGCATGTGCGATAACAACGACCGCCGTGAACCAACATATACCAACAATAACGGACAGTGAGAGTGTGGAAGTTTAAATAGGAGCTGGTGATGATGATAAACGAGCACTATATGTGCGCGATTGAAGCCGAGAGCTTCAGAGAAAGCGGCCGAGAAAACACCTGCCACGCTGAAGGGGGCCGAAGGGGGCGTGGCAGGTGGATTCCTGACAGATAAACATGTACTGTATGTATTTTTATAGCATGCCTTCATCAAACAAATCGCGGCAACGCTGTTGTGTAAAAAAAAAACCCTTCAAAAACACGTGCATGGACATTCTCATTTATTAACGCACATCATGTACATAAAGAAATCTCAAGCACGTTAATATACTGCCGCCATTTTGATTTTCGTTTATCTCGATCATCGGTTACCTCGATGCTTTTTGGCGACCCCCTAGGACATCGACATAACCGGGTTCCACTGTAGTAAAATGAGCATGCAGCAGTCTGATTGCCAAATTATGATGTCTAAATGACCCTGTCAGAGCATTTTGGCAGGGCAAGGGAAGGACAATCCCAAGTGGCCCGAGTGGAAAATGTCCAATAAAAGTAATTTTGTGTTATAGGTTAAGTGAGGTATTGGTGGCGTGAGTGAAACTACCACTTTTACATTTTTTATGTTTACTTTTTGACAGATGTCTCTAAACAAACAAAAAAACAAAGCCTCTTTAACTGCATACTAAAAGTCAGAGTTATTGGCACACTTCAAGAAACAGTTTCTTTTTATTCCCTGCACCCCTAAAAAGACAAATGAACTAAAAAAAGATTCTGGAAAATGAAATACGAACACAACACTTATGATTGATGGACAGATAATTAGCGATCATTTCCTGAACATTATTGTTGGTGTGAATTAAAGTTGGACACATTTGATTTTGTTTTATTTTTGTGTAATAGCTTTTAAAAATCTAGTGGTTTTGGGTGTTCACTTCTGTATGTGTAGTTTGTGGTTCTATTCGACATTCACGCACACAAGTTTGCAGTCTGTCTGAAAGCTTCCATTTTCACTGTTCTGTTTGATCACCCATTGCAAGCGACAACCTTTTTTTATACTAATGAAATTAACACTATTGGATTGTATGTAAGATTATTGCTCTACCAAATATATTTTTTTTAAATGAGCGTAAAAACACAAAAGATGGTAGTTGGACTGCACAAAAAGAATGACTAATAAAAAAATTTAATAAGCTGTTAAAATACCATTAAAGTTCTACAAGATCCCTCTACAAGTGTCTTCAATTCTCCAACTTTTGTTTGACATTACACTTAGAGGCTCATTGGAATTGGTCTAAAATATCTGGGTGCTGATTACTTTAAACCAGTGTTTTGCTGCAGACATCTTCCTTGTGTCTTTGCTGAAAAAGCTTACTATGTTTTTTTTTTTTCTTATTTTTATATGAAGGGTGCCAATAATTCAGAAGTTTCATAAAATATATTGGAAATAAAATTTTTTATATATATATATATATATATAAAATGCTAGGCAAGTGAGTAGTTGCTGAATTTAATTTCTGTGTGAAGCTACCACTTCATTTGGTGCCTCACCTACCATCCACTGTGTTTTTAGGATTGGATTTTAGGCTTTTTAAAGATAACCCTATGGCTTTTTGGACATGCACTTCAGCTACCCAGTTTAAACCTCCAGGTATTGTGTCACCGCACGTTGTGTTCTTTGCAGTGTGGGACACTGTCTGTCACCACCAAGCTTGTGCTGACCTTCTTAACTCTGAGGAATAAGGAATAATAACCAGAACGCGTGTTTAAAATAACCTGCATGTGTTTGGAATTTGACAAATGACATACTTCCACTGGTGTTCCGCAATCGGTTATAATAATGTTCTTTTTGGTATTGTATGAGGAAGTCCGTTATGTCGGAGAGGTATGTGAGGGTGATGCAGGACATGTATGAGGACAGTGTGACAGCAGTGAAATGTGCAGTAGGAACGACAGACTGGTTCAAGGTGGAGGTTGGACTCCATCAAGGATCGGCTCTGAGCCCTTTCTTGTTTGCAGTGATGATGGACAGGTTGATGGATGAGGTCAGACAGGAGTCTCTGTGGACAAAATTTTGTGAGTGATAGTCATTTTGGAGAGAGTAGGCAACAGGTGGAGAAGAGCCTGGGGAGCTGAAGGTAAGTGCTGTAGAGAAGGGGAGTAAGTAAGACACAGTGTGTGTGAATGAGTCAAAGGGCAGTGCAGTGGTGCGGTTGCAGGGAGAGAAGGTGGAGGTTCAGGTACCTGGGGTCAACAGTGCAAAGTAATGGAGAGTGTGTTGGAGAAGTAAAGAAAAGAGTGCAGACAGGGTGGAGTGGGTGGAGAAGAGTGGCAGGAGTGATTTGTGATAGAAGAGTATCTGCAAGAGTGAAAGGGAAAGTTTATAGGACTGTGGTGAAACCTGAGATGTTGTATGGTTTAGAGACAGTGGTGTTGCCATTTTTGTATTTAATTTTTAAAAAACACTTCCCATTTGAATGGTTTGTTTGTATATACATTTTGTAATGAAGTAGCATTTGAGCTGTGTGTGTGTGTGTGCGCGTGTGCGTGCGTGCTTTGTCCTAAAGCCCCATTTGGCATGCCAAATGGCATGTTAAATACAAATACAAACACATATATTGTGGAAAAGTGGTAATTTGTAGAAGCTTTTTTTTAAATGATCTTGAAACTATTCATCATTTTCATTCTCAATCAGAATAGACTTTGCTTGTTGTTTTGAAAGGCATCACTTATTATTCAAACTGATAACATATGATAAGATGTTAAAAAGTAAAATGATCCTGAGTGGGGTTTTGGGCAAACTTGCACCAAATAACCGTCTGTCTGGTGAAGTGCATGAAATATTGTGTGTCTCTGTCGGCCTTCTGCATCAAATTAGTGGACATGATTAATCCTGGACTAATTGCTGTATTATATAATATATTGGATAAATATCTATTTTGTTTTCTGTCAGGATAATGCTTATGATGAAATATCCTACTTTGCATTAATGCAAAGTAGATAAAAAATAAATTAATGGTGTCATTGCCACCAGCGTCACTGAAAATGTAACTTGAAATGGTTGTCGGCTTTAGTGCTGTAATTCGCCTTTGTTTAAAATTGAGCATCAGGGTTAATTCTTGTTTTTGTCTCTTAGTTTCTTCTGAGATCCTGGACGACACAACTAATGCCGGGGACAGCTGTGACCCTGATATTAAAATCGTGTTTGAACAGAAACCAACTAAAGAGCAGGAAGAACTCGCCCGAAAACTGATGCTGCCACCAACGTTTTTTCTTTACAAAAATAAGCCAGGATATGTGAGCGATGATAGTGATGGTAAGAGTTTACTGCTTTTCCCCTCAACCCCTGATTGGTGCTTGAAAATTTAATTATTTAGTTTTGTGAATCTCCTTAATTTGGAACACAATGTAGTTCCATGGCCTTAATTCATTAAGAAACAATAATAATAAGCAAAATATAGTTCAGCATTGTGCAATCATTAGACTTTTGACTTATTGTTATTTTGCTACCTTTGGTTAAAAAAACAGAAAACTGATCAGTCTGTTCTTTGGAAGAAAACTTCGACTTCATTGTTTATTACTTTTTTGCCGATCAACAAATCCAATGACCTCAACATGCATTTACTATGTAGATGAAGATTTCGAGACTGCTGTGGGAAATCTGAAAGGAAAACTGTATCCAGATTGTGGCAGACATGGTCTAGGTAAGTTATATTCATCTCTGTGTGTGTGTGTGTGTGTGTGTGTGTGTGTGTGTGTGTGTTTAACATGTAGATTATGAGTAAAATTGAATGAAATACAGTCGAACCCACTTATCTCGACCTCGGTTAACTCGCCAACCCTATTAAGTCAACGTTTTTGAAGTGGAACCGCCAAATTCTTGCTTTGTCTTAGCATTTTTAATCGGTTATTTTTTTTTTTTTTTTTTATGTCGCCGAACCCTAATATCTCGAGCACAAGGGGGGGCAAATTTGCCACTAAACGTCGGTTATGTCAGGAATCCCCCTGCCATGCCCCCTTTGGCGGCGGCATTCCCCAAAGCACCCTGCTTCTTCTCCCGTGCGCTCCTCGCAGTCATGCTGATCACACACACCTGACTCTCATTCACTCACTCATCCCATCTCCTATTTAAGCCCCTGACCTCCACACACTCGCGGTCCGTTATTGTTTGTGCATGATCGTATGTGTTGGTTCATGTCGGTCTGTGTAATCGCGTATACGTATCCCACTACGTACCCCTTCTTCTCGGACACCCTGCATTCTCTCAACGGCACCCCGGATTACCCCGATCCTGCTGTTTTCCATGTTCACGCTGTCTGCACCACGTTTATCCGTTGCTGTCCCGCGCTGCGCTTTACATAGCGCGGATCCGTGGATTCTCTACACGAACTGTCTCTGCTTTGATCCCTTGAATGCGCGATCGCCATGTTAAAAGAAAAATAGGCTGCAACTGTGTGGAGGATTCAGAAAGTATTCAGGCCCTTTCAGTTTTTGCACAATTATAGTGGTGTAGGTTTATTTGTTAAAAGAAAATGAAATGTAAACATTTAGACATCAATCTACACACAGTAGCACATAATGTAGCAATTTTTTATGCTTTTATATTGCTAATGTATCGAGACACTTTCTAGCAGCTCTGTTAGCAGCTTCTGTTTCTGATGGATTTGTCTAAACAAGCTTTGATCAAGATATTTGAACAGTTTCTCTCATTTTCCTGCATAACCTCTCAAGCACAATCAGACTGGACAGGAAGTCACCCTTTCACATCTGAGATTTATTCACAAATGTTTTATGGGGTTTGAGTCTGGGCTCTGATTGGCCCAATGTAGGATATTCACAGACTGGTCCTGAAGTTAGTAGAGTGTTGTCTTGGGCCACCTTCTTTTCACCTCAGTGTGAGGTCTTGTTTTATTATGGAGGTCATCAGAGAGATCCTTGAAATTAATGGCTTGGGCTGACACGCACTATGAATTGTAGGGCCTGAAAAACTCAAGGTGTAGTTTACTAAAGCTTAAATGTGGGAAATTTAGTATAGTCAGATTTAGTGTAACTCCAGATAATCAAGACAAAAATCATGTCCTCTGCACATGTCCAAAACATCTCAATCGCCTCCCTCACCTTGTCTCTAAAACGTCCTACATGCACTGTCCCTCAAATAAACTAATTTCAAATCCTGTACATCCTCGTCACTCCCAATGAAAATATCAGCATCTTCAGCTCTGCTACCTCCAGCTCCACCTCCTGTCTTTTACTCAATGCCACTGTCTCTAAACAGTACAACATCGCAGGTCTCACCACAGTCCTATAAACTTTCCCTTTTACTCTCACAGATACCCTACTATCACAAATCACCCCTGTCACTCTTCTCCACCCACTCCACCCTGCCTGCACTCTTTTCTTCACTTTTCATAACACTGAATTAGGAATGACAAATTTTTATTAAAAATCACTACATTTAAATACTGGATTGGTTGTTTGACGAATCTCTTAATATCTCCCATTTAAAGCCAGTGGAGTTGCAGAGGAACCTGAATGTGTGCTTGTCTGGGAAAAGAAACCAACCTTGGAGGAGGAGAGAAAAGCCAAGAGCCTTCAGCTTCCCCTCACTTTTTTCTGCGGTACTAGTAGTGATCCAGACACTGAGCTTGACAGGCCAGAGGACTTTGGAACAGAGTTACAAAAGGTCCAGCAAGCTCAGGTGGGTGTCCTAGACTCATTTCGTATGCAAAATTGGTGAATCTGCACACATCAGGCAAATTTAGATTTTTTTTTTATCACATTAATTGGTCATAAATGAAATACTGTGTATTCCATGGTTTATATAAGCACTACACTCAGACAATAACGGTTTGAAATTGCTCTTGCAGTTGTTTCATTTTTCTCAGTAGGCTTTATAAAAGTCTTTTATTTTATATTTTTGTTTCCCCCACCAGAGTGAAATGTTCAAGCAAAAAAAAAACAGTGAGCACTGCTCTGACCAGCCTGCTGTAGCTGATACTGGCTGTCCTATTGACCTCTCTACAAAGACCCAGGAAGCTGAAAGAACTGACTCAAGCACCACTCAAGGTAACCCTTCTTTGGAATATAAATGCTGACCAATTATTTTTATGAAAGAGTTTTTTCTATTAAGATCCTAAAATTCTGTCATAAAAAATAAGTATCACAAATGTTATCACACAAAATACATCTTGCCTCCTACATGTACAACAATAAACATTCACTGTAACCTGAGAGAGACAGGAGTGATTGTGTGTAATCCGGATGTATGAAACAAAGGGACATAAGTACACATTAAATGTACACTTTTCATGTCCAAATATTGACCCAATGCCTTGCCTAATTTCATTTATATTTGTTAACCAGTATTTGTGGTCCATTTATTATATTTTTTTTTGTACACACTACTTTTCACAATCAAGTCAGATCCCTATAGATAAAACCTGTTCTTGACAAACCTATTCCAATTTTTTTTAGGGAGTTTCAGAATTTGTGTTTTTGATGACATTTGCACAAATGTTATTTATCTGTGCATCAACATGACTGATGTTTGTTCTCTTTTCATCTGCCCACAGATGTCCCTTCTGCTTTCAATTTTGTTTCTCAAAATGCATTTACATTTGCAGACCTGGCAAAGAATTCTGAGGAATATGCATTTGGAAAAAAAGGTTGGTTTCTATTGTTTTCTTAGTTTTGCATGTGAACATTGGATTTTTTTTTGCCACTGTTACAATGCAAACAAAAAAATAAAATTATTTAAAAAAACAATCAAAAAAAAAAAAAAAAAAAAAAAAAAAATATATATATATATATATATATATATATATATATATGTGTGTGTGTGCGTGCGTGCGTGCGTGCGTGCGTGCGTGCGTGCGTGCGCTCTCTCTCTCTCTCTCTCTCTCTCTCTCTCTCTCTCTCTCTCTCTCTCTCTCTCTCTCTCTGTGTGCATCGGGAAAGTATTCACAGATGCCCCCCATTCAACTTGAGAGGAGTGCAAAGAAGAATGGGAGAAACTGCCTCTATATATATATATATATATATATACACACACACACACACACACGTGTCAAATAAAAATGTCTCTGGCAGTAGTTAGGGGACCCTAATTTTAATTGACATTCCATCTCTCATTTGTCTTTTTCATAACGTTTGTTTACTTATTTTCTTTTAAGACTCAAACTTCTCCTGGGACAATGCTGGAGCAGCAGTCTTTGGCACCACCGTGACAGCTTCTCGAAATGACAATGAAGATGAGGAGGGTAGTGATGACGATGTTTCAAACAATGACATTCACTTTGAGCCCATTGTTTCCTTACCTGAGGTATGTTCCTATTCCAGTCATTTTATGGATTAATCCCTCTATGTATATATTTCTGTGTGTGTGCTTAGATAAGAGAAAGTCTATAAAAGCTATACAAGATGAAGCACAAATCTGTGCCTTTTTTTCTGTTCTAAGGTTGAGGTGAAGTCTGGTGAAGAAGATGAGGAGATTCTTTTCAAGCAGAGGGCGAAGCTGTTCAGATGGGATCGCGATTTAAACCAATGGAAAGAGCGTGGAGTTGGTGATCTGAAGATCCTCTTCCATCCAGTAAAAAAGCACTACCGTGTCCTGATGAGGCGTGAGCAGGTTTTAAAGGTGTGCGCTAATCACACCATCACAAAGGACATCGAGCTGAAACCCATGAACACCTCTGCTAATGCACTCGTTTGGACGGCTTGTGACTACGCAGGTTAGACCACTTGAAGATATTGTACAGTTATTCCACTGTTTTTATTTCATGTGTTAAGTTGTACAACTTTTTTACATTTCTTTTTTCAAACAGAGGGAGACGGCAAGGTGGAGCAGCTCGCTGCAAAATTTAAGAACAATGAACTTGCTGAATCCTTCAGGAAAACCTTTACAGATTGCCAGAGGTGCCTGACTCAAGTGGACTTGGCCCAGTCATCTAAAGTCATGGAACTTTGTTGCCCAAGCAACCCATTGGTGTTTTTCACTATAGCTGTTGATGATGAATCACTCGGCATGATCACGATGGAGCTTTTTGCCAACATTGTCCCTAAAACAGCAGAAAATTTCAAAGCTTTGTGCACTGGAGAGAAAGGATTTGGTTACCGGAATTCCATTTTTCACAGAATCATCCCTGATTTCATGTGTCAGGTAATGTACCCGCTGTGTTCTATATCCAGTCTGCCATCATAGGCAAATGGGCCAAGCACTAATTAATATATATATATATATATATATATATATATATATATATATATATATATATATATATATATATATATATATATATATATATAAAAACATTTTTTTTTTTTTTAATTGAACAAATCTATTCATTTTGTCTGATGATTGATTTGTCATGTTCTGTGTTTTGTCAGGGTGGTGATATAACTAATCAGGATGGCTCAGGGGGGAAGTGTATCTATGGCGAGAGGTTTGAGGACGAGAATTTTGAAGTGCGCCACACAGGACCGGGTATACTGTCCATGGCCAATCGTGGCCGAGACACAAACAACTCTCAGTTTTTCATCACACTAAAGAAAGCTGAACATTTGGACTTTAAACATGTTGCCTTCGGTGTTGTCAAAGAAGGCATGGATGTGGTGAAGCGAATGGAAGAGCTGGGCTCTAAAAAAGGCAAACCGAGCAAGAAGATAACAATTGTTGACTGTGGAAAGCTGTAGTTTTTCCTACAATAAGTTCAATTATAATAGTTTTTTCGTGTTCGGCTTGTTTATTGCTTGGTTGACTATATTCTTGTTAAAAACATGAACAGGTGAACACTCTAGCTGAATAAACACATTTAAATAATCTTAAACAGTACATTTTTGTGTTTTTACTCTGTATAGGTTTCAGAAACTTTTGCTTTTTACAGCATTGTGAATTCTACATTTTTTTGCTTTTTTGCCAATATTAAAGGTTGAACAAGGAGTTTGTGTGTCTTACCCCCTCACACACACACACACACACACACCCATAAATTCTTTAGTATTCTTTGTAGCTATAATATTAATAACTTTTTTAAATTTAATTAATTTTTATTTCTATTGTCTCAAAGCAGCTTTTCACAGGTAAAGTGGTGTTATAAAGAACATCTTATTTTTAAGTGTAACTGGATTGAGTTGTTGAGCTGCAGGAATTCAGGCTGTGCTGTTTTATTTCTTTTACTATTTAATACAATAATCCAATTTGTACAAAACCTTTTGATCTAATGTGTAATATTAGTCACTCAGTGGAATTAAATGGTTTGAGCAAAAATAAATAGCAAATCTGGTGCAGTTTGATCACTGTGTAAACCAGGAGTCACCAACCTTTTTGAAACCGAGAGCTACTTCTTGGGTACCGCTTAATGTAAAGGGCTACCAGTTTGATACGCACTTCTGAAATAACAAATTTCCTCAATTTACCTTCAATGATGTTGTTAATAGTTAATAATATTCATCTATATCTAGTCATCTTGATTTTAATATTGTCATTTTTAAAATGTACAGCCCTAACTCTCACTCAGCCTCTCCCTGCTCTAATCGCCTACACCTGTTACCCATTACCTTTTCCCTTTATAAGTTCCCGATGTTGCCTACCAGACTTCCTACCACTAGTATTCCCCGTACTTCCATATTTTCTAGAAAAGGCCTGTGAGTGATTTGTGTGGTCCTTGCAGGTGACCTGGTGCACCATGTTGGTGATCCCTGGTGAAAACTGTTCGAGAGGATGGTGCAGTCTGAAAATGTCCATGGATGATCTCCACCTGGAATGGTGAAGCTGTGATTGAAGCACCACCACACACTGCACTCACATACCTCCCTTTAAGACTGAAATGACGAAACCATGATGAGATAATCAGTGTCATTCAATTCACAGCTAAATAATTGGCAACAAAAGTGAGTACATTCAAAGTGATAACAGCTGTATGTCGTGTAACTGTGCAAAGCCACGCTTGACAGAGCCATACAAATTTATGTATCTAGTATTAGAGCAGTTAAAATGTGCTTTGAGTACAATTCTCTCATACTGACCACTACTGGCAAAGACTCTGAAGATTTGAAAATTAGAATTCTTGCTCTCCACAAAGATGCAGAGGCTATAAGAAGATCTGTAACACCCTGAAACTGAGTTACAGTACAGTGGCCAGGGTCATACAGAAGTTTTCCAAGACGGGTTCCACTCGGAACAGGCCTCGCAAGGGTCCATCAAAGAAGTTGAGTCTTCGTGCTGTGTGTCAGGTGCAGAAGCTGCTTCAAAAAACAGACACATGAGTGCTGCAGCAGTGCTTTAGAGAAGGGAAACATTGATTTCAACATGTAATGAGACATTCTGAAGCAGAACATGATGCCCTTCCTTCAGAAACTGGGTTTTCCAACGTTTTCAAACATGAAAACAACCCCAAGCACACCGCCAAGACGACAGCTGCCCTGCTGAGGAAGCTGAAGTTAAAGGTGATGGAGTGGCCAAATATGTCTTTAAACCTTGAACCCTATTGAGCACCTTTGGGGCATCCTCAAGCGGAACATAGAGAAGTACCATGTGTCTAACCTCCAGCAGCTCCGTGATGTCATTATGGAGGAGTGGAGGAGGATCCCAGCAACAACTTGTGCAGCTCTGGTGAACTTAATGCCCAGGAGGATTACGGCAGTGCTACATAACAATGATGCTCACAAAATACTGACATTATGGATACAGTTTTTACATGTTTACTTAGAGTGTACTCACTTTTGTTGCAAGTTATTTAGACAATAATGGATGTGTGTTGAGTTATTTTCAGAGGACAGTAAATCTGTACTGCTATACAAGCTGCACATTGACTTAAAAAAAAAAAAAGTTTCATTTCTATAGTATTGTCCATTAAGAACATATAATAATATGGTTGCTGAAATGTGAGGGGTGTACTTACTTTTGTGAGATACTGTATGTGAATGTTCAAATGTTAAATTTTATTTTTCTTTAAAATCCCCCTTTAGCATGAATAAATCTTTAGCTGAAAAACTTTGCATTGCCAATTGTACAACTTGCCAAATGTGCTTTTCACTGGTTATTATATATTTGTTTCTGACCTTGTGAACCAGTTCATCCCACAGCGGTTCAAAAGAATTTAGGTGCCGGACCATTTCATGATAAATAACACGCTGTTTGCTCTATAAATAACCTGATGTACATTGTTAAAAGCTCTATACAAATAAAAATTAATTGAATTGAATTAAATAACACTTAGAGTTTGGGTGCAGCACAGTAAAGTCAAATCCAATGAGCCACAGTTCAGAGAGAATTGCATTGTGTTGTATAGAAAGGAAGCCATGTTGGTTTAGTTCTTTTCACCCAGAATAAATCTCCGTCCTTCCCTCGATCTCTCTGTTCTCTATTTTACACAAGTTCTATTAGAGCACTAAACGTCAAAATTGGACTCATCTGTCCACAGAACATTCTATCAATCATCAATTGTGCAATTATTGTGTTTTTGCCTTTTTAACAAGTTTGTTGCATATAAAACAAAAGGAACATTTATGTGTCTTGAAACCTATAATATACCAGGTGTTTCCACAATTATTAGGCATTTGGACAAATAATCTTTAATGTTTACCACAATTTCTTCCCAAAGAATAAGGACATAAATCTGGATAAAGTCGGAGGCAGTTAAAGACATTAATAAAGCGCAAACAGCAAACAACTGAAAAAAAGTTTTCTTTAAAAATTCGTAAAAAATCCAAATGATCTAATATTGGCACTAAAACAAAGCTGTATGTGAGCGGAGTACATTTATTTCTTGGCATATGACAGTATATACACTATTTCTTGATTTGTTTACACCATATTTTAAATAACATGCAATTACATGAGTATATTAAAATAATGTCTTGTCTGATTATTCCATAGATTTGACGAGTGAGTGAAGTATCAGCATGTATCAGCATTTTTTGTTGTTTAACTCTCTGCTTGTTTCTGTCCAAAAAAAAATGAAAATGCAGTACATGAAAATCTTAATAAAATAAATCTTCTATGTACAAATAAAAATGGTAACAAATAAAAGTTTATTGCAAACATTATTGTTCCTCAACACAAACCAAAATATATTTTATATTTTAACATAGACATCTTTTAATAGCCAGTGACAGCTTCAACATTCAAAGATTAAATAACATTTGTAAATATTTGCACGATTTTCTGCATATATATATATATATATATATATATATATATATATATATATATATATATATATATATATATATATAAAACAGAGCCTGCCCAAATAACGATATTTACAAAGTGAATATATAAGTGATCAGATCCTTTAAACAGAGGTCAACCATCCATCAGACAGGAGTCACAATATATAATGTTATATGCTGCATTTGATAATTTCACTTTCCTGCAGCAGTCATCTGATATCCTGTTTATTACAGTGTATTAAGTGTTTATTACTGTGTACGTTCAATGATGGAATTAAAATCCGTTTTATAGTCTCCAGATTTGCAATGGCTCTAAACATTATAAAGTGGTCATTGAAGATGACTGAAAGATTCGTTGTGCAGTGATTGTGCGTCAGATGAAAAACTCTTGCTTGTCCTCTTTTGTGCAGTCTTTATTTACACCTGAGCCGTTGCTCTGATTCCACTTTAAATTGTCTTGAGGAGTACGTACACTTTTTGGAAGTGATGCTGTTTTATCTGAGGGTTTTAGTGATGATGTGATGTTGAATATCTGTGGACACTCAGAAAGAGGCTGTGGAACTTTCGCTTTTGAATGAATTTGTGTTTGTGGGAGCAAGTAAGCTGATACCACAGAAAGATCTACAGATCTGCTGATTACTGCTTGTCCTGTGTCTACATCAGTCTCTTCTGCTCCCACTAGTGTGTCTACGTTTATCCGGAACCGTGGCATTGTAAGAGAGATGGAACTGCAGGGACGAGAGGTGGAAGGATAGGTGCTTACTGAATGAAATGCATCTGTTGCCATAGAGATCAGGGAATGAGTGTGGAGATCTGTCCATCCAGCACACACAGTTTCCTGGTTACACTGAACACTCTCTATGTTCTCATGCTTACACTGTATTGGTAGGGGAGTCAATGAAGTCTGCATTAATGGATTCTCAGTGTGGGAGTGGGAGTGGGAGGCGCTTTGGCAGCAATTCTTCTGATTAGAGACATAACCATTTAATGGTGAGGAAGAGGGAGTCTCTAAGATTGGACAGGAGGGAATGGTGTCCCTTGACTGTTCTGGTGAGCCCTGTACATAAAGGATAAAACAATACATAGAAAAGTTATTTTGCTAAGTGTAAAGTTTTGTTTAATCTATAGTGATTGACATTGTGCTAAAATCCCTTACATATTGTGCTAATAATATTATTATATTATTATTATATTATGTGGCTGTTAATGTCATTTGACCAATGACCCATGTGCGACATAAAACAGCACAGATCGAAGAACTCACTAGTAAACGAAAGTTTAACTATTAAACTGTGTAACTATGGCTGTTAATGTGATAGAAGTAGCAGAATGAATTCTGAAGTTTGCTGAAATATATGTTCTTCTCATATCCAATCAGATGCGTAGAACTAATAAGACAGTGCTTTAACATACAGAGAGTTAATGACCCAAATCATACTGCAAAAACAATCCAAGAGCTTTTTAAACAAAATAAATATTCTTAAATGGCCAGTCACCTGATCCTAAATTAAAATATTATGTGTTATTATGTGTTTTGTGTATCTGACCCACACTGTCTTGTGTTGTCTTTTCTCTGCACTGTTTGCACTCGGCTGCACACGATGCACTTAATGTGGCGAGAACAACTTACTTTAGTCCTTAGCTTTGTGCTCTGTATGTATCTCTATGTTTTGTGACGTAGCTCTATGTTGTTTTATGTAGCAGCAGGGTTCTGGAGAAAAGTCTCATTTCACTGTTTACTGCGTCGGCTTAATGTGGTTGAAATTACAAAAGAAGTCTATAAAAGTAAGAGTCTTGACTCATAAAGAATATAATTTTTTCCCTTATACTACTATACTTATATCACTTAATGGAACTGTCCTTAGCAAGCCCCACAAGCTTTTAACCCCACAGTTATGGAACAGCCTTTGAATTAGTGTTCATGACCCAAACACAGTCTCAATGTTTAGGGTGAAATCCCATATGTTTTGTCAACTTTTTATTACAATTTTGGTTAAAATTCTGTCACATCTCCCCATTTGATGTGGTCCCCCAGGTTGTTGATGGTGGAGTGGCTGGCTGATTTATGTCCCAGAACTCCCCCATGTCTGGCACTCCATTTCAGTAATGCTTTCATTGCTAGTCTCGCTGTCAACCCTGTTTGTACTCTGAACACAATGCACACTTTATTTAACCATTACATGACATCTCTCTCTCTCTCTCTCTCTCTCTCTCTCTCTCTCTCTCTCTCTCTCTCAGAATGAGATCCAATTTTTGGAGTAAATTGCTTGTACAATCAGATTCTCCATAATGCCTATTGTATGCAAATTATCCAATTAAACAAATGAAAGGATTAGTGAGCTGATAAAGATCTACACCTGTGCCTTGGAACAGTTACACTTACAATGAGGGACACTAAACCCCATTGCCAGTACTTTAAACTAAAAGAGACCCTTGGGACCCTTGAACATGGCCAAATGTTCCCCTTCCTGGATTTTTTCTCTCTTCCACAGATGAGATCAAGGTTGACTATTTTATGACAAATCAAACTTCATGAAATACTGAATATTCATATTTGAATATGAAATAAACTTTTCTACAACAATTAAATAATAATGTGGAACCTGATAACATGCATCTGCTTTAGTCATAGTTGCTGTTCCACCAAATAAATTGGAACGCCCCCAAATGTGAAAATCTTCACTTCATAAATGTATGTGTGTTGCTAGACTTGCTACTTCCTGGCACAACAAGCTCATCTTTATAAAATATATATTAAACAAAAAAAAAAATTATACATTTTTAGAATATCTGAGTTTCATATCTGATTTTAAATAGTAAAATCTTAAATTGCATAAGCTTTTTTGCTTTAAGGTGTCAAATAGCATTACATAGCTGCATTTATTAATATATCAGTGTAAAGTTCACATTAGTAAGATAGTAAGACAAATGTGTGAGTGTATATATGTGTGTGTTGGTTGGGGCGGGGTGAGGGCGCTAGAGGTGGTGTGGAGGGATGTCAGAATGTGACAAAAGTCCACTGTTTCCTACTGCACACCTCACTGAACAATGATCTGGGAATTTGCTGTCCTTTTTCTGTAGGTCCTTTCTGCTCTTTCTCTCTCTTTCCCTCTCTTTCTGCATTTTCCCCTCCTTCCATACTGCTTTACTCTGTTTCCCTACTGATCATAAGGATGAAATATGTATTATTATATTTGGACCTCATATAATTTTTTTTCTTTATGATTATACATGATAATGGTGTTCAGCTCCTCCTTTTCTGTTCTCTCACCTAATTATCCTATTTTGATTAGGGAATGAATTACAGTTAATTATTAGCATGAGGAGGGTGAGGTTTTATCACTTATACTTTGAGAGATTTACACAAAATGAAAGTAGAGAAAATAAGGTTTGTTTCAACTAAAAAAGTCTGAGTACAAACTCTTTTTGCAGGTCTGTGAAGTTTACAAAAGTGTCAAAGAAAAGGTTTCTTTGATAACTACAACTCTGTTATAAGTCATTACAGGAATTTAGAGATCAGTACTTTGCTTTCAGATAATTTGGAAGGGATAAATTCAAATGTAAGAATCTTTATCCTCCAGTATAGGGGTTTTAGAGCAAAGGGGTCCTTTTGCAAACTTCAATATTATAGACTAGTTAGTTTATTCATGCAAATATTCAATCAATATGCAGACTCTCACCTGAAGCAATATCTTATTTCCATCGTAGTCCTTTGTTTGCCAACGAATGCTACTGATTGGTCTACAAGGATGGGGCAGAAGTGGTATGAGCCCACCCATATTTCTCACACGTATCTCCATAAAGGTGCATTCTGTAGGGGTGGGTTCCTGTCCTCGTGGCAACCGCTTAAATGAGAGCTGAATCTCCATGTGGTGATTGGAGTAGACCACACAGAAGGTATAAAGCCGATTGCTTTGTGCTAGAGGGCGACGCAGAAGCAGTCTGTACAGACGCACCTGATCACTGTAGGTCTCATACCTACAATGTATAGTGAATCGTACAATCTCCTTTCCATAATGTACCTGCCGCAGCGCCCAGAGCGGTGTACCGGGCGCTAGCATAAAGAAATCCTGCATTGCTGGGGAAAATGTTACGTTTTTTACTTGCTCTGTGTGATGGTAGTGCCATGGAGGGCGCCTCAGCAACTGCTCATAGCTCACTTCCGCTAAACAATCTTCTTGCAGGAAGAGGATGATTGACAGGCATGGACGAAGAGATAGATGGTGGTCTGTAAAGCACTGTGATCTCAGTTGGGGTCTTTCTGCTCGCTCTGACACTTTGAAGAGGGTTAGTTGTGGGTGGAGGAGGGAGAGGAGTTGGTCTGCAGCACTTTGAAGTGTTTGTGCCTCACCTGGATCTGTTATGATGTGAACAGAAACGAGGAAGGGGTCTTGCAGGAAGTCTACAATAAACAAATCCCATGGACATGGACAATGAAAACAAATTTTAGTAAAAGCAAAGTAATATAAACATCAGATACAGTATATTATATTCACATGATCTTATTGACTTTCATCAGTTTTCAGTATGTAAAAACATCCAGTGAGCAGCAAAAATGCTTTGTTGAATAAAGGTCAGAAGAGATTTTCCAGACTGGTTTCAGCTGACAGTAATGCTATGGTAACACAAACCTGTGTTTACAACCAGGTTGAGCACAAACATAAAGCACAGAATGCACAACACAACACTGGGTTTACTACTATTATCCAAAAAAGGTATACAAGGACAGGCTCACCAAAACTTAAAAGTTAAACACTAAAATATTGTCTGTTTTTTCCCCACAGCCTTTCAAAGGTCATCTGCTGTTTCGACCAACATTTCTTTTATTTGTGATTTTTCTAGATTCTTAAATGAAAAGTCCATGGCATCCACAATAGAATAGTGTTTCTTTAATTCTGTATTACAAAAAAGGGAGAAGAATTTCTACTTTTAAATATTCCACACGTAAATGGGGCTACTTACACCTTTTTCTTATTCCCTCTTTCTCTCGCTCATTGGGCATTTGCTCCCTCCTCACTCAGGGGACTTGTCCTACTTTGTTTGTTGTTCAAGGTTGAGGGCATGATGGGGCGAGGGAACGCTGTGCTCTTACAAACTTACACACATACAAACAGAACCCCACCATACACAAATCCACCTCTGTGCTGTTGCTGTATTGCCTTACCTGTCAACTGTAAATGATTACATGTAATTAAAGACACTTTCACACCATTACCTCTAACACAGTTTTCACCAGTTAAACACAAAAAGTAGAAGGGGAGAAATGAGCAATAACTAGTTTCAAGTTAATAATATTAGCTATAAAAAATTATCTTATTAGTTATAAACCATAGATTTCCCTCTGACTTTTTAGAAACGGGGATTGCAATATTAATGGCTAATTAAATTACTGCCTAAATTTACACAGTGCTCACTTTTGGTGCAGCTCCCTAGTGTCTACCCTTTTATCAGGTTTATAATATAGCCAATACTCCTCCACATTGTTCCCGGGAGTGTAAAATAGACTAAAATAATAATTGGCTGGCAACCTGGCAGTCACATTAAATGGGCTGATGCAAGTCAAGTGTGTCAATGTCAAATCAAATGGAACAAAATTGGCATAATATTCTCAGTGCTATCATGAGACGAAAAGAGGATCCCTGACATATTAACTAGCTGTTTATAATAACAAAATACACAGGAATTCTTTTAAACTTTCCATTTCCTGCTATTTTTTCCCTTCCAATAAAGAGGCACCTCTATCCTGCTTTTACTGAGTAGTTTGAAGGTGAACAGATACACAGAGCAGACAATTTAAATAAACACTCCTTCATGACAGTAAAAGTTTTATGGCCAAGATTCAATAACAATTCCATTGCATGGATGCTTAGAGCTTAATTTTCTACCAGGAAAAAAGTAAAAGGCATTTAATACTTAATATTTAACATTTAAGACATTTGTTTCATAGGCCCTCCATTTTCACACACTCAACATTGGACAATTGACAAGTTCCATGTTCCAAGGGGTCTAGAGAGGTGTCAATGTCAGAAAAGAAAGGCCATCATGAGGCTGCAAAAAACAGTAGCTACCAAATAAACTATTTTGTATTAAAAAAAAATTCATGTTATTCATGTTTTTTATGCTTCAAGTGACACCCATAGCTGGTAGAAAAGAAATAAGAAGGGTAATACAGCTGTTAGAGCTTGTGACACACGCACACACAAATAAATAATAAAAAGACAAAAAAACAAAAAAACAAAAATGTATATATATATATATATATATATATACACCTTAAATGAAGTTTTACTACTTTAATCAACATGGGCATGGACAAATATGGATGCCTAATGCATATGTGTTTATTATTAGTGAGACCATACTCAACATAGAGCATGAAGACTAAATATAATTGTAAAGGTTTTAAAGTAATTATGGTGTTAAAAATTCGGTAAATCATCAGGGCACCAAACAGAACTTTTGCTATGTTTCCACACGGATGGTATTAATTGCTGCATCATGGTGGATTTTAGTGATCCGCATATTTTAGTCTATGTTGTATGGATTAGAGACAGTGGCATTGAGTAAAAGACAGGAGGTGGAGCTGGAGGTAGCAGAGCTGAAGATGTTGAGGTTTTCGTTGGGAGTGACGACGATGTACAGGATTAGAAATGAGTTTATTAGAGGGACAGCGCATTAGGACGTTGCAGAGACAATGTAAGGGAGGCGAGTTTGAAATGGTTTGGACATGTACAGAGGAGGGACATGGGGTATATCGGTAGGAGAATGGTGAGGATGGAGCCACCAGGAAGAATGAAAAGAGGAAGACCAAGAAGGAGGTTTATGGATGTGGTAAAAAAAACATGCAGGTAGTTGGGTTGAAAGAAGCAGATGTAGAGGACAGGGGGGTATGGAGATGATCCGCTGTGGTGACACCTAATGGGAGCAGCAAAAAGAAGAAAAAGATGGCGGATTTTAGTGCTTGATTGCTGCAACAGTAAAACAAATATTTAGTGATTTAAAAAATGTTTTGCTGTGTATTTTTTTCTTTATTTCAATATCTGACTAAAGAAAGGATGTCATGAATAAATGTGTGTTGTGTTTTAATTTAGCCTCTTTTATATTTATTTATTTATTTTATTCTTATTATTTTTAATAAAAATGGTCAAACAGAAATGTGTGCTGAAATGTGCGCTGCATTAATCATATATTCAACACTATCCAACCCTTATTTTCACATTATTAACAATAGGTTATATCAAGTGATGCAAGACACGAAAACCAAATTCAAAGTCACCTATTTGTTGCTAGCAAAGAGCTGTAGGGACTTCCGCTCCAGCTGGCTCACTGTAATTCTATAACTGGCCTTTCAGGCCAGAATACATTCATAAACCACTAATTACAAAAAAGTTTTGCTTTGTCCATTTAACTACACTGTAAAAGAAATTCTGCAAAATATACAGTAAAAAACTGGCAGCTGAAGTTGCCAGAAATCTAGCGTAAAAAAATACGGTTGAACTGGTATTTTACATTGTACAAAATTGTCCTGGAAATAAACAGTAAAATACTGTCTACAACCTGCGCTAATTTATTTTGTTTGCAGAAACCGGGTGCACCTAAAATGGCCAATTGCCATGTTTATAAACTAATATTGATAATATTTAAATAATGTGAGCATATTATTACTCAGAATGTATTTTATTTAAGTCAATGACAAAAAACTTACAGAATTATGCAAAATCATTAAAAGTATAAATTCATGTCAAATCTCTTGTAGATAATAACAGCACACAATCATGTGCAATTGAAGTTAGTAAAGAGAGTGTCTCACTGCATCAATCCTACACGGTTACAGCCTTTATATAAACCAACATGCCGCATTACTGTACATCAATATTTCTCTGTCTGTCAATGACTTAAACAGAGGCTCTACTGTCCTACACAAGGGCAATCCACAAAACAAAAGGGTTAAATACTGACAGCAGGGTTGCCAGTGATCTACTTTTTATTACAGTTTGTTTCCATAAATTAAACTTACAGTATATTACTGTTAAAATATATTTCATAGTGTGTTATTTCATTAAACCACATTTAAAACCTTTAATCCCACAGCAGAATCCTGTTTTAAAAGAGTGCTTATGTGTGTCCACACAACAGAGTGTTGAAGTAACACTGAAGCAGTGATGAAGTTAATGAGATAATGAATTGACTAATTAAATGAGGATTAAACTTTAATGAACACCTGTGAACAAGCAGGATCACTGATGGAAAGAGAATCAAGAGCAGATAAACACAACCTTCAGCTAAAGATGAAATCAACTGAAATTAAAACACATTAAACCTCTCAAGATGATTAAACAATCCTCCAAAAAAACAGCTATTTGTGCTGCAATGCAAGTTGGGAGTTTTGTACTATTCTGGCACCCAGCATGCATTGCGGTCTATGTGTTTAAATGGTCTGTAGCTCTAAAGGTTTTGTGCATAAAATGTTTAATAATTTGTCAAGTTACCTTGAAGTCATATTACTATCTTAAAAAACAGGAAATTATTTAAAAACCACCTATAGAAATTAAAGATTCATTTTAATGAATATATCATCAATAGCCAAACCAAACCCACCAAATTACACATTCTCTTTTCTTGTCATAACAAAGGTGTTTTACAAACACATTCACACCAGCCAGAGAAAAAGTAATGCAAAGGAGTTAAGGGTCAAAAGCCCAACTAAAGCAACCATTGATCTCAAAAATGGTCAAACGAAACATTTCCAATAAAATTTAAACCTCTGTTAAATCTCAAAGGATGTTTTGTAGAAATTTGACAGAAATAAAGTCAAACTATAATAAATGAAGCTGGTAATGGTGTTTTTGGAGCTGTTTAATTATGATGTTTTGATTTGATACAGCATTGATTTCATCTAATGCTGTAACTGTATTTTATTTTGTTTCTTGTTCTTTTTTTAAGTGATTCAGCTTGTTAACAGCAAGTGTTTATCAGTGTCTAAATTTCTTTTCATTCACTCTGTCAAGTGGACTAAACTACTAAACTAATGTTGTGAATACAAAGCAATACAAAGCAATAATGCAAAAAGTATTAAGTTTACTTGTATTTACATTAACAGTATTTAACTGTTAAATAAACAGTAATTTCATGTTTTCTAAATTACAGGATTTTACTGTCGCTATTTTACATTCTTTCACTGTTAAAACAACTAAAGTTTTTTTACAGTGTACACACGAAGCATTGCGTTTCCCCACGGACCATTATTACTGATGCACTACCCGCTAAACTCTGGAGTGATCTTACAAAGGGAACACAGAAGATGCTGCAGAATGAAAAATGGAGGAACGGGGAGAAACAGCAAGGGATGGAAGCCTGTTTACGCCACATAAAAAAAGGCATGTTTTAGCCAATCGGGCAGCGTCACCCCCTCTGTAGTGGCAGAAAGCTTTTTTATATTGAAAAATACATCGGCTACAATCAATAGAATCACATGGTTTCAAACGAAACCTGCGATCCCTGGAGAGAGCTCTGTCTAACAATCAGCTCTGGAGGAGACGGAACAAGACGCAAACACCTACAGCTTCAAACTTTATGCCGACAACATGGATACCTGTGGATGCACCAGAAATGTCTAATGTTTACTAGAAATAAAGACAGAATTGTTTGAAAACTTGGAATTAGGCTTAACTTGTTTTGTGTGTGGCGGAAACGGGCTTCCATAGGATTCAGGCCAAAAACAACAGAAAGTTTCTAAAGCTGGCGATCATTTTAAACTAAAACATAAAGAAAACACAATACAGTGCATTTATTAATAATTAATTATAATATTTTTTATTTATATATTTGTATTTACATTTGGATCTAATATGGAAATTAAATGCACTAAATGGGTTTAGTTTTCACAGATATTCTTGTATTAAATTTCAGCAATAAAATGTAAATTCTTTAAAAAATGGAAACAAATAAGTTGTTCATTTTAAGAGACTTGTCCTATTTTCTCTTGTATATTTAGTATTTCTCTTTTATAAAGATAAAGTACTTTACTCCAATTACCTGATTATTCACACACACACACACACACACACACACACACACACACACACACACACACACACACACACAAACTTATATATGTACAGTGCCCTCCACAATTATTGGCACCCCTGTTTAAGATGTGGTCGTGGACTTCTAAAAATTCTCCTTTTTTTTAAAACAACATAGAACCCAAATGCAAAAAAAGAGAAAAATCCAACCTTTCATTTAAGTACATTAATTTGGTGGTAAAAAAATCACACATTTAGAAAAAAAAAAAAAACTTGAAATCATGTGTGCCACAATTATTGGCACCCCTGATGTTAATACTTTGTACAACCTCCTTTTGCCAACAAGACAGCACTTAATCTCCTCCTATAACATTTCACAAGATTGGAGAACACAGAGAGAGGGATTTTTGACCATTCTTCTTTCTAGATCATCCAGTGTCCTGGGTCCTCTCTTATGCACTCTTCTCTTTAGCTCGCCCCACAGGTTTTTGATTGGGTTGAGGTCTGGGGACTGAGATGGCCATGGGAGGACCTTGAGTTTGTGACTGCTGAACCACTTTTGTGTAGATTTTGCCACATGTTTTGGATCATTATCCTGCTGAAAGACCCAATGACGACCCATCTTCAGCTTTCTGGCAGAGGCCATCAGGTTTTTATTTAAAATATCCTGGTACTTCAAAGCGTTCATAATGCCATGCACCCTAACAAGGTTCCCAGGGCCTTTGGAAGAGAAACAGGCCCACAGCATCACAGATCCTCCACCATACTTCACGGTGGGCATGAGGTGCTTTTCGGCATACTCATTCGCCAGACCCACTTAGAGTGTTTGTTGCCAAAAAGCTCAATCTTAGTCTCATCTGACCAAAGCACACGATCCCAGTTGAAGTCCCAGTACCGCTTAGCAAACTCCAGACGTTTACGTTTGTGAGTGTTAGTGAGAAAAGGCTTTTTCCTTGCATGCCTCCCAAACAGCTTGTTGGCATGTAGAGAGCGTCTGATGGTTGTTTTGGAGACTCTGTGACCCCAAGATGCCACTCTTTGATGCAATTCTGTGACGGTGAGCTTGGGAAATTTTTTACTTATCTTACCATCCTCCTCACTGTGCGTTGTGGCAAGATAAACTTGGGACCTCTTTCAGCCTTGTTTGTCACTGTTCCAGTTGTTTTAAACTTCTTAATGGTTCCTCTGACTGTAGATACCGGCAAGTTAAGGCGAGTGGCTATTTTCTTGTAGCCATTGCCTGACTTATGAAGGTCGACACACATCTGCCTTACTTGAATGGTGTGTTCTCTTGTCTTTGCCATGTTGACAAATGGGTAAGAGAATTAGGCCTCTGTGTCACGTCATATTTATACCCCAGGGAAACAGGAAATCATGAATTACTGATTAAAAGTCCCTAGATACCCTGACCAACCTTAGCAACTACAGAAAAATATATATAAAAAAAAAAATTAAATTTTTCAGAGGAATTGTTAGGGGTGCCAATAATTGTGGCACACATGATTTCAAGTTTTTTTTTTTTTTCTAAATGTGTGATTTTTTTACCACCAAAGTAATGTACTTAAATGAAAGGTTGGATTTTTCTTTTTTTTTGCATTTGGGTTCTATGTTGTTTTAAAAAAAAGGAGAATTTTTAGAAGTCCATGACCACATCTTAAACAGGGGTGCCAATAATTGTGGAGGGCACTGTATACTTGCACCTAAGGAATTAAAACAACGAGCTCAGAACATACCCATATTCTTTAGAGTTTGTTGAGTTTCTAAAAGCACATTACAAATATCATTGCTTATCGAGGCCCTGGTGAGACACTTTCTTGATTATAAACTTAAAAGGTTTTGGAACATGATTCTTACCAGAATGAAGGGAAGATATTAGCATAATGAAGAAATTGAAGGGCTCAAGATCCTAAGCACACATCCACATATATTGAAATGCTTCAGGCATATATGGTTGCCACTGGAACTGGATTACTGATGTTTAATGATTCAGTCAAATGCTGCAATACTGATAGGATTGTGCTTTTCAGTACAGATAAATACTAAACCCAAATGTGCTGTAAAGCAAATTAAGAGCTTCAAGGCAAAGAAATGGAATGCTCTTATATTGAACTTAAATTAAACTGACCTCACCTTAACAGAGCATGCAGAATAGCTATGTAGCTGCTATAAAGTATATACTGTAGTAAGTCATAGATTTTCTACAATAGACTTTCTGCCAGCTCAGGAGAACAGCTCAGCTCTCCTTAGTTCTTCTCTGATCTCTCATCAACTTGGGGTTCCAGACTGCAGACCCTCCACTTACAGAATAATTTATGTTTTTCACACAATTCTGCAGAAACTTTAAATATAGTTGTGTATGAAAATCCAAGGAGATGAGCAGTTTTGAACATACTCAGACCAGCCGAACTCAAACCCTAACCCTAACCCTGGCACCAACAAACAACGCCACAGATCACATTTTTCCCAAATGTGACATTTTATGTGAGAATCAACTGATACAAAACTCTGCATTATTTAATGTATATATAAGCAGATGTCTGATATTGTCTATTATTTGACCATGTCAGATTTTCCTCAAACTCATATCTTCTTCTGAAGCACGTATTCAGACATTACGCTGTTAGATTTGTTCTAAAATGGATTATGTTTTGCATAAACTTGTTCATAACAGCTTGAATGTACATTGTCATTAAAGCAAACAAGGGATGTACAACATACCAAATATATAATAATCTCTACCACTCATAAAAATATTTAAAAATGATTGTCAATTTGCAATGAAAAGTAAATAGAAGGATTGTCATTCAGAAACAAGATGGAAAATTCTTCCACAGTCACTAAGAAAATATTTGGGATCCAGGTGTTACTAGCAAAATACCTGTGATTTGGTTACCAACATTTTGCCATTTTGGTGTTCTGGAGCACACAGGTGTATTTATATAATAAGTGTCTGGGAAGGGTTATAAGGCCATCTCAAAGAAACCTCCAGTTATTGAGACATGAATTCCACTTTATACAAGAATTTTCTGAAGAGAACTGTGAGGCCATTAAACCAGCAGCTAAACTGGGCAGAAATTAAATCATTAATCATTTGAATGGCTAAAAAAAGAAAAAGATTGTGATTCTGTGGCAGGATCTTAAGTTATGTGTTTATAAACTAAATACTTCATCCATAAATTCAAGAATGTAAAGTAAGTGTGCTAATTTCCATTAAATGATATCAGAGTCTCTAACACAATAGATAATGCTGCTAAAGTTGGTTCAGCATATTTTGAATTCGTGCCATCTGAGATTAATTATTTAGTTACAGAAGTTAGAAAGACGTTTATTTAGTTGCTCTTTATATAAGAGAGCATTAGGAGATGTACATGCATGTGTGTGTGTGTGTGTGTGTGTGTGTGTGGTGCTGCCAGATTAAAGGGCTAATATTGGATATAATCCCTTCACTCAGAAATACACAAGAAACCCAACAGAGCTTTAGGAAAAGGTCATTTGCAACAGCCAAGAGTCTCTTACAATTTACAGACAGAGAGAGAGAGAGAGAGAGAGAGAGAGAGAGAGAGAGAGAGAGAGAGAGAGAGAGAAAGAATGAGAAAGTGTCACTTACTGCTTGTAGTTGACAATAGACCAGTCCAGTCTTGCCTGGAGACAGACAGACAGACACACACCAGCTCTGTGAGATGCTTAACATATTAATAAAAACACACCTTAAACATCTGAAATAAGCAAATACATAGCTAAACTGGTGCGTGCGCACACACACACACACACACACACACACACACACACACACACACATAACTATTTGCCAAAAATTACACCCCAACACACACACACACACACACACACACAAACACACACACACACACACACACACACACACACACACAAACACACATAACTATTTGCCAAAAATGACACCCCAACACACACACACACACACACACACACACACACACACACACACACACACACACACACACATAACTATTTGCCAAAAATTACACCCCAACACACACACACACACACACACACACACACACAAACACACATAACTATTTGCCAAAAATGACACCCCAACACACACACACACACACACACACACACACACACACACACACACACACACACACACAACACACATTAAATGACACTGATACACTCAGTGTTGTTGTACATCATGCTGCTTTGCCTCTCAGTGTTGCTGTACTGTATCTCACCCAGTCGCTCCTGCACCACAGTCTGCGCGCTCATCCTCAGTCAACTTCTTCTCCATCACACCTGAAAATGACATCATGTCGTTTCTGGCGCACGATTCCCCCAATCACAGTCACAAGCCTTAATATAAAAATCTAATATTTCTGTAACTTTTCCGCTGTGGAACAGGAAGCTTTATATTTCCATCCTTTCTAACCGCGTTAGGATGCGTGTTCGGCTCGTGCTCTTTGTCTGACGTAATAACTCATGAAGCTGATGCAGGTCGAGGCGCGCGCTGCTCCGCAGACCAACTTTTACACCTCAGGGTGGGCAGGGTGGGCTCGCGCCCCTCTGCTGCCACCCAGAGTATAAACGTCTTCAGCAACTCGATTATAAGATTTCTCTTATAAGAGGAAACAGACTGAAAAACATGAGTTTCACTTATTTCCCATGAGCTGTAACTGTAGAGTCGAAATTTGGTTTGTAACGCTGTAAATTTGACAATTCAGGGTTGTTGTTTCTGCCGATATACTGAGATGTGAGGCCCAATAACATTAATAACACGCCAAATGCCAGTCCAGACAGAATATCTCACATTAAAGGAATTTTATGGACCCTTCCACCCAACTGGTGAAAGTTTTCCAAACTGAGGATTTAAGATGTTGGATCAAATCTCAGCACCACTTTTCGTCCTTTTTTGGCCCTTGAGCAAACCCCCCAAGTGATCAGTTGTATAAAGAAGACAGTCGCTCTGAATACAGGTGTCTGCCAAATATCATAAATACAAAACATTTTTCAGCACTAATCTAATAACAAACATGTATAACCATATTTACCATATTTACCATATTAATATATATATATAATATATATATATATATTTTTTTTTTTTTACTATAATTTTAAAAATAATAGTAAAAAAAATAATAGTAAAAATTTTTTTTACTATAATTTTATCATTCTAGATGTATGCAAGGTCTATTATCTATTACTAAAACTTTCTTTCGGCTTCTACAGCGGATCATCCGTATTCATGATCCGCATGTTTAATTTGGCACATGTTTTTACACTGGATGCCCTTCCTAACGCAACCTTCCCCATTTATCCGGGCTTGGGACCTGCACTAAGAGTGCACTGGCTTGTGAGAGCACCGCATCCTAACCACTAGACCACCAGGGAACAAAAAGCAAGCAAAAAAAAACCAACCAGTTTTTTTCACTTTAAGTTTATAAAAGCTAGGAATTTAGTAAACACTTGGAGCTCTGGAAAGCAGGACTGACAGAGAACTACATCATACATACCTACACACTCAACTACATTTAGTGAAAACAGTTGTTCCTTTTAATTTATGAGAGGATAAAATGTAACTAGTCAAGCATGCAGCACGCCACCAATCAGGGTAGAGCACGCACTCTGTTTTTAACTTGATTTGATTGTAGCTTGGTGTATCTACTTATCCCCAACATACAGTTCAGCGTCATTTCAACAGCAAGAAGAACATTTTTATAGGAATAATGATGGAAAAAACCTCCTAAATCGAACTCGCCACAACACTCGTGGCCTTAATTCTATAGAAATAAACTTGAACTTGAACTTACTTGTTCACTTTTTAAAAAAATATCAATCAGTGTTTAACTCATTATATATGCATAATACAATTATACATAATATAATTCGATTTATAAATTGTTGTGCTAAGAATAACATTAAAACCTTTTTACAAAAACAGAGTTGATTAAGCAGAGTCTTATGACAAAAAATGATAATAACATTATAACATAATAAATCATAGTACTCTGGATACTTAAGTACATTTGAAGGCAAATACTTTTGTACTTTTACTCAAGTGAAAGTTTAAAGGGATGCTTACTTTTACTGCAGTCATATTTTACAGAATGAATCTCTACTTAAACTCAACTACATGGTTTGTGTACTTCTTCCACAACTGATTGCTTCCCATAACAGTAACACCATCAAAGCCCTGACCAAACCAGTTGGTTTGATATTCTGATATTTTCATTCATGGCTTCCAAGATATGTAATTATCTTGTAAAGCCTACGACATTTAAACTATCAGCCCAGGGAACCTGACATTCTTTACTTCTCCTATTAGCTAAAAGCCTTTATTATTTCTGATAAACATTAGAATATTTTATTTGGGATAAATCTGCATGTGCATTTGACATTGCCAATAGCATCCATTTATTTTTCTATTAGAGGATCATGTTTGGCAATCTCTTCTAAAATGGCTCAAAAACCTCAGCAAATTTCCTCTCAGTTCCCATAAGTAATATGGACTATTGTTGAAGAAACAGTGATGCTACTCAGTGGTAGACATTGATCTGTCCAAACTTTTTTGAGACCAGTTGCCATTAAATTTAAAATGACCAAATATGTTCATAAAAATAATAAATTTTCTCGGTTTAAACTTTTGCCATGTTTTCTGTGTTCTACTGTGAATAAAATAAGGGTTTACTAGATTCATTTGATTTACATTTTACAGAACGTCCCACCTATTTTTTTGGCATTGTGGTTGTTAGCTATGTGGTTGATAGACACGAGGGAAAAATCCACAGGGAAATCCAAAGAGCTGATTATGAATCTTTTATCCAAAAATCTAGCCATATCTTCTAATAGACCTACTGGACACCGGGCAGCAAATTTGCAATGTAGGTGTTCAATTGCTTACTCTAGGATCGTAAAAATTAATGTGAATAATTATATTCAGGGTCCAAAACATGCATGTAAAAAAAAAAATAGAAACATCAAGTATTTTTATTTAGTTTATTACACATTTTTTTTTATGTTTTACATGAACTTACCTTATGTTAACTTTTTGCACAACCTTCAATGTTTACATTTTGTGTTTTATTTACAAGTACACTCCTGTATCCAGTTCTGTCTTGCACACTTCACAATATAATATATAGCAGGTTTACTGGCGGCGCTATTTTGTGTTTTGTGTATTTGTCTGTTTGTCTTGCACTGTTTGCACCAGGTTGCATATGATGCACTTTATGTGGTGAGGACACGTACTAGTCCTTAGCTCTGTGTTTTCTGTTATGCAGCTTTATGTTGTTTATGTAGCACCAGGGTTCAGGAGGAACGTCTCATTTCACTGTGTACTGCGTCAGCTATATATGGTTAAAATGACAATAAAAGTTTCTTGACTTAACTTGATTTTCATAATTTCCTCAATTTTATGATTTTAAAAATGACATGCAGGACAATCTCAAATAGCTTTTTTTTAATCAAAGCAGTACTCTGTTTAACAATAAACAAATGTAACAATAAAAAGACATGCATCTTCTTTAGCGCAATCTTAAAAATAAACACAACACACCACAAATTCACACCATCTGATTTATGTACAAATAGTCCAAAAAATAGGAATAATCATAGTATTTTTATCAAGGTTTTATGGTTTAATGGTTTTACAGTAAAAAAAAAAAAAAGGTAATTTAAAATCAATTAGTATAAGTGATTTTAAAGCAGCCACAACCTTCACTTTTCTAGTTGATGTAGCCTTCGGGTCTTAAAAGCAGATAATCTTTTAATATTTTTGGGATAGGAAGCTTGGGGATTAATAGGTAACAGTATTTCCCAAAGTGCTTTCTTATTGCAGATCTGCACAGGTGCTGCAGGCAGCGTGGTTTAAATTCCAGTGCAAAAAGAGAGTCATAAAATGACCTGTGAAGCTAAAGAACAATAATCCTTTCAACATATAATGTGTTTTGTTATAAAGAGTTTTTAAATTCTTAAAATTACTTACTTTGAAAATCTCTTCAGGTATGGCTTCCACCCATGTATATGTTACAGGAACAAGCGTATAGGAGTTGAACAGAATCTCCACTGTTTTCGGAGCAGCTGCACAGGCTGTTAATACCTTAATTAACAAGACCACATAAATAAAGCATGTCTTTTATCAATCATATTGTAGCTACTATAGTTCAAAATGTAAAAAAGCAACAGAAGTAGATACAGAAAAAAAGAAAAAAATACAATTACAAGTTTCAAACCTTGAGCAATGCCTGTGGCCACACTTTAATTGATCCATGGTTTAACAGGGTCTGAACCACAATATCTGGCTGACACTCCTGACGTAATATAGCATTTTGTAGCACATTTGACAAGGGTGAACAACCATTGTAATCAATGGCATTGATGTCTGCCCCATGATCCAAAAGAAGCTGCACCAATCTGATCTGGACATTGCGAGCTGCCTTGTGTAGAGGAGTGCGTCGTTCATTGTCAGCTACATTCACATTAGCTCCGTATCTCAAGAAAATAGTGCAGACTTCAAGGTGTCCCTCATCCTGATCTTCTCCCAGCTTTTGCTGAGCTTCCAAACATGCAGCCCCTAATGGCGTTTCTCCTGAGCTGCTGGTGTGGTTGATCTTCGCGCCATATCGCAGGAACAGCTGGGCGTGGTGTGGCAGCCCATGCCTCGCAGCTATAATTAGTGGGGTTTCCTCTTCTTCTTCAGTAGGAAGGTCAACATTAGCACCATGACGCACCAAGGCTTTGGCACATCTGTTTTGGACAAGTGATTACTATTATATCGGTAGTACTTTGTACTTTGTAACAGTCACAAAAATAGTGTCTCTCTTAGGCTAAAATGATTGCAGTCATATATTCACCAAAAATATTGACATTTTGGATGCATGCTTTTGTAGAAGTTCTCTGAAAAGTGTTAAAAATGTGATCCAGGTGTGGTAAAGAAAATGATCTAGGTTCTATTTAGGGTTAACTTAAAGTGAATTTGTGTGCAGAATGTACAATGTATATAAGCACGAAACTGTCCCTGAAACGGAGCATTAGACAGACATTTGGATCAGGTCTTAATCCATGCTTAGAATAACTGACCAAATGGCATAGATTATTCAACATAAATGATTTAAATGCTTAGAAATAAATGAAATTATACCTGAGTGACTGAGGTGTCCTGCACAAATGTAAAGGTGCCAGCCCCTCCTCTGTCAGCTGATTGGGATTGGCTCCATGCTCAAGGAGCAGCTCTGCACATTCAGTGTTGCCATTTGTGCATGCCTCATGAAGCGCTGCCTTTCCTCCTGCACTGAGATTAGGATGTGCTCCATTCTCAAGCAGGTACACTAGGCAGTCAGTAAAACCCTGTGCTGCAGCAATGCACAGTGGACTTGTCAGCTCTTGCTTGTATTCCAAAGACCAGAGGCCTATAATGGGGTATAATTACTCTGTAAGTTCATTAATTAAAAGTAATAGTAATTCATGGGAATAATTTGTAATAGCCTTCTTCTAGGTCATGCAGGTGTGTCTAAGTTATGCAAGATTTTGAACTTGGACTTAATGATATCATGAGAAGAACTACACCACTATCTGTTTATCTCATGTAACCATTAAATGTAAAATTTAATTTCAGCCCAAAACAATTTTCCCCCCACGATTTTCCCTCACGAATGACATTGCAGGCCAATATTAAATTACAGAAATAAACAATTATTTTTGAGTATTATCCATTTCAGGTGCATAGCGCAGCAGAGGACAGCAGAGGGAAAAAATTGGAGCTCACAAGCATTCTTGCATGTGCAATTCCAAGCATGTGATCTCTATTCATGTGATTTGACTCATAGCCTGTTTCAGTTGAGCATTGCTTTGTCTGGTCTAATTTGGTCTGTTTGAAGATCCTGACTCTTTAAATTGGATTATGGTTTAGATTTGTCCTTATCAGCATGACTTTCAAAACACAACCTGCTTTCAACCCTCTTCCTCATACACAATGATTCTGGAAAAAGTTATTAGAAATTATATGCTTTTTTGCATATAAATCACAACTTATTTCATAGCATGATAGTGTTAAAATAAAAAGCGCTCCATGTTTTCTGAAAAGATGACCCACATTAAGTATCTTAAAAAATTAATAAGGCATGCACACTCAACAATGACATATTTATATGTATAAAGAGTACATGGGTCTAGTTAACAGGTGAATTCATGTAACACTGTAGAGAACACTGCCATCTAGTGTATAAATGTCCTCTGCTTATGAAGTTAGTGTCTTTTATTTATTTTTGTATTTATTTATTTTTGTATTTATTTATTTTTGTATTTATTTATTTATTTTATTTTATTTATTTTATTTTATTTTATTTAACCTGTTGCTAATATATTTAGTTCAACAGGCACCACATACCAGGACTGGAAGCATGAATGATTGAAATATGACCCTGAATTTGAATATGTGCAAAAATAATTACAGAATCATGACAAAAGAACTGAATCATAGACAGGCATAAGTTTATGCAATGCTCTATGCATTTGCTTTTACCATGGTTGATTTGCTTGCAAATAGTTATGGCAATTATATTTGTATAAAATTTTTTTATGCACTATGCCATTTAAAACACAATGAAAGGAAAATAAAATGTGCATTAGATAGGGTGTGTGATTAGCTATTCCTATTGTATCAAGAAATCAATTTATGTATAATTTTTCATTATGACTTTAATAAATAAGTTAATGGCGCCTATTCTGGTGTTAATCTCTGTGCCAGCACATTTTACTTCAGTGCCAAATGCATGCTTGATAAAACAGACCATGGAAACACTCCACCTCAAAATGGATGTTTCTTTCTGTATAAAGTATGAAATATTGCTGTACCCCTGGTCTTGAAGTCTCTCCCCAAAATATTTCTCAGCTTTCTTTTTTCTTCTCAAATCAAACTCACTTGCATACACTCTTTAATAATCAGATACTCATTCACTGACTGTTTATTGCTTGTACTATAGTTTTTTTTCTTATTGTCAACGTCCCAAATCTGTTAAATGCTTAACAAAAAATAAATAAAGTTTTTTTGCTTTACATTTTCTCCCACATTTCCTCCCACAAATAAACATACATTTCCTTTTAATTACATTGTCTTTTCAATTTTTTACCATTGTTTTATTTATTTTTTCAATTATTTAGATTAGCTTTTTCTTCACTTAGCTCAAACTCACCAAGTTTCTGTGCAGTCCACCTCAGTTCATCACTTTGGAACACTAGAATCATATTGAGCTCAGCAGGATCAGAGAAGCCATCCTGTAAGTCCCTCCAGTGGTGACTGAGCATGTCGACCAGCACCGGGGGGCACAGAAAGTCTATCCCTGGCTTCTTGATGCTTCTTATTTCTTTGATACTTTTAGCCTTTGTACGTTTTAGTGCACACTTTTTTGTGTCTGTGAGGCATGTAGAGGCAGGTACATGTCGCATAATGTAGGTCTGTCCATCCTGGTTGATCATAATTATGAAAGAGGAAGCTTGTCTTTGTGATTGTTACCTGCTTGTCTTCATGCTTATTTATATTCCTATAGTTTTTTTTTACACTATGTATTTTTAGTTCACATGACGTGATTGTAGGAAGGTCAAACAATTCCAGTGACAGACATGGACAATCATTTTATCCCTCAGTGTTTTGTATTGGAAACAATATAAATAAATGGGCAGGGCATAGTTGTAAACATGTAAGGTTAAGTGGAGTGCATTGGTGCTGATATCACCATTGCATTGCTCTAGAAATAGTAACACACGTGAATAAATACCACTGGGACAGAAATGTAGCCAAATCAGATTGGGCAGACAGCTGCTGAGGAATATAGACTGTGATCCTGGCACATATGCAACATTCTGACTCCTCATTTCTCAGCCCTTAAAATAGTCAAAATCACATTTTAGTGAAAAGTGAAAGCCTATATCTGACATGTAATTGCTTTGCATTAAAAAAAAAAAAAAATGTTGTGCATTAGTCCGAATTTTCACTACAGTAAATCATTAACCATCATGGGATTTGCATGTTTATATATATATATATATATATATATATATATATATATATATATATATATATATATATATATATATATATATATACAGTATAAATAATGTTATCATGTCCTGTAATTAAAAGGGTTTTCTCTTTGCCACTATAAACATTTTGCTACTCAAATATAGCAGTAACTGAAACTTTATCATGCTATTCTAAATTTAGTTCACCCTTTGCTGTAATAATAAGCTGCACTCTTCTGGGAAGGCTTCCCATTAGATTTTGGGGATTTTTTTCAGCATAGATGTGGGGATTTTGCCCGCCACAAAGCATTAGTGAGGTCAGGCATCAGAGTCAGGTATTGATATTTGTACCTGACCTCAATGCACCCCCCCCCCCTCATCAAAACCCAACTGTACAAAAACAATAAGTACAAAAATACCTGACAGATATTAATCAATGTAACACATTCAATAGCTGTGTATTAGCTGTATTACTAGTAGCTCTCTGTATCAAAACAGACATGTAAGAGGAGCTCCCTGCAAACAGGATGGGCAGCTAAAGAAGAAGAATCCATGTCTATTAGGTTCTATAAAAGAGTGGTTACAAAAGCAATAGGTTCCTGCCTACTGAAATCCAGGATTTGGTAATACTCTGATACTCAGAACCGACCTTATAGCCAGCCTCTAAAGAAAGGTTCTGCTTGTACATGTTTGACAGGATGTCAACAGTCTTAGTGTCCTTCAGCAATGTTCTCCATGCTGTAGACAGATAGATCTGACTGAATTTGGAAAGTTTTGAGCCTCTGGACCTCTCCTCCTCATATAGCACATTTATTGGAGGCATACCAACATGTTGGTCTTTGCATGTTTTCATGGGCTGTTACATGGGCTGTTGGACTTTACAGTTAATGGCCATTTTTAGACATCAATGACACTCAAAACAATAAAAAATTAAGGTCACTCTTATTCCTGCCTTCTAGTCGGCCCCCAGCAATGAAAAAACAAATGCATAGCAAGGAAGCAGAAAAGAGAGAGACTACTGTAATATGTACAGTACCAGTTTTGATTGGACACACCTTTTCATTCAGTGTTTTTATTTGTTATTGTTTTTAACTTTGTACATTAATGCTGAATACATCCAAAGTTAGCTGATATGATGAAGAGAAGAAAGGTAGATATGTTGTGTGTTCAGGAGACCAAGTGGAAAGGAAGTAAGGCCAGGAACATTGGAGGTGTTTTTTATACTGTTCTATAATGGTGTGAATGAAAAGAGAAATGGTGTAGGGGTGATCCTGAGGGAAGAGTTTAGTAAGAGTGTAGTGGAGGTGAAAAGAGTTTCTGATAGGGTGATAAATGTGAAGCTGGAAGTTGAACTTCAACTTCAAGTGGGTTGTGAGATGGAGGAGAAGAAAAAATTCTGGAGTGAGTTAGATGAAGTGGTAGAAGGTGTACCTAGGAATGAAAGATTGGTGATTGGGGCAGATTGTGTTTGGGGTGTGTTTGGGGTGTGTTTGGGGTCATTGTCCTGTTGGTAAACAAATTATGGTCCCACTAAGTGCAGATGAGATGGCATGTCATTGCACAATGTGGTAGTCATGCTGATTAAGTGTGCCCTCAAATTTGACCAAGTTATTAACAGTGTCACCTTCACCTTCTTCTCCATGCTTAACACTGAGAACCACACATCCAGGAACTAGTTCATGGTAGTTCTTGGTCTTTGTTTCCTGGGACAGTCCTCACGAAAGCCTGTTTCACTATAGCATTTGATAGTTTTGGAGACTGTAGTTGGGGATACATATACGTTTTTGATCATTTCTTAAAGTAATGATGGACTTTTCTCTTTACTTAGCTGTGATTCATTATTATTTGATTATTATTATTAGTGTATCTTTATTCTTTATTATTATGGATTTGGATTTGGATGGATTTGTACACTGGTTGTGGTAGCACTAATAGGAATATTGACTTTACTCAGCCTTTCCTTTGCACAAAATGGTCTATAACACAGCAAGAAATGTCACAAATGAATTCTTTCTAGAAACACACCTGTGAACCAAAAACCATTCGGTGACTTCCTCATGAATCTGTTGAGAGATTGCATTTTCCAAACAGTCATCAAAGCTAAATTATATTCATATTTTGCATGTCTTCGGTATTCATGTTCAACGTTGAAAAGAAAAAAAAAAGAAAAGACACTGAAGGTGTGTCCAGACTTTCAACTGTTACTCTATATATAAACGTGTATACATAAATATGTGACTGTGCAATGCTTTTTAGACAAAAAAAGACAATGCTGATTTATTTGGCTTGTTTTTCCAAATAAAAGGCTTTCAAATCATTGTTTTGATTTTTTAATCCACTTAACAGTGTTTTGTATTTTGTTTTGTTTTTTAACGTTAATTATTGCATATAATACTGGGGAAATCTTCACGGGATGTCTCCTCTCTCCAAAATAAAGGCATATTGCTATTAAAATACAGTAAGGTGATTTAAAAAAAAATAAATTATACTAAATATAATTGATTAACTCTATCAGCAGTAGCCTGACTTCAAATTCAACTTTTATCAAATCTGTTGGAGTGCTGACTAAACATTCATTTTATTAACAGTGTCAAAATAATACAATTGCGTACATTTAAACAGAGACCTAAAGATTCTGGGGAATATTGAATATAAAATATCAAGATGTTAAACATTTACTAATGTTTTAAACTAAATTGTGTAGCAGTGGAATTCTAAGACTCACCCACCAATACAGCTGGTGGAAGCTGAACATTGGGGTCTTTTATCCAATCATCATTGGACAACTCAATAACAGCATCTGGATTTTTCTTTGTCAGCTCTTTGAGGAGGTTTTCCACACATTTGAAGTCCTTCCTGTCCTGGGCATCTTTTAGTGTCCGTACAATCTCTGAGTGAAGTGAGAAATCCACCTTTATTCCTGAAGACATAATTGTACAGCTGTACTTTATATTACCTGTAATATTTAAACATTAGTTCATTAAACATTATACTGAAATGGTTTTAAAAGTGTGAAGACTTGTTTTAATTCACTGGACATGCAGCTAAGAATAACACAAATTGAAAGTCAGCTGAGCAGATGTCTTAAAATATCACTGGTCTGGTTTAGGCTACCCAAACACTACAACATTGCAACATGTACTTGGTAGATATAATATTTAACTCTATATACTAATTACCACTGTTATACTCAGAACTGATAATCTTGCTTAGTTGTAGTGCATTTTCTTAAACCACAAAAAAAAAAAAAAACCAGGATTACATATCCATTTAGTCAGACATAATGTATACTGTAGATACAATATTCTATCTATAGAACATATTTTCTAATTAATTTGTACTACAATGAAATAAATAATGTAGAAAATTTGTAGAACGGGATAAAATTTTTTAAACATTGGCCTTAAGTGTATGTTGCTAAGAAACCCTTAAAAAACTGCATTTATAGGCAATTTGCAGTATATCTCATGGAGCTTGTTAACAATAAAAAAGAAGATACCAAAGGATAGAAATTCGATCGAACAATGTAGCGTCTAGGAAGAACACCTCTCCTCCCAACAACCAGGTGCTCTGTCTAACCATTGCTGAAGTGAGAAATTTACAGAAGTCTGCTGGACCAGGCAACATTCCTGGCAGAAGGGAATGCGCAGAATAACCAGCAGATGTCTTAAATGACATCTTTAACCTCTCCCTGAGCAGCACCGTTGTTCCAACGTGCCTCAAGACAGTGATCATCATCCCTATGCCAAAGATGTCTACAGTCTCCTGCCTCAATGAGCACTGGGGCCCCTCACAGCTGTGTTCTCAGCCCACTGCTGTTCACTCTGCTGAATGCACAGTGAAGAAGTTTGCAGATGACACAACTGTGGCGGGTCTCATCAGCAAGAACAAAAAGTCAGCATACAGAGAGGAGGTTCAACAGCTAACAGCTAACAGCCTGGTGTAGAGCCAACAACCTGTCTCTAATCGTTGACAAAACCAAATATATGATTGTTGACTTTAGGAGAGCACAGAGCGACCATTCTCCACTGAACATCAATGGATTCTTTGTGGAGATCATAAAGAGCACCAAATTTCTTGGTGTTCATCTGATGGAGAACTTCACCTGGTCACCAGCTCCATCAGCAAGAAAGCCCAGCAGCATCTCTACTTCCTGAGAAGGCTGAGGAAATCCCATCTCCCTTCACCCATCCAACCATGTTCTACAGCAGGACTACTGAAAGCATCCTTAGCAGCTGCATCACAGCCTGGTTTGGGAAATGCACCATCTCAGACCGCAAGACTCTACAGAGAATAGTGAGGACTGACGAGAAAATCATTGGAGTCTCTCTCCTCTCTATCATGGACATTTACACCATATGCTGCATCCACAAAGCCAACAACATTAGACGACCCGACACAACCCTTACACACACTCTTCATCCTCCTGCAATCAAGAAAAAGTTCAGAAGCTTCCAGGCCTCACATCCAGACTGTGCAACAGTTTTTCTTCTCAAGCCATCAGGTTTCGTAACACACAGAACTGAACTGGAACACTCTCAGACACACACACTTTCTCACTCAACTGTGTTTTACTGAACTGTTACAAACCTAAACTCAAACATACACTCAAATACACATCCATGTCTTCAGCACCACCCATATTATTTTATAACTGTTTACATGATGTTTTTGCACACTTACTTTATTGCCTCTGTTGCTGTTTTGCACAATATTCTGTGTTTCTGTTTTCTAGTACACTCTATTGCACATTGGACCGGATAGCACATTATACAGTAGATATTATCATATTTGTTTAGTTGACATACGATTTTCACTTTGATGCCTGTTTTACCAATAACTGTATCAGAGTGACATGTTTAGATCATGCATCGCTCTGAAAATTAAATGTAATGGCATAAATTGACAAAAGCAATAAATGTACATGAACCTTGAACAAAAATAATCTATAGCAGGGGTCTTCACCAAAAATTGCTTGACGTCCATTAAATGAACCCTCCTCACCAGCTGAGGTCTGGACACTTCATCATCTTCTTCTTCTTCTTCTTCTTCTTCTACTTCTTCTTCTTCTTCTTTCGGCTTCTCCCATTAGGGGTCGCCACAGCAGATCATCCGTCTCCATACCCCCCTGTCCTCTACATTTGCCTCTTGTAACCCAACTACCTGCATGTCTTCCCTCACCACATCCATAAACCGCCTCCTTGGGCTTCCTCTTTTGCTCCTTCCTGGTGGCTCCATCCTCAGCATTCTTCTACCGATATACCCCATGTCCCTCCTCTGCACATGTCCAAACCATCTCAATCTCACCTCCCTCCCCTTGTCTCCAAATGTCCTACATGCGCTGTCCCTCTAATAGACTCATTTCTAATCCTGTCCATCCTCGTCACTCCCAACGAAAACCTCAACATCTTCAGCTCTGCTACCTCCAGCTCCACCGCCTGTCTTTTACTCAATGCCACTGTCTCTAATCCATACAACATCGCAGGTCTCACCACAGTCCTATGAACTTTCCCTTTCCCTCTTGCAGATACCCTTCTATCACAAATCACTCCTGCTATTACTCTTCTCCACCCAATTCACCCTGCCTGCACTCTTTTCTTCACTTCTCGAACACACTCTCCATTACTTTGTACTGTTGACCCCAGGTGCCTGAACTCCTCCACCTTCTCCACCTCTTCTCCCTGCAACCGCACTACTCCACTGCCCTCCCTTTTTTTTACACACATGTACTCTGTATCACTCCTACTGACTTTGATTCCTCTTCTCTCCAGCATGTACCTCCACCTCTCCAGGCTCTTCTCAACCTGCTCCCTACTCTCACCACAAATCACAATATCATCCACAAACATCATAGTCCATGGAGACTCCTGTCTGACCTCGTCCGTCAACCTGTCCATCACCACTGCAAACAGGAAAGGGCTTAGAGCCGATCCTTGATGCATTCCGACCTTGAACCAGTCTGTCGTTCCTACTGCACACTTCACTGCTGTCACACTGTCCTGATACATGTCCTGCACCAGCCTCACATACTTTTCTGACACACCTGACTTCCTCATACAATACCACAACTCCTCTCTCGGCACCCTGTCATACGCTTTCTCTAAATCCACAAACACACAATGCAACTCCTTTGACCTTCTCTATACTTCTCTATCAACATTCTCTGTCTGTGGTGCTACTCCTCTGCATGATACCATACTGCTGCTCACAGATGGTCACCTTGTCTCTCAGCCTGGCCTTCACTAGTCTTTCCCATAACTTCATGGTGTAAATAATCAACTTTTTTCCCCTGTAGTTACTGCAGGTCTGCACATCTGCCTTATTCTTAAAGATCGGTACAGCACACTCCTTCTCCATTCCTCAGGCATCTTCTCACCTTCCAAAATCCTGTTAAACAATTGTTAAAAACTCCACTGCCATCTCTCCTAAACATCTCCATGCTTCTACCGGTATGTCATCTGGTCCAACCAACTTTCCACTCTTCATCTTAATTGCTGCTCTCACTTCCTCCTTACTAATTCTATCCATTTCCTGCTACACTATCTCCACACCATCCAACCTTCTCAATCTCTCTCTCTCTCTCTCTCTCTCTCTCTCTCTCTCTCTCTCTCTCTCTCTCTCTCTCTCTCTCATTTTCCTCGTTCATCAACTGCTCGAAATACTCCCTCCATCTTCTCAACACACTCTCCTCACTAGTCAACACATTTTCATCTCTATCCTTTATTGCTCTAATTTGCAGCACATCCCATCTCGGTCCCTCTGCCTGGCCAAGCCCCTGTCTGCCGTGAATCTCACACTACATTCATCCTCCTTCAGTTTCCACCATCTTAAATAAGTGTTCACCACTGCCATTTCCAGCCTTTTACCAAAATCTACCACCATCTGCCCTTCCACATTCCTCTCCTTGCCACAGTCACCTAATGGCTTGCTCATTAGAGACAAATTTACAATTATAAAGAAGCCATTTACCTTCTACAAGTATCGCTTTATCTGTGTAAAACTGCACTAAGACAATGTCCATTGTTAAAAGCACAATTAAAATAAAAATGAATTGAATTGAATCCCAATTTTAGCATCATTTACATAATTTCCCATTATAGTCAATTAACACAATGTCAGGTTACCGGTTATAAAGTGACAGTCATAGCATTTCAGTTACACCTAAATTATTATCAATTAATTTTTTTTAAATGCATATAAGTGCCAAGCTGTTTGACTGGTACAAAAGACTCTAAATAATTCTTTGCTTTCTAATGAAAGCAATATTTTTTTTAAATAGAGAGTAACTTCATGAGAAGAAAAACCGTGGTCAGTGAGCATTTGTTAACTACTGATCACCAGTAATCGGAGAAGCAGGTATCTAGATATATGTATAAATCCCATTATTTGTTGCCAGCAGGAGGCTTAATGTTATTTTTATTTTTCTTAGTTTTAATTTCAAATTAGAAAGCTGAGATTTTTTTAGGTTTAGATGAATTGAGAGTAATTTGTGATCTTTCAGCATTTACCACCTCATATATATTGCTTTGACTACTTGCCTCCTGGGTGTTGATTTTAAGATATTACATAGACTCACATAGACTCATAGATTTACTGCGGTATTTATTTATGATTGCAAATGTCATCTGAAAGTGAATAGATTCATACATTTGCTCCATACAAAGTGACCCGATTAAATGTTGTTTCGACATATAAACTGTCATCAATGCACTCCATTAAATTGACAGTTGACTTTGCAGTAATATGACCTCCAACTCCGTTTTTGCTTTGGAGGTTAAATGCCTCTCAAATATGTTACTCACCCATGAAATTGGTGATTTTGTACAAGACCCCTCTTCATTTCATCTCAATATGAATTAAATAAATAAATTAAGTTTGTGAAATGCTTCACCTTGAAAAATAAAAGATTATTGGCACAGTTAACAAATGGTACTTGGAGCCTGTAGTTTGGCAGCTGGCACAGAGGCTGACTGAATGCATTGTTTGACTGAAGCAGATAAGCCACAGTGTCATATGAATCATTAATGATTTATAGTTTTGAACTCTCAGACATGAACATCTCCTGGAAGCCCTGTCTCTCATAGGCTCTTAACTAGACTCATTCCATTCAAGGTTGTCCAATTTTGGACAGTTGCACTTTATTAGATAATAATTATAAAAAAAGGCAGACTGTTTTTTGCCTTCCGAGAATGTGAATGTATATGGTGCCACAAATGATTATTCCACATTCTTGTAGTTTTGTGCTAGACCATTTGTCCTCAGATGTAACCCTAGGTTAGGGTTGCAAAAGCCAGCGCACTCTTAGTGCCAGTCCCAAGCCCGGATAAATGGGGAGGGTTGCTTTTGAAGGGCATCCAGCGTAAAACATGTGCCGAATCAAATATGCGGGACACAAATCAGAAATTCATACCAGATCGGTCGAGGCCCAGATTACCAACGACCGCCACAGGTATCGTTAGCCAACAGGGTACAGGTGGAAATTGGGCTACTGTTGGCCGAAGGAGGAGAAGAAGAGAAGGAAGCTGTCTACAGAGATAGCAGAAAAAGGAGAAGTGTAGGGGAGTGGAGGTTCGGGTTGGTACTTTAAATGTTGGTCCTATGACTGGTAAAGGGAGAGAGGTAGCTGATATGATGGAGAGGAGAAAGGTAGATATGTTGTGTGTTCAGGAGACCAAGTGGAAAGGGAGTAAGGCCAGGAACATTGGAGATGGGTTTAAACTGCTCTATCATGGTGTGGGTGGAAAAAGAAATGGTGTAGGGGTGATTCTGAAGGGAGAGTTTAGTAAGAGTGTAGTGGAGGTGAAGAAAGATTCTGATAGGGTTATGAATGTGAAGCTGGAAGTTGAAGGGGCGATGATAAATGTCATCAGTGCTTATGCTCCACAAGTGGGTTGTGAGATAAGGGAGTAGGAAAAAAATCTGGAGTGAGTTACATGAAGAGGTAGAAGTTGTTTTCTATGAATGAAAGATTACTGATTGGGGCAGACGTTAATAAGCATGTAGGTGAAGGGAACAGAGGTGATGAGAGGTGATGGGTAGGTATGGCCTTAAGGAGAGGAATGTGGAAGGGCAGATGGTGGTAGATTTTGCTAAAAGGATGGAAATGGCAGTGGTGAATACAAATTTTAGCAGAAAGAGGATAGGATTAGTAAAGTGTGAGCAGCGATTAAGAGGATGAAGAGTGGAAAGTTGGTTGGACCAGATGACATACCGGTAGAAGCATGGAGATGTTTAGGAGCGATGGCAGTGGAATTTTTAACCAGGTTGTTCAACAAGATTTTGGAAGGTAAGAGTATGCCTGAGGAATGGAGAAGGAGTGTGCTGGTACCGGTTTTTAAGAATAAGAGAGATGTGCAGACCTGCAGTAACTACAGTATGGTTTCATGACAAGAGAAGGTCAGAAGGAGTTACATTGTGTGATTGTGGATTTAGAGAAAGCGTATGACAGGGTGCCGAGAGAAGAGTTGTGCCAGGCTGAGAGACGAGGTGACCATCTGTGAGCAGCAGTATGGTTTAATGCAGAGGAAGAGCACCACAGACTTTGAGAATGTTGATAGAGAAGTATAGAGAAGGTCAAAGAAGTTGCATTGTGTGATTGTGGATGAGAAGAGGAGTTGTGGTATTGTATGAGGAAGTCAGGTGTGTCCGGGAGGTATGTGAGCGTCGTGCAGGACATGTATCAGGACAGTGTGACAGCAGTGCAGTGTGCAGTAGGAACGACAGACTGGTTCAAGGTGGAGGTTGGATTGCATCAAGGATCGGCTCTGAGCCCTTTTCTGTTTGCAGTGGTGATGGACAGGTTGACAGACAAGGTCAGACAGGAGTCTCTATGGACTATGATCTCTACGGAAGATATTGTAAGTTGTGGTGAGAGTAGGGAGCAGGTTGAGAAGAGCCTGGAGAGGTGGAGGTATGCGCTGGAGAGAAGTGGAATGAAAGTCGGTAGGAGTGAGACAGAATACATGTGCGTAAATGAGAGGGAGGGCAGTGGAGTTGTGCGGTTGCAGGGAGAAGAGGTGAAGAAGGTGGGAAGTTCAGGTACCTGGGGTCAACAGTGCAAAATAATGGAGAGTCTGTTAGAGAAGTGAAGAAAAGAGTGCAAGCAGGGTGGAGTGGGTGGAGAAGAATGGCAGGAGTGATTTGTGATAGAAGGGTATCTGCAAGAGTGAAAGGGAAAATTTATAGGACTGTGGTGAGACCTGAGATGTTGTATAGTTTAGAGACAGTGGCATTGAGTAAAAGACAGGAGGTGGAGCTGGAGGTAGCAGAGCTGAAGATGTTGAGGTTTTTGTTGGGAGTGATGAGGATGGACAGGATTAGAAATGAGTTTATTAGAGGGACAGCACATGTAGTACATGTTGGGGACAAAGTAAGAGAGGCCCGATTGAGATGGTTTGGACATGTGCAGAGGAGGGACATGGGTATATCGGTAGGAGAATGCTGAGAATGGAGCCACTAGGAAGGAGGAAAAGAGGAAGGCCATGGAGGAGGTTTATGGATGTGGTGAGGGAAGACATGCAGGTAGTTGGGGTGAAAGAGGCAGATGTAGAGGACGACGAGAGGTATGGAGATGGATGATCTGCTGATGCAATCCCTAATGGGAGCAGCCAAAAGAAGAAGACAAAGAAGAAGAAGAAGAAGATTTATCCTCAAATGTCTATCTGCAAAAAAAACACTGTTAGTTTCACAGTATGATATCCATCTCCAGTTGTAGAGTAAAAATTACAGTGTCTCCTCAAGACTGCTACAGCATACAGTGGTTTGACAGTATATCAACAATATATTGCATTATGCAACTACTAGTAAAAGCCATGCTACTCTGAGGAATGCTAATTTAAGTGAAGTGCTAATTGAACATAGGGCTATGAATAGTTCGAGGCACAGAACAAAGTAGTGTTGCCAGGATTGTATCAGGCTTTAGATCTAGTCTGCCATTAACTGAGGTTTAAATTAGGAATGTGAAGCAATGTGTTGTATTTCGGAGTCAGTTTGTCATATGATAAAGCAATACATATTTCCTTAGCAATGGACCTTGTTTTTCAATCTTTTTTCAAGTTGGCAGTAAATCTTTATAAACAGACTATGTTGACTGCCTCATTGCGAAGTAGCACTCAGTGTCTCTTACCAGAATGTATCAAGTCTTTTGATTCTGTGATTTATTATCTTGTTTTTGACTTTGTGATGTTTTTTTTGTCTTTAAATCTTTTGTAGATTTGCCTATTGATGATAGCTGTTGTTTGCTGATCAACTGGTCCTGCCTGTTCCTGATTATAATTTTTGCATCACATTTTTTATTTATTTGCCAATTTCTTAATTAAAATTCATACTATACTTGCATCCAACTCTGATTCAGACACACAGCTGATTTACTGGCAACAGCAAAAACAAAAAACACAAATCAAAGCTCACAGAGTGAAAAACTTTGTTTTGACTCACATAAAAAAAGCAGCAATCCTAAAAATGCTGTCTTGGAAAAGCAATAAACAATCACTCAGACTGGTGAAGGGCATTGCAGCAACTATAGGAGACATTAATTCCATTTTAATGCAAATATGGCAATGATTGCAAAAAATGTGAAGGTAAAAGTTTTCTATGTAATCTAAACAGACGGCTGAATTTCTTTCTTTACAAATAACAGATAGATATTGACATAAAAAGACATTGACATGCATTAACCTTATCTTCACTAGAGTCTTTGTTTTGGGCTAGGGGGAAAAATGCACTGTGATGAATTCAGGAACATGCTGAATAGCCTATAGCAGTGGTCCCCAACCCCCGGGCCGCGGACCGGCACCGGTCCGTGGGTCAATTGGTACCGGGCTGCACAGAAAAGAATACATAACACATTATTTATATTTTATTAATTATCTGATTCTGAACAATGACTTATTTTGGAAAATTACCGGATTCTCTCCACCACATCTGTCTATGACTCACTCTTGATGCATGTCATGATGCCTCGGTCACGTCTTACCTCCATCTGCTACCGGTAACACATAATACATTACTAAATTGAAACCCCCAAGCGAGCAAAATAAACAAAAACAACACAATGGATTCACTTTAATAATTTTATATTTAATTTATTATAATACCAGTTTTTATGTTGTCGAATGATTTTATTTTGTTGTATTTATCTGCCACACCTTAAAGGCTGGTCAGTGAAAATATTGTCTGACATTAATCTGGTCCGTGGTGCAAAAAAGGTTGGGGGTCACTGGCCTATAGTACAATTGGAAGTGTAAACTCAAAATGGTAACTGCAAGGAATCCAAACACTCAGGAATCTTGGACAGGCACAGGATTAGTTGACTGAATTAGCATTGGGCGTAAAGTTTTGCACAGCATTCGAAGCAGATGTTGTGACAAACTAAATTGATTTGTAAACCAGCTTTCATCCTCCAAAATAACAACATTCCATTCTGTAAATATCTATTTCCTCCTTAAGGTCTCTCTACCCACACCTCCTACCACAAATGCTGCATCTGCAAGACCACCAGCATTGTGGAAAAACCAGACCACCCCTCATATGGCTATAGTTTCCAGAGAACAGCTGGCAGTGTGAAGTAAATGTGCACTGTTCTATGTACTTATTCATACTAGAATTAATTGCCTTTTTTTTTTTTTGCACTTGTCTGAAACTTTATTTGTGTTTTATTCAGTTTAATCTACCATTCTGCTTCTTTAATAAATCTCATAGACTGATAAAGAAAACAGCTTTGTAGGACTGTCCAAATACTTTTTCAGTGTTTTCTTTTTATTGAAACCTTTCCTTCAATACATTTTAATACATAATATTTTAGTAAGAAAAAAAAACATGAAAAAAAAAATAAAATAATGGTGATACTATGGAGAATGGAACAAGGAAATTACACACATTAGTGTATTTAATTTATTTCAATTCTGTTTTACAATTGAATGGACAATGATTATTGTCCCAAAGCAGCTTTACATAGAAAAATATGTTGTAAAATATGAATTTATATATTAGTGCCTAAATGTATAGTGTTATTTATGTCTGTACTTTTGAAATTCGCCAACAGCTGGAACTAATTTCCTTGAGTGTCAACACTCTTTGCCAATAGATCTGATTCTGATAAGTTTATCCCTTGTAAGTTTATCCCTAATGAGCAAGTCAGTGTTGACAGTGAGAAGGAAAAACTTCCTGAGATAAAAAGAAGAGGAAACCAGATTCAAAATCTGGGTGGCACCAAATGTACAAATGTGGGTTTTGTAGATTCCCAGTCAGCAAACAAATTTGGCCCAGATTTAGCATTCATCTGGCACAGCTGGCATTCATCCAGCACTGGCATACAGCATGTGGGCCAAACATGGCCAGGTTTGGCAGAGGTGGTATACCGATTTTAAGGCGGCTCACAAGACATGGGTCAGATGTAATTTTGGTTATTTAACTTGGCTGAGACTTGGGCCAGTTATGGCCCATGTGTGGCCCTTGTCTGGAATCCAGACCTGGTCAACACTAGGACCGTAATTCATTGCGGTATGTGGGCCAAGCAAAAGCTGGTTGTGTGGGCTGGAGCTGGGCCAGAGAAAAATTGCTATTTGGGTTAATACTTTTACTTTTTATACTTAAATAAATTTAAAAGATACTACTGTATTATATTGCCATTCCAAATAATAATTATGGATAAGGGAATGTTTGGGGAATAGGAACTATAGGTGTTACACAGATGGATGAGGAGGGTAAGACTGTGTTTTTGTTTGGGTACTTTCACAGAACTGCCAGGCTTTTTTCTGCTGATTAACTTGGTTTAGTTTTTGTTACTATTGATAATAATCGGCCACGACACGATCAGAGTAATATTTTAGCAAGTGTTTGTAAAGGTCTCCTTCATCAATCTTCCCACACGTCTATTTCTCTTCTACACTCCAGCCCAGGTGGGGGCGATAATGTACCAGTATTACGAGTAAAAAAAAAAAGAAACACGAAGAAGTGCCCGTTGTGTGTACTGTTGGTGCTGTTCAATAGGTGGCGATACTCGCGAATGTGATCGTGTTCGTAAAATGAAGAAGAAAACGACAACATCCGCTAGCATTTCGCTTTAGTTTACCGGTTAGCAGGAACATAGACATCTCGTGTATCGGTGTGAGAAGTTTCTCAAAGATGCCAGTTGCAGTCATGCTGGGAGAACATTATGAGAAGCTTCTGGAGCAGTGTGAGACTCAGGAGCTGGAGGTAACACTGAGAGGAGAGAAGCCTGGTGTCCGGGTTCCTCTATGATTTTTCACTTACACAGAGCTTCAAATTCGCCTGTTCACATGAACCCCATGTTCCCCAAAACCCCAAGTTTGACTCCAGTGTCATTACAGCATCAGCCGGCTTTATAGTTAGTGAACTTAATATTTATACTATTATTAAGAAGTATGTTAATGAACTTATTCTGGATAACATCGTGGTCGAGCTATTTAACGTAACAGATGTGATGGTATGGAAAGGAAAAGACAGATTTGAGAGTGTTTGAATGAAGAATGAAGGCAGATCTCCTAATGCAGAGAAAAGAGAGCCATAATATAAAGCTTTTGAAAAGAAATCCTACATTTGGAGCAATTTTACATGCTTTAGTCTTTTTCATTGTTATTTCTCTGTGGACACAGGGGTGTCAGGAATTAGGACTGGGATATACTGTAGAAGTGTAGTCTGAATGCTACACAGGCATGAGCAATACAGGAAATAAAACACACCATGACCCCAGAAAAGCAAAGTAGTATTTATGGTTCAACATGTAAACAATCCTGAGCAGCAGTACACACATTTGTTAAATATTAATTCACTCTATTAAAGTGATCAGTCTGTAGGAATGAACTGTTCCCGAATCTGATACAATCTGTAAGCCTCTTGCAGTTAAAGGAATGTGATCTGTCTCTGGGAAGGATGAGAGAAATCCAGTTCGTTGTGCACATCTTAATGTGGAAGCCCTCAATGTCAGGAAAATGTAATCCAGTACAGCAGTGATATGAGTTACAAACCACATGCTTTGACACACTATGAGGTGGAAATATTTGTTGGGATCTTTATCATAATACATATTCAATGTGATCAGTGTGATTTTTAGACAGGATTTACTGCATAGGAAATGATACTTGATTACGTCATATCAATTTGTGTGTTTTCCAAGTCAAATTTATTTGTCACATACACATACATACAGGGTACGACATGCAGTGAAATGCTTATTACGACGGTCCGGCATGAGGGAATAGGATGGGGAGAAAAAGAATACATAATAATAATATAATAAAAAGACTGATAAATAAAGTATAAAAACTGTATAAAATAAAATATAAGAATATATAAATATAAATATATATATATATATATATACAGTGAGGAAAATAAGTATTTGAACATCCTGCTATTTTGCAAGTTCTCCCACTTAGAAATCATGGAGGGGTCTGAAATTGTCATCGTAGGTGCATGTCCACTGTGAGAGACATAATCTAAAAAAAAAAATCCAGAAATCACAATATATGATTTTTAAACTATTTATTTGTATGATACAGCTGCAAATAAGTATTTGAACACTGTCTATCAGCTAGAATTCTGACCCTCAAAGACCTGTTAGTCTGCCTTTAAAATGTCCACCTCCACTACATTTATTATCCTAAATTAGATGCACCTGTTTGAGGTCGTTAGCTGCATAAAGACACCTGTCCACCCCATACAATCAGTAAGAATCCAACTACTAACATGGCCAAGACCAAAGAGCTGTCCAAAGACACTAGAGACAAAATTGTACACCTCCACAAGGCTGGAAAGGGCTACGGGGAAATTGCCAAGCAGCTTGGTGAAAAAAGGTCCACTGTTGGAGCAATCATTAGAAAATGGAAGAAGCTAAACATGACTGTCAATCTCCCTCGGACTGGGGCTCCATGCAAGATCTCACCTCGTGGGGTCTCAATGATCCTAAGGAAGGTGAGAAATCAGCCCAGAACTACACGGGAGGAGCTGGTCAATGACCTGAAAAGAGCTGGGACCACCGTTTCCAAGGTTACTGTTGGTAATACACTAAGACGTCATGGTTTGAAATCATGCATGGCACGGAAGGTTCCCCTGCTTAAACCAGCACATGTCCAGGCACGTCTTAAGTTTGCCAATGACCATTTGGATGATCCAGAGGAGTCATGGAAGAAAGTCATGTGGTCAGATGAGACCAAAATAGAACTTTTGGGTCATAATTCCACTAAACGTGTTTGGAGGAAGAAGAATGATGAGTACCATCCCAAGAACACTATCCCTACTGTGAAGCATGGGGGTGGTAGCATCATGCTTTGGGGGTGTTTTTCTGCACATGGGACAGGGCGACTGCACTGTTTTAAGAAGAGGATGACCGGGGCCATGTATTGCGAGATTTTGGGGAACAACCTCCTTCCCTCAGTTAGAGCATTGAAGATGGGTCGAGGCTGGGTCTTCCAACATGACAATGACCTGAAGCACACAGCCAGGATAACCAAGGAGTGACTCTGTAAGAAGCATATCAAGGTTCTGGTGTGGCCTAGCCAGTCTCCAGACCTAAACCCAATAAAGAATCTTTGGAGGGAGCTCAAACTCCGTGTTTCTCAGCGACAGGCCAGAAACCTGACTGATCTAGAGAAGATCTGTGTGGAGGAGTGGGCCAAAATCCCTCCTGCAGTGTGTGCAAACCTGGTGAAAAACTACAGGAAACGTTTGACCTCTGTAATTGCAAACAAAGGCTACTGTACCAAATATTAACATTGACTTTCTCAGGTGTTCAAATACTTATTTGCAGCTGCATCATACAAATAAATAGTTAAAAAATCATACATTGTGATTTCTGGATTTTTTTTTTTTCCAGATTATGTCTCTCACAGTGGACATGCACCTACGATGACAATTTTAGACCCCTCCATGATTTCTAAGTGGGAGAACTTGCAAAATAGCAGGGTGTTCAAATACTTATTTTCCTCACTGTATATATATATATATATATATATATATATATGAGAGAGTCTTAATAGTTAAAAAAGATAAAAAAGAGAGTCTTAATAGTAAAAAAAAAAAAAGAAAAACATTAAAAATAGACACTAATAACAATCATTTTTTTTCCTGTTTTTCCCGTTCAATGAAGCAATACATCTGTAGATTTTTTAAATACATTTAATTGTAGCTTATATTCTGTGAAACCTGTACTGATCTTTCTGTTGGCAGGTAACGTTTCAGTCACAATTCACAGGTCTGTTTTCATGATTCAGTTTGTTTATTTAGGTATTGTTCGAATATTTTCAACAAGATTTAAATGAAGAAACGTAAAAGAACCATTGCTGAATCAGAAACACTGCAAAAACATACAAAATAAACATTACTCTGAGCTTTAACGTTTGGATTTACCATTTCTTATAAATTAACAAGCGCATTTATAAATCTTGAACGAAATTTGATTGAATACATGAAGTGTCTGAACAGGAGAACGAGATCAACTCCATAGCGTTGTCTGAGGCATCATGTTTACCACAATTAGATCGGCCAAAATGTCCCACTTTCATGGAAACATTGTAGATTAGAGAAGCGTGGGGATGGTGGTGTTTAAAAGAGAATTAAAATCTCTGTTTTTATTCATTACAGAGTGCAACCACAACGTATTTTAATGACGCCTGTTTAAGTAAAGTTAGATGCATGTTTTTTGTTTATTCACGCTAAAACTGATCATTCGTCTGATTATAATGAGTTTACAGATTCTGACACCATGGCATGTTTTTATCGTTTTATAAATAATATTTTAAAAGTAGGTTTAGCCATCCCTCATCTTTGTCCACAATTTATATTGACATGCATGATATCTGCTATTAACTGTTCCAGGCTCCAGGTGGCATTGCAACTCCACAAGTGTATTGCCAGCTGCTGTCTCTCTACCTGCTACACAATGATATGTGAGTGCTTGATCTTTATTATATTATTATTATTATTATTATTATTATTATTATAACATTTTTAATTACTATTTTTATTGCTTATTATTGCTATTTTTTATTATTATTATTATTATTTTTTTTTTTTTACAAATTCACAGGAACAACGCCAGGTATCTTTGGAAGCGGATTCCACAAGCAATCAAAACGGTAACACATTTAGATATTTGTTCTAATAAAAGCCTCAGGTTGGCTATAATTAAAAGAATAAAGGAAGGTAGCTAGCTGGCTGTTTGTTTACACATTTATTTATGTATTTTAAATGTTCTCCAGTATAAGGCAACCTTCAATCTGACTACTCATAACAACTCATAGCTCTGAGTCATATCCATTTTGTGATATGATTAAGAAGCTTACTGTGTTATGGGCTGTATTTTATCTCTTAAAGTGCCTGTTCACAGTGCCATTCAACTTATTGATCCATCGACCGTCCCCTTAACCACAATATAATTAATATCACCCAGACACTTTTATAAAACACATCGATCATTAAGAAAAATAGAGGGAATTCTAACTTGTTGGTAAATGAAAAAGACATGAAATAACGTGAAATATTAGTAGATTTTTGTTTTACAAACATTTGTCTTATGCCAAGTGGTGTTCCCTCTGGTCCACATTGGAAATGAGCTAAAATAAAGTCATTTCAGAGGCTTGCGCAATATGTAGTAATTCTGAATTGCAGAATGGTGCAATCAATAATACAGTGGAACCTGGTTATGTCGAGGGCCTAGGGGACGCCAAAAAGCATCGAGATAACCGATGATCGAGATAAACGAAAAACAATATGGCGGCAATATACAGTGAGGAAAATAAGTATTTGAACACCCTGCTATTTTGCAAGTTCTCCCACTTAGAAATCATGGAGGGGTCTGAAATTGTCATCGTAGGTGCATGTCCACTGTGAGAGACATAGTCTAAAAAAAAAATCCAGAAATCACAATATATGATTTTTAAACAATTTATTTGTATGATACAGCTGCAAATAAGTATTTGAACACCTGTCTATCAGCTAGAATTCTGACCCTTGAAGACCTGTTAGTCTGCCTTTAAAATGTCCACCTCCACTACATTTATTATCCTAAATTAGATGCACCTGTTTGAGGTCGTTAGCTGCATAAAGACACTTGTCCACCTCATACAATCAATAAGAATCCAACTACTAACATGGCCAAGACCAAAGAGCTGTCCAAAGACACTAGAGACAAAATTGTACACCTCCACAAGGCTGGAAAGGGCTACGGGGAAATTGCCAAGCAGCTTGGTGAAAAAAAGGTCCACTGTTGGAGCAATCATTAGAAAATGGAAGAAGCTAAACATGACTGTCAATCTCCCTCGGACTGGGGCTCCATGCAAGATCTCACCTCGTGGGGTCTCAATGATCCTAAGGAAGGTGAGAAATCAGCCCAGAACTACACGGGAGGAGCTGGTCAATGACCTGTAAAGAGCTGGGACCACCGTTTCCAAGGTTACTGTTGGTAATACACTAAGACGTCATGGTTTGAAATCATGCATGGCACGGAAGGTTCCCCTGCTTAAACCAGCACATGTACAGGCATGTCTTAAGTTTGCCAATGACCATTTGGATGATCCAGAGGAGTCATGGAAGAAAGTCATGTGGTCAGATGAGACCAAAATAGCTTCTCTTTTTTTTTGGGTCATAATTCCACTAAACGTGTTTGGAGGAAGAAGAATGATGAGTACCATCCCAAGAACACCATCCCTACTGTGAAGCATGGGGGTGGTAGCATCATACTTTGGGGGTGTTTTTCTGCACATTGGACAGGGCGACTGCACTGTATTAAGGAGAGGATGACTGGGGCCATGTATTGCGAGATTTTGGGGAACAACCTCCTTCCCTCAGTTAGAGCATTGAAGATGGGTCGAGGCTCGGTCTTCCAACATGACAATGACCCGAAGCACACAGCCAGGATAACCAAGGAGTGGCTCTGTAAGAAGCATATCAAGGTTCTGGCATGGCCTAGCCAGTCTCCAGACCTAAACCTAATAGAGAATCTTTGGATGGAGCTCAAACTCCGTGTTTCTCAGCAACAGGCCAGAAACCTGACTGATCTAGAGAAGATCTGTGTGGAGGAGTGGGCCAAAATCCCTCCTGCAGTGTGTGCAAACCTGGTGAAAAACTACAGGAAACGTTTGACCTCTGTAATTGCAAACAAAGGCTACTGTACCAAATATTAACATTGACTTTCTCAGGTGTTCAAATACTTATTTACAGCTGTATCATACAAATAAATAGTTTAAAAATCATATATTGTGATTTCTGGATTTTTTTTTTTTTGGTTTATGTCTCTCACAGTGGACATGCACCTACGATGACAATTTCAGACCCCTCCATGATTTCTAAGTGGGAGAACTTGCAAAATAGCAGGGTGTTTCCTCAATGTATTAACGTGCTTGAAATTTCTTTATGTACATGATGTGGGTTAATAAATGAGATTGTACATGCACGTGTTTTTGGAGGTTTTTTACACACCACCTGCCACGCCCCCTTCGGCGGCTGTCAAACCTCCGCTTTCTCTGAAGCTCCCGGCTTCAATCGCGCACATTTATCATCAGCAGCAGCTCCTATTTAAACTTCCACACTCTCACTGTCCGTTATTGTTGGTATATGTTGGTTCACGGCGGTCGTTGTTATCGCTCATGCGTATCTCTAGCTTGTACGTGTCTTCCCACCGGCACTCTCTCAACGGCTGCGCTTTTCTTCCCAAAGCGCATCCCGGAATCCCCCGATCCTGCCGTTGTTTATTCTATGCGTTTGCTGCTCATCCCACGTTCTCCCGTGTGCTGTTCAGCGCCGCGCTCATACCAAGTGCACCCGTGGATTATATATACAGACTGCCTCTTTTCAGTTTCAGACTAAGTGGACCGCGCTCCCAGAGCGCACCACCGCAATATTCACTTTCAAGGCGAGTGTTTGGCTTTGCCCTGTGTTGCAATAAACTGTTTTGCTTTCACTTCGGCTTTCGCCTCCCGTTCATCGCATAACATTTAACAACAAAAGACATATGTGCACCAATTAACAGCAGAGATTTACCAGTATACTATACAAACCACCGTCGATTCTCGATACAAACCTTTATTATATTCTCCAACATTGCAAACACAAAGATCGCTCACAAAATCACTAAAAACGTGCGGGGTGTGGTTCGTTTTTACAAAAAGCTAACCAGTGTCAACATTAAATTCTCGAGTCTTTTCACTCTGACACACAGCTCTGGAAAGTATCCTACACCTGTAGCATCTGTAAGGCTTGATTTTTTCCGCCACTTCCGCAAGTTCTTCTGCGGCTGCACAGCGCCGATCGAGATAACCGATGTTAAGTGGCAAATTTTTCCCCCCTTGTGCTCGAGATCTTAGGGTTCGGCGACATAAAAGAATCTACATAACCGATGAGAAAATGCTAAGACAAAGCGAGATAAGTGGGTTTCACTGTAATATTTTTAAACAAACTTACTTCAAATAACAAAAAATTATTTTTGCATTTTTATTTGCACAGGCAACCCCAGAACTGGCTGCTATTTGGACAGTAGGACAGTGTATTTGGCAGAGAGATTTCCCAGGCATCTACAGTGCAATTGCTGCCCATCAGTGGTCTGAACCAGTTCTCCCTGTAATGGAGTCTCTAAGAGGTACTTTTTTTAAAAGCTATGTGTATGTATAACTGTGCACTTGGAGTATGTTGATTATGAGGTCTTTGACACCATACACCAAATACTAATAAGTGATCTCCAGAAGGTGATGTGATTTGATTTGTCTTGATTTGTCTTTGCTGCTCATGAATGCTCTTTTGTACTGCGAGGCTGTAGACGTTATTTGACAAAGTTAACAGCAAATATCAGAAAGGGAAAAGCACGGTCAACGTTATTTAACAAGAAATGTGATGTCAGAGCGTTCTATTAAAAATATGAAAAAAGTTGATTTAAATTGCCATTTATTTTCAACAACATATTTCATGATGATATACACTTCCTGTGTTAAGTCGGTCAAGTGCTCTGTTTTTACACAAGGTCAATTCACACATAATGGCTTAGAGATTTATTTCAACTCTCATTTGCTATATATACGTTTTCACTTTGTCAGTATTTCATGGTGTTGTCATTCCTCCTGACAGGTCTGGTGTAACTGAGTTTGGTTTGTGCAGCTTGTTGCTCAAATACACCTTTTCAGTTTAGTTCACAAGGATTCAGGTCAAGGCTTTACTAATTTTTTTTTTTTTACTTTGGAGACTTGCTTAAGAAGTCCCTGGCTATCTTCAAGCGACAAAAGACCTTCCTCTTCCTGAATCACTTAACAAAACAAACTTGGAAAGTGTTAGTTAAAAAATCTGGCTGATTTATATTAAGTTCCAGTGTAGATTTATTCATTGATAGACACTCGAAGAACTTTTGTATGTTGCTCTGGAAAAGGGCGTCTGCTAAATGTTGTAAATATACAAGTAAATCTCTGTCCTGCTGGAGGAACCAGTTCAGAGCAAGATTTAATATGTCTCAATGTCCTGTAATTTTTCTTCAGAATTTCTAGATAATCCTCATTCCTCATGATGCCTTGACATAATGTGAGTGCTTTCCCAGTATTTTTCAGTAAAAAAATCCCCAGTGCCTCACAGTTGAGAGAGTGTTTTTGCCGATTCTCGACTCACCGAAATTAACAAATTAATTTGATAATTAATGAGTTTGACGATTTCATTGCACTCTTAAATTACCTCTGTGTGACCACTTTTCAGGCTGTAGTAAAGTAGGACATTCTTCATGGTGAATGTCCTTGATACCTTTAGCACTTTGAATTGTTCCTCTGTTGTCTTTTTTCAGTTGCAATTTTTAGGCAAAGTTCAACGTTCGAAAAATTAATATATGACGTGTGTCATGTACACATTACACATATACCCTTATTATTATTATTATTATTATTATTATTATTATTATTATTATTATTATTAATAATGACCTGCAGCAAGTTTAGGAATGCTACAGACCAGACTGTAAATAAAAAATTAAAATTGTATCTAATGCTGCATTTGGCTAGACATTTATCTATAACTCCTTATTCTTGACATCTGACCAGAATTTATTTGGAAACATTGAACAGACTCCTCTAAGTTCAACAAGAGTTCAGCAAATGATGTATGATCAACACGGCAGCACACATCACCAGCAGTAAACAAAGTAGCAGATCTTATCTTTAAATGACTTATTGAGTATATACAAGTATTTGTTTTTGATCAATCAACTTGCTGCCGATATTTTTTTGGCTTAATCTACAACGCTGACTGTACAGTTCAGGAAAACTATCCCTCATATCAGTTAGTTGATAACAAAAGAAAAGGTAAAGGCATTCATGTTTTTCCACTTTGTAGCTGAAATGCACAGAGGATCCATCTTGTATTGTGAAGCAGCTCTGATCTGAACACTGTTTAATTTTCATTTAAATTTGTAAATGTTTGAAGACATTTACTGCTTTATCGGTTAGACAGCACAGACAGATGGAATATTCAGGCATCAGAGTAAGTTTTTTTTTATTTTTTTTATTCTTTGTGTGTTGGATCACTGAATGGCATAAGGAAACCTTCTTCTTTCAGCTGCTCCCATTAGGGGTCGCCACAGCGGATAATCCGTCTCCACACTACTCTGTCCTCTACATCTGCCTCTTTTTTCCTTATTCGTGATCGCATATTTGATTTTTACACGTTTTAGGCTGGATGCCCTTCCCAATGCAACCCTCCTCATTTATTAGGGCTCTGCTTGGGACCAGCACTAAGAGTGCACTGGCTTGTGCAACCCTGGTGGCTGGGTTTGCTAAAAGAAACCTATATTATGATTATACAACACAATTCCAAACCATCATCCCTCATCTCAAGCATACATTACATTGTTTACTCACATATTCAAGTTCTGCACATAAAAGTTATGTTATAAAATAAGTATTTGCGCTAAACTGAAATTCCATATGCCAGACTACAGTGGTAGTGTACATCATTCTCTCATGCTAAAAGAAATCCCTAACCCTAACCCATTCCACCTCACACTGGTAATGCACAGACAATGAATTTGTGTGATGGAACAAAATAATTTAAATTAAATGTAATAATATTTATATATATTTATATTGCAGATTTTAACATTGCTAGAAATCCCGTTTTTACAATGAACAAACCAGAGGTAAAAACACTGGCATGTCAAGATGAGAAGGAGGCATTTAGAGCTGTACCACATCACCATATTTGGCAACAACCAAATAGCAGAATGAAGCACCCCAGCAGGGTTGAGAGAAGGAATGACTTGGTGTGAAACTATTGTGTCATATGTCTTGTGGTAAACTCTAGAGACTGTTGTGTATAAAAATCTAAGCAGATCAACAACTTCTGCCATATGCAAACCAGCCCAACAACATGTCACACTCACAGGCACAGAGATCATGTTTTTCCCTTTCTGATATTTGATTAACTGAAGCTCTTAACAGGTATCCAAATGATTTTGGGCATAGCTGCTGCCACATACGTGGCTGATTAGGTTAATAGGTTAAAGTGCAATGTACTGTTCCTAATAAAGTGGAGATTGAGTGTATATTATTATTATGTCTAAGCATTTTTGATCGCAAATAAAGTGTTCACCTCATCAACATCTATTGCGATCAGCACTTTGTTTGTGGTTTATCAGAGCTTATCAAATTAGCTTCAAAGTAAATTAAAAGGGTTTTTCATATCCAATTTCCTGCTGTCTGGCGCTGATTTTCAGTGCATTCTTCAGCAATCACAACATCCCGAAATAACCGTGACTGTTTGATGAAAGTTTAGCCAATTGTAAGTTCAAAGCTTGTATACAGGTCTGGGTGTGTGGCTGAGTCATTACACAAAGTGTCCTGAACAGAACAGTTTAGATCAGCAGATGGTGGTGTAAACCCACGTCGAGGCTTGGGGACATGTGCTTTGCAGCTCCTTCATTTGGGATTTGTTATGTTTTTCTGTGCTTGTGCTAAACTTTGGGATTTTTTTTGCTGGATATCTGTTATCCATCAGTGATGTCAAGTTTTATGCCTGCAACTGTTGAAAACTGGTTAGTTCTTGCTCTTAACAAAGTTCAGTCCTTCTGCACTTACAGTTATTTCACAACTATATGAGTTGAATGGAGACCATTGTGTAGCATTTTAAAGTGTGTGAGGTTATTTCTCATTTCAAAACTCAGTCCTGCAGTTTCTTGCTTTTGTTAGGTAGGTTTTCTGCAAGACCAGGTTTTCTGATAAATTATGTAGACAGCCACTTAGGTATGTGTACAGCATGTGTGTTTACTAAGGGGAAATGATTACATGTTTGGAACAAGAGCACAACATTTCTCTGAATATTAGTTCTGTGCTAAGTGGAGGAATCACTTACACACACTATTCACTTGATCCTCATGTGCGTGCATGTGATTCACCCAGACTATGGCAAGAAGTTAAAAATAGTGCTTTGCCCAAGTAGCAGTGTGTTCCCTATGTATTTCTGTAGACGTTAAAAAGTTTGTTTGTTTCTGAACTGATTGAACATTGGTCAGTTTGACATAATGTGATGATGAGGATGTTTATGTAACAAGTATACCGTTTAGTGACATTCACACTTTTTTTTCAAAATTATTTTTATAATGAAGATATAAACTATTATTAAACTGGTCAATACATTTTTCCACTGCTTTAAAATCAACAAAAGATGGTAACAAAAAAAGCTTTTGGTCACCATTTAATGTTTATTGTTTTTCTATTTAAATGTAAGATCTGCCTTCTTTTTTTATTGGCAGTGGTACAAATGCAATGAAAATCATTTGAACAAAAGTGAACATTTTAAAGAGTTGGTTTGTAATGGCTATTATTATAAACATTTGACAGGCTTGAGTCCAAGGCTCAACAGATGGTCCTTGTTCATCACTGCACACATATTTATTCTGTAGAAATTTGTCACATTTGTCCCTGGAAGGGCTAAAGTTGTGTCCCTGACTTTTGGAGCCATGTGACCTGTGGAGGCTGATGGGAGGTTGGGGGTGTTACTTCTCCAAAAAGAGACTTAAAAACAAACCGTCTGCCCTAATTGGTTGGTGGGATTGAGCGTCACAGGCAACAAGACGATGGTATAAAACCGTTGGCCTCTGCACTTCAACAGAACTGACAACTGATGGGACATACCTCTGTTGTGTTGCTATAATTACGACAGACATCGCACCCAGCATTAGACACCAGCGGTAGTTAAAATGGAAATCCAGAGGACTGGCTCCCTGATTGGGTCACCGAACTCCATGGATAGTCTGGAAAAACAACTTAGTTGTCCAATCTGTCTTGATATGTTCACCAAGCCAGTAGTGATCCTTCCCTGTCAACATAACCTGTGTCGTGGATGTGCTAGCGATCTTTACGACTCGCGAAACCCATACAGATTTTCAGGCGGGGTGTTCAGGTGTCCAACATGTCGTTTCGAGGTGGTTCTTGATCGTCATGGTGTACATGGACTTCAAAGGAATCTTCTAGTTGAGAACATTATCGATCTTTACAAACAGCAGCAAGAAGGTAGTGGAAACACCACAGCACCTGTAAAGACTAAAGTCTCCACTGAACCATTATGTGAGGAGCACCAGGACGAAAAGATCAACATCTACTGTGTGACCCACCAGACTCCCACTTGCTCGATGTGTAAAGTGTTTGGACAGCACAAGGACTGTGAAGTTTCCCCAATTGCTAGTGTTTACCAGGCTCAAAAGGCCGAGATGAGCAATGCCATTGATACCCTGGTTGCAGGAAATGGGCGGCTTCAGGCCCTGCTAAAACAGATGGAGGAAGCTTGCAAAGCTGTTCAGGACAATGCTCAGCATGCTAAGCAAAGGCTAGGGGAGCGATTTGATGGTCTATATGTAGCTCTAGAAGAACGAAAGAACACTCTCTTGGAGCATATCAGCAAAGAGCAGGAAGAGAAAGTGGCATCCTTAAGAAAGCTAGCTAGACATTATGGAGACCGTCTTCAAGCAGGCACAGATCTTACTGACACAGCAGTCCAAGCCCTTGAACAAAGCAGCGCTGCAGAGTTCCTGCAGTCCTCTAGGAGTCTTATTGCACAGACAAAGGATACAGCCAAGAGTTCCCTGGCTGAAGAAAGACCTGAACCTGGTTTTGAAAGGATGGACCATTTTACTCTTTTTACCGACCATATTGAAGCATTGTTGTCCAAGATGGACTTTGGTGCAGACAATACTGGAGAAAGTGAAGAGGGAGAGGAAGAAGAAGAGGAGTGATCTAGATACTTTGTGGTTGAAGAGTTAGAGTCTGAAAGTAAAAGTATGTTGCTAAATAATGTATTTTAACATATTTTAGAAGTTTTACCAGGTGTGCTAAAACTACACTATAAGTAGGAATATGATTAAGTGCCATTTTATACTTTTATAATGAGAGTTTATATTTGTGTCTCTATGAGAATCATATGTTGAGAGTATACTCTGTATTCTGAAATAATGGAAATTATTATATTGTTAAATTAATATACAATAAAATAACACTGTAAAGGTTGTTGTATAAGTGTATATGACTGTATTGTTTGATTTCTTTGGCTATTATGCTGCATTAGAGTGAAATCTTTAATAAAACATTCATCTGAGATCTAGATGCATTTTCATTTATGTGTAAGAAGTGTATTGATAAAGAAAGCTTAGTTCTTTTCTCTCTTTTAATAATCACTTTTGTTTGAGCTTGGTTTACATAGGACAGACAGCATGGCCTATTTTTAGGAGGCTTTGGAGTAGTATGTCAGTGTAGGACAGATGAACCAGCTCCTATTTCTGCCCTCTGATTCTCGAGTAACTTATACACCAAGTTAAAAAGGGATCATAAGCAACCAGATTTTTTTTTTATCATGTTTTATTAACACTTTGTTAGTTGAGTTGAAAAACTCACCAAGCAGCAATGAACACTGAGTTGACCTGAGAGACAACGAAAGGCAAAGCTGCACAAAGCAACTCAAATTGAGCTTGTGTGAGTCATATAGGTTATACATGTACATGTGTATTATGTGACGTATATATTTCTGTATACAGTACAGTGCAACCTCGATACTCATGAGGGTTACATTCTGTGACCCCTCACGAGTAACAAAAAAAATGGCGAGGTTTTGACTCTCCTTTTGATAGTTCCTTTTTCAAGGGGAATTGTACATGTACTGTAGTGTAAACTCAACAAAAATTGTGAAGTTTTATTTACTACTGTGATTTGAATAACACAATAATAGAATAATTTTTCAAACATTTTTGTCATTCATTGGTACAAACTCTGTTTAGAAATGTTACTCCGTACTTGATGATAAATCGCAAACTATCGAGGTCCCGAGTGTCAAGGTCACAAGTATCGAGGTTTCACTGTATATAAAACACAAGTAGACTTGCACTGCGCAGAGCATTTTTGAAAAGTGAGATACTGGTTAATGAGTCTGTTTGAGATCATTAAGCACATCACACCTTGCACACCATTAAGGTAATCTGGATTTGTGTTTTATCCCCAACCAGAGTCTACCCGCAGGAGGGCATATGGCCTTGTAGCCCAAGCATACACCTCAATCAGTGCAGAGGACTTTGCCTCCTTTGTGGGATATTCTGTGGAAGAAGCTGTAAAGGGTAAGATCATTATTCATAATCAAACAGCACATTCATTTAGAAGCGCATTACAAATGTGTCATTATGTAAGTGCAGAAAATGTTAAATGTTTACTATATTTTATATAATAAGATATTAAAAACTCGTTTATGAATTGTACTAATTATACATAATCTAAAAATAAAACCACAATTCCAAAAAAAAAGTTGACACTGTGTAAAATGTAAATGAATCCAGAATTCAATGATTTGCAAATCAAATAAACCCATATTTTATTTACAATAGAACAGAAAAAACATATCAAATGTTGAAACTGAGGAATTTGAGGGTCCTGGGTTTTCTTTGTTGTATTGTTCATGCTTTTTTGTTGTATTTTTCATGGTAAATGGTTTCACTTGTCCCTTGCACATAAAGATTTTCTCCAGATTCAATTAATCTTTGGATTATATTTTATATTATAAATGAGGTCTTTGCAATTTTATGTCGAGGAGCAGTATTCTAAAATTGTTCCAAGACACTGTTTTTCCCTTACCCGTTATATTTTACCTGATATATACTACCTGATATTATTATTATTATTACCCTTATCGTGTTACTGACCTGTTGCCAATTAACCCAAATAATTACAAAATGTTTGTCCAGTTGTTTCTCACAATTATTTTTCCAGGCTTTTGTTACCCCGTTCCAACTTATTTTTTTAGATGAGTTGCTTAATTTTTCTTTCAAATGGTACATTTCCTCAGCTTAAACATTTGTTCTATTTGTTCAGTTTTTTTATGTTCTTTTCTGAATAAAATATTTGATAATGATATTTGGAAATCATAAAGTATTATTATTTTTTTTATTTTATTTTACCCAGCATCCGACTTTATTACACTCAACCTATTAGTCATCAGGACAGATAGCAGAATACTTGATCCCCATTTTTTGGATTTATGTTTTTCAGATTCCCAACCCACACTTTTTTTTTTTTTTTCACTTTTTATTGTATGGATCCAACAGTAATTTTTCATTATGTTCTTGTTTAAGACAAGACTTGTTTTTCTCTCTCTCCTTTAAATGTGCTGTTGTGTTATGGTGTGACATCCTTTTACAACTTGCTATAATTAAAAAAAGGCAACATTTGCATGTTTGAAACAAATCTTGTTTGTTCTGTGTCAAAAGGCATTATCAGTCATGGGTGGCAGGCGGATCCCAACGCCCGGATGATAATTCCACAGAAACCAGGTGGGGGCACTGTTTCTTTTTGGTTTTAAGAAAGTTTTTTTCCTTTTTTGCCCCTCATGTAGGTCTGAATCATCTGTATGTAATGTTCCAGTTATACTCCCCCTCCTATGTAGAAAAACAAACTGTTGGTTGTCCATGGTAACCACATAAAGTATTGCCCACACACTTTACCCTTTTATTCTCTGGTCTCTAGTTTAATTGTATTCATGACTCTGCTGTTCCGTGGATAGTTAACAAGGTTAGTTTAACACACAGTTCAGCTGTATGTGTTTAATTCCATCATGTTCACAGGTTTCTATGTGGTCAGAGGTGATTGAGAATGTGGAGGTTTAATGAAACGTATTATCTCATGTCAGGCTCATGCTCCCTTCTTTGCTGTTCTTTCTCTTCAGATCCACCCCCGGTTTCATTGGTTCCAAACGAGCAGCAGCTGGCCAGACTCACTGACTACGTGGCCTTCCTTGAGAACTGATCCCCCCCCTACTCTTACCCCCACCCTCTTTTAATCTTCACAGCTAAACTTTGTAATTTCGAAGGTCTTAAGTATGTTCTTCCTGTTTTTGACTGAGTGACTGAGGACTTTCCCAGATGCTAGTCACACTATGCATGTGTTGCTTGATTTGGATTTCATTTAGCAGTGGTTTAACTTTATTTAGCCCGCGCTCCTTTTTTTTTTTTTCTCTCATTCATTTGCACAGAACAATTCCTTTGTTCTACACGTCACGATGGTTTCCATGTTTTATGGTGAAGAATTTCTTCTTAAAGCTCAGGCTATGATGCCCGGGCGAAAAAATGTATACATTTTGTATTCGTTTCTGAAGGTACAATATAAAATATAACGAGAGTGCACATCTGGCAAAATCAAACCATGCGCGTGTTAGGTGTCATACATACACTGACGTTTGTGCACTAGGAATAAACCCAGTAGTGTTCAGTGCTGCATGTATTGAAATAAGGTTTAATCGGCCAGAATTCACTAAAGAAATAAAGACCATATCCAAACTTTCTTTAGGGAAGTTCTTTTTTTACCGGTTTTCCTGCCTGAGATTATCAGAGTTCTTGTTTGTCTGTTGAAGTTTTTTTTCCAACCACAGAAAAAGGACTAAATAAAAATGAAACATTGACACTCTAGAAATGCCATTTTACATATCAGGATGTTGTTTTTTATCTTCTGTATTTATTTTCTGAAGGGGGCTCGTGTGGCTTGGACATAACAAAAACATCTGGCGTTGACAAGCAACTCTGTCTTCTAGCTTGCAAAATATAGATGTGTTTCCATGTGATAAAGGCATTAAGATTGCTAAAATGTTATATATGGACTTTTTGCAGGTTCAGCAGAAGCAATAGATGTTACACACATATCTGTTTTCAATGATGATTTCATCAGTTCATGAAGTAATGTACAGTACACATTTACAAAATCTGGCAGTTGAACTACTCTGTTTTCCCATGCACACCTGGAACATGTTCACTATGTCATACACGATTGCCTGTGCTATAGTTTATTATGCTAAAGTAAACCCAGAGACAGCGCTGCAAAGTTTGCAACCTTAGAAACACTCTTAATGGTTAACAGTAAAAGAGATTTCAGCATTGCATTAAACGTCTTTATGAATTAGTGGCCTTCAATGTTTGAGAAAATACGCTTTGGATGCCAATTTACTGTACTGCAAATCATAAAATGATCAAAGAAGAGTGCAGCTGACAAGGACTTTGAACTCCAAAGATGTCATGGGGTCATAGACAGCTGAAGCATCTGGTACACGTGTGTGTGTGTGTGTGTGTGTGAGTGTGTGTAATATGGTCTTGGTTATTGTAGACAAAAGTATATGCATCACCCTTTGAATTGTATCTGTTGCAAGATGTTCATTATAAAAAAAAAAATCTAAATTAAAATTAGTGAATTACTAGTTTAGGTTCTAATTGCTGTTCAAAAGTCAAGTACTGTTTAAAAAAAAAAGAAAGAATTGAGTGTCACCCTGATGAGGATGGGCACCCTTTTGTGTCTGGTTTCAATCAAGGTTCCTTCTTTCCACAGTATCTTCTCTGGGAGTTTTTGCCATGATCACCTCTAAGTTGCTGATTAGGGAAGAAATTGTAGTGATAAATATATTCTTTTTAACTGTATGTCAAGCTGTTTATGTAACTAAACTAAACAAATAAAAATGGATTGCTTAATTATTGCATCAGTATAAATGCATTCTATATATTTCACATTGCTTTGTAATGGTTCATTCTTGGAGCTGCCAGAATAATTGTTCCAAAATACAGTTATGCCAATATATAAGATGTAACAATGTCTCAAAGAAGTCATAACTAGCAGACACTTAATTTTTTCAATTTTTGTCTGTGTCCTACAAAGGAGTAGTAGTGAGAGTTTTAATGTAGTTAAAATTGTGTTACATCAGTATTTTCTGCCTCAGTTTATAAGATGTTAACGGTTTTATAATTTTCGGTCAAAGTGCTGACGATGCAGGTTGCTTGTATATACAAAGAAGCATTAATATCCAATTTTTTCAGAATGAATGAGTAAACTCTCCCTTTACTGCATCATACAGGAAAATGTTTCCATGGGGAAAGATGAGTCACGGGCAGAAGCTGGAACTAAGTAATGAGCAGAAACGGAGTTTGAATGATTTTGGGTATGGACAGAGTTGATCATTACATTTTGTTCCCCTCTCATGCCTGTTTTAATAGCCATAAGTATTTTAAATGCATTAATTGAGTTTCTTTATCTCCCAAACCTTATATGTTACAAAAGTATAAATCTGTAAGTGCCTGGCTTTACATATGTGTAATCACATCCAGATGATTCCAGCTGTGTAGCTTGATGGTATTCAGTGTGTAGGCTATTCTCTGCACTATACTACTCTCTGTGCTATACTAAGGAAAGGTTTGCTATTAAAATGCTCTGGAAAAGAAACAGTTGCGCTCTACATGATTTTGGGCCATCTCGCTTTTAAAGTAAATACAATAAAACATTCAGATAAACAGAAGTGAAGGCATCTGCCTTATATGGAGAGTAATTTTAACATCCTTTATTCTTACATCCTTCCTAATAATCATATTCAAACTAATATTTACATGAAACCATGATACACTCATTTCTGTTCATTAATTATTGAGTATATTGAGTTGAAATTACTTATACTTAATTTTAATTTAGACTAAGGCTGTCAAAATTAACGTGTTAATTATGCGCAATGCAAATTTATTTGAACGGCTTTAATTTTATTAACGCGATTAATGCAGCACCCATTTCTCTTTGACCATTTTTTATCATTTTATTTATAGATATAAAAGAGGCAAAATTCAAACTTACAATTTTAAAACTTAACCCACATCTATTCACGGCGTCCTTTCTGTACTTTTTCATTTTTAATCACTAAACATTTGTTTTACTGACGCGGCAAGTTTCAAATCAAGCACCTAATCAATATTTGTCCATACCCACCTTTATTAGAGTAATAAAAACTTGAAAAGAATTAAGGTACATTTGAAACCAGAGGTGGCAAAAGTACACACATCCTTCAAGCAAGTAGAAGTACAGATACTCATGTTTTAAAATACTCTGGTAAAAGCTGGAGTCCTGACTACACATTTTTACTCAAGAAAAATAATGACGTTTGGGCTCTGAATTGTACTTAAGTAAAAAAGGGTTTTAGCCATTACTACTGTTCCCTTTTTAGTGTCACACTGGTAACTGTACGGTGGCCGAGAAGTGCAAAACACATTAACAAATGCAAAAACAAAATAACAAATCCGAAAACACAATGACAATTCAGACAAACCGGAAAAGGTAGGTATAGTTTGTGAATGGAAACTTACCAATCATTCGATGAGACAACTGTCATCAGACTAGAATACTAGAGCACAGGCAAAACATCTAAAGCGCAAGACAGATTTCATTATTAAAGAAAGGAACATACAACACAACAAAACCTGATCAGGAATGTCTCTGTTATCAGTCATATTTACTTCACTGACTCCCTCTGTCTTATCCACGTTAACCCCAGACTTCTTGTTGCCTTTTGCCCGTTCATTGTTAACTTTGTAAAACCTCTGTAGCCTACATATGTGGTGAGTGAAAGCCAAGCAATTATACACCAGTGGGAGATTTAAAAATCCATGAAATTGAAAACAGTGCACAGTGAGAAGAAATATTGATCATGTCACCAAATAGATTAAAAATAAAGTAATGAGTCTGGTTTGATAATGTAACTCTTGACAATTGTGGGATTAATCACGATTCAATTTTTTATAATCAATTTGCCTGTAACCTGTAGTCCTGGATCAGTGTTGCAGACTGTTAACATCAAGTACAGTCCAAATTAATCCTCAAAGCTCCTGTGTTACAAAGAGAATCTTATCCCGAGTACACTGTACAGTGTGATTAGGGTGCAGTTGAGGACTGCGGAAAGACTCGCAATGGCAGCATAACTCAAAGGGAGATCCAGAAGGTAACACAGACATCACACAGTTCAAACTCGAGTAAACATGTGAGAAAGTTTCAACACTGAGACTGTAAGTCCTGAACATTAATTGGAAGGCTTTTCCATAACTGTGGGGCTTTGTAAGAGAAAGCTTTGCCTCTGCTGTAGTCTTCATTATTTAAGGTACCAACAAATAGCTTGCACCTTTTGATCTAAGAACTCAACTCAACTCAACTCAACTCAACTCAACTCAACTCAAGCTTTATTATCATTCTTCCACAGACGCAGTATACAAAAGAATGAAGTGGCGTTACTACGGACCAAGGTGCATAGAGAGAGAAACAGTAAGAGTAGCATTAAACATAAATAAATAAAGAGTAAACATTAGACATGGCATAGTTAAGGTGTGATACATATGAGGTAGATGTGATAGATGTGAGGTTGGAATGTAGGTAATGTAAGTAAAGTGCAAGTGCACAGTCAGAGTGACTGTGGGCAAGTGGGTGCAATGTCCCCTGTGTAATGTCCGGAATGTATGCAGATGTGCTACAGTGTCCAATGTGCATTTTTAATGCACAGTAAAGTGGCTGAATGTGAGTGTGGACTTCTGAACCAAACTAAAGCTTATTTATGCACTTACCAGAAGATCCAGACAGTAAAGCGATACAGTAATCTAGTTTTTCTGCATCCTGTAATGACATTATATTTCTGAAAAGAAAACATTTTAAAGAAGCGTTATCATACATCCTACCACATTGCAAAAAAATGTTCAAGAACAAGGTTTTTACTTGGCCTCCTAATTCCCCAGATTACTACCTAATCTACCATATTTGGGATGTGCTGGACAAACAAGACTCATCCATAGAGATTCCATCTCACAACTAACAAGACTTAAAGGATCTGTTGAAAAATGTTGGTGATACAGCTGTTTTGGAAGCTCTTTGAAGAGCTACACTATTAGGCAGGTGTACAAGGACATGAAATAAAAGTAAAACTACAACAATTCATTATTTGGTATGACCACCTCAGTTTTATATAGGTGCACTGTTGTGTTTTTAAAGAAATGTTTTTTTTTTTTATTATTATTGAATTAAACTTGAAAGGACAGGCACTCAAGCCACACACCAGATGAAAAAATAAGTCTGGAAATGGAAGCAGAGTTAGCATATGTGGATAATTACTCTTTTTTGGGAGTTTCAAATGGATTCAAAAAGTCAGAGATTAATTTTATCCATGTGCTGTCTGCATTCTTTACTCCTTTGCTCCTAAAAGCCAAAATAAAACCCACAGCATGTTAAAAGCTGTATTGTGAGTGAACTTGTTTGCAGCATATGAACAAAGAACAAAAAAACAAACTAGCAGAATGTTCTTGTAATTTAACGTGATTTTCAAGCCTAATGATTACTCAGCTTAATTAAAAAAGAAATCACAGATCAGTTTGACGTCTGTTTAACATGCAATCTTAACCACAACAGACTACACTAGCATTTTTTTTTTTTTTGCTTAATCAAGATGTGAGATGTGCATTGACTCAAAAGCTGGCTTCTGCAGTCTCTTCTGTAGTATGTTTGGACAGTTTATTTTTGTTGTCTTCACAATCTGCACATCTGTTCAACAATTACATGGTGTTTATAGCTAGTTAGATTTGTCTATTTCTTGGGGGATGAAAATGGCTACATATGTTTGACTGCCAACATTAAATCATAAATTTGTTATGCAAAGAACATAATAATTCCTTTCTTATTTTTCATATTAGCATTATGTATGCTTTTTAGTCTTTAATATATGAATTCAGAAAAAAAAAAACTTTTATATCAGTAATTATTTTTACTCACTTATAAACTGTTAGAAGTGTGCAAAAGTTACATAACAGATCTTAGTTTGCATTTAATATTCTATTTTTTTGTTAGAATTATTAATAGTTGACTATGTAGAGTAAGAAATGTTAGCAGTAATGAGTACCGTTTAAAATCTTAAATGTCATAGATGAAAAGTTAATTTCTCCTGTCTTGAGCACATAAAATAAATAAAGTACTTAAGGCTTTATGGGATCTGCAAAAAGCCAAAATGCCTGAGACAGTGAGTCATGATTCAGAGGCCTGGAGGAAGTCGGGGTGAACAGATGTGCTGCAGAAAGACCAATTTCTGATTATAACAAAGCAAGCAGAGGAAAAACATTATGTAACAGCATTTGCCTTGTGATTTCTTATTTCTTGGATGTTACCTACTTTATAGCTCTCTTTTTATCATTTGTGAAAAAAAGAATCTGACTGAGTATTCATGATATAAGGCACTAAATATACTGGATTTACAAACTTTTGGCATCTGGGCAGTTCGTTTCTCCAAATATTCAGCTGAAATTCGTCATGCCGCTTCTAAAATTTGCCAAAAGTGTTCTTTGCTAGACATTTTTTCTGACTTTGTGATCCAGCTCATCCCAGAGCAATTACATAGGATTTGCAGTGCTGTGAATAAATTTTTTTTGCATATTTGTCACAATTAAATGATTTAGATCATGAAGCTAACTTTAAAATTACACTGAAAAACCCAAATAAATACATGGATTTTATTAATTAAGGGGAAAAAATATGTCCAAACCTGCCTGGCCCTATACGAAAAAGTAATTGCCTCTAAAACTAATAACTGAATTTGCCACCCTTCAAGGCAACAAATGCAATCAAGCTTTTGTGAGTCTTTTACATGACTGTGGAGGAATTCTGACCCACTCTTATTTGCAGAACAGTTTTAATTCAGCCACATTGGAGGGTTTTTGAGCATGAGCGGTTCTCTTACAAGTTCATGCCACATACCGCATTTCAATTAGGTTTAAGTCTGTACTTTGACTAGGCCACTCTAAAGCCTTCATTTAATTAAATTTTTTTTAAAACATATAGAGGTGACCTTGCTTGGTGTGTTTTGGATCATTGTCTTGCTGCATAACCCAAGTACATTTGAGTTTGAGGTCATGAAACAGTGCCCGGACATTCTTCAGGATTTATGACTTCATATAGAAAGTCATCCAGGTCCTAAACCTGCCCCAGACCATCACACTACCACCACAATGTTTAACTGTTTGTATGAAGTTCTTTTTATGAAATCCTTTGCCAGTTTATGTAACAGGGTGCACACTTTCCAAAACCTTAAATTACGGAACTTAGGATTCATTAGTCCACAGAATACAGTATTTGCTCAAAGGTCTTGGGCATAATCAAGATGATTTTTGGAATTTTGTGTTGTTTTTGCTCAGCAGTGGCCTTCGCCTTGAAACTCTCCTATGGATGCCATCTTTACCCAGTCTCTTACTTACTGTGTATTATGAACCTCAACTGAGGCAAGTGAGGCCTGCGGTTCTTTAGATAGATAGATAGATAGATAGATAGATAGATAGATAGATAGATAGATAGATAGATAGATAGATAGATAGATAGATAGATAGATAGATAGATAGATAGATAGATAGATAGATAGATAGATAGATAGATATAACTTTATTGTCATTGCATTGTACAGGTACACAGCAACAGTTTGCTGCAGTTTGGCATCTACCAGAAGTGCAAAATGTAGCAGTCGTGAAAAAGTGCAGATAAATATCTAGCATATTTACAGCAAGTGGTATATATGAAAGCAACAGTGAATATATATAAAGGTTATAACAGTGCAGAGATGTGTGGACATCATTAAGAATGACAGAATTACAGAAATAGTTCTAAGGCTATGGCATTGAAGAGGAATGTGCAGAAGTGAAAGGTTAAAAGATTACAAGATTGTGGCAATCAAGGAGTTAGCAAGCTGAATAAACAGTCTAATATATATATGTACTGAGGAGTAAAAAAGATCTACTATGTAATATGTACATGTATTGTACAGAGGTTATATAGTGTTTTGTTTTGTGTTTGTTTTGTAGTGATCTAGAGAGACGCTGGGCCTCGCGTTGTGCACGTGCCACCATCTTGGTTATTATTATAGATGTTGTTCTGGGTTCTTTTATAGGCTCCTGGATGACTCGTTGTTGTGCTCTGGGAGAAATTTTGGTTGGCCTGCCACTCCTGTAAAGGTTCTCCACTGTTGCAAGTTATTTCTTGATTAAACAAATCTGGAAGTAATCAGGGTTTGGCAAGTGAAATCTATGGTAGCCATGCAGGTTCCATGCAGTATTCCTTTCACCTACAATAAATCTTCACCCTTCCCTGCTACAAAACAAACCAAAACTATTTAACTTTCATCTCCATGTTTTGCTGTAGTCTTCTTCTTCTTCTTCTTCTTCTTCTTCTTCTTTCAGCTTCTCCCATTCGTGGTCACCACAATGGATCATCATTCTCCATACCCCACTGTCCTCTACATCTGACTCTTTCATCCAAACTACCTGCATGTCTTCCCCCACCACATCCATAAACCTCCTCCTTGGACTTCCTCTTTTTCTCCTTCCTGGTGACTCCATTTTCAGCATTCTCCTACTGATATACCCCATGTCCCTCCTCTGCACATGTTGAAAACATCTGTCAACCTGCCCATCACCACTACAAACAGGAAAGGGCTCAAAGCTGATCCTTGATGCAGTCCAACCTCCACCTTGAACCAGTCTATCGTTCCTACGGCACACTTCACTGCTGTAACACTGTCCTCATACATGTCCTGCACCACCCTCACATACTTCTCTGACACACCTGAGTTCCTCATACAATACCACAACTCCTCTCTCGGCACCCTGTTGTACGCTTTCTCTAAATCCACAAACACACAATGCAACTCCTTCTGACCTTCTCTATACTCTTTCCCATAACTTCATGGTGTGACTGATCAACATTATTCTCCTGTAGTTACTGCAGGTCTGCACATCTCCCTTATTCTTAAAGATTGGTACCTCCATTCCTCAGGCATCCTCTCACCTTCCAAAATTTTGCTGAACAACCTGGTTAAAAACTCCACTGCCACCCCTCTACACCTCTCCATGCTTCTACCTTCTTACTAATCCTATCCACTTACTGCTTCACCATCTCCACACCATCCAACCTCTCTCTCTCTCTCTCTCTCTCTCTCTCTCTCTCTCTCTCTCTCTCTCTCTCTCTCTCTCTCTCTCTCTCTCTCATTTTCCTCATTCATGAGCTGCTCAAAATACTCCATCTTCTCAATACACTCTCCTTACTAGTCAACACATTTCCATCTCCATCCTTTATTGCTCTAACTTGCAGCACATCATTCCCAGCTCTGTCCCTCTGTCTGGCCAATCTGTATAAATCCTTTTCTCCTTCCTTATTGTCCAACTTCACATACAGCTCCTCATATGACTTTTCCTTGGTCTTTTGCCACATCCCTCTTCACCTACTGCTGCATCTCCTTGTACTCCTGCCTAATTTTCTCATCACTCTGTCGTTCCCCATCCTGATTGGCCAACCTTTTTCTCCTTATGCTTTATATATGTACTGTGAACATGATTTGCAGATGAACAATAATATACAGATGAATATATATGTACTATGAACATGATTTACAGAATGCCTATTACTATAAACAGAAATTTACAGAAGGATGTGAACGGAGAACATAATATATTGCTATTACTATAAACAGAAAACGGGTATATATACAGTGGTAATAAGTTAATGGTGAGCAGCAATACAAAGAGAGCAGTGTGCAAATGAGCATAGTTTTGTGTAAACAGTCCATTAGTGCAATAATAAAGTGTGAGGTAAGAAATAAGCAAGTGTCTAAGTGAGCATAAGTTTTTGTGTAGACAGTCCATTAGCGAAATAACAAAGTGTGAGGTGTGGGGGGAAATGTGGTAGTGTATCAGCAAGGGGCAGAGTTCAGTAAAGAGACAGCTCTAGGAAAATAGCTATTCTTTAGTCGGCTGGTCCTGGTCCGTAGGCACCTGAAACACCTGCCAGAGGGCAGAAGAGAAAACATTCTATGGGCGGGATGAGAGGAGTCCTTAAGAATGCTGCAAGCTATGTGCCATGGAAACTGCATCTTCTGTGCTCCTATTGCTGCGGTAGGCAAACTGGTGAGGGTCTAATGTGGATGGAGTCCTTCAGGTGTGCCAACACCAGCCGCTCAAGCACTTAATGACAATGGGTGTCAGTGCCACAGGGCGGTAGTTGTTCAGGCATGTTGGTTTGGAGTGTTTTGGCACTGGCACAATGGAGATGCATTTAAAGCAATTGGGAACAGCTGCTTGGGCAAGAGACAGGTTGAAGATGTCAGTAAAGACCCCAGCGAGCTGCTCAGCACATGCCCTGAGTATGCGTCCAGGGATGTTGTCTGGTCCAGTGGCTTTGTGTGTGCTGATCCGGCTCAGTGCTCAGTGCAAGTACATTTCTAGCTGTCTCCCTTATCACTTCTGCAGTAGTTGCCCAATTATCCAGCACCTTCACCACCACGAGCCCCTGTCTGACCTCTTCCCTGAAACTCACACTACAGTCTTCCTCCGTTAGTTTCCACCATTTTATTCTTCTTTCTGTCCTTACTCTCCTTCTCTTCTTCTTCAACTCCAAAGCCATCTTACAGACCATATTATGATGTCTAGCTACACTGTCCCCTGCCAAACACCTTACAGTCTCCAATCTCTTTCAGGTTGCATCTCCTGCATAGAAGATTGTCCACCTTTGTGCACCATCCTCCACTCTTATATGTCACCCTATGATACTCCTACTTCTTAAAATAAGTATTTACCACTTGTCAAAGTTTTGTGTGTGTTTGTGCAATATAACCAAAAGAAACAAGCATTTGTTTAAAAAACCAAATGTCTTTCCAAACTTTTGGCAGGCTCTGTATATAGTGCATATGAGTATGTTTTCTTATTAAAACAATTGTTTTCGTAAGCAGGATTATTTATATGTTGAAAAGTCCAATTTCCATCCAATTTAGAAAAATCTACCACCATCTGCCCTTCCACATTCCTCTCCTTAAGGCCATACCTACCCATCACCTCGTCATCACCTCTGTTCCTTTCACCTACATGTCCATGCTTTGCTGTAGTAATTTGTATTAATATATCTGAGTCTGGTAATATTTTATCTCCTGTTCTCTGCATTACATTATTACAAGTAATATTACAAGTTCTGCTGACTCCATTTCATTCAGTGTCCAAGTCTTGTGTGTTTTGCCTTTTCCCTAGTTTGTTCAATGTAATCAAAAGAAAGCATGTGTCTCAAAAACCAAATGTGTTTCCAAACTTTTGGCAGGCTCTGTATATAGAGCATGAGTATATTTTGTTATTAAAACAATTGTTTTCAATAGCAGAATTATTTATATGTTGAAAAGTCCAATTATATAATTGTCAGAATATATATATTTACATACAATACAACATATTTTGTTCCTTTTTTTTATTTGTCTTTGTTTTTTCTCTTTTCATAAGTGATAGGCCATGCAATTCACAGCTAGGCCTTCAACTGTGTGTCCTACCCGATTCAGTTGACCTATAAATAAGATCATTATGATGCCACGGGTATAGAAAACATAGATATTATGCGGAAACCCAATGAACAAAATTCAACACTTTAGCCTTTAGTCTCCTTTCACTTTAGCCACAGATGTGCTGCCAGCATATATTGTTTAATTCAGAAGCATAAATATTGACCTTATAGATTGACCCAGGATTTTCTGGCCATTTTTGTGCATTTCTCCATGCATTACGGTATTTTTAGGGATGTGAAATAAAAAAAAATTATTTACAGAAAAGAAAACGCAAAAGTATAAATTGGGTTTTGAACTGTTTTGCCGAACTTTCCTCACAATGTCCAGTTTTTCTTAAAAAAAAGTCTGTCTTATAAATGTACCTGAGAATAAATCAATTAATTCTCCTCTTTCAGCCATTGTTCATTTAAAAAAAAACAACAGCTACTAATTCCGCATGAATATATTTGAGCTTGTGCAGTTTGCTACAGATGCAGTTTGGATAGTGTGCTCTCAATCAAAGGCCGTGAAAACGCCGATGTCACCTGCTAGATGGCCTCATTGCCACCAACTCAAAACCTGATTGGTTTAAACAACATCTTAGTTTTCATGTATTTTACACTACCAGGTGCCATGATTTTCGAAGACCTTACATCACATATTATGTCTGATTGGATAGAAACTCTAATGTAAATAGACACTACTTGGAGCAACATACTTGAGAGAAATGAAGACAATAGACTATTGGGAATAATTTAACCCATAATAATGAACACTAACTATTAAAACTTGATCCAGTGATTGTGATAGTGTGTAGGCCAGCGGAGAAGGACTGCTAGCCCTATGCAGGCCACTGCTTTTCAATATTTACTTTATTTTGATTTGTGGGTGGCATGGTGTTGCTTAGATAAAGTTAAAACCTCATAGTTCCAGTGTTTTAGGTTCAACCCTGATTTCTCGTTAGTGTTGGTGTAGGTTGTGTGCATTCTCTGGTTTACTCTGATTGTCTAAAAAAATGCAGTTAAGCATCTTAACTATGTTTGATTTTTCCTAGGTGTTAGTGTGTACATGGTGCTGCTGCTCTGAATTAGGAGGAACAAATGAGATGGTTGTGTATTCTTGTAAATCTGCATTTGGCATGTCCTAGTGGAAGAGGACCGCAGGGCAGACCCAGGGCCTGCTGAACTTATTCAACTTCACAGTTGACTTGGAAGCATCAAGAGTGTGGGAATATTGAACAGTTCAGCTAAGTAAAAAGGAGTATTTATATTTTTTGTAGTTTTAGTAATTTAACATTTGATGTGTTTTATGTCTAGAACACTCCATATGAGTGAGAAAGGTGGAGAAGAAGTGAAAGATATGTGTATAATATGCATTAATATAATACTTTTGGCTATCACTAAAGGTATTGGCACCACTAGCGGATGTTTAAATGCTAAATATTAACGGATTTTTGCATTGTTTTACTAAAGACTAAAGTTGGACAGTCTGAAACTATCATTTACCAAAAACTGTCAGTTTTAAGTTTTATGCATGGACAAGCATGCGTACATTTGAAGATGAGAGAAAATCCAGGATGTGGGTTTGGTTAAAATCAATCTTTTCCAGCAAATCGTCCCAAATAAAAAAATGCTAGAAGAATAATCAGTGGGAAATACACTATACAATAGATTTTAAAATAAATGTTTTTTCCATTAAATTTTTTTCTCCCTGTAAACGCTATCTGGCTTTCATCCATCACTTTTTTTTCCAGTTCCAGAGCCAAGTCCAAAGTGTTCACCATAAAAGGGCATTCCATTTAAAGCAGGTCACTCCTTTCGCAGTCTAGCTCAACACATGCTGTGGAACAGATTTGTTCCACAGTTCTTAAACAGGCCATCTAATACACAGTAATGGTAAAAGGCACTCTTATCTTGTCTTATCTTGTTGTTTGCTGTGTTACAGATTTCCCAAACCCTGAAGGCAACTCTCACAAAAAAAACAAAACAATCTAGGCTGGGTATCATAGAAGTACTAATTTATTAATGTCTTCTGATTTCTTTGTGAAACACAATGATGTACCTTACACACACACACACACACACACACACACACACACACACACACACACACACACACACACACACACACCACACACCACACACACACACACACACACACACACACACACACACACACACACACACACACACACAACAAAAACAAGTAGATTACTCTAGATCAGTTTTGACTTTTTACTGTTTTTTGCATGTTGCACATTATTTACCAAAAATGTATACAGTTTGATGTTGCCAAATTCAGTTAAACACCTATTACAACATTCAGAGAGGGTTTTTTCAATGAAAACATTTTGATCATTTATGAATGAATGTGGTTCCAACACAGAATACAAATAAGGCATTGTGCAAACAAGCAGTGAAAGCGTAATAAGGGGACTTGAGAATGTCTTTGTGTGTTAAAACATACATTAATGATTTAAAACTAAGCAAAAAACACTACCAACAGCAAAAACAACAACAGTAAAAAACAAGATGATCCCTATAACCACCAGAAGATAGAATGATAAGCTTTCATCAAGCAGTTCATATATGTGAATGAAAAAAACAGCAATAACAAAATATCTTCTTTTTCTTTCTTTCTTTCTTTCTTTCTTTCTTTCTTTCTTTCTTTCTTTCTTTCTTTCTTTCTTTCTTTCTTTCTTTTATTTAACTAATTAAGGCACTGTACTGTATTTGGGGGAAATATACTGTACAACGTACAAACACACAAAAATGCTATCTAGCACCAGTACAAAAATATCATGCAACAATATCTTTGGCATTTTTTCCAAAAAAAAAAAGAAGGAAAAGAAATTAAAATGCCTATTATAAAGGTTCCCCCTGGCAGAATCCAGTGCAGGCAGCTTGTTTTTTTTTTAATCATTTTTCCCTCAGAGGTGAACCTTGAATCATCAGTGTGCCTTCATGTCCTCACTGCAGCAATGACTTGTGCCTGCTCAACAGTGACTGTTGAAAAAGAAAAAAAAATCATTATGATTTGCTCATGTAGCAACTTTTATTAAAAAATAAATAAATAAACAAACAAATAAATAAATTATATATATATATATAATTTATTTATTTATTTGTTTGTTTATTTATTTATTTTTTAATAAAAGTATATATATATATATATTAGAAAGTGTTAAAACTAATAGTAAATTATAACCAAACCATTGGAGACTTTCCACTCATGATTTTGTTGAAATATCTGTATATGTAACTTTTCATTTGAAATGACCTTAGATTGAAATGACCTAAGTTTGTGTTTTTCATGCGGTTCCAAATATATGTGACTTGTTATTGTCTATGAAATTGTGAAATGATAAAGCTTCACTTTTTCATAGGGAACACGTGTGCACATGCGAATGTCCTGCCAACCTGGAAACACTTCCACAGCTTTTATATCTGACTCACTTTGTCCAAACTGTATCACGTCCAGGCTAAACAGAAAAAAATGTGCTGCTGTGTGGAATTAATTATACTACCAGTGGCTCTGTGTTTGCTCCCTGCTGCACAAGAGTGGAAATGTATGTGCATTGAACAAATCATATCCATAGCAAATATAATCAGTGTAAGCAGCACTTTTCTTTCATGTTTTAGTTCCCATCTAAACAAGTAAAACAAATGTTAACAAGACCAGATTAATGGAGATATAAAATTAAATATTTGACCTAAATGTATCTTTTTCAGTAATCTTTGTTCTTTTTCTTATCAAGAGTAAAAGTTAGTGATCAGTTTACCAGTTGAATTGCTTAGAATTCTCCAAATCTTAAAATCCTTCTAAAAAATAATGACTCTAAACTATGCTATGTTATTGCAACTGGTCACAGCATTGTTTAAATATTTTTTGATTTCTATGAAAGCTGAAGCAAAAGTATTTCATTCAGGTTTACAAGCTGAATGAAATGCTGATAAAAATGAATCAGCCAGAGTTTTGAAAAGAGAGGCCAGTGCAATTTCTGATTTCAGCGTATCTTTGTCAGTAAATTGAAAGTGCACTCTTGATATAAATCTCACACCATAACACATACATTATAAATCTTATGCAAAAAAACAGTGACCGAGCGAAAGTTAGATGTCAGAAAGGGACATGGTTGTGATATAAAAAGATCTTGGATGTTTTAGATAGCACATTGCAAAAGATGATACCAAAACACATCTATTTTATATTTCCTATTATATGCTTATGATAACAAAGATATTTATTTTTAATGATTTTAGGAAAAAATATTTACATTTACACAATTCAGTCAGTTAAAGATCAATGTGGTATATCTCACCGGCATTTCCACATGCTTTTTCACACTCCTGTTGTGTGTCAAAACGATTGAGGTTGCCACCACAGCCTCCATACCAGAATCGTGTACAGCTCTTGCTGACGGAGTCATAATGCCATTTAAGTACAAACTTAGCACATGTACCTTCATCCTTGGAAAGTTTACAGATGTCCAACACTGACGTTTGGGCAGCTGTTTAAAGAGAGCAGAACAGAGAAAAGTGAGTATTACAAACAGTGATAGCTTTACCAAGTTCACCACAAAATATGGGCCAATGGGTTTGCATTACAATGTCACTATAAATATTGTGCTGAATAACCACAGAAAATGATTTTAGGATTAGCTCTCTTTCAAGAAATGGAAGACTGGAAATTACTGTGAGAAGATGACCTCAATGTTTTTCCCTCCTACTCCTTAAACAAAACGGACTAATTCATACCACTCCTGAAATGTTCTCAACATATGATGTATATCGTCCCATCCCCTAAAAACAGTCTTTTCAGTGAGCAGCCGTTATTTTTTTCCACAAGCAATAAACATTTATATGATGAATGAGAGCACATAGGGCTTATTGTTAGCTGTGGAAATTCATGGTGGCTCCAAAATAATTTCTTCCATAGAGACTAAATTACTCAAGAAATAACACTTCAAACTTCGTTTAAAAAAAAAGAAAAGAGAACACTATACAACTAATCTTTTAGAAAAATTGAAGTGAAACATTTTAGTTTTATGAAACATTCTAATTTCAAAGCCCATATTATATAAACAGAATGACACCAGAAATGTATGCAAACTTCAAAAAAACATCATAAAAGCACGTTTACTTTTGATTTTACATGCCATAAATAGCACTCATGTAATCAAAAGAAAAACTTCTGTGTAAATGCACTATGCTATCACTTAATTATTTGATATGCATGGTTATAACGTGTGTATAAAGACACAATGATTTTCCAATCATATGGTAAAGATTGCCATAAATGATAATTGTAACTGGGAGAGAAATCCTAACCTGAAACTGGTATGTCCTGTGGTTTGATTGTTTCAACACTCTGCTGGTACACTGTGGAGTAAGAAAATAATTATAAAAAAAAAAATTATTTTGATATTAGAAAGACTAGAGAAATACCAGAAGAAAATATTTTGACGTTTCAGGGAGCCTAACGTCCCTTAAATGGGCCTTACATTTACACTGGCCCATCTGAGTTGCTGCAGTGTTATTGCAATGGCAATTACGTTTAGTAAATTTAATTTAAGTGCGTTTTTGCTCTCTTATGCTGCTTTGACACAATTATGTCACTTCAAAAACACCCATGTATTTTTACTGTATATTCATCAAGTAAAGCCTTCCAAAATCTAAGTGCATTTCCCTAAGGCTGTAGACCCTGAAGCACTTGGTTCTGTGGGGCAAAACACCTACCTTTATTGAAGCAGTGTTTAAGGCATTGTGCCTCAGTCTCAAACCTATTTTCATTGCCTCCACAACCTCCATACCAGAAGCGGGTACAGAATCCATTCTTTTTGTCAAAGTACCACTTAGCCTCATAGTCTTTGCATGGTAGTCCAGTGTCAAAGTCAAGTGAGCATGGGTCTGCAAACTCATTAACTAGAACATGCAAAAAAGTAGGTGTTACAGTAGATTATGAAAAGGAGTGTGTTAGTGATGTCAGCTGAGTTTTTCAATATGAAGGACATTTGAAGACAAATATTACAAGCGTGTGCATTTAGATGAGCTGAAATGCTAATCTTATGTTAGCATAATGTAACTGTTTCATTAGGTTTTCAGTAAAGGAGCTACATTCTACCATACTTTTCTATAGAAAACATGCCATTCTAATTTTCCATAATCAAACATTATTTAAATAACTTATTTGATTAAACATATGAATTTAACCACACTTAAATCCTGACCTATGTTTGTACAAAAAGATTAGAGAAACATGAAATAAAAACTGAAACATATACACATACAGTCCTCTCCAAAAATATTTTAATGGCAGGTTGATTTAAAAAAAAAAAAAATGTAATTTTTGCTATACACCAAAGACATTTTGGGTTTTTTCGGTAAAAAAGATTATTGAGATAAGAAGTCCGCTTTTATTTTTATAAATAGGTACTAAACATAACACCTATGTTTGGACATACCCATTTTTCAAGTGTTCAAAAAACATTGGAACAAGTGTTTAATAAATAATTAAGAGTTAGATTATTAGGCGTTATAAATATCTAAACATATGCTCGGTTGTTCAACCATGCTTTCGCCTGTAAAAACTGCATTTGTTAATTATAACCAAATATGATGACCAGAGAGCGTTCTATTGGAGAAAAGAATGACATCACAGGACCACCAATTTGTTGATGCTTAATGTAATTATTGCAAACCATTAAATTGCAACCAAATATTAAGTATTATTAAAATCACTAAAATATGTCACTAAAATACATCACTAAAATAGAGTGGTCTGTTAGATTGTTATCACCCAGATAAAAGAAATATCAGGAAATGAAAGCTGAAATTAGAATCTATCATATGATAGGATATATCTCAAACTCAAAATGTCTTATAATCATAGCATATAGCAAACAATAAAGAGGGTGGTGCAAATCGTACAAATGGACGTGTCTAAAGCATTTCACAATATTGAAAGTGTCTAGACATTCAGCTCATCTCAAACCACCTGATCAAATGACAGTTTAAAAACAAGAAGAATAATTGTTTCCTTTTGCAAAAATGCAAAACAATTGTATGCTTTAGCTAAAGCTATGTCAATCATGCAGCAAACCCACCACCTGCAACTCATTTGACTTTTGTGTTTGTTTATTGTAGATAATAAGAGGATGTAGTGCATGCAGCTTACAAAGATTAAAGATTTTTCTAGGTTATTGCTGTAACATGTTAGTGGTAGTGGTAGTGATGTGTGCAAAGGTAGTGAGAGATTTTTGCAAGTAAATATATAAAAACCTCTCTCTGAGAGAGGAAGTAAGCTTTTTTTTAATTGAGAACAAGATGGCTACCAAAACAATGAAAAGTTTTCTTTTTAAAATAAGTAGACATGATATGAAAAGCAAATGTTTGTTGTAAACTTTTTGGCAAACAAAATAAACCACAGATAAAATTGCTAAAATGAATATCTAATACATCATGAATTCTGGTGATGTAATAACTTGATGCGATTTGGGTTTTAAATCTAAAGTTTTAAAATAAAATAAAATCATCTTTTAACAATTTTGGGAAAAGTTTGGGATTGTATTGGTTAGTCATCGAAAGTGGTTTGATCATCTTAAAGCTGGTTAAACTAATAACACATAAAGAGTTGAATTTTACAAATCTTTATTCGCAATATCCGCCAATATTTCCTGTAGCTGCTTAATGACTGGAATAATAATGAGGAGAGAATTTTAGACCATTCCTCTGTACAAAACTGTTTTAAATAATAAGTAATTTTTGGCCTCCATAATTTAAAAACCATATTGAGGTTATTCCACAACATCTCAACTGGGTTAACGTCTGGACTCTCTTGAAGTCATTAACTGTTGCCTTGATATCATTTGTCAGTAACCGGACTTTTTGCCTCTATTTAAAGAGCAAAGCAGCCGTGTAACACAAACTTCCAGTCTCATCTCCTGAACTGAACACCTGACTCCAATAAGCAACTGGCAAAATTGGGAACTCAGAGGTTTACCTGATTTTTTGCAATAAAGCTCTGAGAAAACACCACTCTATGTGTGTTATTAGTTTAGTCAAATTTTCTATATTGTGACCTACCTTAAAAAATAAGACTACATATATAATAATTCAATGTAAGTATCCATGTAATTTCAAAGGGGTTCACAAACTTTATCTTTCAACAGCTTCTTTCTAGCCTGTAAGGTGTTTCAAGCACTATACATTACATTTTATTTCCATAGATGCTGCTTTATAACAGGTTAGATACAATTATACACATTGCAACATAAATAATGAATGGCAAAAATATTTGTTTTAATTACTTCGGATCTCAGTGAAACTAACTGTTCAGAAAATCTGTCCAGAAAGACAATATTGGTGTTTTTTATAGTGAAGAATGCCACATTATTATATTATAAATTTGATATTTATGTGTATGTATATTATATATACATTTATTATTATAAGAGAAAGTTAATACTGACCATAAAGTTAAATTGACTCACCAATTTCTGGTTTGCTCAGTGGAGATGTAGTCAGTTCACCTATGGAACTTGTGGCAAGATGTTCTGCCTCTGTTAAAAACATATTTTCTCATTTATAGCATAAACTTAACAATGGTGCATAGTTGTTTGCAATGGTTTGGGCACCCCTGGCCTTATAACAGTATTTTTCTTAAAGTGAAAATAAGTAAATATTATCAAATATTTTAAAACATATGTTCTGCAAATATTATGCAAACATACTTTTTTAATAAATATAAAACGAATAAGGCAAAGTTTTGGAGAGTTAAACATTATAGAATTTAGTTAACTCCTTAAGACTGTTGTCAGATTAAAACCTCTCACTAATATTACATCCCCATTTAAAAAAATGTCTGAATCTTAAAAACCTGTTGTAAAACAAAAAACTATGAGCTGACAAAAGAGTGCTTTAGTACTATGTTGTTGCTTGCAGAAATCTGATCTGCAGAACATTAAATTGTTGGAACTGTGCAGCAACACTCTTTTGTCAGCTCATAGTTTTTTGTTTTAACACAAGTCACCAAAGAATGAGTCACCAAAAGGAAAGTGATTTCATCACAAAAGTCAACATTGGAAGTTTGCGTAAATGATCTTGCGGCAGTTTGGTGCTGTGTACTGATAACGAAATAAAAAAAAGGAAACTATCAAAAGCTTTGGGATTGGCTTTCCAAGTGTTCTGAACTTCGAATTTCGAATATGCTGTTCATGCAAGATTGTTAATAATGTCTTAAATCTAAAAGGAGAGTGCTATTGGGTGTCGAAACTTTTGAACATGCCACAATTAATGGATTTAATAAACATATTTATATTAAAATATTAAAATAAAATAAAAGTATACTGCAGAGAATGCATTCCCTTTTTGACGTTAAAACAAAAACAAAAACTAAAAACAAAAGTTACACAAAAGTGTAATTTGGTGGGAGATGGTTAAACATTTGCCTACAAAATGATTAACCCGAGAGAGAGAGAGAGAGAGAGAGAGAGAGAGAGAGAGAGAGAATGAGTAAAGTACTAATAAATTAATAAATGAAATTAGATTTAGGGTTTTGTTTTGAAAAATGAATAGAATACATGCAGTTTATACATCGCATTTAGTTTACTAACTTACAAAATGTACAAAGTATTGTAAATAAAACATGAATCAAATGCAAAAATTACTTTGACAGCAGATATTGAGAGCAGCATTAAAATTTATATATCGTAAGCTTACTTGTGGTAATTATGCCTTTGTAGGTGCTGGTAGCCTTTTCTTTAAGACTGTGGCTAATGACTACCACGTGATAGGTTTGACTGGGTTCCAGGTCTTGGAGTGTAAGATGGGGACCGGTCATGTTCCTCTTCAGTATTAAGCGATGATCCTTTAGGTGAGTCACTGTAACTTCATGGATTGCTTTTGGATCATTACTGACCCATAACAAAGTGAAACTTTTGGAAGTGACATTGACTAGGTGTGGATCCTCAGCATTTATTTCTGGGAGCACAAAAAATACAGATTAGACAGGTTTTTTCTAATTCAAGGCCTTATTAAGCTAATGATCAAGGCAGACCATGGCACAGCTCAGATTTACAATTCACATAACCATCATTACATTAGTGACTATATATATATATATATAAGGCCTATTAATTGTTAATCACTGAACATTTGTTTTGCTGATAATCAAGCACCGAAATCCGCCATGATGCACACATCCGCAATTAAAACCGTCCGTGTGTATACATGTCCTGATGACCAATGCAATTTAAAACACCATAATTACTTTGATCCATTTACATTACATATTTTGTCTATGTATGTTCGCTTTGGTTTTACTAATAATAAACATACATTTGCATAAAGCATCCATATTTGTCCATGCCCATGTTGATTAGAGTATTAAAAACCTGAAAAGTGCTAATTTAAGGTAAATTTACAACAGATAAAATTTGCGATTAAGTTGAGAATAATCACGAGTTAACTCGTGACAATCATGTGATAATATTTTAATTAAATATTTAAATCGATTGACAGCAAAATAATAAAATAAAATATATATATATATATATATTATTATAAAAAAATATATATATTTTTTGTCAAATATATATGCCCAAACCTTTCAGCTTTTGTTCCTTATCTTCCTTCTGTCCCTGATCATCATGTTTATTGTTGTTCCTACAGTAAAATTTAGTAAAAAAGTAGAATATAAGGATTCTGCTGTACAAGTAAAATTTTAACAATTCTAACATTCTGAATCCTATGGGCATAAATTACTATTTCTCTTAGAAATAATGTCAGAAGGCTTACTTGTAAGTGCTTGCTTGGTCACTTTGGTACGACTGGCAGTGCTTTGACATTTCAGCAGACATGTAGAAGGCATTCTTCACTGTGTTGTGTGTTTCAAAATGTAAAATTAAAAACATGACTACTCATTAACTCACAATTTTGTAAAAGAGTTATACTTACAACTAAGGTACTTGGGCAGTAGTTGGGCAAACCTCTGAAGCTGATCATTGTAGAAACCTTGAGGTCCATCTATACTCTTGTAAAATACATCTGAAGGTTCACTAGCAACCTGGGCCAGGATACGAGCATCTCTGGCACTGATCTGCTTACCTACTCCTATCACCACAATAAAATAACCTTTACATTTCACATCAATGGCTGCCTTAAGCAGTTTTTCTTCATTCTCTGCCACTGGTCCAGTCACAAGGAGAACGAGCACCTTCAGTTGGCGTGGATATGGTGCTTTCTCAAACACATTCTCTACTGTACTCTCTAGTGCAGCTGCCAGAGCACGACCCCCTTCTAGTTGTTGCACCTTGTGCAGTAAGAAGCTCTGGATATCATGAACTGACTTGTGGTCTGTCAGGCCAAATGCCATGCGAATAGGTATCTTGCTATCATTGTACAAATACTCATATGGGGAATGCTGAACCAGTGCTACTCTAGCATGACTGGCACTTGTGGCTGGTTCTGCTGAGATCTCCAGGTGATTCACCATGTCAGCAATATATCGTTTCATTTCTGTAAAGACAGTCGGCCAAGTGCTTTCAGAGCTGTCAATGATGAAAGCCATATCAACATCTAAGTCTGTGGTTGGGGCCCTTCTTCCCCTACTTCCTGCGGAAGGCCTATAATCACATTGCTGATTAGGAGTACATATATCTGCAGGAAAAAAAAACATTTCAGTGACACCACTGTTCATTAAATGTTGGTATATGTTTTTAGGTTACTGTACATAAGCCATGTATTTAAAGGTGGATGCTTTTTATTTTAAAATGCACTGCATGTGATAAAGCTTTACCTAGGCAGATGTGGCAGTCATGTATCTCCTTAATAATTGTGTTGATATTTGCACTTCCTGAAGAGGGCAGGTCTTTGAAATATGCTAAAATTGTGTTATTTACCTGAAAGATAAACCAATATAAGAAAAATTAGAAAAAAATTGGAGTGCATTTAACAAGCAAGCTTAATAATGTCTTTGTGTATGATTTGTCTTAGGACAGATTTATTTGCATTGTCCCAAGAGTTTTTGGTGCTGACCCCACCTGCAGGAATTTCTGTGTCGGACGAGGCATGAGGAAGACACTAGTGATTCCAGCATCGTAGAGTCGCAAAGCAGCATTTGTGAACTCTGTTGTAAAATCCACAGGTTCATTCACAAAGAATACAGCTAACTTGCGCAACAAGAAGCCACTGCGCACCCTCTTAAAGGTGTTTTGGGCCAAAAAGTTCATAGCTGATTCCAGGTTGCGCTTTTTATTTGTTCTCAGAGACTGCAAGCCTTGCACTCGTTCCAACAACATGCGTTTCCTAATGGCATCAGAAAAGCGTATGTCAGTGGTGACTTCACTGTTGTAGAGTGTTAGGGCTACTCGAGCTCCACGTGGACAGTTGCTCTCAGTGATGGTAATGCCATTCACGAGACTGTGTGTGATGTTTTTCATGACATCAAAATTAGCCCTTGATACCCCAGTCGATGTATCCAAGGCAAAGGCCAGCTCAGTGGGATACAGGGGACATTCCAGAGCTCCTGAAGAACAGAGAGTTTCATGGTTTGAGAATTGTCAACCTATAAAACTAATAAGCCAGTTCTTGTTATGTGTTTAATTAAAGGGCTGGTTCACTTACCATAACAGCATGCTACAAGAGAAAAAAAAAAGTCAGGTTAATTTTTTTTTTACAACAAGAAACACTCTTTGAATGTAATACTACTACTATATTATATACATACGACAGTTATCTCTGATTTTCTTGACCAAGGCACAAGCCTGCAAAAAAACAACGGATGTAGTAGTTTAGCAAAGAATTCCCATGTTTTCCCACTATCATAAAGTTCAATTAAAATAAGGACATATCCTTACTGATTCAGCTGGTCCTCTGGGTCCCTTTTGGCCCTGTGTGAACAAAAACATTATTTTCCAAAATAATTCTTTATCTGTTTCAGGGCTGTTTAATCTGAACCAGCACTGGTCACATTCCAAAACATTTTTCTTGTCCCTCTTTGCGTACTGATCGCAAATTTATAGTTTGTAATTTGCTCCAATACAATTCAACATTCATTAAAAACATCCTGATTAGTCACTATGAATTGACTTGCTTACTGATAATAAAATCCATTAATTTAAAGAAGAATACTTACATAAGGTCCTGGATAGCCAACCTCTCCCTTCGGTCCAGGATCACCAGCACCTCCTGCAATACCCTAGAATATAAAGTGCACAATCCATTACATATACTATATAGAATAGATATAAAAATATAATAAATAAGGAGTAGTTGTAGAGCTCACTCTCTGGCCACTGTTTCCTTTAGGTCCTGGGCCGCCACTGGTTCCAGGATCACCAGATGCCCCCTGTAAACAAAGAAAAAAACCCACTAGTTTTTAACCTTTGTGCTATTTTAGAGAAATGTAAGCAACCAGGGAAAAACACTTATAGCTTTGTTGTGATGACCAGATCTTACCTTTGGACCTGGATATCCAGGAAAGCCCGGATCACCCTGTAAAAGCATATCATTAACTTTTTAATAATTAATGGTGTTTCATGTATAACATATGATTTACTCTATTTAATATAGATATATGCAGGTATACAAACACAAAAATGTATTTCTTTAATGGTTTATTGCCCCTCTAAATTCTAGCATTTCTTAGGAAAAACATCATATATTAAATTAGCTGGGTGCTGACAATCATGCAAAAGCATGTAATTGTGTCTTACAGACCTTTCTTCCAATAGGACCAGGTTTTCCAAAGCCATCTCGCCCATCTTCTCCCTAGTAAAATGACATTTAATTTTAGCTACTTTGATATGAGGCATGTCAATAAAGACATGAAGTAACATCATAGAACATACAAATGTTCCACTTATACAGTGTTACTTACTGTAACATATTCCACCATTCTCATTTTAATAAAATATACATAAATAAATTAATGTTTGGTAACACATGTTTAAATGTCTGAACATGGTTTTACAGACTTACAGGTTCTCCTCGAGGTCCAAGTGGTCCTATAGAACCCTTAGGTCCTGGTTCTCCAGGTTCACCCTACAAACAAATTAGAGAGACTACTCACCCAAAAAAACTATACAGTGAATGCTTTGGGGTGAGTTTTGGGATCCACAGGATGAAATCATTAGGTAATTTATTAGATTAGAATAATTCATAGATGAAATATCAGTACATTTTCCATTTGCAGCTATGTGACGTACCTTCCGACCAACAACGCCTCGTCTCCCCTTTTCCCCAGATGGTCCTTGAGGTCCTCCTGGGCCCTAAAAACATACATCCCTGTTACAATTGCAGGTTTTCATGGTGTGAAAAAAAATCCCTAGGTAATTATTGTTATTAATTTTTCATCACCTTTAATGTAAAACAGCAATCAACAGAATTCAGTGGACATTAAACATAAAAGTTTGTTAAAACCTGCTAATCATAGTGCTTTACCCATGTATATAATTAAAACCTAAATTAAATATAAAAATTGGTGAAAGATCTTCCAGTGTGATAAATATAACATACATCGACCTGGCATAACTTTATGACCACCTGCTTAATATTTGTGATGGTCCCCCTTTTGCTGTCAGAACAGTTGTGACCTGTTGAGCATTAACTTCTTAGCAATTTGATCTACAGGAGCTCGTCTGTTGAATCAGACCACACGGACCAGCCTTTGCTCATCACGTGCTTCAATGAGCCTGTTGCCGGTTCACCACTGTTCCTTCCTTGGACCACTTTTGATAGATACTGACCACTGCACACTGGGAACATCCCACAAGAGCTGCAGTTTTGGAGATGCACTGACCCAGTTATCTAACCATCACAATTTGGCCCTTGTAAAACTCGCTCAAATTCTTATGCTTAACAATTTTCCTGCCAGAAAGACACGACTTACATTTGACTTAAAAGTTTTAGTTTTTATACTCAACTAAAGTGAAATAATGAGCATATTTCCACTTTGAGAAACTCGTCTTGCTCTCGCCTCGAGTCGCCATTACTGCCGCACAGACCTGAATAAACGGAGACACGCCCACAGTGCGTCTTCTTCGTGTTTACAGTGGTTTATCCACCAATCCTACAATGCGACGCTGCTGTAAGCAAGTTAGGCTGTAGTCTACACTTCAGCCCGAATTAATTCATTTAAAAAAGTAACGGGTCACGCACCATACGGTAACGGTAACGGAGTTACTTTATTTTTAAAAGTAACGCGTTACAGTATTAGTTGCTGTAAAAGGTAACGCGTTACCGGTAACGCGTTACTAGTAACGCGTTACTGCCCAACACTGCTCAATTGTATAGGATGTGCTATAGATTGGATGTGCTATACTAAAATTTCCTCTTTACTTGAACTTGGAAACCCAAACCTGTTTCAGCATGGCAGTTCCCCTGTACACAAAGTAAGCTCCTTGAAGATGTGGTTTACATGGTTTGGAGAGGGAGATCTTGAGTGACCTGCTATTGAGCTCTGATCTCATCCATACTGAACACCTTTGGGATGAATTGGAACGCTGACTGCACCCCAGGCCTCCTCACCTACATCAGTACCTGCCTCTCGTAACACTCCAAAATCTAGTGGAACATCTTCCCAGAAGAAAGCAAATTGGGACTAAATGTGGAATGCAATTGTTAAAAAAAATCACATACTATACTTATGACCAGGTGACCCAATACTTTTGGCAATAAAATGTATCATATCCACTAACAGGTGCCATGATGAAGAGATAATCAGTGTTATTTACTCGTTGTTCAAAATGTTATAATATCATAATGTTATGCTTGGTCGGTGTACGTTTTTATATTAATACTTATAAAATATATATTTTAATATAATTTATAAATGCAGTTTCACAAAATAATAAAAACATTTACGACTAATTAAAAAATACCCAGACATGGCAGTTACAAGAAGTTATGTTCCTAGCCCGAGATAGAACAAATGAAGAGCAAATAAATGTCATTTTATGATTTAGTGCAAAAAATTCAGAGATTTAATCTACACCAAATACAAAGAGCACTGTAGTGATGTGTTGTATTTTTTTTAAAGAAATATAGCACATATAGAGTACAGATTTACAGAATATCAGCATGGCTGTGATTTGGCTTCAGGTAATCAGAGATGTGGTGATATTTGTCATGTTATGAGAGGATATCAAATGCAAGTGAAGACTTCATATTTATAGTTGAAACTTAAAAACATGAACACACAAAAAACCCCACAAAATAACTTGAATAAAAATATCAAAATGACAAAATAAAGCAAACATATGGACCTTAAGCAAACATCATGACCATAAACTGTAAAAAATGTACATGACTGACTTCAATGACTAGGATAAACAACCATGGAAAGACAAATGTGAGCCGAACAGTGCAGTACATAGTAAGGATATGTGCTAATTATCTATAAATCAGGTGCAGAAAAACCCTGAACATAATCCATACAATAATCAGTTTAACAGCACAATTTCATGCACTTACTCTTGGTCCTGGAGTCCCGTCTTCTCCCCTGGTTCCTGGAGCTCCAACTGGCCCACTGGGACCCTGCCACAAGAACCATAAACAAGTCAGCCTTATTTCTTATTAAGTCATTAGTGTCAAACTACTGAAACATAATGTAAAGTCTTCTTTTCTTCACAGAAAAGAAAAAAAGTTGTATATCATTCGGAGTCGGAGTCGTATATCATTCATTCTAATGATACAAAGGTTTTTGGTCTTCTCTTCATTTCTCTGTTTTTTGTGTTGTTGGTATATAAGCATCAAAGGGTGTCTCCCTTTCCTAGCAGAGGATTGGAGCGAAGATTTAAATGCATCAGTTCTCTCATTAATGCTAGCACAGTCCACAGGAAAGATCTGTTGGAAATTTCACTTTGAAAACCAGTATCTATTACAAAATGACAATGCTTATTCCTACTTGCTGTAAAACTCTTTACATCTCGAACACTGCAAAAATCTGCCTTTACAACTAATAAAATTAATCTGCAGTGGGAGAAACCTGGAAAACCTGAAGGAAGATCCTAGTGGCGGGTGAAGAACCTGCCAAATTCTAAGCCTTGCTTCAGCTGAAGTGACTTATAAAAACTCACTCTAGACCCTCCAATTCCGTTCTCCCCTGCAACGCCATCTGCTCCAGGCTTTCCAACAGAACCCTAAAACATGGAATTGTACAATCTTGTAAAATCTGGTAAACGTAATCATGTACACAGTGTTTGGTGATAAAAGTAACAAAGCAAAATTTAAATTTACTTACAGCTTGTCCAGGTGGACCCCTTCTCCCATCAGGACCCTGAAAAAAAAAAAAAAGTACAATACAGCATATTAATTGTCAGAATATTAACTGTCATCTTCCAGACGGTCATCTTTCTGCCTACATGTTTTGCATATTTTTAGACAGAAGTTTGTAAGATAAGTCGAAAGATAAGAGAAAAGAAAAGGAAAGAAAAATAAAACGTAATAATATGTAAGAAAAGAGAGAAAATCAAGAGAAAATTAAAGAATTAGAAAACTGAATGTGAGTTAAAACTGGAGCTTTAATGTTTTTTTAATCGAAAAATTTTAACTAAAATTGTTAGCAGTATTTATATCATTTTTTCAAAATTATTATTATTATTATTATTATTATTATTATTATTATCATATCAATAATATAATATTATACAACCATTTTGTTTTCTAGACAGAGAAAACATACCCGTCTTCCTGCTTCTCCTGGACCTCCTTTCTTACCATCTTCTCCAGGCTCACCCTTTAGGAAATAAAATAATTGGCAGATTTAAGCAATAAATATGGCAAAGATCATTAAATTTTTTTTAATCTTTCTCTCATGCAGACACACATGTAGTGTTAAACAGAATAACAAAGTGTTGGATCGTCTATTATACATGTGTCAGATTAAAAGCACATATTCCGAATTATTATATCTTTCAAGCCATTTTTGTTGGTTGTGTAATAAAAAATCATTAAAAAAAATCACAGATAAAAAAGAAAAAATTCCCCATGGGTTTAACACATATGACATAATAGCTATAAAAGTGTATATTGCATATGTGTGTGTACTGGAATGTGTATGCAACTAGTTTATGTTGTGGATGCATGGAAAAAAAAGAGATTTTACTGGTGGACCAGCATCGCCTGGATCTCCTTTTGGTCCTCTTAGGCTATTGTCCTTTCCTGTAATGCCCTATTTAACAAAAACATTTATAGTATGTATTGTTTTTTTAACATCAGCATGTAAACTGCATAATGCAGGACATTATTTGTCTAATATATTTAAAGCATATTATGATTTTAAATAGAAACACACAGAAATGAAATTTTCATTGAAAACGAGTTTGTACAACAAAAAATGTACATGCATTAAAACTGATGTCATATTTTTGTGAAAACATTTAAACAACATTTTGCTGACTCAAAAAATATTGATTTGTTAAACAAATGGCATTAGTACTGTGAATTCAGCACTCTTAGTTTGCAGTTAATAGACTTATTATAAATATTGCCTTATTATAAACTGGCAATAAAAAAATTACATAGAACTTACTGGATCTCCATGGATGCCAGTCTGACCAATATCTCCTGCCTGGCCTTTGGTACCTTTAGGACCCTAGATTTACAAAGGTTGCAAAACACCATTTTTATTTAAAGGTGAAAGATTAAATATTTTATTATTTTTAGTCATAAAACAAATTAAATATTTAAATAAATAAAATTAAAATACCCTTTGTCCAGGGTTGCCTCTGTCACCTGGTGGTCCAGCAACTCCACTTCTGCCCTAAAAAGTTTATATATTTTAATCAATACAACTTCATATCTTAATAATGTAATAAATAAAATTAATGATTGCATTAAATAATCTATAACCTTAAAAATCTCAGACATCAGAACTTACATCGTCACCGTTGATGCCGTCTAAACCAATCTCTCCAATATCTCCCTGGAATAATTCAATAAATACACATCATATAAAGTATCATCTAATTATATGAAAAAACATATATCAATTAATATGATTATTTTTAATAATATACATTTTTCTCTTTTTGAAATGAATTCATTACCTTTTCACCATTGTATCCATGTGCACCCTGAAAGGCAATAAAAACATGTTAATTATGCTTAAAAATATAAGAGAGATTGTAATTGTGCTATATTTTAAAGGTTTAATTTAATAATTTCAATAAGATATTTTCACATGGGTGATTAATGGTGTTTAGCTCTGTATTAACTACACAAGTTAAAAATAAACACACCTTAGCACCTCTTGGGCCTGGACATCCTTGAAAACCTTGAGTTCCATTCACACCTGGAGGACCTCTTTCTCCCTGAAAGATTATGTTTTGAGGGAAAATACTAATGAAAAATTGACCAATAAAATACTCAAATAATAATTCTTGTCATGGATTCACTAATAGTGAAACACTTTAAGCAGCAATATTAATGTTACACACCGGTCCACCTTCATCTCCAGGATGTCCTCTGTAGCCCTCGCTTCCAGGTAATCCCTTATATGAAAAAAACCCACAGGCAAAACTGACATAAATAAATATGATGGATAAATAAGACAGTCTGTGGACAACTCAAGGTATATCGGGTGGGAGAATGCTGAGGATGGAGCCGCCAGGAGGGAGGAAAAGATAAAGGCCAGAAAGGAGGTTTATGGGTGTGGTGAGGGAAGACATGCAGGTAGTTGGTTTAAAAGAGGAAGATGTAGAGGACAGGGGGGTATGGAGACGGATAATCCACTGTGGCGACCCCTAATAGGAAAAGCCAAAAGCAGAAGAAGTAGAAAACTCAGTCATTTTACTGAATTAAAATATTAGTAAAAACAGTAAATGCTGGACCTTTGTTCCGGATGGACCAATAGCTCCTCTGTAGCCTCTCTGGCCAGTGCACTTGCATGGGACTGAGCAACACTCCATTTCAGCAATATTGTCCTACACAAAATGATAAATGTACATTAAGGTATTATTTTAAAAAATAAAAACATTTTAGAGTAATTTTTAAGCAATTTATAAACATTTGATTTATAGACAAAGTTCTTAACATACCAATTCCTCTTTCAGTTCATATTCCAAGTCTATCAGATTCACACGCAGAGGTTTGGACCTAAAACCCCGTCCAAATTCCAGTAACACTGCATTTTCAAAGAGTGGAACCCTCTCCAGACCAACCAAGATAAAAGCATGGACTCCTAGAGAATATATATCTATAAACAAACTGTACTTGCACAGCTTATGAAGGACATTTGCTTCTAATGCCTATTTGATATTAAACATAATAAAACAGCACAAAATCACAAATAATATCTAGTCATGTTTATTTTTTATATTAGACACAATAGAATGGCAAGCCTTATTCATTTACTTTTGCTATACACTGAAGAGTGTATAGCAAAAAGTAAATGAATTAGCCTTTGTGCTATTCTAATTCTTTCAGAAGGGACTTTACAATATGTAGAGAAAAATATGAATCCTTTAGCCAAATTAAATAGAATGAAAAAATGTCTTTAAAAACTTTAACTTGTGTACTGGCCTAATTTAATATGTATTTTCCTAAACAAGTTCAAGACAAGAAACAAGAATTAGTGAATCCTATATTCCAAAATTCCCTATATGACTTATATACATAAGTATATATATATATATATATATATATATACATAATATGACTTAAAATACATCTACATACAACTTTTACTTATTAGCTACTGGTCATTATCAAAACTCCTATTTTTCTAAAATATCCCAAAAAGGGTTAATATTACTAGTTAAGATTTATAGTTCTGCCTCAGTACTACTGGCCTCTGATGAAGGTTGTGTTCATAAAAGTTAGTTAATCTGCAATACACTGGTTCACAGTATAATTTTGCATAGGGTATAAAATACTACTAACAACCTGATAAGTTCTGATACTCATTCCTCTGTACCTCAATAAACCTTTGTTCTATTAAGATGCACAATGTCTGCTTTAATCAATAGGTCTAGGTCCTTTATCAGTTGCAAACACAATGAAGTGTACAGTATTGGAAATACATCTTTACCACAATACTCTCAAATATGCTATTTCTTTTTAATGTGTGTTTAGAAATCAAGAGACAGGCTTGATATTTAAATCTAGGATGAAAACCTATTTTTAATCATGCGTTTATTAAAAATAGTGGTCTGCTTGCTCTCCCCTTTTGTTAAAATGCGATTGCTGGACTTGCAGGAGTTCACAGATTCAACTAAATCACATTTTATCTTTTAATGTTTAGATAAGAGCAGAACTTAGAGACTAATTCATACTTGAAAAATTGTATATACAATCGACTTATTTTTTTATAAAGCTGCATTGAGACAATGTATAATAAAAGCACTATACAAATACAAGTTGTATTTAAATTGAATTTAACTAACTGGAGCATTCTTTGATGGCTGGTCCTGCTGTGGCTCCTTTTTCCCCTTCAAACCTGACTGATTCATCCTGATGTTCTACATAGTTTTAGTTCTTCTGCATTTTTGACTATCTGCTTTTGTGGATGGTCCAATATTACCATAGATCTCACCTGGATTAGATTTGTAGAGTACATACCAAAAAATTGCTGCTGCATTAATAAAGACTGTGCTGTGATAATTCCAGAGCGCTCATTCACAATTGTTCAAATTGAACAATTGTTTTTAGGGATTTTTATTTTATCTTATTTTGGCAAAATGGATTTTTGACAATGACTATTCTAGTTTTAAAGTTTATTAGTTTTTTAGTTTATGAGTGACTATATACATATATAAAAAAAGTAATTTTCAGCATAATGTAGGTTTAGTATATACAATACATAATTAAAAAAAACTAAATTTTCTTACCCCCAATACGCATCGCCTCAACTCGCTCTTTCATTACATTATATTGGGCATCCAATCCATCAGTGAGGTGAATAACAATCTTAGCAGGCAAATAATAAGAACAGTAAATTTATGTTAGTTCTCATATCAAAATTCCCCAACACTACATAGCAGTGTATTTACTTAAAATATATTTGATTTTTACAAAACAAATTGTAAGCTTACAGCAATTAAATTCAAAAACATATGCATGTATACCTTAACCCTGTCTGCAGGACGGTTCTTGAGCCTTGCAGCATATGCATCAATAGTCTTTCCATTCAATATGTAGGGTCCTCGGCTCTGTAGAGACCTGAAGGCTTCATTGAGCTTTGTGTGGCTATCTGTAAATTCAAGATGAACAGGCTCCTGTGCAGAGTCCAATGCTGATATTCCCATCTGCACTGATGGAACCTGACCAGAAGTGCAGCTAATGGCTTCCATTTGGGTAATTTGCTGCAGAATGTGAGACATCTTGATTTCTAATGATTTCTGAGTAGCAAAGATGTTCTGAGCAGACACATCAAAGCCCAGAAGAACATCCAGGTTGCAAGCTAGCATTGTTGGAAAAGTTTTTTCATTACTAAATTTATGATGAAATACTTATTGAGAAAATTTAATGTAAGCAAGTGTAAATTTATATGTTTTCATTGTGTCTCACCTTTTGTTACAGTTTTATCACCTGTACAGAGTTTTCCCATAACATCATCTACAAGAGTATCCAAAATCCGCTCATTCAACTCGGATAGCTCTTGGTAGGTACTGGCCCGGGCCACAGTGGTGGGCTCACTGCCCAAGTCATTTATCTCATTCTCATTGTCACCCACACCAATGGCATACACACGTACACCAGTACTTTTAAGGGCTAATGCTGCAGATTTACTATCATCTTGTGAACGTCCACCTGTCAGCAGCATCAGGATCTGGGGAATTCCCTCCTCCTTCCGGCTACCTCTCTCCTTCACAAAGTGTTTTTGCTGAACATGCCTAATGGCATTTCCTGTATTGATTTTCCAACCACCCTTGTATTCAGTTTTGGTAATTGCCTCCAAAATGTCATCCTTGTTGTTATATGTATTAAAGTAGAAAACATCTGTCACATCTGTGGCATAGTGAGCCAGCCCGATCTGAAGGTTGTCACTCTCTGTGACAAAAAGGTCAATAAGCTCTCTGATAAATTCCATGGCCACATTAAAATTATTTTTCCCAAGGTTCATTGAACCATCAACCAAAAAAACAATGTCAGCAATCTTGGGCATTGGAACAGAAGCTACAGAAAGATGTGAGAGAACAAACCAATGTTATACATTGTTGTAAATTGAATATTGTTAGTAACAAAATTTTAAAAACAGTTGTACTTACATGTAGGGGGTGCAGGGGTTACAATCTCAACTGTTCCACTGAGTCTCGCAAGAAATTGGCTCTCTATATTTTGCAGTGCTGGGAAAGTTGCCACTTGGAAGACATCTTCTGGGGTGGTTGCAATCTCCCCGAGTTGCCTTGAATCTGCTGCCCCAGCACCAATTCCAATACAATTCACCTGAGATCTCTTAAGAACTGATCCATAATTAGAGACATCAGAGGTAGATCTTCCACCTGTGAGTACCACCAAATGTTGAGAGGCTTTGTCCAGCCGAGCTCCTGCAGACTCCTTTAGTTCATTATCAATCACATACTGAATAGCCTCTGCTAAGTTTCCACCACGACCTTTCATTTGACGCAATCTTTTAATAGATGAAATTACTGCCTTCTTGTTGCCATGGGATATAAGAGAGAACTCAGTCTTAGGTCTCTCTGCATACTGTACCACAGCCACACGCACTTGGTCAGGGTGTACACTGAGTTGTTGAACAATCTTCAGGATAAAGTCACGGATGTGAGCAATTCCGTCTGGACCAACATTATCAGAACCATCAATAAGGAAAACAATGTCCTTTTTTCCAAGATTTAGTCCTAAAGAAAAGCAAGCACTTGAGTACAACAAACCTTTACAGAATTTACATTTATACAAGAATACAGGTGGTTATGTTCCTAAACCACCCACGATAAACTCGATAAACAAATGCCACATCAAATATGCTATTTTATGTATATAGTACTGTACTGTATTAAAATTCTACTTTATTTTATAATGAATAATTATATTTTTATTAATAAATTTCATTATTTTAACATAAAACTCAACATAACATTTTAACATAACATTAAACAATTCCCTATACGTTTTCTGGTCTATCGTGCTATCCTTAAGAGACCGGTATAATCAGCTAAACAAATTAATTATGTAGTAAATGCAACTATCCACGATAAACCAGGGGATTAGTGTAGCAGCTATTGATTTCGGCTTAGTAAAAGTAACAGAAAAATAATTCTCATGCAGATATCTTGCTTTTTGTTATTTTGCTCGTCTGTTATGCTAAAAACTTATTTATAGTTCAATTAAATACTCATGTTGCATATAAAAAACACTGATGTACCTATATCCATTGTTTCAATAGCTTCTTCAATCTCTTTAGTAGTCAAGGTTTTAATGGAAGTTAAAAGTTGCTGTTCAACTCCTGGTTTCTGTTGGAAGTCTCTAATGATATGTGCTTGTTCTGGCCTTAAAGAAATCAGTTTCAGCTCTTCAGAATCAGCATTTTCTGACCCAACAGCCAAAGGAGCCACATAACTCAACTTCAACTGGTTAGCAGGACCAGACACATCATCATTAGATTTTCCTCCAGTCATTAAGATGAGAAACTGTGGAACACCATCTTCAATTCGGCTGCCAGCTGATCTCTGGTAGATGTTTTTTGAGACCCAGCTCAGTGCTTGGCCAGTATTAAGTATTCTGCCACCTTTACTTCTCATTCTTCTGACTGACTGGCGAACCTCATCCTTGGTTGAGCGCTCATTGAGGAGGAATTCCAGTTTGGGGTCTTCACTGTACTGTACTACTGAAACCCTCACTTTGTCCAACCCAACATCTAGCTTCTCCACAATGTTCAGAATAGTGTCTTGAATAGCAGGGAAATCTCTCTGCATCATAGTTGTTCCATCAATGAGGAAGACCACATCCTTCTTTTCATTGGTTGATACTGTTGTTACTATTTTTGAGAAACACAAGACAAACACTTATGGCATAAAATTCCTTTTTGACATATTAAAAAATTACATATTAATTTATTCGTTACATTTGACACATCTTATTGAAATAACACATTTACATTAGCAGGTAAATTGTTTAATGTTTAAAAACAGTTATTAACCCAAGCTAGGATGATTATATCAAGACAATTTATGTCATAGTTTGCATACAGCAGTTATGCTATATACACAAAGTGTGCCACAGGCTCACACTTGTAAAGATAAACTATATGTTGTAACAGAAGATTTCATAGCAATCCACATGCTTAATAAATACAGTGCAAATAATAAAATATTCACATAGAACAATAATGGCATCATTACCTGTGTGATAAACAGGTATCAGTGTCCTCAATTTGTCATCAGTCAACTCTTCAAGGGTATTAATGAACTGCTCTTTCACAGTATAAAGGCCGGGCAAATCTTCCACTTCGTAAGCAAATGTGGGCACATAGGAGATTAACCGAAGCTCTTGAAGACCAGTATCTCTTGTCCCGATACTGAAAGTTACAATTCCTAACTCTTTCAATGTATTTACTGATGCTGCTACATTATCCGTTGCTTTTCCTCCTGAGATTGCTATAAGAAATTGCGGGACATCCTCCTGCCTCCTGCTCCCACGAGTTGAATCAAGGACATTAAGACGGACAAAATCTATGGCCCTACCCAAGTTTCGTTTTTTGCCTCCCTGTTGTCTGATGTTTGTGATTGCATTTAAGACCTCCTCTTTTGTCTTGTGGGAATCGAGGTGCATATCCACATGTGGATTGTCTCCATACTGCACTACGCTTACTCTAATTGCATTTTCACCTATATTTAGTTGGTCTACAAATCCACGAATAAATTCCTGAATAATGGGAAAATCTCTACCAACACCTTCAGATCCATCAATCAAAAAAATGATATCCTTCTTAGGACCATAAGATATTCCTGGGGAAAAAAAAAACAGGAAAAAATACAAAATATCAGTGATTTTTCTTAATTTTCATTCAGTTTATATACAGATCTGGTTCACACCCCAATAATGGTCAGATTATTCTGTATAATACTCTTGACACCTTTGTTTTGCTGCTGTTGAAGCCATCCTGCAACAAGGTAAAATTTTATATAATTGTTCATTGACCAGGCATAACATTATAACATTATGACCACTGAAGTGAACTGACCACTGATTATCTCTTCCTTATTATTCCTTCCCATTTTGACAAAATGACAAAGTTGATGAGTAAAAAGCAGGTAAAATGGGCAAGCACAAGGGTTTGAGTGAGTTTGACAAGGGCCAAATTGTGATGGCTAGACAAATGGGTTAGAGCATCTCCAAAACTGCAGCTCTTGTAGGGTGCAATGGTCAGTATCTATCAAAAGTGGGAGCGAAGGCTGGCCAACATGGCCAGTTAATACTGTTAATGCTCGAAAGGTCAGGACTGTTTTGGCAGCAAAAGTAGCACCGACACAATATTAGACAGGTGGTCAGTATGTTATGCGAGATCGATGTATATTTTATTGGTAAAAAGTACTGAACAGGAAAAGTGGTCCAGAAGAATTTCCAAAATATTAGATGTGCCATGGAATACCATCAGCTATCATCAAGATGTGGAGAAACTTGGGCACCACAGTAACAACACGAAGAACAGGACCTTCCTTCAAAATTGATTTATAAACCTACTGAAACTTTTAGGAAGCTGCAGGAATATGGAAAATAAAAAACATTTCCGGCATGGTACAATCTCTTGTAAGTTTCAAAGGGATATGATGGCTAGATTCAAGCACTCTCTCTCCAGAGAAAAAAAAAAAAAAAAAAAAAAAAAAAAAAAAAAAAAAATATATATATATATATATATATATATATATATATATATATACATATACATATATATATATATATATATATATATATATATATATATATATATATATATACATATACATATATACATATATATTTATATATATAAAATATGTATTATATATTTATATATATATGTACATATATATAAAATGAAAATGGTCTGCTCTAATGAGAAGGCATGGACGTAAACAAATGACTTCATCATCCTGCACAATAAAGACCAAAACACAATGCACAAATCATATTCAGAAAAGGAATCACTTCAAGAGATTATGATAAATATTTTGGAATGGGCAAAAGCACTGTTAATCATCATACAATTTGAATAATCTGGAGATGTTAAACTAAAGTTGATAGATATGTTGCAAAAAGACAGAGTGCTGCACACCTACAAAAAGGACACACCTACAAAAAGGAAAATCATTTTGATATGTAGTTTAAATAAATATATAGATTGTAGGTTGCTATTTAACATTGAAAGTGGATGCAAAATGATTAGTACAGCCGTAAAAAAAACAACAGAATCAGATTATATTACTGATTAGTACTGGACATGTGAATAATATAATGTTTCCAATCAAAACATAAAAACTGTATAAAAAAATTATTTAAAAAATATTTGATGACAGCCTATGACAGGTACTGAATTCTGACATTTAATTTAACACACATAGACTTTATTTATTTAATTTGGATAATAGTAAATATGACATTTCTTAAATGAGACAATGCAAAAAAAAAAAAAAAGTTTAACTAAGATCACATGTGTCTGTAAAAATATTTAATACAAAAAGAAAGAAATAAAGAAAAGTGATAAAGAAAGAAAAACTTAGGTATGTGTCTCTGGAGTCATTTTAAACGCTGCTGTTAAAGTTTGTCTTACCTATAACCGTAGGCATCACTGGCTTTATGTCCAGAAGTGCACTGCTAAGAGAGGAGTAAAATTGCTGCTGGACATTGGCTAGGTCAGAGAGCTCAGAAACAGTGTGAGCATATGAAGGACCATTTGCAATTCTCTGAATTTCACTGCTCAATTTCTTGGGGCCAACACCAAAAATTAACACTCCAATCTCTTTGAGGGCAGAGGCAGGTTGATTAACATTATCTGTTGACCTTGATGCCCTGAGCAGTATGAGAATATTAGGCACACCGTGCTGACGTCTACTGCCAGCAGAGGCAGTGAAGACATTTTCTCTCACATATTGGAGAGCTGAGCCTGTGTTGACATGCCTTCCACCTTTTTGCTTTACGGTGCTGATAGCATTGAGGATTTCCTCTTTTGTTGAATACGTATTCAGATAAAAATGCACCTCAGCATTTGTACTGTACTGTACCACTGAAACACGGTCCATGCTGTCCCCAATGTTAAATGTTTCCACTAATCTTTGTACAAAGTTAAGCATGGCAGGGAATCCATTCCTTGCCCCGTCTGACCCATCCAGCAGGAAAACAACATCCTTTCTAGAAACCCCATAATCAACTAAGAAAGAAACAAAACCATTAACACTACAAATAGTTTGGCATATACGGACATTTTCAGTAAGTAATATAACGATTAACTTTTTTTTTTTAAATGTCAGATATGTTATTGAAGATGACACACAATTTAATAATAAACACATTTGTGGAAATTAAAGTAATCAATTGGTTTTACACAGTCATACCAAGAGAAGGTGGAAAGGATGGAGTGAGGGGAACTGCCAGAGTGTCTATAGAAGCCAGAAATTGTTCCTGGACATTTTGGAGATCAGTGAAATCTGACACAGTCAGAGAGAATCTGGGGTCAAATGAAATTCGCTCGAGCTCATTGCTATCAGAGTCCCTTGATCCTATCGTAAAAATCATGATACCCAAATCCTTCATTGCCGCAGCTGGGATATCGACATTGTCAGAAGACCTTTCGGCACTCAACAGGATCAGCATCTGTGGCACACCCTCCAGACGTCTGCTACCCGAGGAGGTAGTAAATACGTTGTCTCTGACATATTGAAGAGCTGCCCCAATGTTTATTGGGCTTCCACCTTTGTGCCTCAAAGCACTGACTGTGCCAAGAACATCCTCCTTTGTCGTGTATGTCTTAAGATAGAAATGGACATCAGCATCTCTGCTGAACTGGACTACAGACACACGGTCTTTGTTCTCGCCCACGTTCAAACTCCCCACCATGTGCTGGACAAAGTCTTTCATTGCTGCGAACCCATTTCTATTGCTGTCCGACCCATCCAGCAAGAACACAACATCTCTCCTCGGTACATGGGTCTCAACTAGGGGTAATTACGGAAGAAAAATACAGAACGTTGTAAACAAGGTCGCAATAGACTTCTTGTGCTGAGCAACAGCCTGCCATGAGCTGCACAGATTTTACTGCCTGCTCTACATGTCTCATAAAAATTTGGAATAACTTTGGGTTAAATATAGACCTAGAAAGATTTTCTTACCTCTTGTGGTTGGAGATTTACTTGCGACTCCTACAAGTCCAGTGTTAATGATGGAGAGAAGCTGCTCTTGTACATTGGGGAGATAAGTAAAGTCTGTCACTGAGAGTGTGGCACTAGGGTCATTTGAGATCTTTTGCAATTCATCGGTATCTGAGCCTACCAATCCCACAGAAAAGATCAAGATTCCAAGCTCTTTCAGGGAAGAGGCTGGTACGTCAACGTTATCAAGTGACCTTCCTCCACTCAACAAAATCAAGACCTGAGGAACACCCTGTAAACGTCTGCTTCCAGAAGACGCAGTGAAAACATTGTCCCTTACGTACTGGAGAGCCATTCCTGTGTTGAGAGGTCTCCCTCCTTTAAGTCTCAGACCTCTAATGGCGTCGACAACGCTCTCCTTTGTTGTGTATGTATTGAGATAGAAATGCACCTCTGGATCTCTGCTGTATTGGACTACAGAGACGCGGTCTCTTCCATCTGACACATGCAACCTGTCCGCAAAGTTTTGAACAAAATCGCGAATTGCTGGAAAATAACTCCTTGTGCCATCTGAACCATCGAGAAGGAATACGACATCTCTCCCCTCAAGCCTTTGGTCAACTACAGAGAGTGAAATATAAAACATTTCATATCAACCCCCTCTTGGACAATTTTCAAAGTAGCCCTCTATCCCATTCAAAGTCTGTACTGTAAGATAGTTGAACGTCTTATCTTTCTTTTTATGCTTTTCAACCACTTTGGTGGTCGTAGCTTGGTGGCCATGCAAGATAGCTGAGACCTGATCGCAAGGGATTTGCACAAAACTGCATTTTGGATAGAATTGCAGACATGGCCTCTAAGATTTAGGCTGTAGGTGATAGCAACTTTGTCAACAAAACTGGGATAATCTTAGAATTGACTAAATCAGGCTACAACTGTGACAAAGCATCTGTACAATTACTTCATGTGTGATAGATAATTGAACTAACTAATATGGTATGATGGAATTCCATAAATGATTGTGCAGTCAGAGTGATCGCTGCTGTTAAAGTTTGTCTTACCTATAACCGTAGGCATCACTGGCTTTATGTCCAGAAGTGCACTGCTAAGAGAGGAATAAAATTGCTGCTGGACATTGGCTAGGTCAGAGAGCTCAGAAACAGTGTGAGCATATGAAGGACCATTTGCAATTCTCTGAATTTCACTGCTCAAATTTCTGGTTCCAACACCAAAAATTAACACTCCAATCTCTTTGAGGGCAGAGGCAGGTTGATCAACATCATCTGTTGACCTTGATGCCCTAAGCAGTATGAGAATATTAGGCACACCGTGCTGACGTCTACTGCCAGCAGAGGCAGTGAAGATATTTTCTCTCACATATTGGAGAGCTGAGCCTGTGTTGACCCGTCTCCCACCTTTGTGCTTTACGGTGCTGATAGCATTGAGGATTTCCTCTTTTGTTGAATACGTATTCAGATAAAAATGCACCTCAGCATTTGTACTGTACTGTACCACTGAAACACGGTCCATGCTGTCCCCAATGTTAAATGTTTCCACTAATCTTTGTACAAAGTTAAGCATGGCAGGGAATCCATTCCTTGCCCCGTCTGACCCATCCAGCAGGAAAACAACATCCTTTCTAGAAACCCCATAATCAACTAAGAAAGAAACAAAACCATTAACACTACAAATAGTTTGGCATATATGGACATTTTCAGTAAGTAATATAACGATTAACTTTTTTTTTTTAAATGTCAGATATGTTATTGAAGATGACACACAATTTGATAATAAACACATTTGTGGAAATTAAAGTAATCAATTGGTTTTACACAGTCATACCAAGAGAAGGTGGGAAGGATGGAGTGAGGGGAACTGCCAGAGTGTCTATAGAAGCCAGAAATTGTTCCTGGACATTTTGGAGATCAGTGAAATCTGACACAGTCAGAGAGAATCTGGGGTCAAATGAAATTCGCTCGAGCTCATTGCTATCAGAGTCCCTTGATCCTATCGTAAAAATCATGATACCCAAATCCTTCATTGCCGCAGCTGGGATATCGACATTGTCAGAAGACCTTTCGGCACTCAACAGGATCAGCATCTGTGGCACACCCTCCAGACGTCTGCTACCCGAGGAGGTAGTAAATACGTTGTCTCTGACATATTGAAGAGCTGCCCCAATGTTTATTGGGCTTCCACCTTTGTGCCTCAAAGCACTGACTGTGCCAAGAACATCCTCCTTTGTCGTGTATGTCTTAAGATAGAAATGGACATCAGCATCTCTGCTGAACTGGACTACAGACACACGGTCTTTGTTCTCGCCCACGTTCAAACTCCCCACCATGTGCTGGACAAAGTCTTTCATTGCTGCGAACCCATTTCTATTGCTGTCCGACCCATCCAGCAAGAACACAACATCTCTCCTCGGTACATGGGTCTCAACTAGGGGTAATTACGGAAGAAAAATACAGAACGTTGTAAACAAGGTCGCAATAGACTTCTTGTGCTAAGCAACAGCCTGCCATGAGCTGCACAGATTTTACTGCCTGCTCTACATGTCTCATAAAAATTTGGAATAACTTTGGGTTAAATATAGACCTAGAAAGATTTTCTTACCTCTTGTGGTTGGAGATTTACTTGCGACTCCTACAAGTCCAGTGTTAATGATGGAGAGAAGCTGCTCTTGTACATTGGGGAGATAAGTAAAGTCTGTCACTGAGAGTGTGGCACTAGGGTCATTTGAGATCTTTTGCAATTCATCGGTATCTGAGCCTACCAATCCCACAGAAAAGATCAAGATTCCAAGCTCTTTCAGGGAAGAGGCTGGTACGTCAACGTTATCAAGTGACCTTCCTCCACTCAACAAAATCAAGACCTGAGGAACACCCTGTAAACGTCTGCTTCCAGAAGACGCAGTGAAAACATTGTCCCTTACGTACTGGAGAGCCATTCCTGTGTTGAGAGGTCTCCCTCCTTTAAGTCTCAGACCTCTAATGGCGTCGACAACGCTCTCCTTTGTTGTGTATGTATTGAGATAGAAATGCACCTCTGGATCTCTGCTGTATTGGACTACAGAGACGCGGTCTCTTCCATCTGACACATGCAACCTGTCCGCAAAGTTTTGAACAAAATCGCGAATTGCTGGAAAATAACTGCTTGTGCCATCTGAACCATCGAGAAGGAATACGACATCTCTCCCCTCAAGCCTTTGGTCAACTACAGAGAGTGAAATATAAAACATTTCATATCAACCCCCTCTTGGACAATTTTCAAAGTAGCCCTCTATCCCATTCAAAGTCTGTACTGTAAGATAGTTGAACGTCTTATCTTTCTTTTTATGCTTTTCAACCACTTTGGTGGTCGTAGCTTGGTGGCCATGCAAGATAGCTGAGACCTGATCGCAAGGGATTTGCACAAAACTGCATTTTGGATAGAATTGCAGACATGGCCTCTAAGATTTAGGCTGTAGGTGATAGCAACTTTGTCAACAAAACTGGGATAATCTTAGAATTGACTAAATCAGGCTACAACTGTGACAAAGCATCTGTACAATTACTTCATGTGTGATAGATAATTGAACTAACTAATATGGTATGATGGAATTCCATAAATGATTGTGCAGTCAGAGTGATCGCTGCTGTTAAAGTTTGTCTTACCTATAACCGTAGGCATCACTGGCTTTATGTCCAGAAGTGCACTGCTAAGAGAGGAATAAAATTGCTGCTGGACATTGGCTAGGTCAGAGAGCTCAGAAACAGTGTGAGCATATGAAGGACCATTTGCAATTCTCTGAATTTCACTGCTCAAATTTCTGGTTCCAACACCAAAAATTAACACTCCAATCTCTTTGAGGGCAGAGGCAGGTTGATCAACATCATCTGTTGACCTTGATGCCCTAAGCAGTATGAGAATATTAGGCACACCGTGCTGACGTCTACTGCCAGCAGAGGCAGTGAAGAATTTTCTCTCACATATTGGAGAGCTGAGCCTGTGTTGACCCGTCTCCCACCTTTGTGCTTTACGGTGCTGATAGCATTGAGATTTCCTCTTTTGTTGAATACGTATTCAGATAAAAATGCACCTCAGCATTTGTACTGTACTGTACCACTGAAACACGGTCCATGCTGTCCCCAATGTTAAATGTTTCCACCAATCTTTGTACAAAGTTAAGCATGGCAGGGAATCCATTCCTTGCCCCGTCTGACCCATCCAGCAGGAAAACAACATCCTTTCTAGAAACCCCATAATCAACTAAGAAAGAAACAAAACCATTAACACTACAAATAGTTTGGCATATATGGACATTTTCAGTAAGTAATATAACGATTAACTTTTTTTTTTTTAATGTCAGATATGTTATTGAAGATGACACAATTTGATAATAAACACATTTGTGGAAATTAAAGTAATCAATTGGTTTTACACAGTCATACCAAGAGAAGGTGGGAAGGATGGAGTGAGGGGAACTGCCAGAGTGTCTATAGAAGCCAGAAATTGTTCCTGGACATTTTGGAGATCAGTGAAATCTGACACAGTCAGAGAGAATCTGGGGTCAAATGAAATTCGCTCGAGCTCATTGCTATCAGAGTCCCTTGATCCTATCGTAAAAATCATGATACCCAAATCCTTCAGTGCCGCAGCTGGGATATCGACATTGTCAGAAGACCTTTCGGCACTCAACAGGATCAGCATCTGTGGCACACCCTCCAGACGTCTGCTACCCGAGGAGGTAGTAAATACGTTGTCTCTGACATATTGAAGAGCTGCCCCAATGTTTATTGGGCTTCCACCTTTGTGCCTCAAAGCACTGACTGTGCCAAGAACATCCTCCTTTGTCGTGTATGTCTTAAGATAGAAATGGACATCAGCATCTCTGCTGAACTGGACTACAGACACACGGTCTTTGTTCTCGCCCACGTTCAAACTCCCCACCATGTGCTGGACAAAGTCTTTCATTGCTGCGAACCCATTTCTATTGCTGTCCGACCCATCCAGCAAGAACACAACATCTCTCCTCGGTACATGGGTCTCAACTAGGGGTAATTACGGAAGAAAAATACAGAACGTTGTAAACAAGGTCGCAATAGACTTCTTGTGCTAAGCAACAGCCTGCCATGAGCTGCACAGATTTTACTGCCTGCTCTACATGTCTCATAAAAATTTGGAATAACTTTGGGTTAAATATAGACCTAGAAAGATTTTCTTACCTCTTGTGGTTGGAGATTTACTTGCGACTCCTACAAGTCCAGTGTTAATGATGGAGAGAAGCTGCTCTTGTACATTGGGGAGATAAGTAAAGTCTGTCACTGAGAGTGTGGCACTAGGGTCATTTGAGATCTTTTGCAATTCATCGGTATCTGAGCCTACCAATCCCACAGAAAAGATCAAGATTCCAAGCTCTTTCAGGGAAGAGGCTGGTACGTCAACGTTATCAAGTGACCTTCCTCCACTCAACAAAATCAAGACCTGAGGAACACCCTGTAAACGTCTGCTTCCAGAAGACGCAGTGAAAACATTGTCCCTTACGTACTGGAGAGCCATTCCTGTGTTGAGAGGTCTCCCTCCTTTAAGTCTCAGACCTCTAATGGCGTCGACAACGCTCTCCTTTGTTGTGTATGTATTGAGATAGAAATGCACCTCTGGATCTCTGCTGTATTGGACTACAGAGACGCGGTCTCTTCCATCTGACACATGCAACCTGTCCGCAAAGTTTTGAACAAAATCGCGAATTGCTGGAAAATAACTGCTTGTGCCATCTGAACCATCGAGAAGGAATACGACATCTCTCCCCTCAAGCCTTTGGTCAACTACAGAGAGTGAAATATAAAACATTTCATATCAACCCCCTCTTGGACAATTTTCAAAGTAGCCCTCTATCCCATTCAAAGTCTGTACTGTAAGATAGTTGAACGTCTTATCTTTCTTTTTATGCTTTTCAACCACTTTGGTGGTCGTAGCTTGGTGGCCATGCAAGATAGCTGAGACCTGATCGCAAGGGATTTGCACAAAACTGCATTTTGGTTAGAATTGCAGACATGGCCTCTAAGATTTAGGCTGTAGGTGATAGCAACTTTGTCAACCAAACTGGGATAATCTTAGAATTGACTAAATCAGGCTACAACTGTGACAAAGCATCTGTAAAATTACTTCATGTGTGATAGATAATTGAACTAACTAATATGGTATGATGGAATTCCATAAATGATTGTGCAGTCAGAGTGATCGCTGCTGTTAAAGTTTGTCTTACCTATAACCGTAGGCATCACTGGCTTTATGTCCAGAAGTGCACTGCTAAGAGAGGAATAAAATTGCTGCTGGACATTGGCTAGGTCAGAGAGCTCAGAAACAGTGTGAGCATATGAAGGACCATTTGCAATTCTCTGAATTTCACTGCTCAAATTTCTGGTTCCAACACCAAAAATTAACACTCCAATCTCTTTGAGGGCAGAGGCAGGTTGATCAACATCATCTGTTGACCTTGATGCCCTAAGCAGTATGAGAATATTAGGCACACCGTGCTGACGTCTACTGCCAGCAGAGGCAGTGAAGACATTTTCTCTCACATATTGGAGAGCTGAGCCTGTGTTGACCCGTCTCCCACCTTTGTGCTTTACGGTGCTGATAGCATTGATGATTTCCTCTTTTGTTGAATACGTATTCAGATAGAAATGCACCTCAGCATTTGTACTGTACTGTACCACTGAAACACGGTCCATGCTGTCCCCAATGTTAAATGTTTCCACCAATCTTTGTACAAAGTTAAGCATGGCAGGGAATCCATTCCTTGCCCCGTCTGACCCATCCAGCAGGAAAACAACATCCTTTCTAGAAACCCCATTATCAACTAAGAAAGAAACAAAACCATTAACACTACAAATAGTTTGGCATATATGGACATTTTCAGTAAGTAATATAACGATTAACTTTTTTTTTTTTTAATGTCAGATATGTTTTTGAAGATGACACAATTTGATAATAAACACATTTGTGGAAATTAAAGTAATCAATTGGTTTTACACAGTCATACCAAGAGAAGGTGGGAAGGATGGAGTGAGGGGAACTGCCAGAGTGTCTATAGAAGCCAGAAATTGTTCCTGGACATTTTGGAGATCAGTGAAATCTGACACAGTCAGAGAGAATCTGGGGTCAAATGAAATTCGCTCGAGCTCATTGCTATCAGAGTCCCTTGATCCTATCGTAAAAATCATGATACCCAAATCCTTCAGTGCCGCAGCTGGGATATCGACATTGTCAGAAGACCTTTCGGCACTCAACAGGATCAGCATCTGTGGCACACCCTCCAGACGTCTGCTACCCGAGGAGGTAGTAAATACGTTGTCTCTGACATATTGAAGAGCTGCCCCAATGTTTATTGGGCTTCCACCTTTGTGCCTCAAAGCACTGACTGTGCCAAGAACATCCTCCTTTGTCGTGTATGTCTTAAGATAGAAATGGACATCAGCATCTCTGCTGAACTGGACTACAGACACACGGTCTTTGTTCTCGCCCACGTTCAAACTCCCCACCATGTGCTGGACAAAGTCTTTCATTGCTGCGAACCCATTTCTATTGCTGTCCGACCCATCCAGCAAGAACACAACATCTCTCCTCGGTACATGGGTCTCAACTAGGGGTAATTACGGAAGAAAAATACAGAACGTTGTAAACAAGGTCGCAATAGACTTCTTGTGCTAAGCAACAGCCTGCCATGAGCTGCACAGATTTTACTGCCTGCTCTACATGTCTCATAAAAATTTGGAATAACTTTGGGTTAAATATAGACCTAGAAAGATTTTCTTACCTCTTGTGGTTGGAGATTTACTTGCGACTCCTACAAGTCCAGTGTTAATGATGGAGAGAAGCTGCTCTTGTACATTGGGGAGATAAGTAAAGTCTGTCACTGAGAGTGTGGCACTAGGGTCATTTGAGATCTTTTGCAATTCATCGGTATCTGAGCCTACCAATCCCACAGAAAAGATCAAGATTCCAAGCTCTTTCAGGGAAGAGGCTGGTACGTCAACGTTATCAAGTGACCTTCCTCCACTCAACAAAATCAAGACCTGAGGAACACCCTGTAAACGTCTGCTTCCAGAAGACGCAGTGAAAACATTGTCCCTTACGTACTGGAGAGCCATTCCTGTGTTAGAGGTCTCCCTCCTTTAAGTCTCAGACCTCTAATGGCGTCGACAACGCTCTCCTTTGTTGTGTATGTATTGAGATAGAAATGCACCTCTGGATCTCTGCTGTATTGGACTACAGAGACGCGGTCTCTTCCATCTGACACATGCAACCTGTCCGCAAAGTTTTGAACAAAATCGCGAATTGCTGGAAAATAACTCCTTGTGCCATCTGAACCATCGAGAAGGAATACGACATCTCTCCCCTCAAGCCTTTGGTCAACTACAGAGAGTGAAATATAAAACATTTCATATCAACCCCCTCTTGGACAATTTTCAAAGTAGCCCTCTATCCCATTCAAAGTCTGTACTGTAAGATAGTTGAACGTCTTATCTTTCTTTTTATGCTTTTCAACCACTTTGGTGGTCGTAGCTTGGTGGCCATGCAAGATAGCTGAGACCTGATCGCAAGGGATTTGCACAAAACTGCATTTTGGTTAGAATTGCAGACATGGCCTGTAAGATTTAGGCTGTAGGTGATAGCAACTTTGTCAACCAAACTGGGATAATCTTAGAATTGACTAAATCAGGCTACAACTGTGACAAAGCATCTGTACAATTACTTCATGTGTGATAGATAATTGAACTAACTAATATGGTATGATGGAATTCCATAAATGATTGTGCAGTCAGAGTGATCGCTGCTGTTAAAGTTTGTCTTACCTATAACCGTAGGCATCACTGGCTTTATGTCCAGAAGTGCACTGCTAAGAGAGGAATAAAATTGCTGCTGGACATTGGCTAGGTCAGAGAGCTCAGAAACAGTGTGAGCATATGAAGGACCATTTGCAATTCTCTGAATTTCACTGCTCAAATTTCTGGTTCCAACACCAAAAATTAACACTCCAATCTCTTTGAGGGCAGAGGCAGGTTGATCAACATCATCTGTTGACCTTGATGCCCTAAGCAGTATGAGAATATTAGGCACACCGTGCTGACGTCTACTGCCAGCAGAGGCAGTGAAGATATTTTCTCTCACATATTGGAGAGCTGAGCCTGTGTTGACCCGTCTCCCACCTTTGTGCTTTACGGTGCTGATAGCATTGAGGATTTCCTCTTTTGTTGAATACGTATTCAGATAAAATGCACCTCAGCATTTGTACTGTACTGTACCACTGAAACACGGTCCATGCTGTCCCCAATGTTAAATGTTTCCACTAATCTTTGTACAAAGTTAAGCATGGCAGGGAATCCATTCCTTGCCCCGTCTGACCCATCCAGCAGGAAAACAACATCCTTTCTAGAAACCCCATTATCAACTAAGAAAGAAACAAAACCATTAACACTACAAATAGTTTGGCATATATGGACATTTTCAGTAAGTAATATAACGATTAACTTTTTTTTTTTAAATGTCAGATATGTTATTGAAGATGACACACAATTTGATAATAAACACATTTGTGGAAATTAAAGTAATCAATTGGTTTTACACAGTCATACCAAGAGAAGGTGGGAAGGATGGAGTGAGGGGAACTGCCAGAGTGTCTATAGAAGCCAGAAATTGTTCCTGGACATTTTGGAGATCAGTGAAATCTGACACAGTCAGAGAGAATCTGGGGTCAAATGAAATTCGCTCGAGCTCATTGCTATCAGAGTCCCTTGATCCTATCGTAAAAATCATGATACCCAAATCCTTCAGTGCCGCAGCTGGGATATCGACATTGTCAGAAGACCTTTCGGCACTCAACAGGATCAGCATCTGTGGCACACCCTCCAGACGTCTGCTACCCGAGGAGGTAGTAAATACGTTGTCTCTGACATATTGAAGAGCTGCCCCAATGTTTATTGGGCTTCCACCTTTGTGCCTCAAAGCACTGACTGTGCCAAGAACATCCTCCTTTGCCGTGTATGTCTTAAGATAGAAATGGACATCAGCATCTCTGCTGAACTGGACTACAGACACACGGTCTTTGTTCTCGCCCACGTTCAAACTCCCCACCATGTGCTGGACAAAGTCTTTCATTGCTGCGAACCCATTTCTATTGCTGTCCGACCCATCCAGCAAGAACACAACATCTCTCCTCGGTACATGGGTCTCAACTAGGGGTAATTACGGAAGAAAAATACAGAACGTTGTAAACAAGGTCGCAATAGACTTCTTGTGCTAAGCAACAGCCTGCCATGAGCTGCACAGATTTTACTGCCTGCTCTACATGTCTCATAAAAATTTGGAATAACTTTGGGTTAAATATAGACCTAGAAAGATTTTCTTACCTCTTGTGGTTGGAGATTTACTTGCGACTCCTACAAGTCCAGTGTTAATGATGGAGAGAAGCTGCTCTTGTACATTGGGGAGATAAGTAAAGTCTGTCACTGAGAGTGTGGCACTAGGGTCATTTGAGATCTTTTGCAATTCATCGGTATCTGAGCCTACCAATCCCACAGAAAAGATCAAGATTCCAAGCTCTTTCAGGGAAGAGGCTGGTACGTCAACGTTATCAAGTGACCTTCCTCCACTCAACAAAATCAAGACCTGAGGAACACCCTGTAAACGTCTGCTTCCAGAAGACGCAGTGAAAACATTGTCCCTTACGTACTGGAGAGCCATTCCTGTGTTGAGAGGTCTCCCTCCTTTAAGTCTCAGACCTCTAATGGCGTCGACAACGCTCTCCTTTGTTGTGTATGTATTGAGATAGAAATGCACCTCTGGATCTCTGCTGTATTGGACTACAGAGACGCGGTCTCTTCCATCTGACACATGCAACCTGTCCGCAAAGTTTTGAACAAAATCGCGAATTGCTGGAAAATAACTCCTTGTGCCATCTGAACCATCGAGAAGGAATACGACATCTCTCCCCTCAAGCCTTTGGTCAACTACAGAGAGTGAAATATAAAACATTTCATATCAACCCCCTCTTGGACAATTTTCAAAGTAGCCCTCTATCCCATTCAAAGTCTGTACTGTAAGATAGTTGAACGTCTTATCTTTCTTTTTATGCTTTTCAACCACTTTGGTGGTCGTAGCTTGGTGGCCATGCAAGATAGCTGAGACCTGATCGCAAGGGATTTGCACAAAACTGCATTTTGGTTAGAATTGCAGACATGGCCTCTAAGATTTAGGCTGTAGGTGATAGCAACTTTGTCAACCAAACTGGGATAATCTTAGAATTGACTAAATCAGGCTACAACTGTGACAAAGCATCTGTACAATTACTTCATGTGTGATAGATAATTGAACTAACTAATATGGTATGATGGAATTCCATAAATGATTGTGCAGTCAGAGTGATCGCTGCTGTTAAAGTTTGTCTTACCTATAACCGTAGGCATCACTGGCTTTATGTCCAGAAGTGCACTGCTAAGAGAGGAATAAAATTGCTGCTGGACATTGGCTAGGTCAGAGAGCTCAGAAACAGTGTGAGCATATGAAGGACCATTTGCAATTCTCTGAATTTCACTGCTCAAATTTCTGGTTCCAACACCAAAAATTAACACTCCAATCTCTTTGAGGGCAGAGGCAGGTTGATCAACATCATCTGTTGACCTTGATGCCCTAAGCAGTATGAGAATATTAGGCACACCGTGCTGACGTCTACTGCCAGCAGAGGCAGTGAAGATATTTTCTCTCACATATTGGAGAGCTGAGCCTGTGTTGACCCGTCTCCCACCTTTGTGCTTTACGGTGCTGATAGCATTGAGGATTTCCTCTTTTGTTGAATACGTATTCAGATAAAAATGCACCTCAGCATTTGTACTGTACTGTACCACTGAAACACGGTCCATGCTGTCCCCAATGTTAAATGTTTCCACTAATCTTTGTACAAAGTTAAGCATGGCAGGGAATCCATTCCTTGCCCCGTCTGACCCATCCAGCAGGAAAACAACATCCTTTTTAGAAACCCCATAATCAACTAAGAAAGAAACAAATCCATTAACACTACAAATAGTTTGGCATATACGGACATTTTCAGTAAGTAATATACCGATTAACTTTTTTTTTTTAATGTCAGATATGTTATTGAAGATGACACACAATTTGATAATAAACACATTTGTGGAAATTAAAGTAATCAATTGGTTTTACACAGTCATACCAAGAAAAGGTGGGAAGGATGGACTGAGGGGAACTGCCAGAGTGTCTATAGAAGTCAGAAATTGTTCCTGGACATTTTGGAGATCAGTGAAATCTGACACAGTCAGAGAGAATCTGGGGTCAAATGAAATTCGCTCGAGCTCATTGCTATCAGAGTCCCTTGATCCTATCGTAAAAATCATGATACCCAAATCCTTCAGTGCCGCAGCTGGGATATCGACATTGTCAGAAGACCTTTCGGCACTCAACAGGATCAGCATCTGTGGCACACCCTCCAGACGTCTGCTACCCGAAGAGGTAGTAAATACATTGTCTCTGACATATTGAAGAGCTGCCCCAATGTTTATTGGGCTTCCACCTTTGTGCCTCAAAGCCCTGACTGTGCCAAGAACATCCTCCTTTGTCGTGTATGTCTTAAGATAGAAATGGACATCAGCATCTCTGCTGAATTGGACTACAGACACACGGTCTTTGTTCTCGCCCACGTTCAAACTCCCCACCATGTGCTGGACAAAGTCTTTCATTGCTGCGAACCCATTTCTATTTCTGTCCGACCCATCCAACAAGAACACAACATCTCTCCTCGGTACATGGGTCTCAACTATGGATAATTACGGAAGAAAAATACAGAACATTATAAATGAGAGATTCAGTCTCTCTCTTCTGACACATGCACCATCTCCGCAATGTTTTGAACAAAATCACGCATTGCCGTAAAATAACTACTAGTGTCACCTGAACCATCCAGTAAACGTATTATATCATGCTTTACATTTATTATTTCTAGAACATGAATAGCAATAAGGAATTACAATAACAATATGGATTTATTTTTATATCTCCGCTTCTCAAGCAACAGTAAAGTAAATTTTTTAGCATTGAGATTACTCACCAATTTCTGATTCCTTTTTTGTTGTTCCTTTTGACCAGTCTTTTGTCAATGCCTCTATTACTTTCTCTTTTATACTGGGTAGGTGATTATAATCATTCACCGACAACGATGATATTTTAGCTGAAATCTTTTTTAGCTCCTGTGCATCTGAGTTTTGTATGCCTACTCCAATTATCAAGACTCCAGATTGTTTGAGAGCAGTAAGTGGCTCATCGATACTATCTTTTGATTTCCCCCCCACCAGGAGAATTAGTATTTGAGGGACTCCTTCATACTTTCTACTGCCCGAATTTGCAGCAAATATATGATCATAAACATACCAAAGAGCAGAACCTGTATTAAGGGGCCTTCCTCCTTTGTGTGTTAGACCCTTAACAGCATTCAATACATCTTCCTTTCTCAGAAATGAATTTAGATGAAAATTCGGAACCGCTATGTTGCTATACTGAATTATTGATATTCTGTTCTCATTTGGTCCAATAGTGAGATTTGCAATAATATTGTACAAAAAATCACGTAATTCTGGAAATCCTCTTCTAGTATTGTCTGAGCCATCCACAAGAAAAGCAATGTCTTTTTTCAGATCTTTACTTTGAAACTGATTTGCTGAGGAGTATAAAAGTATAGAAAAAAATATTATAATCCATTCATAAGGTTGATCAGCTACATTGATATGTACAAAGTATACAAATTCTCTCACTCTATTCCTTTCACCTACCACTTAATCTTGTTAAACTCACTCATTTATTAACTCTATCATGACCAGGGTTGCATTGGATCTGAAGCCTATTTTTGTGAGGCAAAAATTTACCCTGCACCCTGCCATGCACACAAATATTTACACAGAATTTTACATACGAGCATGATTTGGAACACCTACTGGCCTTGCAAAGAACGTTCACAAAAACCCCTATAAATAATATAAGCTCTAAACAAAATGTCTTTAAATAATGCATTCTTTTTAAATTGATCTTCTGTTCTTTCTGCCTATGACATCAATGTAGACTTCTTTTGATTTAGTTTCTATCATAAGGTTTGTAATCATATTTTGTTGAATATTTAAAAATTTCTGGAATTTAAGGACAGCATATGTGCATCATATCTTAGAGGAAATTAAGGCATTATTTCCTCAGGGAATTGTGCAAATCACTACTGCAACCTTTTGGAGGATGTGAACTATGTACAAAAAAATCTATGTGCTGTATTTATACAAGACATCTTACCCTCAAATGTTGTAAATTCCATTGAACTTCCTTTAACACCAGTGATAGAGGCAACTACTTGATAGATGTTTTCAAGGAAGTTAAAGTCTTGGATTGTGAAGGCATAGGTTGGGGTAGAAGACATTGTTTGCAATTCCAACGCATCAGCATTTCTTGTCCCAAAGGTAACCACTATGACATTACTTTCCCTTAATGCTTGTGAAGCACCTCTGATATCGTCATTTGATCGTCCACCAGAAAATACGTAAAGTATCTGACGTGCTCCCTCAAGATGTCTGCCTCCAGATGATGGAATGAATATATAATCTTTAATAAACTGGAGGGCAGCACCACTGTTCAGTGGCCTCCCTGCTTTGTGTTTAACAGATCGTACTGAATTCTGCACTTCGTTTTTGCTTGAGTATGAGTTGAGATAGAAATTGGCAGTAGCATCCCGACTGTACTGGACGAGGGCAACCCTGTCACCACTTTCTTCTACATTGAGATTTTCAACAATTGTTTGCACAAAGGCACGGATTGCCTCAAAGCCATTTTTAGTATCATTAGATCCATCCACAAGAAATACAACATCACTTTTTATATTGTCTAGAATAAGAGAATGACAAATTACACACTATGAATAATTACACTATAATGTACAAAAGAAGGTAAATGAAATAAATAAAACACTATCTCTTACCTAAAGCAGATGAAATGCTGGGTGCCACTTGTGTGTTTGAAACCTCTTTTATTAAAGACAAAACTTCCTCTTTAATTGTGAAAAGGCTATCAAAGTTAACAATAAAAACATGATTTGGTTGGTAAGATATTGTTTGTAGTTCCAGAGTATCTGCATTTGGTGAACCTATACTTAATGGAAAGACTCCAATTTCTTTTAGGGCTTCAACTGGACCTCTAATATCATCTCTAGACCTTCCAGCACTCAGCATAAGCAAAATCTGTGGAACACCCTCTAAACGTCTGCTCCCTGAAAGGGCTGAAAAGACGTTATCCTTTACATATTGCAAAGCTGCCCCAGTATAACGTAGTCCTCCACCTTTGTGGTGCAGGTGTTTTATACTGTCAAAAACTTCATCTTGTGTTGAGGAATGTGTATTCAAAAAGAAATCAACTGTTGCTTTGTCACTGTATTGCACCACAGAAATGCGATCTTTGCCTTGGCCCAATCTTAACCTTTCTGCCAAAAGCAGAATAAAATTTTTAATATGTGAGAAACTTTCCTTAGTGCTGTCAGAGCCATCGATTAAAAAAACAATATCTTTTTTTTTCCCATTTGCTGTAGAAGACAAAAAAATAAAGTCAATCCACACAAAACAATTGATTGAGAATTAGAATTGAAATTACACAATTATGCTTTCTATTATTTTCTATTTAGTGTGTGATAGTAAGGCTCATGGATATTCAGGGAAAATTCAGACCGTCAATTTTATAATGCATTAATGAAATGCATTACCCAAATTTCCTAAACCATTTTCCTATTAGTTAGTTGTTTTATTAATTTGAATAGCTTCTCTGATTGAAATGAAGTGTGCTGTAGTGCTAATAGAATTGGAAAATGGCAAAAGGCTTGGATTGTCTGAATAATCTAATATGTAATGTAATACTGAATTAAGTAATATAACAACTAAAGGTTTTAAATGTTGAGTGGCTTAATACATGATTGTTTTAGTGGTGCTGCTAGACCACATCATCTTGAGATCTTCCACCAGGTGCCAGAAAAAAAAAATCTATGAAACATATGTCTAGTCATATATGACGTACTAAAAATGTTCAGCTACAGTGTTAGAGTTGATTTAGCAGGATTTGGAAGTTTAGCCTTTTGCTTTAAGATTGGGTCATTTAGAAATGGGGCTGGAAATGGGCCTGGGTTAGTGTGATGCACTGAACCTTAAACACTACTCTCTATTTAATCCCTTACTGTATTTTTAGCCATTGACTGAAACTGACACATTATTAAATCAATTTTAGTGTGGTTAGACACATTTAAGGCGGAATAAAAAAGGCAGAATAAAAAAGAGTTTTGAAATCCCCAGAAAGCTGTTCATTTCATGACCTTCCACTAGTCAATGGCAGAAATATATTACAGAAAAATTAAAATTAAGATTTTGTTCTAATAAACAAGTCCTGAAAATGTTATTTCCATGTAGATAAGGTAAATAAGGTAGATCAGTTTACCCCCAAATGCATTTAACTTATTTGAATTTGCATTCTCAAATGTAACACAGACGGACAGGCTAAAGGGTATGAAACATCAGAAAGACAATCCAAATTCAATGCAAATTGAAAAACAATGCAAAACAATGTTAAAAAAAAACCAGACACAGATCAGGCAGTCAACAAACCCAAGAGCAGTGTAAATATGAACCAAACTAAAAAAAAAAACAACAGAAAATAAAAATCTGAATTAAACTCTGGCCCAGCTGCAGTGTAGGACAGGACCAATGTTTGCACAACTCCCATTCTTGTGTTGAAGTGCTCATAGTGATTACAACATAATTTTGCTTTGATATTCACTAAAATGATATAAAAGTGTAATTGTAAATCAAGTTTTCTTACCTGTTTTAAGAATTTGAAACAGTTCTGTCCTTGGCAGACTCACATAGCTATTAAGCTTTTGCCGGACTGTATCAAGCTGGCTGAATTCTTTCACACTGAAGGCAAATGATGGATTATGAGAAATAGCTGCAATCTGTTTGGAATCCGCATTTTTCACCCCAATACCAAAAGGCACAACTCCTTCAGTCTTTAACACACTGGCAGGTTCATTTACACTGTCCCTTGACTTTCCTCCAGTCAAAACAATTAAAAACTGAGGCACATTTTTGTCTGCTCTGCCCCCAGCAGATGTTGATAAAACTGTGTTCTTCATGTAGGTTAATGCAGCTCCTGTATTCAGATTCCTGCCACCAATCGGGCTAAGCTGCGGTATAGCCCTCAAGACTTCTTCTTTTGTTCTGTAGGTGTTTAGGAAGAAATTAGGAGTTGATCTCTCACTGTGCTGGACAACAGCGATTCTTACTTTATCACTAGCAATGTCCAGGGGCTCAATAATCTTAAGTATGAAGTCACGAATGTATGGAAAATCTCTTCTAACAGCATCAGAGCCATCTATCAGAAATGCAACATCTCTCTCACCACGATCAGCAGTTGCAACATCTGAATAGAGAAAAAAAGAAAGTTAAAATTGCTCCATTTTATATATATATATATATATATATATATATATATATATATATATATATATATATATATATATATATATAATAAATCTTTATCAACACAAGCTAGAACTCACCAGACACTACAGTGGTAAGCGGTGTCATAATAATTTCAGCAACACTTGGCAATTGAGCAAAGTCGTCGTTATAGTATGCCAGACTTTCAACAAAAGCAACTTTCTTTAGTTCACTTTCCTCCACCTGGCCAACTCCAACAGAAAAAGTCAATATTCCAGCTATTGCTACTTGGTCTGCAATGCTGCTGACCTCATCTTGAGATGGACTAGCAGTGATTAGTACCAGAACCTTCTGGATCTCTGGTCCCTTCCGAGAACCAACTGATTCCTTGAAAAGGTTTGTTAGAGCAAAACGAAGGGCTGCCCCAGTATTCACTGCATTTCCTCCTATTAATCTTAACTGAGCAATGTTATCAAGCACTTTTTGTTTGCTGTCATGAGAATTCAAATAGAATTCTATCCTTTGCTGCTCAGCAAACTGCAAAAGGCCAATGCGCACTCTTTCAGGTCTCACATCCAGCTTGTCAACAATACTAGTAATGAACTGCCGTACAGCAGGCAGATTAGCATTTCCAACATTGTTGGATCCATCAACCAAGAAGACAATGTCCCTAATTATTCGCTGGACCTGTATGGTTGTTGTTTCTGTTACTGTGAAGATAAAATGTAATTAGAATTTTATTAGTGGTTATTTTAATAGATTCTGAAAGTAGATTTTACAAATATGGCCTTTTTACAACAGTTGCTAAATTAGAAAAGAAAAAAAACATTATATACTGAATTTTTAAACAAAAGCCAGAATAATTTAGGGTCAATAATATGTAAGGTTAAATTTAATTATTTAAAGTTAATAAAACAGATATAGTAATATTTAGAAAGTAAAGTCAAAATGGATATGACATAATGTACATTTGTGTGTTTAAATAAGGGAAATTAAGGAACAGATTTGTTTATAAAGAGTTTGTTTGCACTGGACAATGATATGCCTAGGTGTCTATCGCACAGCATCAGTGCACCTATGACAAAGCACCTGCACAGATACTATGCATATATTTTTCTTTTTAGCCTAGTTGTAATTTCAGAAAGAAAGAAAAGAGAAGAAAGTAATAAGAAGAGACAGCTGGCAAATATGTTGGATATGGTGCAATAACCAAGTGGAAGCAAAGGTGCACTGATCACGACCTGACATTAATTTTTTATGCAGTTAAAGAGATGTACTAGGGCATGGTGGCCTGAAAAGCTTCACATCAATTGCACTAACCAGTATTTATCAGTTTACCATAATGAGTAAATGTCAATAAAGTACTTAAAATTAGAACTAAGGGTTTTTTAAAGTAAAAAAAAATATATATATTACCAGGGTCAGTTGGTGGAACAACACCTGCAACTGTTGATAGTGCAGACACAACCTCTTTGGGGTTGCGTAGTAACTGACGAAAGTCCTTAAACATGAAGACAAGTTTATTAGCAATTGCTAACTGTTGAAGTTCAGATTCTTCCGCAGCCCGTGAGCCAGCAGCCATGGTCAAGACGCCCATATTTTGCAGGGCCTCAGCTGGTTCCACGACACTGTCTTTGGACTTTTTGCTTGTGATCAGCAACACAAGCTGGGGTACACCTTCTTGAATTCGGCTTCCTTTTTCAGGGATAAGCATGTTGGTTCGTACAAAGTCAAGTGCGGCACCTATGTTTACATCAGGTGATGGTCTAGGTCTGATTCGGGCAAGATCAGAAATTAGGGTCTCTTTCATGTCATGCGCCTTCAGGTCAAATTCAAGTCTTGGTATGTTGGCAAACATAGCCACTCCAATTTGCACCTGATTAGGTCCAACTGGAATTGTGTCAATGAAATTTTTAATGAATTCACGGATGGCATTGATTAATGTGGGGCCCATGGTGCTGTCAATGAGAAATATTATGTCTCTTTCCGAAACAGGGATTTCTGAAATGAAAAATGGCAAAATAACATTAAATATTATCTCAAAATATATTCCCAATGTTACAAATTTGGTTTCCATTTAAATTGGGTAGGTTATTAGCATAACCCTTAAAAAAATATTAATTATTTTTTATGAGGTTATGTTTCTGTATATAGCATTTGCATGGATATACAGTAACAGACAGTAATATATTTCTTTAGATACTGATAGTGATATTATTATTGTTATTGTTATGAAACATTTACATTTTATTCAGCATTAGAATGAAGCTCAATGCAGATGTAACTAAAGAATTACATATGGGGTTTCTCAGTAAAGCACACAGCTGGTTTTAGACTTTATGCAAGCAGAATATTGATGTATTATACCAATATTATATTGATTGTTAAGTCCAGCACCACTGTCTAGCAGGTGGCTGTGACTACAATACTTAGGTAGTAAAACATATTTGTATAGAAGTAGTACAAAATTATAGATTAAATGCAATATTAAATACAATATATCGCCAAAGGCAGATGGAGCTGCTAAACCAGCATTTACATATTTAATGGTTAAATATTCTATTCAATGTTGGTTCAATTCTATTTTTTTTTTTTTTTTGGCCAGCAGTCTTCTGAGGTTTTCCAGCAGATTTTGCAATCATGCTATGGGGATTTGCCTTGGCAAAGCATTTTTTCATTGACATCGCTTTGTGCAAAGTGGGGTTGTCATGCTGAAACAATTCATTCCAGTGAAGATACATTTATCCTAAATGAGGCCAATTCATGCATCTCAATCTATTCTTAAGCTCTGGGTTCTCCTTGCAACATGTGTATTTATACTGAGCTCATAATTACACAAAGGTGACAATCAGCATTCAATTAATTTAGGGGTTTCAAGCATAAGTACAGAATATGATAAACTTAAATTAAATATAAATAATGATTATATTATAATTGTTGCAAAGGAATTCCTAAAATATGAATGGTTCATTTCTGACATTATTTGTTAACTTTGGAATCCCCCCTCGAATGATTACATACCTGTGATGTCATTGTGAAACACAATCGTGCGCTGGGCCACCCCATTAATATATGGAAGAAGCTGATCACCCAAACTTGCCCCTGCTCTGACATCAGGGATAAATAAAACAAAGCTTCTGTCACTTGTGATAGCCTCCAGCTGGGCTCTAGCTGAATCACCAATCGCAGCACCAAAAACAAACACGTTGGCCTGCTTTAGCTCTCTCTGAATCCCACTGATATCATCAGTGGACTGCCCAGCACTGATAATTACCACGACTTGGGGCACTCCCTCCTCTGCCCTGCCTCCTGCCTCTGGGCCCAACAGTTTTTCATTCACCAACTCCAAGGCTGCCCCCAGATTAGAATCATATCCACCGGTGAATTTAACATTTTGCACAATATTCTGCATGGCCTCTTTGTTGTAATTGTCACCAAGATTGAACAGTACCACTGGGGCAGCACCATACAGCACCAGGGCTACCCGGACCATGTCCCTGCCCACATCAAGCCCTTCGATCACTCTGAGCGCCAACTCAATGATGATATGGAAGTTGGCAGCTTCAATGTTGTCTGATCCATCAATTAAGAGCACAAGGTCTGCTGATTCTTGGGCTTTGAAAGAAGACAATAACACAAAGAAACAAAGAATAATGCTAGATGTGGGGTTAAAAACAGAAGAAAGGAAGAGTAGACAAGGTGCAGGCACATGACTACATGTCTAGATATACAGTAGTCATGGATATTACATTACAAAGCATTACATAAACACACCATGCTGCATGAGGACTGAATGACTCAATGAAGACATTAATTTATGATACATTTTGATTTTCATTTTGTGCAATTTGAAATTGTGCGTTTTGATTTAAATATAGATCTTGTTTATTTTTATAGTGTTACAAGCAGAAATAACCTAACAAACACTTGTAATTGATCAGTAATTATTAGGGACAGTTTTTTGGGCTGTAGAAAAATATTGAGGTTATTACAAGAGAGCTGTAGTAAAGCAAAAGAAGCAAAACCAATAAAAGAACCTGTTCAGTTACTATAGATCCTTTAGATTTCTTTTTATTATTTAACAATAAAAATACACCCGAATGTCAATGCCTGAAATACAACATTTTAAATGAGAATTTTTTGGTGCATCAGTAAAGTACTTGATATATGTTTTATACGCACGTGTTTGTGTCGGGTCCCGCAAGAATGCAGGTCTCTAATTTGAAACGTGGTACGTCAGTAAACTAATGTTTAGTGATAAAAAATACATTTTCGGTGGAGTTTATTATTATTTTTTATATATCTGAGTAAAAAAAGAATGTTGTGAATAAATGTGTGTTGCTTTGGAGTTTTAAATTTCACCTCTTTTATATTTATTTACATTTTTAATTAAAGCCACGTGTTAATAAAATAGGTGCCGTTAAAATAAATTTGCCTTAAAAAGAAATTTGGAACAGGAGGAACAAAAGGCTGGAAAAGTAAGTGTTACTCAAAACAAACAACTAGAGGAACATTTTGCAACTAATTAGGATAATTGGCAAAAGTTCAGTAACATGATTTGGTATAAAACGTATATCATTGAAAAGCACAGTCTCTCAGATGTAAAGATAAGTGGCGGTTTACCAATCTGCAAAAAAATGTCAACAAATTGTCGAACAATTTCAGAATAATGTTCTTTAATGTCAAATTCTGAAGACTTTGAATATCTTATTATCTAAAGGTACATAATATTAAAAAGATTATGACAAACTGGAGAAAACTCTATGCATAATAGTCAAAGGAAAATAATATTGGATGCCTGTGATCCTCAGGCCTCAGATGGCATGCATTAAAACAGGCAAGATTCTGTAATGGAAATCACTGATTGGGTTTATAAACACTGCTAGAAATCATTGCCTATGAAAACAATGAAAACCCTATAAAAACTATTCACAGTGTCATGCAGATTAAAGCTCTATTATGCAAAGAAGATGCCATATGTTAACTTCTTTGGGCCAAAGCTTATTTAAAAAAGACCTAGGCAAAGTGGAACACTGTTCTTTGGTCGGAAGAATCGATATGTTAAAATCCTCCATTAAAAATCCATCCTCCACTAAAAATGAGAAAGACATCTAGCATCCAGAGGGCTTTGCATATTTCAGCAAGACCATGCTAAAATGCATACTGCAACTATTACAAGTAGCATGGCTTCATAGTAGAAGAGTCCAGGTGTTGAACTGGCCTGCCTACATTTTAAACTTCATCAATTGAAAACATTTGTTGCATCATGAAAAAAATAAATAAGTTGTTGAGCAGCTAGAATCCTGTATTAGACACAAACATTTCTCTACCAAAACCCCAGCAAACTGGACTGATCAGTTCTCAGATGTATACAGACTGATGTTATATTTACAGGGGATGCTACACAGTGGTAAACATGGCCCTGTCCCAAAATTGTGGGATGTGTTGCAGCCATCAAATTCAAAATGACCTTTTTCATATTTCTTAAAATTGTACATCTTCTCAGTTTAAACATTTGATATATTTTTAATGTTATATTGTGAAATCGGGTTGCTCCAAACATCTTGGAGAACTTATCGCAGATCTTCTGTTGAAAAAAGCTGCCTTGAACCCTCTTAAGTCTCTTAATGTAATCTCAGACATCTTAATGTATCCATGATATACTAAATAGTGTAATTGTAATGTGTAGGCTATTTAATTTTCTTTTGTATTTTATTTTAAGATGTTGGATTAATAATGTTGGATTAATATAATAACAATAAAAACGTGCTTTGACATTCAGTGATTTAGATTAGTTTGATTTCTTTTACAGCAGATTATTATTATTATTATTATTATTATTATTATTATTATTATTATTCATTTATTTTATTTATTTTTATTTCATGTTCACATTTTCCGACTTAAAGCAAACTAAAAGACTATTGTAAAAAGCATGTAGTCTATGTAACTGGAAAAAGGGTTTACTTTAGTAACTTAATCATCTTCATTCTGTATTCAGTCACATCATGCAGACTCATGTTACAGAATTTAAACATAACATTACCAGTCATGACACTGTCTTTCATCTTTACAAACCCAGCTATACCAAGACAAATGAACATTGAATGCTGATAACACTTCAATCTTCTTTAAAACTAAGCCTGCATCCAAAAGGTTTTTGTGAGGAGCTAGTAGCAAATTTGACTCCCATAACACAGTGGTTAAATCTTTTAATTCAATACTTTAATTCTAAATTATTCACACCCACGGTTTTAGAGGTTACCAAGTCTGATTAACTGTGGTGTGACCTACCATTACCAAAAGGCCCAGATACATAAAACTTTACTGATATTAATTCTATGATGGTAGGAAAAAAACTGATCTTTATGTTATGCAGCAACATGAGCAATGAACTAATTATGTGCAATGCATTTTCTAATGCTTGCCTTCTCTTTTATCCCACTTTTAGAGGGACAATGCACAGTTTCTGCTAGTAAATTGATCATGCACATTTACAACATAAAATACAATTGCTCATAATTCGATATTGGTCTAATGTTTGAGGCTAATATCGTAACAGACCAGTGTACAACCCAATCATTTCTTAAAACTTCTGATGAAAATCTTCTTTTTGTATTTTACTGCTATTTTGTAAAGATGAAAGAAAGTTCATCACTGTATTCATTTGCAGAAGACAATCTTCACAAATATGCTTTTACCAAACACACATACAGAATAAGACATTGAGCTCAGAAGACAAAAGCTGTGGTGGATAGTTAGCCATTACCAGTAGCTTGAGTTTGTAAAGTTATACTGTATTTATCTAAATATAGACTTCTTTATAAAGTCTTATATTTTTTTGTGGTAGAAAGTGAACAGTTAGACTGAGTGAGAAAGAAAGACAAGACAGACGACAGGTAGATGGTTGAAACCCATGGTAGATGGTTAAGACCCTAATACTAGATTTTTTATTTGACTGAAATACCATTTCCATAGAAAGTATGACAATATAATGCTACTGTAATAAAGAGAAAGAACACTAAATATGAATAATTAAAACAATATATAGGATCTTAAATTTTCTACCAATATATAAATGTGTTATTAACTAGATGAGTTTCATCTTGCAGCAAAAAAGTGACATTAGCAGTGCAGGGAAAAGGCTTGCATGTAATTCAGTATTAATAATTTTTCGGTTTTTAAATTCAAAATCCTCAGGCCTTGTCCAAAATCTGTACCATCCCAATGTCATTTAGTTTCAATTGAATGTACCACCACAATTGATCAAAACCTTGGACTGCGTTGGGGTGGACTTACCATCCTGAGCATTAAGGTTTGGGAGAATGCCCAAAAACAGGACTCCCATAAGGGTGTACAGCAGCAGCCAGTTTGTCCCCATTGTTCACAAAAACACCAAGAACACACCTGAAAAATAAAAGTCTGTCATTTAGAATTAGAATGTCAATTTTGGAATTACTATTAAGCAGAATTCTCTGGTAATGCTCACACATTTCTGTAATTTTGGGATTTAATTGCAATTTAATTATATTCATATGACCTCAACATAAACTTTATACTGCATTTAGAGTCAAAGAGATTTGATGAAATGTAAACTTCTTCTTCTTCTTCTTTCGGCTGCTCCCATTAGGGGTCGCCACAGCGGATCATCCGTCTCCATACCACCCTGTCCTCTACATCTGCCTCTTTTACACCAACTACCTGCATGTCTTCCCTCACCACATCCATGAACCTCCTTCTTGGCCTTCCTCTTTTCCTCCTACCTGGTGGCTCCATCCTCAGCATTCTTCTACCAATATAATTCATGTCCCTCCTCTGCACATGTCCAAACCATCTCAATCTCGCCTCCCTCACCTTGTCACCAAAACATCCTACATGCGCTGTCCCTCTAATAAACTCATTTCTAATCTTATCCATCCTCGTCACTCCCAACGAAAACCTCAACATCTTCAGCTCTGCTACCTCCAGCTCCACCTCCTGTCTTTTACTCAATGCCACTGTCTCTAAACCATACAACATCGCAGGTCTCACCACAGTCCTATAAACTTTTCCTTTCAATTTTGCAGATACCCTACTATCACAAATCACTCCTGTCACTCTTCTCCACCCACTCCACCCTGCCTGCACTCTTTTCTTCACTTCTCTAACACACTCTCCATTACTTTGCACTGTTGACCCCAGGTACCTGAATTCCTCCACCTTCTGAAGCTCTTCTCCCTGCAACCGCACCACTCCACTGCCCTCCCTCTCATTCACACACATGTATTCTGTCTTACTCCTACTGAGTTTCATTCCCCTTCTCTCCAGCGCATATCTCCACCTCTCCAGGCTCTTCTCAACCTGCTCCCTACTCTCACAACAAATCACAATATCATCCGCAAACATCATAGTCCAGGGAGACTCCTGTCTGACCTCGTCCGTCAACCTGTCCATCACCACTGCAAACAGGAAAGGGCTCAGGGCCGATCCTTGATGCAGTCCAACCTTCACTCTAAACCAGTCTGTCGTACCTACTGCACACTTCACTGCCGTCACACTGTCCTCATACATGTCCTGCACCACCCTCACATACTTCTCTGACACACCTGACTTCCTCATACAATACCATAACTCCTCTCTTGGCACCCTGTCGTACGCCTTCTCTAAATCCACAAATACACAATGCAATTCCTTCTGTCCTTCTCTATACTTCTCCATCAACATTCTCAAAGCAAATAAAGCATCTGTGGTGCTCTTTCTCGGCATGAAACCATACTGTTGCTCACAGATGGTCACCTCTTCTCTCAGCCTGGCTTCCACTACTCTTTCCCATAACTTCATGGTGTGACTGATCAACTTAATACCCCTGTAGTTACTGCAGGTCTGCACATCTCCTTTATGCTTAAAGATCGGTACCAGCACACTTCTTCTCCATTCCTCAGGCATCTTCTCACCTTCCAAAATCCTGTTAAACAATCTGGTCAAAAACTCCACTGCCATCTCTCCTAAACATCTCCACGCTTCTACCGGTATGTCATCTGGTCCAACCGACTTTCCACTCTTCATCCTCTTAATCGCTGCTCTTACTTCCTCCTTACTAATCCTATCTACATCCTGCTTCACCAACTCCACATCATCCAACCTTCTCTCTCTCTGATTTTCCTCATTCATCAGCTGCTCAAAATACTCCCTCCACCTTCTCAACACACTCTCCTCACTAGTCAACACATTTCCCTCTCCATCCTTTACTGCTCTAACTTGCAGTACATCCTTTCCAGCTCGGTCCCTCTGCCTGGCCAATCTGTACAAATCCTTTTCTCCTTCCTTAGTGTCCAACCTCTCATACAGCTCCTCATATGCCTTTTCCTTGGCTTTCGCCACATCCCTCTTAACCTGCTGCCGCATCTCCTTGTACTCCTGCCTACTTTTCTCATCACTCTGTCTATCCCACTTCTGTTTTGCCAACCTCTTTCTCCTTATGCTCTCCTGCACTTCCTCATTCCACCACCACGTCTCCTTGTCTTCCTTTCTATTTCCAGATGTCACACCAAGTACTTTTCTAGCTGCCTCCCTCATCACTCCTGCAGTAGTTGCCCAATCATCCAACACCTCCTTAACACCACTGAGCCTCTCTCTGACCTCTTCCCTGAACCTCACACTACACTCTTCCTCCTTCAGTTTCCACCATCTTATTCTTCTTTCAGTCCTCGCTCTCCTCCTCTTCTTCTTCGCCTCCAAAACCATCCTACAGACCACCATCCTATGCTGTCTAGCTACACAGTCCCCTGCCAACACCTTACAGTCTCCAATCTCCTTCAGGTTGCATCTCCTGCATAGCACATAGTCCACCTGTGTGCACCTTCCTCCACTCTTATACGTCACCCTATGATCCTCCTTCTTCTTAAAATAAGTGTTCACCACTGCCATTTCCATCCTTTTAGCAAAATCTACCACCATCTGCCCTTCCACATTCCTCTCCTTAACACCATACCTACCCATCACCTCCTCGTCACCTCTGTTCCCTTCACCTACATGCCCATTAAAGTCCGCCCCAATCACCAACCGTTCTTTCCTAGGTACACCATCTACCACTTCATCTAATTCACTCCAGAATCTTTCCTTCTCCTCCATCTCACAGCCAACTTGTGGAGCATAGGCACTGATGACATTTATCATCATCCCTTCAACTTCCACCTTCACGATCATCACCCTATCAGAAACTCTCTTCACCTCCACTACACTCTTACTGTACTCTTCCTTCAGAATCACCCCTACACCATTTCTCTTTCCATCCACACCATGATAAAACAGTTTAAATCCACCTCCAATGTTCCTGGCCTTACTCCCTTTCCACTTGGTCTCCTGAACACACAGCATATCCACCTTTCTCCTCTCCATCATATCAGCTACTTCTCTCCCTTTACCCGTCATAGTACCAACATTTAAAGTACCAACCCTAACCTCCACTCTCCTACACTGCTCCTTTTCCTGCCGTCTCTGTAGACGTCTTCCTCCTCTCCTTCTCCTCCTTCGGCCAACAGTAGCCCAATTTCCACCGGTACCCTGTCGGCTAACGATACCTGTGGCGGTCGTTGTTAACCCGGGCCTCGACCGATCCGGTATGAAATTCTCATTTGTGATCCGCATATTTGATTTGGCGCATGTTTTACACTGGATGCCCTTCCTAACGCAACCCTCCCCATTTACCCGGGCTTGGGACCGGCACTAAGAATGCACTGGCTTGTGCCTCCCTAATGGCTGGGTTATTTGATGAAATGTAAACATTGTCTATAAACAGTGTTTTCATGAGGTATCTAATGAATCTGCCTTAATATTCATATTAAAGAGGCTCTGACTCCACTTGGTTCTTCAAGTTTAAATGACTATAATGGCATAAGCAATAGGCATTTTAAACACTCAAGGGGAAAATTGGAGGGGAGACCTTCCGAGTGCAATATCAGTATATTCTTGAGCTAAGAACAGAATTCCACACTGGAACAATCAACACAAAAGAATTTGCTAGAGACACAAGAACATAAATTCTGGCTGTTTAATTCAACTATTTGAGCTAGTTGCTTTGACAGATGCTAGTAAAGTGATCGGCCTTCATTTGAGTAAAAAAAATAAAAATTCAACAAGTTACAAGTGTCATACACACTTTGGTTGGGAATGTCAGCTATGAGGTAATGCAAAAGTGGGGCAGTAGGAAGGGTTGTAGATATATTACATCAATTTCCTTAAAACAGATAAAGTTCACCTCTTAATGTCTAAAATTAAGAAGATTGTGAAGTTGTAAACTGACTAACATGTTTTTGTCTCTACCCTCTAATCACACTAATCTCATATTACATCATATCTAATCTAAATTTACATCGAATCTAATCTAAATTACACAAATCTCATAAACATTATATTGAGACGACACCAGGTGTGATGCCACCTCAACACTTGCTTGAACAAAAAAACAAATAGTGCTCGATATGGGACTAAACAAGGAGCACCATAGTGACTAGGCAAATTGCTTGGTCCAACTCTGTGTGGAACATTCTTATGAGTCATCGGTAATTTCACAAGTTTTAAAAAGCTAAAAAGCAAGTTCCCTTAAGGAACTTGAGCTGTGTCGAAAACGCTTTGGAAACACCTTGAGTTGTTTACGCTCTGAATCACATGTAAAATCTGGCTAATAGGCAGTCCTGAAATCCAAAAGCAGAGCATTGCCACCCAGACCCCTCAGATGCTAATTCTCCATTCCAGAGCTCCCTCCACAAGAAGTTTTGGAGACAAGGCGAGGGAGGCGAGATTGAGAAGGTTTTGACATGTGCAGAGGAGGGACATAAGGTATATCGGTAGGAGAATGCTGAGGATGGAGCCACCAGGAGGAAGGAAAAGAGCAAGGCCAAGAAGGAGGTTTATAGATGTGGTGAGGAAGAACATGCAGGTAGTTTGGTTAAAAGAGGCAGATGTAGATGACAGGGGGGTATAGAGATGGATGATCCGCTGTGGTGACATCAATTGGAGAAGCCAAAAGAAGAAGAAGATGACTATTTTAACTTTTAATTTCTACAGTATTGCCCCTTGAAAGATATAATATTTCCTAAGACAAATCCAAAAAAATAATTTTGTGCATTGTTGGCCTTTTGAAAAGAATGTCAATTTACTGTATATGTACTTAATACTTGGTAGGGGCTCAATTTTGCTTTTATTACTGCCTTAATCCGGCGTGGCATGGAGGTGATCAGTCTCTGGCACTGTTGAGTTGGTATGGAAGCCCAGATTTCTTTACAGTGGCCTTCAGCTCATTTGCATTTTTTTGTCTCTTGTTTTCTAATTTCCTCTTGACAATACCCCATAGAGACTCTAGGTCAGGTCTGGTAAGTTTGTGAAGTTTGCTGCCCAGTCAAGCACACCAACATCATGGTCATTTAACCATCTTTGGGTGCTTTTGGCAGTGTGGGCAGGTGCCAAATCCTGCTGGAAAATGAAATCAGCATCTCCATAAAGCTGGTCAGCAGAGGGAAGCATGAAGTGTTCTAAAACTTCCTGGTAGATGGCTGTGCTGACCTTGATAAAACACACATGACTCCACAAACCACCACTGACTGTTCAACACTGGACTTCAAGCAACTTGGATTCTGTGCCTCTCCTCTCTTCTTCCAGACTCTGGGACCTAGATTTCCAAATGAAATGCAGATTTTTCTTTCCTTTCATCTGAAAAGACGACTTTGGACCACTGAGCAACAGTCAAGTATTTTTTGTCTTTTACCCAGGTAAGACACCTCTAGCATTGTCTCTGGTCAGGAGTGGCTTGACACAAGGAAATTGTCAGTTGTAGACAATAGATAAGTCTGTGTGTGGTGGCTCTTGAAGCATTGACTCCAGCTGCAGTCCACTCTTTGTGAATCTCCCCCAAATTATTGGAATGGCTTCCTACCACATTATTATCCTTTCATTCAACTTTCCATTAATGTGCTTGGATACAGAACTCTGTGAACAGCCAGCTTCTTTAGCGATGACCTTTTGTGTCTTACCCTCTATGTGCTCCATATACTTCAAAGCTCTTCCCTGTTCTGGCACTGAGGTGGTGGAATGAACTTCCCCTAGATGTCCATACAGCGGAGTCCCTGAATATCTTCAAGCGACGATTGAAGACCTACCTCTCTACCTGAAACACTTAAATTAGCACTTTCCAAGATTGCTCTGTAGAATTTAAGAGTTATATTTATATTAAGTTTGTTTTCTGGCATACCAGTGTAGATTTATTCATTACTAGAGACTCAAAGCACTTTTGTACGTTGCTCTGGATAAGGGTGTCTGCTAAATGCCGCAAATGTAAATGTGATTGTAAATGTGCAGGGTGTAAATGATCGTCTTCTGGACAACTGTCAAGTCAGCAGTCTTTTCCCATGATTGTGTAGCCTGAACCAGACTAAGACACCATTTAAAGGCTCAGGAAAGAACCTTTGCAGGTGTTTGAATTTATTAGCTGATTATTGTGTGATACCGTGAGTCTCCAATATTGACCCTTTTCACAATATTCTAATTTTCTGAGATACTGAATTTTGGGTTTTCATAAGCTCTAAGCCATATTCATCAAAATTAAAAGAAATAAACACTTGAAATATATCAATCTGTGTGTGATGAATTTATATAATATACGAGTTTCACATTTTGTATTGAATTACTAAAATAAATTAACTTTTAAATGATATTTAAATTTATTAAGATGCATCTGTATATATATATATATATATATATCAATCGTTTAAAATATTAAATCATGATTAATCCCAATTGTCATGAGCAAATTAAATGCACATTAGTATCTGTTCTAAATGTACCTTAAATTAATGAAAGTTTAAAATAATTAAATTAAATTAAGTTTTTAATACTTAATACTTAATACTTTAATACTTAAAACATGGGAATGGACAAATATGGATGATTTATGCAAATGTATGTTTATCTGTAGTGAAACCATAGTCAGCATAGAGCATGAAGACAAAATATTCTTGTAAATGTTTCAAAATTAATTATGGTGTTTTAAATTACGTAAATCATCAGGACACCAAACAGAACTTTTGCTAAAGAAAGTACTTGCTACAGTACATATAGTTCTACATATAATTTATTATGTTAAGATCTTTTAAAATTGTTTATAAATTACTTGTTTAGAAGCAGCACAAAGAATTCTGTAGCTATCATCAAGTAATAAAAAAAATCATAGGAACTGTCAATGTTGATTCTGGTATTAATTATTCTCTTGTATTTAAGCTTTTTCTTTACAGCACAGCAGGTTTTTTGTACACTGTAGACACACTGTTTTTATTTACCAACAGATGGAAATAAAAACATGAATAAATTGACATTGGGTCCTGCCAATAAAAAGAGAGGCCTGCAAACACAAACAAGCACTTCAATATTGATTTTTTTCTCTTCAGCCAAGACCATGAAGCAATTTTACAAACAGAGTTTGGAACACAAGCCACATAAAAAAAAATACAGATTTGAATCTATTATTAGGAAACCCCTGATTAGCTGTATTAAGCATTAACCTCTATTGAACAATAAATTGGATCCTTTATCATTGCACTATAGGTTTCATCAGTTGATCTGGATTTTTTGCTTAGCTAAGCAGATTTACTTATGTATGTATTTACCTTGTAATATTGTACAATCAAAACGAGAGGATGACAACTTTAATTTTAATATAATGTTTAGTATAATGCAACATTTATTTTCAGCCCACAGTCCTCAATCAAGTTTGACACACCCCATAAAAAATGAAGAAAACTTTTCATAGTACCATAGCCATAAGCCTTAAAATAAACACAAAATTCGATTTACTAAAAACACTTAAAATTAAAAAGAAAATGTGAAACAATGAAAACATAAAAAATGAATAGAAATGCATATGCTTCTAGACATGCGTACACTAAAAACCATGTCCCATATTAATATGCATTTGGCTTAAGTCAACATTACTTACTACAATCTTTTTTATTTTTGTGGGTTTTTTAAAGCTTTGTTAACATTTGCAATATAATATCTACTTTAACCCAGTAAAGTAGTACAGTATGCTGCAATTTTTACATTTAGCCATTTACAAGTACAACCCCAATTCCAAAATTATTGGGACCCTGTGTCAAATATATATATATATATATATATATATATATATATATATATATATATATATATATATAAATATCTCATATAGCTTCTTCATTGCATGATAGCATATATGCATAGAGCTTTAACCTGCATTAGTTCATTAGTTGATGACATGGTGAACTCACTGCTCAAGGTGATTCTAAGCCCATGCTGTGATTTCCATTACAGAATCACACGTCTTTAATGCAGTGATAGAGCTTTAACCTGGGGGACCGATGAATACAGGCATCCATTATTGATTTTTTGTTGATCAGTTTATAAGATTTGCAAATCATTGCATTCTGTTTTTTATTTACATTTTACACAGTGTACCGCATTTTGGGATTGTGGTTGTATTTTGATACAGAATTTATATATTTAATAATAAATATTTAATACTAATTTCATAATTTCTTTTCTTTTTTTTTTTTTTTTTTTTTTTTTTTTTTTTTTTTTTTTTTTTTTTTTTTTTACAACTAGTGAATCATAGTTTTCATTCTAAATGAACCTAATGATTTTGGATGTATTTCCAAAGTTTATTTACAATCTAATGCTTTTGGAAAGTAGATTTTAATAGCTATACCACTAATAGAACTCACTGCACCCCTATATGGTATGGAAATTTGTTTTAAGACCTGAGATTCTTGAAATTAATAAGTTTTAGAGAATCCTGCAGAGTATTGACCAAAATTGTTGAGTAAGTACAAAGTAGTAAGCAAAAGCTCGAACATTTTTTGTTTAATAATATTTTTGCAATTCAAAATAATTAAATTAATAATGAAATATTCTCTAAAAAAAACTATTAAATTAGTTTACTAACTTCAATTAGTCTTCCTAGTACAGTTTTTCAGTGTACGAAGCAGTAAACTTGTATTGAAATAACTAAAATGAAAAACTCCCCAGTTGCAAGTCAAACTCTACAACACCCCCTTCTGTCACAAGGATAGAAGTACAGTTGTTGCCGCCCCATGGCCACTCTTGCACAGTCCTGATTATAGTCATAAAAAAATCTGTAACTTGTAAACCAGTAAATTGTAACTTGGTTATCATTCACACAACTGTGCATGCATGACTGTGATATCTTATGGTTTTCATAGATTTTTGGTCTTTTTAGCTTCTTTTGTCACTTAACCCTTTGTAGAATAGTAAATTGTATTACTTAAATTGTTATAATTAAATATGAATATCTCACCTCATAACGACAGCCTAGCTACAAAATATAAAATGTAATAATTCAGATATCTATGAAACATGTAGGAAAATAAAGCAACTTGTAAAAAAATTCCAATACTTCTTAAAAAAAAAAAGGACTAGTGGGAGAGAGCTACTCAAACATCTGTTTCTGTTTACCATGGCTTTTGATTCTTCCCTCTTAACTTTCCCAGGTTTCTTTGGCCATCTGGATAAGGATATGGAAAAAATCTCTCATGGCAGTCTCTTTATTGCCCAGAGCATTATTTAGCCAGCATACGTAGTGGCACACAATAAGTAGTACATCGAAACGCCAAATATTATCTCTACCTTCTAGCACTTGCATTATACCAGATGTAGATGTTTTGGTTTAAAACTGAGCTTGGTCTCGTAATAAACAAACAAACAAATAAAAAAAAATTTAGGCGGGGACATTAAGCTATTTTCATTTATTCTATTCAAATTCTTGCTTTCGCAACAACTTTTGCAAAAAAATAGATTCAGCCGTGGAAATTATGTGCATGGAGCTTTTAACATTTATGACATACCAGCATATGCTGCACTGCTTTGTGCTGCACACAGAAATAGACTTTACAGGGCAATGCTCACTTTTTTGCAGTTTTAAGACTTGTAGTCTTAAATTAAATTGCAGACTATATGCATGCTATTAAACAAATACTCCTGTGCATTCAATAGGATTTACTTGCTTTAGTAAACCATACCTTATTTGCCACATGCTATTACTTTTACTTACCCTTAGTGATAAATGGTGTATTCTGCAGAGGATTTTCAAAAAATCTGCGAGTCACTAATATATTATCTTCCTACTGTGTCCCATTAGTCAGTCTGATGCATTATTAACTCCAAGGCAGTGATAAATAGGATGGGTCCTAAGAAATTACTGAGAGACACCAGTGTATGGCACCAAGTTACTCATCAGGTCATCCAGTTCTGTTCTCCAAAAGTGAAGTTGCACAGCCTCCAACCCTAAGACACGGCACATGGAAAACTGCCATAGAACTCTTCTGCACCTCCCACTTTCTGTGGAAGGAAAGGGGCGCAAACTCAAAGAGCAAAAAAACACAGGGAAAACTTTCAAATGAGAAACAGAAGCCTGTATGAGGAAAGTTATGTCACAGCCAATGCATCCTTAAACTCTTTTTTTTTCCAGATGACGTTAATTCTCTTTGGGTTTTGTTAAACTTCTAGGTTTTTGTACAGCATATTCCTAGAATAGTTCAGACCTGTAGACAATGTCTTCAAACATTTGTAAATGATGTTCATTTTAATACAACTGGAAAAACATGCTTCCATAAATGCATTTCTCAGTAAAAAATTATTTAAATTCAGATTAAAGTATAAGACCTTCACAAGCATGCAGTAGAAGCTCTAATAGTCATATGTCAAAGAATGTCCTTATTCTCCTTATAAAGAGCTCAAAACAATTCCACAATGAAACAATCTCCTCTTCACCCAATTATCTGTCCTTGTCAGGGTTTTCTGGGCTCATAGCACTCTTTTCCAGTTACACGGCACGCACTTCTGGGTCGGCGGCCATCTTGCCATTTTTCCTGTGCCACCCAGTATTAAAGCACACAAAGGACATATACTCTGGGTCATATTATTCTACTGGCTCGTCATGTCTTTGGGAATATTCTTGCCACCCTGCCTGCTCTAGATCCTGTACCTGATCCCTGATCCCTGTTCTGCTCTGCCACCCTAGTTACTGTTTTAAACTCAGGACTGTTTTTTGGTTTGTGTTTTGGACTGTTTTCAGATCTCTGGTTTTGGTTCTCCATGTATTGCTCTGTCTTCTGGCTCTCGAATTTTGGACTGTTTTTTCAGACTCCGTTTTGTCTCTTGGAATTTGGACATGTTTTTTCCCCCTTGCCTCTTTTATCATTAAAAACTGTTTTCACTATTCCCCTGTCACGTCCTGCATTTACACTGACCGCTCCTGACAGTCCTAATGTGAGCTGATCTTCTGTGCCACTGTATATTTGATCCCACTGACATACCCTGGTCTGAGATCCACCACAAAACACAAGAAGGAAGTAACTGTCCCACTAGTATTTCCTTGGCTGTGTGTTATTGTAATCCACTCTAGCTGAACAAATACCACAAAAACCACTAGGAGCAGTCTCCCATGAACAGTCAGTAATCTGCACATGGTTTAACAGTCCATTATCATTCCTGTCTCAATAAAATATCACTCTGCCTCTCACACTGTAGCTCTCACCTTAAGTGTTTTAAAAGACTGGTCAAAGACTTTATCAGCGTTTTGACACCATAGACCCATTACAGTTTGCATACCATCCCAGTCACTTTACTGATGATGCCAATGACACCTCGCCCGCATCCTTGAAAAATATAGACAACCAAAAAGGAATATTATGTTAAGATGCTGTTTTTTGATTACAGTTCAGTATTTAACACTATAATCCCAGCAAGCCCAGCACCAAGTCGGAGGACCTGGGACTTGTCCCATGCTTCTGTCAGTGGATCTTAAAATTTATGACCAACAGGATGCAAACAGACTGATCTCTTTTTCATAAACATTCTTAAAGCAAATAAGGCATCTGTGGTGCTCTTCCTCGGCATGAAACCTCACTGTTGCTCAAAGATTGTTACCTCTTTTATCAGCCTGGCTTCCACTACTCTTTCCCATAACTTCATGATGTGACTGATCAACTTAATTCCCCTGTAGTTCCTGTAGGTCTGCACATCTCCCTTATTCTTAAAGAAAACTCCACTGCCATCTCTCCTAAACATCTCCATGCTTCTACTGGTATGTCATCTGGTCCTACAGACTTTCCACTCTTTATCCTTTTAATAGCTGCTCATACAGTACTTACTCCTTTCTAACCCTATCCATTTCCTGATTTACCATCTTCACATTATTTAACCTTCTTTCCCTCTCTCATTTTCCTCAACATACTTCCATCTGCATCTTTTATTACTCTAACTTGCAGCACATCCTGTACATCTGTACATCCTGTACATCTGTACAAATCCTTTTCTATGTCTTTAGTGTCTAATTTCTCATATAGCTCTTTATATGACTTTTCCTTATCTTTTGCTACAACCCTCTTTACCTGCTGCTGCATCTCCTTGTACTTCTGCCTACTTTTCTCATCACTCTGTCGATCCCAATTCTGTTTCGCCAACTTCTTTTTTCCTTATGCTTTCCTGCACTTCATCATTCCACCACCACGTCTCTTTGTCTTCCTTTCTATTTCCAGATGTCACACTAAGTACTTTCCTAGCTGCCTCCCTCATCACTTTTGCAGTAGTTGCCCAATCATCCAGCACCTTCACCACCACCGAGCCCCTGTCTGACCTCTTCCCTGAATCTCTCACTACAGTCTTCCTCCTTTAGTTTCCTTTATCTAATTATTTTTTCAGTTCTTGCTCACCTCCTCTTCTTCTTCACCTCCAAATATTTCAGCAAGAATGTATTGATATTGAACATTGATATAATAACAGCCAATCATGGCTTGTCCATGATTGCTATTATATATGTTAAACGTTAAATACTTCACACTCAGCTTTTATAGCAAAAATTAATAAGTTCCTTAAACAGCTCATTTATATTTTAGTTTTTTATAAAAAAAAAATACTTAATTTTAATTCATTTGCCACCGTACATATTTCATAGATTTTGCATTGGATATGTATTTTGTTTTCAAAAAACTTTTGTGGAAAAAAACATTTGTTTTACTGTGTTCTTCTTAAATACACTTTCAAATACTAATTCTTTTTAAAGCACCACTAATCACTTTTACATATAGATTGTGGAAGAGAATTCCAAATATGAGAAGCAACCCAGCTAAATGCCCTAGACCCATATTGACTAAACAAACAGAAGGTACACCAAGGGAAACGGATGAAGAAGATATGAGAGTACAAGTTGTGATATAAGTATTAAGCAAATCAGAAAGATAAGAGGATGCAAGATTATGAAGATTACACAGGCAGCTGAGTTTTGGACCAATTGAAGTTTAAAACGAAGTTTGTGAGCTAGCCCAAACAGAAGAGAGTTACAATAATCAATGCGTGAGGTAACAAGAGCATGTACAAGAAAAACTGTGAAATTGGATATCAGGAACGGATGAAGACGGCTGATGTTCAGTAGATGGCAGCATGCAGACCGAGTAATATTGTCAATGTGCTTTTCAAAAGACAATGTACTATCAAGGATTGCCTTTCCTCACAGAAAGTAAAAAACTATTGAATTTTGACTAATCAGATTTAGGGGCAAACAGAAGAATCTCTGTTTTGTCATTATTCAGCTTGAGAAAATTGGGTGAGAACCAAGATTTAATCTCTTCTAAACAATTCAGAAGAGAGGAGAAAAGAAGAGTGCAATCTGGCTCTGAAGACAAATAGTATCATCTGTGTAGCAATGAAAATGAATGCCATATTTACTAAAAATATAACCAAGAGGTAATAAGTAAATGATAAAAAAGGGCCCAAATCGGAGCCTTGATGAACACTACAAATGTTTTTTTTTTTTATCAGAAACAGATTCATACCCTAAAATACAATTAATCAATCAATCAATCAATCAATCAATCAATCAATCGCAAATTTGGCTGTCATTTCCTACCCATTAATGTGGCCAATAGTCAAAATTGGCCAACGCATCACTAGCAACCAACTACCTATCATTGAGCACCTTCACCACAGCAGATGTCTGCACAGAGCTCACAACACCATCAAGGACTCTTCACATCTCAGTCACAAACTGTTTAACCTTCTTCCATCGAGATACAGGAACATACGCACCAGAACCAGCAGGTTCAGGGACAGATTTTTTCCATACAAAGTCACACTACTCAACTCTACATAACTTAACTCTGCCATAGACTTTATATTTATTCACTGTATTTACTTTCTACTTCTATCTATCTATCTATCTATCTATCTATCTATCTATCTATCTATCTATCTATCTATCTATCTATCTATCTATCTATCTATCTATCTATCTATCTATCTATCTTAAACTTACTGCAGCTGTTGTTTTAATGAGCTCTACTGCCACCGGCTGGTTATTTATGAATCTTTAACTTGCATTAATTCACTCCGTTAAACTTCTATTCTGAAGTAAGCCCACCCGGCAATTTAGTCCCATCATTATTGCGGTGTACTCCCTGGTGGGTTAGTGGTTAGGATGTGGCGCTCTTACCGCTGCGGCCCGAGTTCGACCCCCGGTCAGGGGATTGGTTCAGGGAACCAACCCCAGCCATTAGGGTTGCACAAACCTTAGTGCTGGTCCCAAGCCCAGATAAATGGGGAGGGTTGCGTTAGGAAGGGCATCCAGTGTAAAAATGTGCCAAATCAAACATATGCATGATCCGCTGTGGCGACCCCTAATGGGAGAAGCCAAAATAAGTTTTCTTGTTGAGGTGTACTGTTCAGTGCAAAAGTGCAGTCCTAAGCCATTGTTTATATTAATTACTGTCCAAATCCATCCTCGTAGCTTTTGAATTGTTCAGTAACTTTACGGATTGATAAGCTGTTCATGTATATCCATCCTCAGCTAAACAGAGTGTCCTCCAGTTGAAGAGAACACTTTCCAGGGGTAAGGCATTCAGATGAATCAGGCAGATCTGAAGAGAAGAAAGGAACAGGAGCACTGGTCACTGGTACCTCAGGGGCATGTTTTAGTTCTTGTGATATTTTTTGTTAACGATTATGACCTTGTGGCATGGACAAGGGAAGCTAAGGTGCACCAGACAAAGATGTTTTTTTTTGTTGTTGTTCTGCATCGAGTTGGACAACCTAGACTTTTCTTTCTTTCGGCTTCTCCCATTAGGGGTCGCCACAGCGGATCATCCGCATGTTTGATTTGGCACGTTTTTACGCTGGATGCCCTTCCTAACGCAACCCTCCCCATTTATCCGGGCTTGGGACCGGCACTAAGAGTGGCTGAAGGTCACATTCTGCCATATTCTTTTAACTCCTGAGAACCACCAGCTGCAGTGTTTTATACCCTGGATACTTTCATAGTGCATTTAAATTCAATTAAATTCAATTTAATCCCTATAGCACTTTTCACAATAGACATTGTCTCAAAGCAGCTTTACAGAATATACGAATTATAGAAAAAATTAAATAAATGTAATTATGCCTGTGAGAAGAAAAAACTTTCTAAAATGGTTTGAGGAAGAACCCTTTAGAGGTGCCAGACTCAAAAAGAGAACCTATCTTCATTTGGGTGACACCAAAAGGGTGATTATAAATCATTACATTACAAACACTGGAAAACAAGAAAAATCATGAGAGCATAAGAGCGTGTAAATATGAGTAATTACCTCTATACAGTCAGTTGGATTTATGGAACCAGGCACTTCTGAGCAACTCATAAATTATAAATTCCACAAAAATTCCTCCATGGCATACCCTCTAAATGTTCAATGATGGGGTAAGAGCATATGTCAAAAGTTATTTTGATTGGTAATTGGTTGTTTATCCTCAAAGCCCAATGACTGAAATCTTCATGAATTAAAGATTTAAAGATCTTTAACATTAATTATTTACTAATTTATTAATAAATTCTCTTCTTTGGCTTCTTGCCGAGTTTGGCTTAGGTTTCAAGTGAGAGGAAACTATGGTGGTTATCTAGAGTTTCTAGAACATAGATAAATAAAACACTTTTATATCCCAAAGGGAAAATCAACATCACATGCAGAACCCAATGTTCTAATGACTCTTCTGATCACCAGATGGCAGTGTTTCCACACTCTAATAACCTACAGCAATAGGTCACAATGGGTCTCACACTTTTAGGACATCCTTTTGTGGCCATTTAGATCAATGTGCAAAATGAAGGTGTCCATTAAAACAGTCATGATTCTGTAATTAAATCACTGCATGGGCTCAGAAAAGTCACAGCACAGTTCACCTGCCACAAAGGCAAAGGAAAAAACACATTTGGATATGATCGAGAAATGTGCCATTTTCTCTGGACCAAAACAAACCCCAAAGAAAATCTAAAGAGGAATCAAACCATCCAGCTTGTTATCAGCACTCAGTTTCAAAGCCTGCATCTCTGACAGTAAGGAGGTGCATTACTGGATATGGAATGGGCAGCATCGATGCTGAAAAGTGTATACAGGATTTAGAGCAACATATGCTTCTATTGAGATGACATCTTTTTCAGAGAAGGCCTGAAAATGCTAAACAGCATACTGCATCTATTAAAGTAACATGGCTTCATCGAAGCTGAATTGGTCTGCCTGCAGTCCAAACCTTTCACTAATTAAAAAACACATGAATACAACAAAGAAGACCCAGGACTGTTTAGCACATGCAAGTGTTTTGAAGTCCCCGTAATAATTAAAATTCTGTTCATCATGTTTTGCACATGGTTCAAGTAAATTACACCTCACTTCCATACACAGTTCTCCACACCGCTCTCTCTTTCCTGCATATGCACATGCACACCAATGGTGTAATATAACAAATTACAAATACTCTTCTTACTGTAATTGAGTTCTCAGTAATTGTACTGTATTAAGAATTTTAAAAACAGTGCACTTTTACTTGAGTATATTTTAGTGCTGTATCCGTTTTTTTAACGTGCTACTTTCCCTCAACCTTCCGTTGTGACTTTATTTACCTGATTCCTGGGGGTCCTGCTGAAAAAAAATGTATGGTATAACTTCCACTGGAAGTGGTAGCAGCATTGACTGACTTTTCTTTATGTGCGATTTGCTTTTCAGTCAAGAATATGTTCAAAAGACATTAAAACACTCAGGAACATGTGCTGTTCATGGCTGCACTTATAACCAGACAAAGCTTAATTACTGGTAAAAAAACAGTGCTAAAATTTATACACAAAAAGTTAGAGGGGACTTCACTTGCAATAGTTTTAAACTGTTTTGCTGACAGCTATTATACACACACATATACTGTATATTTGAGCTTACAGATGCAGTATGCGAGTTCTGACTAGTAAACTTTCTAATGACCTAATGAAAAGATGTGAAAATGGCAATGTGATTGGACACCTGGTAGATGACCCCAGTGACTCCATTTCAAAATCTGCGATCATGTACACACCCGATTCCAAAAAAGTTGGGACACTGTACAAATTGTGGATAAAAACAGAATGTTATGATGTGGAAGTTTCAAATTTCAATATTTTATTCAGAATACAACATAGATGACATATCAAATGTTCAAACTTAGAAAATGTATCATTTTAAGGGAAAAATAAGTTGATTTTAAATTTCATGGCATCAACCCATATCAAAAAATTTGGGACAAGGCCATGTTTACAACTGTGTGGCATCCCCTCTTCTTTTTATAACAGTCTGCTAACGTTTGGGGACTGAGGAGACAAGTTGCTCAAGTTTAGCAATAGGAACAATGTCCCATTCTTGTCTAATACAGGCTTCTAGTTGCTCAACTGTCTTGGGTCTTCTTTGTCACATCTTCCTCTTGATGATGCATCAAATGTTTTCTATGGGTGGAAGATCTGGACTGCAGCCTGGACATTTCAGCACCCGGATCCTTCTTCTACGCAGCCATGATGTTGTAATTGATGTAGGATGTGGTCTGGCATTGTCATGTTGGAAAATGCAAGGTCTTTCCTGAAAGAGACGACGATTGGATGGGAACATATGTTGTTCTAGAACTTGGATATACCTTTCAGAATTGATGGTGCCTTTCCAGATGTGTAAGCTGCCCATGCCACACTCACTCATGCAACCCCATACCATCAGAGATGCAGGCTTCTAAATGAGCCTTGGCCCAGAGAAAACGCCTGTGCTTCTGGATCATGTTTAGATATGGCTTCTTTTTTGACCTATAGAGTTTTAGCCGGCAGTGGCGAATGGCACGGTGGATTTTGTTCACCGACAATGTTTTCTGGAAATATTCCTGAGTCCATGTTGTGATTTCCATTACAGTAGCATTCCTGTATGTGATGCAGTGCCGTCTAGGGCACGAAGATCACGGGCATCCAGTATAGTTTCCGGCCTTGACCCTTATGCACAGAGATTGTTCCAGATTCTCTGAATCTTTGGGTGATATTATGCACTGTAAATGATGATAACTTCAAACTCTTTGCAATTTCTTTTTGAGAAACTCCTTTCGGATATTGCTCCACTATTTTTTGTAGCAGCATTGGGGGAATTGGTGATCCTCTGCCCATCTTGACTTCTGAGAGACACTGCCACTCTGAGAGGCTCTTCTTATACCCAATCATGTTGCCAATTGACCTTATAAGTTGCAAATTGGTCCTCCAGCTGTTCCCTATATGTACAGTTAACTTTTCCAGCCTCTTATTGCTACCTGTCCCAACTTTTTTGGAATGTGTAGCTCTCATGAAATAAAAAATGAGCCAATATTTGGCATGACATTTTAAAATGTCTCACTTTCAACATTTGATATGTTATCTATATTTTATTGTGAATAAAATATAAGTTTATGAGATTTGTAAATGATTGCATTCCTTTTTAATTCACAATTTGTAGTGTCTCAACCTTTTTGGAATCGGGTTTGTATTTTATGCTATCGGTTGCCTGCAGAGCTGATTTCTGAAAACCTTACAGTAGATACTTTTGAACCCAGCAACATGTGATGTGATGGCATAAATCTGACTGGACAAAAACTTCAACTCTAGGCAAAATTTGAATCCATAAAACCATTTAACAGCATTGTAAAATTTCTTCTCTGTCTTCTTTGATTCATATTTCCAAACAAAACCATTTGAAAGTGTTATAACCAGTGTTGACAGTAACTAATACTGTAACGCATTACTTTTTAAATAAAGTAGCTCCGTTACCGTTACCGTATGGTGCGTTACCCGTTACTTTTTAAATGAATGAATTTAGACTGAAGTGTAGACTACAGTCTAACTTGTTTACAGCAGCGACGCATTGTAGGATTGGTGAATGAACCACTGTAAACATGAAGAAGACGCACTGTGGGCGTGTCTCCATTTATTCAGGTCTGTGTGTCGGTAATGGCGAGTCGAGGCGAGAGCAAGACGAGTTTCTCAAAATGGAAATATGCTCATTATTTCACTTTAGTTAAACATAAAGACAAACATTTTTCAGTCAAATGTAAGCTGTGTCTTTCTAGTTCGAAGGTCGTATCTACTGCGATAAACAGCAACTCCAATCTGTCGATGCTCCTCCAGAAACTACATGCCTCGACGAAGCTAGAAGCTAACACGGTGTTCTGTTGTACATTGTTGATAGTTTTCATACTTAAGCTGTGAAAGGAACATTTTTAAGAGCTCAATACAACAGCTTTTATGATGCAGAAGCCACTTTAGTTTTTGATTCTGAATATATTTTGTTATTCATTTCAGAAATCCTTGTGATATATTCAGTTACTTTTTGAATGAAGTAACTAGTAACTGTAACTAGTTACTATTTCTTAGTAACTAGCACAACACTGGTTATAACCTTTATTATTCTGTGTCTGTATTCTGTTGTGTTTGTTGTAGGTCGTGTTGTGTGCAGGTCTCATTACAAACCCGAGTTTCCATCCTGCCCTAGTCTGCCTTGATCCCACCTCCACACTGATAACATTATGATTGGTGATCCTATTTAAGGAAGATGAAGAGCTGCAACCTGAAAGGGTTATTTTAGTGGTGTTTGGTGTGCTATTTTGTGCTTGGCTTAGTTTGGAATCTGTTTGTTCTGATTTTGACTTGTGCCTGTATGTTGACCCTAAGCTTGGTTTGCCCTTTTGGACTGGTTAACCTTTTCTGTATATATTTAATACTGTACAAAATCACTTGGTTCACTGGCAGTAGGGGTGTGGCTGCTATTTGCTTTGGGGTGGGGTTTGGTTTTCCTGAGCTAGTTACTCTGTGCTGCCTAACCCTAGACTGGGTCATAACAAAAGCCATCCCCTTTTACTAAAAAATGTAATAAGACTATGATTATTATTTTATGCTTTTATTTTAAAGATTTTGAAAGCAGTGAGTTAGCATTTGAAAAATTGGCTGAAAATGGTGTTTTGCAGGTGGTTAAATACGAATTATGAGAGTCCAAGGATTTTGGAACATGTGGTTATTAAATGCATTTTGTGTAAAGCAGCTGTTTCACTTAGCTCGGGAACAGTAATAGTGCAGTGGGGCAAAAAAGTATTTAGTCAGCCACCAATTGTGCAAGTTCTCCCACTTGAGAGATGAGAGAGGCCTGTAATTTTCATCATAGGTACACTTCAACTATAAGAGACGTAAGGAGAAAAAAAAAATCACATTGTCTGATTTTTAAAGAATTTATTTGCAAATTATGGTGGAAAATAAGTATTTGGTCACCTAAAAAAAATGAGTGAATGACCAGAGCAGAGAGCTGGGACCAAAGGAACAAAGGCTACCATCAGTAACACACTATGCCGCCAGTGATTCAAATCCTGCAGTGCCAGACGTGTACCCCTGGTTAAGACAGTACATGTCCGAGCCCGTCTAAAGTTTGCTAGAGAGCATTTGGATGATCCAGAAGAGGATTGGGAGAATGTAATTTGGTCAGATGAAACCAAAATAGAACTTTTTGGTAAAAACTCAACTTGTCGTGTTTGGAGGAGAAAGAATGCTGAGTTGCATCCAAAAAACACCATTTGTAAGGAGCATTTCATTTGTAAGGAGCATTTTAAGGTCCTGGAGTGGCCAGTCTCCAGATCTCAACCACATAGTAGGGAGTTGAAAATCCGTGTTGCCCAGCGACAGCCCCAAAACATCACTGCTCTAAATGAGATCTGCATAGAGGAATGAGCCAAACTATTCAATTCAATTCATTTTTATATGTATAGCGCTTTTAACAATGAACATTGTCTCAAAGCAGCTTTACACAGATAATGTGGTGATTAAAAGTGAATATGTTCTTTATAAGTAAGTTTGTTACTGATGAGCAAACCGTGGCAAGGAAAAACTCCCCAAGATGGCATTAGGAAGAACTACCAGCAACAGTGTGTAAAAACCTTGTGAAGACTTGCAGAAAATGTTTGATCTCTGTCATTGAAAACAAAGGGTATATAACAAAGTATTGAGAAATTTTTGTTATTGACCAAATATGTTTTTTTCCACCATATATTGCAAATAAATTCTTTAAAAATCAAACAATGTGATTTTCAGGATTTTCTTTCTCATTTTGTCCCTCATAGTTGAAGTGTACCTATGATGAAAATTACAGGCCTCTCTTATCTTTTTAAGTGGGAGAACTTGCACAATTGGTGGCTGACTAAATACTTTTTTGCCCCACTGTATACTTGTCTGTTATCTACAATAAACTGAAGAATCTTTGCACCTTGGGCATTGTAGATCACATGGAAAACCTCTCCAAGTATTAAGTTTGGGTTGGGCATGATAAAGAATCTGCAACTATATTGCCAGTATGTACCTTGCATTTCCTGAACTTTCTGCATGTTTGCATTTACCAAGCAAACATATCCATAAATACCTGCACAATGAGTGCAAGACTTGTGTAATGCAAAGCTGCCTTATATGTTCATTTACAAAGCTATTAAAACGTATACAAATGTATTTTGGTGTCTTACTGCTTGGCTGGCTGTCTGTTCTGTTGGGAGAAAATCTTTCTCCTCCCTCTACTTGTAATTAAACATGTGATAAGCTGTGCTTTAGTCTTTTCTGCCTGCAGCTGTCCATTTGAACTTCTAAGGGATTTTCCCACCGGCTGTAGTTCAAAATGTAAGTTATTTGTGCAATTTATTGTTTCACATGGTGATGAAAATATCTTTAAATATACAAATATTTGTATATATGTACTGTATATGTATGTACTGTATGTATGTGTATTGTGTGTAAGAATTTCAGGGTATATACCTGTACTTTACATTGTTCTTTGCTTACTTTTTCACATGTGCATGAAAAATGTTAAACAAAGGGTCAACATAATTCCTGAAGCCTTGTGTCTCAGCACAAGGTAATGCTGCTGCAGTTGACTGAGGGTTTTTTTTTCCAAGGAATGATGGTGAGAAGGAACCCTTTTTCTTCTTTTACATTTCATTATAATTTATTTTTCTGCTACCCCTTTAGGCAGAACCGTGTGAAAATTGGAACACTGAGCACTATCTAACAGCAAAAGGCAAATCGGTATATTTGTTTGTGTAGTGTTTCATTATGATTTCGCAGAATAGATTTTTTTGTGGGTGCCACTCCAAAAAAAACAATTAAATTGATGTTAGTATTGATAATCATTGCTTTTTGGGAACAGTGAACTTGCTGAATGGTCTGAGGAATATAGTCAGATTGGTTTCCAGCTGCAAGAAAGAATATGGTAGATTATTACTTATCAGTAAATCACTGTTTACAACCATGGTGAGAGAAAAAAAAAAAGCATTTTAGCATACACAAAACCAGAAGTTTTTTTTAATACCATTCTGTGTAGAAAATGTTGTTGGAAAATCCTAAGAATTAAGCAGTTTCCGAAAGACTTAAATCAGCTTATTTGGCATCAACCATGCCAAGGGAACAGGGATCGGCACAATTTTATGTATTGTGCCAATTAAATAATTGGGCAGGCCAGGTGTACATGTATTTTAATTAAAGTGGACAAAACCTGTACTGTTTTACAATAATTTACATTATGCATGACAGTGTATGTACCCTGTTTGTTTACTGGACAGACATCTTTCTGAACATATTGATACTGGAGTTCTTTCACATGTGCACCTCTAAAAATATTTGGTTTTTCACTCCTCTGGAAGGCAACCTTTGGATCCTTAAAGACAATATCAGTATTGTAAGATGCATCAAAATGTTAGTACATTTGAAAATGTAAACATATTGTATTGTAATGTTGAAGGATGCACATCTCAGTTGTTGTTTTTCAGGAATATTTGTGGTATTGATGCAACAGTTGAATGGTGCACATTTGGTTGCAGTCTTAAAGTGGCCTTTCAAAAAGAGACCATGATTTACAACATGGTCTCCATGCATTTTTTTCTTCTCTCTACCACTTCGCTTACCTCAGCAACTTGTCTTCTTTGATTCATATTTTCAAGAAGAACCATTTAAAAACCTTCCTAAGTAAGTGTATATACTCATAGAATCAATGCAATTATTATTTTTTGTAATTTTTAGTATATAGTTTTATATAAATCATTTTTTATTACACCACCTTTATTCCTCTTACTAGGGCTTAAAAATAATGACACAAAATATTAGTGAGCAAGCAAAGCTGGATCTCTCAAGACTCACTGATGAAGAGGCCAGACACATCTGGCAGGTCATCCAGAGGGATTTTAACCTACGGAAAAAAGAAGAGACCAGACTTGGGTAAAACTGTTGTCCTATTGGGGAAAAATGCTTAGTCATATCTATATATTAATCAAATTGCATGTATAACTAAGCCAGTACACAGTGTGTGTGTGTGTGTGTGTGTGTGTGTGTGTGTGTGTGTGTGTGTGTGTATATATATATATATATATATATATATATATATATATATATATATATATATATATAAAGTACTTCACAAACTGAAATGAAGTTGTCTTTATTTCAACTGTACATTGCAGAAATCTTAAGTCAAACATACTGACAGAGGACACAAAGCGAAATCTGCTGACCTACCAGTCCAACCTTAGCAACTCTTTCTGCATATATTGCATGCAGCCATTTAAGTTCCTGCTCAAAAGAAAATGTCAATGCAAGAAATGCAAAACCTTTACCTGCAAAGCTTGCAGCTGGTTCAACAAAAAAGAACGTAGCTGGTTGTGTGATCTGTGCCATATGACCAAGTAAGTTCTTCAACACGCTCTCTCATTCTACCCCAAAAGGGCCTTGTAAAAAAAAAAGATGGTTTGGACAGTGCCTGTCAAAAGATTGGAAACAAATAGTCTTTTAACATTTTTTTTAGTAACATATGCAGGTAACTTTTGTTTATATGCAACACCAGTTAATAAGTATTATAATAGGTAATAACACACAAGTATTAGAAATTACTGGAATGAAGTTTGGACAGATGAGTTCAAATTTGACATATTTAGTTTTACAGTTAAACATGGAGGTTGGAGGTTCAATGGTCTGGGGTTGTTTTGGAGCAGGGAATGTTGGCAACTTATTCCAGGTGAAAAGAATACTGAAATAAATTTTCATAAATTTCAACACCATGCAATTTCACCTAGGATTGCAGCTTCACCATACAACAAGACAATGACCCAAGGCATCTGTCCAAGCACTGCAATTGTTATTTAGAGAATAAACAATCTGCTGGAATGTTATTTATCATAGAATAGTTTTTACAGTCACTGCCAAACAGCGTCGAGATGTTTGATTGGTCATGTGGATCGAGATAACCTGTAATGCGGATAAGAAGTAAACGCAAACAAAGTTTATTGAGAATACTCAGGAGATAATCCACCAATACTTGTAGCTAAGCAGTAATATCCAGTGGTGCGCTCCGGGAGCGCGGTTCACAAAGTTCTGTGAAAGCAGAGACAGTTCATGTAGAGAATCCACGGATCCGCGCTATGGAAATTGCAGCGCTGGGCAGCAACGGATAAACGTGGTGCAGACAGCGTGAACATGGAAAACAGCAGGATCGGGGTAATCCGGGGTGCCGTTGAGAGAATGCAGGGTGTCCGAGAAGAAGGGGTATGTAGTGGGATACGTATACGCGATTACACAGACCGCCATGAACCAACACATACGATCATGCACAAACAATAACGGACCGCGAGTGTGTGGAGGTCAGGGGCTTAAATAGGAGATGGGATGAGTGAGTGAATGAGAGTCAGATGTGTGTGATCAGCATGACTGCGACAAGCTCGGTGCTCAGAGAAGAAGCAGGGGAATGCAGCTGCCGAAGGGGGCGTGGCAGGGGGATTCCTGACATAACCGACGTTAAGTGGCAAATTTGCCCACCCTTGTGCTCGAGATATTAGGGTTCGGTGACATAAAACAAATCGACATAACCAATTAAAAAATGCTAAGACAAAGCAAGAATTTGGCGGTTCCACTTCAAAAACGTCGACTTAATAGGGTTGGCAAGTTAACCGAGGTCGAGATAAGAGGGGTTCGAAAGTATAGCTAAATGTTTGGAGAAACTAACTGTGTGGATGCCAAAAGTGTGTAAAGCTGTTATGCTAATGGAGGATTTTTCAATGAAAATGTTTTACATTGGTAACTTTGTTTGTTTGGTCAAAGAAATTCTACATACAAATAGAATTATCAAGTTTTTTGCATATAAACAAAAAGAAAAAGCATGCCTCGCTCACAAACCTTTGAAAATTTTCAATAATTACTGTCTGAAGTATACTTGTATATTGAGATATATATATATATATATATATATATATATATATATATATATATATATTTATTAATGAAAAACCTGTATGCCTTTAATTGCAGAGTCTTGATAATTGGTCAATTTGAGAGGTTCCATCAGAATGTATATGATCGTTTTAAGCAATCAGGCAGTGCAAAAGTGATGATGTCACTGTACAACAAACTGCATGGAGGTCAGTCCTGCTCTCAGTTTGACCTGAGAGGTAGGTTTATATATGTCTCAAATAAGGGTGCAGTACAAACATCTGTTAAAGGAAATGGAATGGTAAGGTTGTTTATATGACTTGAAATAAATTGTATACAATTACATTTACAATTATACAATTACAAAAATACAATTACAGAGGGTTTCTACAGTATTTTTCCCTATATTCTCATTAAATGTATGTGTCTCCTGACAAAATATCCCCGATATAGTTTAGGTACCATTTTACATCACAGTTAATTAACAAAATGCATCATGCAAATCCCACTTCAAAAGAATCAGTGGACTATGCTGAAAGAAGAATTATTAGCTATGCTTCTTTGTCCATGTGACTAGCTCCCTGACCTAGTCACATGTCCACCTCATTCTCCATGTGCTTGGAACCTAGTTAATCTGCTTAATTCAATTTTCTAGCTCACACTGCCCTGAAAAAGACTTTTGCAATGCAACTGTATCAACTCAAAATCAATTTTGCACTACATCCAGCTCACTCTGTGATACATTAGATACAACATTTCAGATTTAATTTCCTGATATTTCTAGATGTGTTTAAATTGCAATTGTTTAGTTGAGCAAAATAAAAAGAACAAAAACTTTATAATGAAAGGTAAAAATTGAATATAAATATTTGGTTGCGTATTCCTTGCTTGAAATAATTAGACCTGAAAAACCCGCTGGAATCTGCAATTGTTGTAAGCATTCTTTCCACTCATGGTAAAAAGGCATATGGCAGGTGCTTAATAAAACTCTTTAGGTTGAATATGAAAGATTTCTTATGCTAAAAACATATACTGCTCATCAAATGGCTAATACCATGCCTACACTGATAGCTAAGGAGAGACAAGTCAGCCTACTCTGCCTTAAGCTTACTAAAACATTTATAATACTTTTACTAATTCAAATTTTACTAATTCTAAATCAATGGAATCAAAGGAACGGCTTCACATAAAAAGTAGGGGTTTATAATAACGGTGCTTGAAAATCTATGGGGTGACCTAAAGAAAGCTGTGCAAAGGAGATGGCTGGCCAATCTGAAAGAGTTTAAATTCTTTGTCAAGGAAAAGTTTTTTCAGGACAAGATGTGCCACATTAATGGCCTTTGTCTATATACTATAGCTTGGATGCCAAGTTTGATTCTAAAAGCACCATAAGTTGTATGTAATAGATTTAGTGAGATTTTCAAGACATTTTACTCCATTGAAAAATATATGAACCACTAGTGATAATGATTTAGATAAAACAATACTACAGATTTTTTACTACTAATTACACTGCTTGAATTAGGGACTATATAGAGTTGGCAGAAGATACAATTTATCCCAAAAATATATAAGAAAAAGTATAAAGCGCTGTTAACGGTTGTATCATACTTAATTACTATAATTAGACTAAAAACCAATGTCTCACTCAAAAGAAAAAAAAATAGAAATACATATAAAAATGTAACTTGCAATGATGTGCTTTATCTTATATTACATTTATATTAATGCATTTAATTTATACATGTTTCTAATGTGAAACAATAATTTTGGTTTAATTGTCTAAATAGATTTGGGGAGCAATACATTTCAAGATCATTTTTTCAGTTTATTGTCCATCCCAGATGTAAGACACTCAAAAAGCACTGTGGGAGAATGCTGCAAACAGGTACTCACATATTTAAATAACTAAATTATTAATGTGTATATTTCTCAGTAATAAGGTAATCTTATTATGTAGGTAAGCCAAGTATTATTCTGTCATCCTTCTTAATCCTTCTACTCCAAATGCAAGAATTGTGTGAACCAAAATCTTGTATTGCGGTATATATTAAAGATTGAGATACTAATAAAGGAATTCATACAAAGCTAAAACTAACTGAAAGATTTTATGCTTTATATGCATATTGTGATTATGAAGAAAATCAATAGCACTTCCAGAGGGACATGTGTTTATCAATCACTCATAGTTAAAGTACTCAATTATGTACTCAGAATTCTCTTAAGATGTGCATTTCTTAGGGATAATAATCAACAATTTATTTATTTACCTGAAGCTACTTACAAATTTGAAAAGGTATGCAGAAGACATTTTGTTGAAAAAAAAAATTACACAATGATTGTGATTATGGATAGAATGCAATGATTTGCAAATCTCATGAACCCAGATTTTATATGTATCATGAAAAAAAGGCGACTTCTGAATGTGATGTCCACAACACGTCTCAAAAAGTTGGGACAGGGACAGCAAATTGCTATAAAATGTGTTAGTTAGAAGAGCATTATGCACACTAATTAGGTTAATTGGCAATAGGTCAGTTACATGATTGGATAAAGAAGAGTATCTTAGAGAGGCATTGTCTCTCATGAGTAAAGATAGGCAGATACCAAATAACATAACTCAGTTGATTTTGTGCATGGTAGAAAAATAACAAACTGACTGATGATAATATCAATATTGGTATTTTGGTTGCTTCACTTTTGTAATGTCAGCTGCAATCTAAGCTACATGTTTCTTACCCTCAGCAAACTTTTTACTTCCTGCTGTCTCAGGCTGAAAGCGCAGAGGAAGCATTGTCTCTAGTGGACCTAGTAGAGCTGGAGCTCAAGCAGAGGCTGAAGAAGCTAACTGAAAACATCAGTGACGAAGAAAAAAGTTCTGATGAAGAGGAGGTCAATCAAGTAATAGATTACATGAAGCCTCTGAAAAGTAAACAGCCATATTTTTCCTCAGCCCTCAAAAGAAAAAGGGCAACATCAGCTGATAGCAACTTGTGTAGAAATGAGCTGACCTCTTTGAGGGTAAGATCACATAACACAATTTAGTTGTATTGTGCTTTCATTAACATACCTTGCCAGAAAGCACTTTTATAAACATGTGTATCAGCATGCAGTGAATGAGCAAGCCAGAAGTGACAGTGGAAAAGGAAAATCTCGCTGAAATGACATGAGAAAAAACATGCAAGTCATACAGAACTCAGATAATGGGATTACAAACGATTATAGAAGGGTAGATGAGTATAGTAAAACAGCAATAAATATGATGAAAAAATGTTCACTGTAGGCAAATTGTTTTAACAAGAGTGCAGTTTGTTTAGTGTACAAAATGTTAATTTCTTTAGGCAGTTTGGCATGTTTAGCTGCTGCCAGGTCGCTCTCTGTCAATCCAGTACTAGGAATATTTCTTCATAATAAATCTTGCTGTCTTAGGCTGGAAGAAAGAGGAGACAAAATCCAGGATAGGTTTTATGCACGTATGAACACGCTTTTCACAGTTTACTTTCACTTTTTAGAGTTAAGTTCTTAAGATGTGTGTTTGTACATTTGTGATTTTTAATCCCAGTGCTGCCACTCAAACAAGGCCCTTAGCCACTCAGTTATATAAAACAGTAAATCGCCCAGCATTGGGGCACCTGCCAAAGACTTAAAGCAAAACTTAAAGCTGTCATTGTTGTTAGCATTTCAAAATGTAAAATAATGCTCTCCTTATTATATACAGTTGGTATACAGGTATATAAAAATAGCAAACCAGGGCCACATTTAAATAGATTAATATGCAGATGTCTGGCTTTGTGTAAAGTGCACTTAAACAATACGATACAATACATCTGTTTAGGTGGAGGAATTTACAGCATGAAACAGGGTCTTGCTTCTCTTTTTTTATGTTATGTAATGCCTTGTAGTCTTTATAACAAAGAAGGGAAAGTATGATAAGATTACACATTGCTTGTGGACTTTCTTCAGTAATTTACAGAATATACTAGTCCTGTCCATATAACCTGTCTGGGATCAGGGTCAGGGATGTATACATAAAGATGAGAATCAAAAGGCGAAACTAAAATTAAAGCATGTTTAGTTTACAGTGACACCAAGTAATGACATCATTTCTCTTTACTGTATATAGACAGCAAATATGCTATAAATATCATTTGACTTTATTGACCTGACCCACAATTCATATTTGAAGTGTTTTATGCCATATTATTATAACATTTCAAATACATCTGTAGTTAACATTAGCAATTTGTTCTAAATGTGTTCGGACTAATTTCCGATTTTCTTAAGAAATAAGTTGTGAGTCAAATACATGATTTACAATGATTAGCTACTAACACTTTGTTCTTTGAATGAAACAAGAAGTTACCTCTAATTACATGAGAAAAAGGCCCCAAAACATTATTATATAATAATCGCAACAAAATGTCGAAAGTGTCAAGTATTTTTTTTTTTTTTTTTAAAGAGTAAATAATTTTGGGTTTTTTTTTGTATTATTCTGGTTTTGGAATTAAACAAGGTCAGGGTCAGAACAAGGTCAAGGTTGTTTAATAGATTAAAACAGATTCAACAATATTTTAAAGGCATTTGAGGCATTGAAATTTGTAAGAAGGAGGACTTGACTTGTTGGGAGTGAAGAACCCCCCACTGACACCTTTGTCATTGAATATTTCTTGTTTTTCTTTTATAGACCACATTCAACTTAAACATTTAAAAATATCTGTAAATCCATTCGGTATGAAACATAATTTGTTCATGCATTGATTTCATTTTACAGTTCTCTGTTGATATTGAGCGACACTCTGTCACCCAAAGGAGGCTGAGTTTGTATGAGTTCAGTACTGCAAGATGTGAGCTGTCTCGTTTGGAAGATAAAGTAGCAATGGCAGTGGCTAGAGTCCAGAGTGCTCAAAGTGTGGTGAGAAATTCTAAATTGTGATTTCTCCAATTGACATTTTCCAGATTGCAACTTTTCTTTAAAACTTTATGATAAATTTGATTGCACTGCCTGTACTTCCTTCAAGATTTCAGACATTGAACACAGAATTGCTGCCTTAGGAAAGAAATATGCGTGGAATTTCACCAGCAAATGGTATGTATTCAATATAATTATATTGTGTGAGCATAATATTTTAATGAAAAATTTAAAAAGGTGTGTAACAGGCTCTATAGTTTGTGAAAGCCAAACAAAACTTCAGGTCACTGGAGAATGGTCAGACTGAATGAAACTAACTGGGAAGTCATGGCAATTTAAATACTACTTTTTAAAACTGTGGTTAGCAAAACAAAAGAAACTACAACAGCAACAATTAAAACAAAATAAAAACACTTTGGGCTCCACTCAGAACAGGTATGTGAGGCTACAGTGGGCTGAGCTGCACAGATCAAAGAATAGAATAACAGTGCGTGGGGTCTCATTTACAAACGTGGTGTACATACAAAATAGGGCTGGAAATGTGTTTACTCCACTTCCCACGTAAAGGTTGTGATTTATAAAAAGAAAACTTAACGGGAGAATGTGCGCACTTGTAAGTAAACTGAGCGATCCGTACAAACATTCTGGAGGCAAGGTTAATGTTTGTACTATGACCGGCAAAGGGAGAGAGTTATCTGATAGGCTAGGAACATTGGAGGGGGGTTTAAACTGTTCTATAATGGTGTGGATAGAAAGAGAAATGTTGCAGGGGTGATCCTGAAGGAAGAGTTTAGTAAGATAAGGGAAGGGAACAGAGGTGATGATGTAATGGATAGGTATGGCCTTAAGAGGAATGTGGAAGGGCAGGTATTTGGTTTGAAAGAGGACAGGGGTGGGGGGGGTAATGGAGATGGATGTCTGAGTTATAATTGTTTTATAAACAAATTATCGTAAAATCCAATTTAAATCTTAAGTCAAAATCAAGTATACATTTTTAATCAGCACTCACATTGTCCACTATGGGAATGCAGGAGGAAGAGATGGCCCAATTGCATCAAATTTCATTTCATTTTATTTATTTGACAGGGACAATGCAAACATACATAGTGTCAAAGCAAGTGTCACTAAAATGCTGCATAAAAAGTTTATAACTGTCCCTGGTTGGGCTCTAAACAATACAATTTACATACTAAACTACTTCAATTTAAACAAACATGCTTTTTTGTCCATAATTTTTATTGCTCTGTTGTATACAGAACGTATGCATTTGGTTGCAGTAGGAGTGGCTTGAGCCCATGCTGTCATGCAGAAAAAAAATAGCACGTGTGGCGTTATGGACTCGTAACTTGTACCGGCTACGCCAACTGCGGCGTTACCAACTAATAATTTGTACCGACTACGCCACCCGGGGGCTATTTCCAGGACTGCCCTCAACTTAAAGCACACAGGTTCGTCACGACTGGGTCAGGTATCAGACCAGAGTTGAGTAAATAAAAAGAACTTTATTTAAAATCAAATTTTTCACTACATCAAATAGTAAAAACAGAGAAGACAAGACAAACACTTCAGGGTGGGAGAAGGCCTGATGTCCTAAGCAGAGAGCACACAGGGTCCTAAGCAGAGAGAACACTCACACATGCACACACACACCACACACACACACGCACACACACACGCACACACACACACACACACACACACACACACACACACACACACACACACACACACACACCTCACTGTGAACACTGCACTGCAACCAGGTAAGGAACCCACCACCACAAGATGCTAATCTGCTGCCACTGGCCACCCCACTCCTGAAGGTGAAAGAGAAGACAGAAAAGTAATTTAAAACACAAATTAAAACAATCATCGCATTTCAACAGCCTGGCTCTTAACAGTCAACAGCCCAAAAACTGCTCATTACTTGATTCGTACAAAGACACAAACAAAGGAAAAGCACTTAACAGATCACAAAAGAAATAAAAAAACTACATTATTTTATAAGAAAACAAAGACAACATTATACCACAAATTCAAACTCAAAAAGAATAAAAATCAAAAAAAATGGATTCCCATTAAAGTAGGGAAACCTTAACCCGATAAAGTTAGGAAAATAATAAACAAAAGAATAAAGCTAATGCAAAAATAAATAATTAAATCACAACCCAACGAATCAGGTAATGACTACCCTGTAACACGCCACTTCTAAATCAGTTACTCACACTACCATGCCCCATGCCCCCGGTCCAGCTGATCCTGCAGGTAGTTAAATGCTGCAACAAGAAACTGTTAGCATAGGAGAGCAGCAAAATGTCAAATCAGCTGGTGCCAAAATGGAAATAACACAGAGCTCCAGAGAACAGGAACGTAAATTAATGTCCAGCTGAACCCAGCGAAGCAGACAACGCAGAGCGAAGCAGACAAAGCAGAGCACATATGATGTAACACAGAGCAGCTGCAGTCGGAAAAAGCAGACAGTCAAGCCAACATCAAAGCGGTGTAAACGATGCACATAGCGCAGGAAAGCCACACAACAAGCGAAAAGCCCACTACAGCAGCCCACTACAGCAGCCCTTGCACATTGACCCGCACCTGTACGGCGACTCACGAGGCACGGATGCAGACGTTTATTAAGCACGTCTTCCTAAACGCTTAGCGGCTTCCCCACAAAGCTCCTCAGTCCACCCTTGCCACTATCCGCACGTAAACCCGGAAGTACAGCGGCTCGCTCGCGGACAAAAAGCAAACGCACCCACAACACAAACCGAAACGACTGGCAGGTAAATGAGCATAATCAGCCTCAGCTGACTAGATGACATCAGACCATTCTGCTACACATGCATATACAGCAGGGCTGCCTGGTGCGGTATAAAACCTCTAATTAATTTAAAACAATTTGGATTACTTTGTATTGTTTTTAAAATGTTCTTTATGTGCTTATCAAATTTTAGTTGAGGATTTAAAACCAATACTAGATATTTGAATTCTGTAACTGGATTAATTTTTTTATTTTGTATATTAATATTAAATCTTTCTTTTAAATCGAGTTTTTTAATGGAAAAGCACATAGAAACTGTTTTTGTAAGATTTAAAACTAGTTGATTTTGGATGAGCCATTGTTGGATGTCAAACATACTAGTAGACAATACAGCTGCAGCCTGCTCAGGTGACTTGGCGGGTGCATAAATAACTGCATCATCCGCATAAAGCTGACATCTGGCATCAGAGCAGTGCAGTGGCAAGTCATTTATAAAAAGACTAAACAGCATGGGGCCAAGTATAGAACCCTGCGGAATGCCCATTTTTAGGTTTGAGAGTGTGGTATTGTTTTGATCAACTTTAACACACTGTACTCTAGACTGGAGGTAAGATGTAAACCACAACACTGCCTCATTTAAAAAATTAAAATGTAACATTTTAGATAAAAGCAAACTATGATTGACCATATCAAATGCCTTTTTAAGGTCAATAAATACAGCCCCCACCACATTACCCTTGTCCAGGGACTTTTTTACTTTTTCAATTAAACAGCAGTTTGCTATTTCTGTTGAATAACCTGGTCTAAACCCAAACTGGTGAGGATGAAGTAGCTGTCTAGCTTCTAAATGGTCACTCAGTTGCACTACTACAACTTTTTCAATAATTTTAGATAAGACTGGTAAATTCGATATAGGGCGATAGTTACTCATTGAGTCTTGGCTACCACTTTTGAACACAGGAATAATTATACCTTGTTTCCATGCACTGGGAAATGTACTGTTTCTTATAGAAAGATTAACAAGGTGGGTCAATGGTTTGACAAGGACATCCTTATACTTTTTAAGAAAACAACTGTTCATCCTAAAAATGTCATCAGACTTAGAATTTGGAAGTTTATTAATTATTTCTGCAACTTTTATATCTGACACCTCTTTAATATAAAAGGAATCTGTTGAGGTACAGGATAGCATCAAATACCTCACTAATAAATAACTGCTGAAGACTGTGTAAATAATTTAGTTTTTCCCTTTCCATTAAATGTCAATGTCTGGAAAAAAAAAAATAAAATTAACCTCTTGCACAATTATTACCCTCTTGTCAGAATAGGATGTGGTTCCCTCTCGAGTCTGGTTCTCTCAAGGTTTCTTCCTTATGCCATCTCAGGGAGTTTTTTCTTGCCACAGTCACCACCAGCTTGCTAATCAGGAACAAACTTACACTTATAAGGAAGTCTTATTCATTCTTTATTGCTGCATTATCTCTGTAAATCTGCTTTGAGACAATGTCCATTGTTAAAAGTGCTATACAAATAAAAATTAATTGTTCATAACAAAACCGGCATTAAGAAACGTTCACCCATTTTGGAAAAGATGTTAACGATCACTCTAATATCTGTAAACTTATAAATGTTGTGGTGACCTCTGTGCTTAATGTTGCATGATGGCACTGCTGGAGCATTATGCCAATGAAAGAATAAGGATACGAATGAAAGAATATCTAATGGTAGGGTGCTATATATAAGTGGCTTATTGGTGTTCTATAATGATATAATAATAATTTATTAAAAAACAATCAGATTATCTTTCCTTTATTTAAAATATCTTCTTTTAGTAATATTTTTTTATTTGTTGCAGTGAACCTAAGCATTCTGCCTCTAAATTAGTAATTAGTCAATGGGAGTTGGTGAACACAAACACAAATGAACTAAATCCTGAGCCTGTTACAATAAAGCAACATTCCATTTAATAAAATTTTGTATAGAACTTAGTAAAGAACAAACATAATACAAATGTTAAAACTACAAATGTGTATTTTGTCAACTTAATAACTTTCTGAAACCCAAAATTCTTCAAATGAAACCAGACAAGGTAACATCAGTGGAAAACATGTGCACCTGTAGAGGAACTGATAAGACATTAGATGGTTGCCAAATTGGATCGTCTACTTCCAGTCCAATTACACATTAAAATGCTCTGGCAAATGATACAAAGAAAATAATATTTTTTCTTTTTTTCTTTTTTTTTACAACTGCAAGATTATTCACTTTCAGAGCACTTGGATTACAAAATATCTTTAATTATGGTATATGATCTGGCAACCCTGTATCACTTTTCCTGATTAATTTCAGTAAAAAATAATGTCAATAATACAGGAATAAGCTAGACATATTCATCCTTTCTGTAGCCTTTAGCTTTCTTAGTCCTCCCAGACTTCTTTCTTTCAATGTGAGGACGAGCTGAAGGTTGACGTATAGTTGCTGTTTTTCGTGGCTCTGTTATTGCAATGGAGGGTCTGCCATATGCTGAATATTTCACCTTCTTTTTTTTAGTTGACCTGAAATAACAAATGTACACAATATAATAAAACCATAAAATATTTCCCTTACATTTTTTAATTAGTTTGTAAATATAATTAGAAACATTTGAAAAAGGAATTAGGGAACAATGAGTATGATTTAACATGCTATCACATTTATATACAAAAACATTAATATTATGCATCAAACAAGTGTGCATGATTACATGTGCTCTTATGCTGTGATTTTATAGATCTGAGGCTGATATATTTATTGTAAATATTTAAGATATTTGTACAATATTTTGCAAGATCATTTTTATGGTATATTGTGAAATGTACTTTGCTCTGTGTTTGACTATGAGACTTTTGAGGGTCTCAGAAAGGTAGTAATTCGGTTTTGGGATTGTATGTGGGCCAAGAAACTTTGTATCCTAATGTCATAAACTATATTTTTTTATGAATGGACCAAGAATACCTGGAATGACAACCTTCCCTTACTCCAAAGATGCTGTAAATCACTCCTCCAGATATGAGAAGCAAAGAACCCATCCACCCCATATACAGTGGTGCTCCAAGCTCAAACCTTTAAACATGAAAAGTCAACTGTAATTATTAAGCAAACAGTCACTCAGTTTGTGTAGCAATCCTGCATTTTAACATCTGAAGATCTAGAGTTTTCATTTAACTTAAAAATGTCAGCTAAACCAGTAGACATGTAAATCTGGAATGACTGACATTTGTGCACTTGTATTAAACATGCATTCATGTGTATACAGTGTCTTTGCTTACTGATGAAACATATATCATATAATATTTCCTACCAGATTATGCAGAAATATCATGTTGATAGTCTAGATTCTTATAAAATTTTTATTTTAATGCATTTGCTTATTTCTTTCATATATGCCTAAAGTATTTTTTTCTTTATTTTTACTTCTGTAATTGTGCTTTGTATTTAATACATTTGACAAGAGATATTAAAATACAGCTTGCACAACCTCATAGACCTAAACTAAATACAGGCGGTGTTGGGCAGTAACGCAGTTACTTTTGACAGTAACTAATACTGTAACACATTACTTTTTAAATAAAGTAGCTCCGTTACCGTTACTGTATGGTGCGGTGTCTGTTACTTTTTTTAAATGAATTAATTTTGTCTGAATTGTAGACTACAGTCTAACCTGTTTACAGCAGTGACGCATTGTAGGATTGGTGGATGAACCACTGTAGACACGAGGAAGACGCACTGTGGGCATGTTTCTGTTTATTCAGGTTTGTGCGGCAGTAATGGTGAGTCAAGGCGAGAGCAGACGAGTTTCTCGAAGTGGAAATATGCTCATTATTTCACTTTATTTGAGCATAAAGACAAAAACCTCTTAGTCAAATGTAAGCTGTGTCTTTCTGTTTCGAAGGTTGTATCTACTGCGATAAACAGCAACTCCAATCTGTCGAAGCTCCTCCAGAAACTTCATGCCTCGAGGACGCTAGAAGCTAACTTGGTGTCTCCCTTCGGGAACTCGAGCTGCATCTAAACGCTTTGGGAATGCCTCTGCATTGTCCAGGCTCTGAACCACGTGTGAAATTCAGCCAATAGGCAAGACGTGACGTCATAGACAGGCAACGTTGTATAAACCAGGAAGCTACAAGATGGCTGTGCGGTGGTAGCGACATTAGCTTCTGTTAAGCGCTTTGTGTGTGTTATCTGTGCAGTCATAAGTTTAAATGCAGGCAAAATTCCATCTGCGTTGTTTGCTTAGCTTAGGAGCATGCTTAGTCGGCTCTCGAGGGTATCAGTTGTTAGCATTTTTAGCATTTTAGCTGTGTGGCTATGTGGGGGAAATTTCGGGGAAGCATGCGTGGAGGCTGCTTCTTCTCCCGGTGCAGCATGGCGTTACAGGTCTCTCTTTTAGAGGAGGATGAGATGATGGATGCTGGTGAGCCTGTGGACTCCTCACAGCTTGTGCTGTATGAAGAGCTCCTTGAAGTCGTGACACGGCTGGATCTAGCTTGGCCGGTCGTGTAGCAGATGCAGAGCGCACCCAGTGAGCTGGATGAGCATTTTCTGCGTCCTGTGTCACAGCCTCAGTAGACTAAGTAGCGCGGCTACATGCCGCTTGTGGTATAGATGCTAGCTAGCTATCTCTCCCTGAGTGCTGCATCTATGAAGGCTATCGGTTTGCCTACGAAGAGCCACTTGGCTCTGGTAGGTAGGGCTACGCGGCAGGTCAGGCTGTGGGTTGCTTTCAGATGATGAGTGTGTTGCAGGCATACCAGGCTGGCCTGCTATGGGGAAAGGGAGCGTTGCCACCTGATTCCCGCGGGGAGGTCCTAGGGGCCCCTGGCGACACTCTAAGCCCGAGGAGGGGCTGGACGACCTGAGGTTCGTCCTCGCCTCTAGTGAACAGGCTGTGGTGTTTAACCCTGACGGCTTGCATCTTGGAGGGCGGTGTGCACTGCATGCTACGGTGCCTGTCCCTCCCCAGCACCACCGGGATGCTGGTCTGTCGGCCCTACCACAGGGTGTTCAGGATGCTGCCTCCCTCCAGAGGTTAACTCCCTTATTCCACCTGAATGTTTGTTGCGGATGGGGGTCATCCGCCGCCTCTCAGGGGGCTTCAACGGCTGCAGTACGCTGCTCCTGCCATTCAGGTTCAGGAGGACTGTCTGTCATACTGCTCCCACACGACATGTCGTGTTACAGGCATTCTGCCCTCCTCCGTTTATAGCCCCCGATCAGGCCTGACTGTGTCCAGTGCGAGCACTGGACGCTTGTCTCCACAGGACGAGTCCATGGAGGCGGTCGGTGCAGCTGTTCATCTGCTGTGGCCCTAATAGGAGGTGGGTAGTGGATGCCATCCTTTCAGCTACGAGTCCTGGTCTCCCCGCTTCGCTCGGGGTCAGGGCTCGCTCCACCGGAATGTGGCGGCCTCTACGTCCTGGTCTGCTGGAGTATCACTCCGGGACATTGCGACGCTGAGGGCTGAAGGGGAACGTCTCTAGGTTACGAACGTAACCCTAGTTCCCCGAGGGATTGAGATGCTGCATTTATGTGCCACACTCCCTGCATCCCTGCGGCGCTTACCTTCTCTCTTTGCAGAAGCTAATGTTGCTACCACTGAACAGCCATCTTGTAGCTTCATTGATTACGCAACATCACCTGTCTATGACGTCTCGTCTTGCCTATTGGCTAGATTTCACACGTGGTTCAGAGCATGGACAACGTAGGGGCGTTCCCAAAGCGTTTAGACGCAGCGTCTCGCTCCCTCGAGGAACTAGGGTTACGTTCGTAACCTAGAGACATTCTGTTCTACATTGTTGATAGTTTTCATACTTAAGCTGTGAAAGGAACATTTTTAAGAGCACAACAAAACAGCTTTTATGATACAGAAGACACTTTAGTTTTTGATTTTGAATATATTATTCAGCTTGTTTTGTTATTTATTTTAGAAATCCTTGTAATATATTCAGTTTGTGCTGGCTTGACTTAAATAAAATAGTGTTTAAAAATTGCTTTGCGTTTAAGTCTTTTAAGTTTAAGTTTTGTGTTTGTATAGAACATAACGCATAAAAGGGCTTTAATGGGAACATTAAAGAACGTTCTTTAAAAAAGTAACTAAAAAGTAACTTTTAACAGTAACGCATTACTTTTTGATGTAAGTAATCAACAAAGTAATTGAGTTACTTTTTGAATGAAGTAACTAGTAACTATTTCTTAGTAACTAGCACAACACTAAATACAGGTATTATTAAATGGCCTCCCAGACAATTAAGTTTTAAGCAGCTGATTAATATGACTATGTGTAACTATGTAACATTTGAAATTAAGCCATGAACTTAAATGCCAGGATGTTTATATACTTTTCCAGATGACTGACTGCAGACAGAATGTGTTAAACTGCAAAAAAATCCCTAATTCTTCCAAAGTTAAAGAGAAACTTGGATCATTCAATATTAAGCTTAAAATAAAAATAAAAATGTCTAGAAATATGTTTATTAATATTATATTTGGCTTGTTGTTAAAGGTACAATAATAGGTAACTATATCTATACTGAAGGTGGTTTCTCTTGTGTGAGCTACACATTTTAGTCCAGCATTGTCCTTTGAACCAACTGCAATTAATTGGAAATATACAAAGCGGAGTAAGATACTTACTTTTGGTTCTGATAGTTGGGATCAAGAAACTCTTCGACAACTTTTATTCCATACGAGGTGTAAGCAAACAAAGAACAAAGTCCTAAAGAGAGATGAGAGAAAGTAATCTTGATAGCAGCACAATCAAGAAAACAATAGGATTTCATAATAGTTATTACTGAAACTTCAGCACAATTTACCTGATGCGATATAATTCATTCCTGCAGCAAAGGTGACTCTTGCATTCGCAATTTCTGACCCACCAAGTTTCGTGCATTTCATCCCTACCAAGGCTAGAATGGCTCCAAATATTCCCAAAAGTATTGAGAGGATGATTAGAGCACGGCACATTTGAATATACGCTATTTTACAAGAGAAAGTATAAGTACAAATTAAATTACAGTAAAACACATGGCGATTAAATTAAATGAAACAGAAAACCTGTCTTAATGTTGTTGTCAGTATTTACTCTTGTGTATAGGTTTCAAATTGACATGAGCACATACTTTACACCACTGCCATAGAAAATATGAGCATCAATTGAATAATGTGCAGTTCTTTATTTAGTGTATACTTTGCTGTCATTTGCTTTCTGGTTGCATCAAGTTGTACAGTAAAGTTGCTCACACTTGCTGCACACAAACCCTGACGTCAGGACCCTCAACTAATTGACAAAGTCTATATGTGAAATCTACATGTATTTCCTTTAAATCTAAAATATACACAGTATAATAAAAAGTGTATAGACACCTGATTATCACAGGCATATGTGGGCCTTTCTTAAAACTTTTGCTAAGTTTTAAACTAATAATTGTTGAGGATGTCTTTGCTATGCTAGAGCTTTATAAATCTTCTTAAGACCACAAATGGATTCCTAACCTCAGCCTAACCTTTGAAAGGAACTGTAATGCCAACTGTGGAAAAGACCCTACTAATGCTCTGGTGGTTGTACAAATTCGCAAAAACGGTGGCCACTGCCAAAATTCAAAACTAAGAAAGCCTTCCCAATTTGATGTCATAATTACAAGCACATATGGGTATGATAGTTTGGTGTCCACACACTTTTAGTTGTGTAATATATATTTAATATGTTTAATGTTTTTGAATTAAAATGTAAATATACTTATTGTACATAGTACAGGTATATATGCACATGTGTGTCCTACTCACTAGTGCATACTTTTTAGTTGCACACCCTTTTATATTTGGGTGTGCTTAAACTTTTTATGCACTTAAGATTTCAGGTTTATGTGTTTATTGTATGCTATATAATTACTAAATGAAAAAATCTGAATAACAGTTAAAGAGACTTAGGAGACTTACGTGGCAAAGCAAGCAATGTTGGAAACATCTTGCAGTCAACCATACCGGTTGAATCGGAAGTACAGTCTTTCCACAGGTTGGAATGGAAGTAATTGGTAGTGAGGACTGTAGATGCAACCTCTGAGTATGTCCAGTTTTCCATTGGCAAGGTGGAAAAAATCAAGATCCATCCAACCACACAGGCCACAAAGCAACCTATTTCTATGTACATTACAATTGTCCTGTACTTCATAGTTTTGATTGTAGTCACAGCTTATTCCTGGGCCTTGTCTTTTGGCATAAAAAGAAGAATCTACCACTTCGGCTCTAAGACTCTCTTCAGTTGAGATGACTGTGTACAGTTATCACATCCAGCCTTCTTCAGGGAGGGAGAAGGTGTTTTGGTTTCCATTGTCTCAGATTTCAAGGACAGTATGACAATGAGGCTTGTTTATAATAATTTTATTTTAAGTAAACCTTGAGTTGTGCTATTATTAGCAGTACCCATATGCCGGTGATGTTTTCCTTCTAACGAGTTATTTGTTGTATATTTTTTTCAACATTATGTCCAAAGACTGTAAGTTACAATTTTACACTGACAGGCAGATAACCATATGGGGCAAAATATGTCCTTGTTTACAAGTCAAGTCAAGATACATTTATTGTCATTTTCACATAGCTGATAAAGTACACAGTGAAATGAGACAACGTTCCTTCAGAACGCTGCATTAAACAACATAGAGCTACATAACACAACATAAAGCTACATAACAGATCAAAGAGCAAGGACTAATGCAAGTGTCCTCGCCACATAAAGTGCATCGGGTGCAACCTGGTGCAAACAGTGCAGACAAACAACACTAGACAGTGTGTGACAGATACACAAAATAGCGCCAACCAGAAAACCTATTGTATAATATGATTATACAGTAATGTGCAAAAGAGGACTATAAACAAGTGTGTGTTTTTAAACATAAACACAATGATGTGCCAAAACAGCAGTACCAGTTTCATTTACTGGTTTCCAGTAGCCAAGTAGCCAAAAATGGACCAGCACCATCTTACCTCCAGCACTGCTTGACTGGTACCACCTTCTCTCAGGATGAGATGTAAGTATACTTTAAGGCTGTTCTCTGTTCTGGCACCGAACTGTTCTGGTTGAAGACCTGCCTCTACCTGAAACACTTAAATTAGCACTTTTTAAGTCTGCTTTGTAGAAATCAAAAGTTATATTTATATTAAGTTTGTAATCTAGCAGTAGCAGCAGCTGAAAGGTGCAAAAAACAACATGTAAATGGTATAATATGGTTAAGTGTAAATAATAAATAAATGGTAGTGGAATGGATTGAGATGAGTATTGAGTGTGTGTTAAGTTCAGGTTGTACAGTTCATTTCAGTGTGTTTGTGTGTGAGTTTCAGTTTACTTCTGTGTATTGAGTAACCTGATGGCATGCGGGTAAAAGCTGTTACACAGTCTGGATGTGACGGCCCGGATGCTTCGGAAAAGCTTTCCTGATGGCAGGAGGGTGAAGAATGTGTGTGTGAGGGGTGTGTGGGGTCTTCCACTGTTGGCTTTGCGGATGCAGCGTGTGGTGTAAATGTCCATAATAGAGGGTGAGAGACTCCAATGATCTCAGCTGTCCTCACTATCCTCTGTAGGGTCTTGCGAGCCGAGACGGTGCAGTTCTCAAAAAACTAGGCAGTGATGCAGCTTCTCACGATGCTCTCAATGGTCCCTCTCTAGAACATGATTAGGATAGGTGGAGGGAGATAAGCTTTCCTTAGCCTTCTCAGGAAGTACAGACACTGCTGGGCTTTATATCTGATGGAGCTGGTGATGAGTGACCAGGTAAGGTTATCCACCAGATGAACACTAAGGAATTTGGTGATAGATGCTAAGGGATGATTAAATTCAATTAAATTCATTTTTATTTGTATAGCGCTTTTAACAATTAACATTGTCTTAATGCAGCTTTACGCAGATAATGTGGTGATTAAAAGTGAATATGTTCTTTATAAGTAAGTTTGTCCCTGATGAGAAAGCCGGTGGCGACTGTGGCAAGGAAAAACTCCCCGAGATGGCTTAAGGAAGAAACCTTGAGAGGAACCAAATTTAAGAGGGAACCCATCCTCATCTGGGTAATTGTGTTGAATGCTGAGCTGAAGTCTATGAACAGCATTCGTATGTACGTGTCAGCAGAGTTCTGTGCTCAGAGCACTTTGCTGACTCAACATTCGTGAGTAAGCAGAGTGAACTGCAGTGGGCTGAGCACACAGCCCTGAGGGGACCCAGTGTTCAGTGTGGTGGTGCTGGAGATGCTGTTTCTGATCCAGACTGACTGAGGTCTCCCAGTGTCCAGGATCCAGAGGAAGATGTTCAGGCCTATTAGGCTCAGCTTCTCAATCTGGTGCTAGGAGTTGATTGTGTTGAATGCTGAACTGAAGTCTATGAACAGCATTCGTACATGTGTGTCCTTATTTTCCAGGTGGTTAAGGGCGAGATGAAGGGTCGTGGTGATGGCATTATCTGCGGAATGCTTTGGACGATACGCAAACTGCATAAGGGCCTTGATGTGCTTCATGACAAGCCTCTCGAAGCACTTTATTACAATGGATGTGAGTGCGACGGGGCAATAATCTTTGAGGCAGGAGACTGTAGACTTCTTTGGCACAGGGACGATGGTAGTTGACTTGAGGCAGGAACAACAGCGCTGCTCAGGGTGATGTTAAAGATGTCAGTAAAGACATTCATTAGCTTTTAGCAGCGCATGCAATTTTGCAGTCATCCACGGTTTCTGGTTGGAGCGTGTAGGGACAGTCTTGGAGATAGTCACATCATCAATGCACTTGCTAATGTAGCTGGTCACTTTGTTTGTGAATCTCTCTTCCCTGGGCTTATTTCAGAGGTAACAGCAGCAGCGACAGATCGGGCAACGACTCCTAGATCATGACTAAACCCAAGAATTCTTTTAGGTAGTGTAGGTGAGAAATGGCACATCAGACCATATATTGATATTTATATTGATAATTAGTAGTGGAAAGCATTGTTACTGTCATAAAAATCCACATCATTAGTTTAAATTTTATTTGGTTTATTTTCAATTTAGCTTTTATCTAAAATGGAAAAGTGAAAAATACTGATGTGAACAGCACCTCCATTAGCTAGATTAGTTGCAAACATTACCATGGTTGTTGGTTCTTAAAGTTTACAGAATTTAAATAGGCATAATTCATTTGGGATAATCCAACTTGGTTCATGATATGTTGCATGAGAAAAATGCTTTATTTTTGATTGAATGAATTTCGGTCATGAATTGTTTCAAAATTAAAATGTGAAATGTATTATTTTTCTCTCTGTAATGGTGATAAAATATGCAACATTAATACATGTATTTTTAACTATAATGCCATATTTTATCATACAAAAATTAAAAGTGCTATAATTGTATTATTCTCACAAAAGTTACAGTTACAACCATTGCAGTGAACTAGATTGGATACATAAAATACACACTACTCTGTCAAATGTATAGGCTGTTATGGGTTTTTATTGTGATCCCTATATGAATATATAGAATATTCTATTTCTATTTCTATTCTATTTATGTATTATATTTATATATAAAATACATTGGAACAAAATGTCTTTTCTCCAGTACTAGAATGCAACACATAACAGGACATGTTAAAAAAAATTTTACTTTATTGGGATTATAGCAACTGAAAAAATGTAACCAAAAGCAACAAAGAACCTTCAAAGGATAATGTATATTAGGCTTACTGAACACGTGTGTACCATTTATCTAATCATTTTTTAAAAGAGCTTTTTGCAACAAAACATTTTTTTTGTAAAAGATTCTTTCAGGACTACAAGATTAAAAATGTACATATCCTGAATAAAAAATATGATTGACTTTTTTATTTTATTTATGAGTCGTTTACAAAATGCCCCATATCTATCCAATAGAATTTTCAAAGAAGTCTTCTGTCTTTAGTTATGTTATAATAAGTTTATATCTGGGCCTTCTAAGGTGCTTTTTTTTTTACTTAAATTTGTACTTTAGTTAATCTTAAAAAATATCCTTATCAAGAAGGTGTGCAGGATTTGTCCCAGAACAGAATGGTACTTGGAGCTATTTATAATTCCATCTATTGCATCTAGACCACAGTCCCACCTAAAGAAAAGCAGCCACATAACATGATTTCACCACCACCATGCTTCACCATGTTTTTTTTTTTTTTTTAAATAATGAAATTTTAACAGAAGTGTGTACATTTATTAAAAAAAATGTTTAGATCAGTACTGTACCAAGCTTTATAGTTTGTTGCTTTCCTTTAATGTTAACAAAGAATATTTACAGTGTTGGAAATATTTTCTCCGCTTCTGCATTCAAACAAAAGAATCTTCATCAGACAGAACAAGAGAACTTCTCGATACTTGGCTACTCGAAGCTTGGCTGGAGGTCATTGATTGGATGGATGCTGCATTGTCACTGTTGTATAATGTTTGACTTTTCCTCTGTGCCTTGTATGTCTTAGGAGTCCAGGATTTTCTTGAAGCAGGAAGGTCCATCTCTCTGCAGTTCAAAGATTAACACACGGGTGAGCATCTTTGCATCTCAATAAAATAAACAATAAAGTTTCTTATTTTAGTAACTTACATAAAGTTAATATATGGTTTTCCCGGTTTCACAAACTTCAAACCAAAAAACTGAGAGACATATGAAAGACCAATGAAATTTCCGAACGGAAACGAAAAAACGCACTTCACCTGTGTTCTGAGCTGCACGGCATCGGGAGAAAAAACTTCCACTGGTGGCGCACGACGATGACAAAAAACTCCCCAGAGAAATACAGTGGTACCTTGACCTATGAGTTTAATTCGTTCCGTGGACGAGCTCATATCTCAATTTGCTTGCACATCAAATCAGTTTTCCATATTGAAAATACTTAAAATGGCATTAATCCATTCCAACCCTCAAAATGACACCCCGTTTTTATGTTTCATGTTATTAAATTGGAAAATACATTTCTAAATAACAAATCTTGTATAAAAACATAATAGAAAGAGTATGTAAAGATATATTCTTCTGCTTCTTCCTTCGGCTGCTCCCATTAGGGGTCGCCACAGCGGATCATCCGTCTCCATACCACCCTGTCCTCTACATCTGCCTCTTTCACACCAACTACCTGCACATCCATGAACCTCCTCCTTGGCCTTCCTATTTTCCTCCTAAAAGGTGGCTCCATCCTCAGCATTTGTCTACCAACATAACTCATATCCCTCCTCTGCACATGTCCAAACCATCTCAATCTCGGCTCCCTCACCTTGTCACCAAAACATCCTACATGCGCTGTCCCTCTAATAAACTCATTTCTTAGCTTGTCCTTCCTCGTCACTCCCAACGAAAACCTCAACATCTTCAGCTCTGCTACCTCCAGCTCCACCTCCTGTCTTCTACTCAATGCCACTGTCTTTAATCCATACAACATTGCAGGTCTCACCACAGTCCTATAAACTTTCCCTTTCATTATTGCAGATACCCCACTATCACATATCACTGCTATCACTCTTCTCCCCCCACTCCACCCTGCCTGCACTCTTTTCTTCACTTCTCTAACACACTCTCCATTACTTTGCACTGTTGACCCCAGATACCTGAACTCCTCCACCTTCTCCACCTCTTCTCCCTGCAACCGCACCGCTCCACTGCCCTCCCTCTCATTCACACACATGTACTCTGTCTTACTCCTACTGTCATTCCCCTTCTCTCCAGCGCATATCTCCACCTCTCCAGGCTCTTCTCAACCTGCTCACTACTCTCACCACAAATCACAATATCATCCGCAAACATCATAGTCCAGGGAGACTCCTGTCTGACCTCGTCTGTCAACCTGTCCATCACCACTGCAAACAGGAAAGGGCTCAGGGCCGATCCTTGATGTAGTCCAACCCTCACCCTGAACCAGTCTGTCGTTCCTACTGCACACTTCACTGCTGTCACACTGTCCTCATACATGTCCTGCACCACCCTCACATACTTCTCTGACACACCTGACTTCCTCATACAGTACCACAGCTCCTCTCTCGGCACCCTGTCGTACGCTTTCTCCAGATCCACAAATACACAATGCAATTCCTTCTGTCCTTCTCTATACTTCTCCATCAACATCCTCAAAGCAAATAAGGCTTCTGTGGTGCACTTTTTCGACATGAAACCATACTGTAGCTCACAGATGGTTACCTCTTCTCTCAGCCTGGCTTCCACTACTCTTTCCCATAACTTCCTGGTGTGACTGATCAACTTAATTCCCCTGTAGTTACTGCAGGTCTGCACATCTCCCTTATGCTTAAAGATCGGTACCAGCACACTCCTTCTCCATTCCTCAGGCATTCTCCCACCTTCCAGAATCTTGTTAAACAATCTGGTTAAAAACTCCACTGCCATCTCTCCTAAACATCTCCATGCTTCTACAGGTATGTCATTTGGTCCAACCGACTTTCCACTCTTCATCCTCTTAATCGCTGCTCTCACTTCCTCCTTACTAATCCTATCTACATCCTGCTTTACCAACTCCACATCATCCAACCTTCTCTCTCTCTGATTTTCCTCATTCATCAGCTGCTCAAAATACTCCCTCCACCTTCTCAACTTCTTATTACTCTAACTTGCAGCACGTCCTTCCCAGCTCGGTCCCTCTGCCTGGCCAATTGGTATAAATCCTTTTCTCCTTCCTTAGTGTCCAACCTCTCATACAGCTCCTCGTATGCCTTTTCCTTGGCTTTCGCTACATCCCTTTTTACCTGCTGCCCCATCTCCTTGTACTCCTGCCTACTTTTCTCATCACTCTGTCGATCCCACTTCTGTTTTGCCAACCTCTTTCTCCTTATGCTCTCCTGCACTTCCTCATTCCACCACCACGTCTCCTTGTTTTCCTTTCTATTTCCAGATGTCACACCAAGTACTTTTCTAGCTGCCTCCCTCATCACTCCTGCAGTAGTTTCCCAATCACCCAACACCTCTTCACCACCACCGAGCCCCTGTCTGACCTCTTCCCTGAACCTCACACTACACTCTTCCTCCTTCAGTTTCCACCATCTTATTCTTCTTTCAGTCCTCACTCTCCTTCTCTTCTTCTTCACCACCAAAACCATCCTACAGACCACCATCCGATGCTGTCTAGCTACACTGTCCCCTGCCAACACCTTACAGTCTCCAATCTCCTTCAGGTTGCATCTCCTGCATAGAACATAGTCCACCTGTGTGCACCTTCCTCCACTCTTATACGTCACCCTATGATCATCCTTCTTCTTAAAATACGTGTTCACCACTGCCATTTCCATCCTTTTAGCAATATCTACCACCATCTGCCCTTCCACATTCCTCTACTTAAGCCTCGACCGATCCGGTATGAAAATCTCATTTGTGATCCGCATATTTGATTTGGCACATGTATAACACATAACGCAACCCTCCCCATTTACCTGGGCTTGTGACCGGCACTAAGAGTGCACTGGCTTGTGCCTCCCTAATGGCTGGGTAAGTATGTAAAGATATAATAAGGTTTTATTCAGTATATTTACCTTGGAGATGAGACAACTTGAGCTAACGAAAACGCCGGTGGGGTGCGTGTGTGTGTGTGTGTGTGTGTGTGTGTGTGTGTGGGTGTGTGTGGGTGTGTGGAGGGGGGGTAGAGGCGATAAGCGGAGGCGGAGGGAAAACTCATTTTTTCCTGTCACTCCTGAACACTACGTGTCCCTTAACTTTAAAATTTGTACTTTTTCTTCTTTGCTTATCTTAATTTTCTTCACAATCTTCGCTTTCTGGCTTCGCTTCGCCATCTAGCAGCAGCATCTCGAGCTCGTACCTCAAGTTTTTGCTTGTGTAACAAAGCAAAAAAATCGACCGAGTGACAGCTTGTACCACGGAAAACTCGTACATTAATGCACTCGTAGGTCAAGGTACCACTGTAGTTGTGAAAGGAAGGAGGAAGACAGTGAACAATGACTTACTTGGTATGCTACCGTTTAGATACAAGCCGTTGTAACGTGTTAAATCTGGGTGAGGGGAGAGCTCACTAACTCCAGTTGCAACAGATATCATATAAGCATATAAGCACAGACAGGTTTTCAAAACTCGTGCTTTTTTATTTTTCTTGGCAACAGCGTTATGGGTTAGTCAAAGAAACTTAGAAATGAGCATCAGAAAATAAAAAGGGCATAATCCTCAGTCTCCACACGCGCAATAATACCGGATTTATGCAGTGGCATGCTATTCCCAAAATACCGCTATGCTCCTGATAGAAGCGCAACATATTGCATTTAGTGTCTTTTGTTAAAGCCTGTGTAAAGTTCATTAGTTTCAGTGTAGACACCTGCAGCTTATAGACAGGTGCGGCTTATTTATGTTAAAAATAAAAATCTTTGTCAAATTCAGTGGGTGCGGCCTATATAAGGGTACGCTTTATAGTCCGGAAATTACGGTAGTTTAAAATGATTGAGATGACAATTAAGAATCAGAAGAACTCCCAAATGCCATTTATTTTACAATCCCATTATATATATTAAACTGTAAAATTTACAAATGTGAGTGGATTTAAACAAATTTCCTGGCATAAAAAAAATAAATTAATAAATTAATAAAAGCTGTAACACAAAGTCTGCAAACATGACCATCAGATTTGTTAACATTTCATTTGAGAAATTGAAGCTAAATGGCTGGATATTAAATGTGGTGTTGGTGGTAGTTTAGTGAGGTTGAGATCAGGTCTCTGTGCACGACTCTCGTGTTCTTCCACTTCCAATGAATGGAACTTGTAATACTACAGCATTCCAAGACATACTATGCAACTATGTGTTTCCATCTTGTTGTAACAGTTTGTAAAAGAACCACATATGGATGTGATACTTACAGTATATAGTAAATGCCCTGAAGCTGAATGCTTAATTTCTGAGTTGTTGAGCAATCTGTAAAATTGAGGTAAAAGTACCTGTGTGGCTCGGTTCAGTAGCCCTCAAAAGGCCATTTTGATGGCTAGCCTTGCTACTTTATGTTTCTATAAATAACTAAAGGAGCAGCCTATTTAAAGATGTGTATAACAGTGGTTTGTCTTGACCAGTGACATTTTATTTCAATACAGGATGTTTCTGGAAATATGATGTATTAAAATGTTACCTTTCTGTTTGGCAGATCCTGGAGAGAGTCACAAAATACAGAACAGAGCCTAGGATTATGGAAGTACTGCCTATCAAACCAAAGAATACTGGAAGACCTATGTAAAACCTATAAAAAAAAATAAAAAAAACATCATTAATGAATGGCTTTAGAACATAACTCTTTTTTGGGTAAAAAGAATTAACATGTACATTCAATCTAATATGGTATTGACTAAACCAAAAAATATATACATTTATATAATATCAAATATCAAATATAAATATATATAAATGCAAACATTAACTGTATCAAAATTGTTTCCTTATTATTTTCCATGTACCGTGCCACCCCTAATATATATATATATATATATATATATATGTATATATATATACACACAAAAAATGATGTATATATAAAATGTATATAATTTCCCTACATTGTATTTGTAATCGATTTAATATTTACAATGGTATTTGTTAGTTTTAATAAAAAAAAAAAAAAAAATTGTATCTCTATATTTGGCTTCTCTCTGTGACCTTATATGTCTAGTGCATACCATCAGGGACCAATAGAGGACAAATACTTCACATGTTGGTACTGGACACTGACAGGGAATATAAGAATACCCATAAGTCTCCAGATTCCAGTAGGTTTCTACACTGCATTTTTTTTTATAATGATTTAACGATTTACACAAAACAAACTATGTAATGGAAAATGGGAAAAAAAATGTATGATGTTCCTATTGTGTTTTTTAGGAGGGTAATCATAAATTCCACATCTGTGACAAATTAGATCTTACAGTACAGACAGAGATGAATACCTTAAGATGCGTGCATCTGCCATCTGTGTAAATAGTACTGTGCCCAGTCTAGCAGTGTATAAGCAATAAGCAGCAAAGCAAGACACACCTTGTGGATAAAAAATAAAGCATCACAATAGGCATGAAAAACATCTTGAGAATATTGAATATTTAAGTTTTAATATTTTGACTTTCATACCTCCAGTAAAATGAAGAGCAGATCCTATTAACAATAATCTGCACTTTTTTCTCTCATGTCCACCAATATATGTGCAGTCCATCCCAATGAAGCAAAATATGGCGGCAAAAAATCCCACAAACATCCCAACAAGCAGCAAAGCCCGCACAGCCTGCAGGGGTCCTGTTCATAAGAAAGAGGAAAAAATGATTGGTGTCAACTGAGCTAGGCATTTGAATAATGATTTTTTTTATGTGTGTAATAAATCTTCATGGTTTTAAATGCTGAGAAATAAAACGCGTCACAAAGTTTGTCCTGCTGCTTAGCCTCTCAGTAGCTATAGGTTGCCACTATACATATAATGATAAATCCATTATAATTTTGTTCATGTCACTGAATGCTTTCTTCATTTATAAATAGCTGGATAAATAGCTAAAAATGTATATTTTAAATAATTACATGTAAAACATCAAATATATCAATAATTTGTCAAACATTAAATATATATTCGGGGAAATCAAATAATAACAAAAGTTGTTTTGTTGAGGATCAGTGATGATTGTTCTACTACACGCTGAATTCATTCGCTTCTAGCAGCTGTTACATCAGCCATTCATTGTGCCAAAGTATAAAACATAACATTAAAAAAACGTTCTTTAATTATTAACAGACTGCAATGTATAACCTTATTTAAAAAAAAAAGTTTGATTCAACAGTAGAGGAACATTTCTTTTGCCCAGTTCTCTTTGTGAAGCAAATGAGTAGCTGCGCATACTGTGTGGGAAAAAAAATTATATTACTCACTCCAGCATTATTTCTATTCTGTAACTTACAAATAAATTGTGGTGCATATGTGGTGCATATGTACTTACTCTGGTCTGTTCTAGTTTCAGGCCTCACAACCCACATGGTGTCATAGTCCCTGCAGTTGGCCACATCACTGGAGTCTGTATAGCACTCTCTCCATAAAGTGGACCAGTACCATGCAGCATTAATGACCCAGGAGCCTCCTTGGCCACCTATGTAGCTAACCCTCCAATAATTCATCACCGTGGTGCAGCAGACCAAAAACCATCCAACTGTGGATATCAAGAAGCCAAACACTTGTAAAAGCATTATGTTCATTGTAATCTTCTTGGTTCTGATCGTTTAGGAATATAATGTGATTGCTTAAAAGATGTCTTCTGCTGTGGAGAATAACAGGTTTAAACCTGAGAAGACACAGCCTGTGGGCGTGTTTATGTGTGTTTATTAAACTTGAAGAAAATGTGCGAGTGCAGTATGAGTTCGCGTTTGTTGTCATGCTAATCACAAGGCATGTTTACTGTAAATGTGAAGGAGCATGCATCCAACATAAAATGAGGGTAGTCTTACAATTGTCCTTGTTCTCTGAAATAACAATACTATAATAAATAATAACTATAATGAGATGCACACATGACTTCTGTATTTAAAAGTGCAGTTAATAAATAACATGCAATATTAAAGATAATGTATTTACTATTTTGTTTTATTTTGTTTGTTCTCTATGGGCAATATACTATTACTGCCAATATACAGTATTCACATGTATTATAATACACATTTTATGTTTAGATTTTTTTCTGAGAAAACTGATACATACAGACATGAGAAAAACATGTTGTGTACATCTGAATATTCTGGATTCCTTAGAATACAGAACCCACGCATCATGCTCAATGTCACATTCAGATTAATCAGATTACTCACTGCACACACCTGGTATCTAGCAACACTCACCTCTCTATAAGCACACTCCAAACAAACACTCACTGTGAAGTATCTATTCAGCTATGTTTTTACAACGAACACACCAAGTCTTTTTTCTGATAAACCAGTTAAATACAAGCGTTTACCACAACAACCTTCTCTGTTTCTGTCACTTAGCAGATTTATTTTTCTGATAAACCAGTTAAATAAAAGCGTTTACCACAACAACCTTCTCTGTTTCTGTCACTTGGCACTGTATAACTTTATAAACAGTTAATTATAGGCAGAATAATTATAAGCAAACAAATAAGTTAATGTATGTGTACACATTTATTTGTTTCTCCTATTTTTGTTAAGCTTCACAGTTTCGTGTTCAATTCAATTCAATTCATTTTTATTTGTATAGCGCTTTTAACAATGATTATGTCTCAAAGCAGCTTTACACAGATAATGTGGTGATTAAACGTAAATATGTTCTTTGTAAGTAAGTTTGTCCCTGATGAGCAACTGTGGCAAGGAAAAACTCCCCGAGATGGCATAAGGAAGAAATCTTGAGAGGAAGCAGACTCAAGAGGGAACCCATCCTCATCTGGGTTGCATTAAATGTCCATTTGAAGCAGATATACAATGTTGCGGGGGTACAGTGAAGAAGCAAACTGCACTCCCGAGTCAGTGCAGCAGACCGCCGACACCAACTACAGTCCAATCCGTCCTCAAAGCACCCGTTCTACTCCGGAATTACATGGAACCACCCAAGGTGTTGATGAGAGACCGTCCCAAGCTGCACAGAAGTGTAAAGATCCACGGAGGGGAGAGGGGCAGGAACAGTGGTCACTGGAACCTCAGGAGCATGTTTAACTCGACCGAGAGAGAGAGAGAGAGAGAGAGAGAGAGAAGAGAGACATTGGTGTATGAAAGTTAATGTCACTGTGCAGTTTGGACTCCGGCAAGACTCGCTATGGCAGCATAGCTAAAAGGGAGAACCAGAAGGTAACACAGACATGAGGGATCTCTGGGATAAGAGACGACCCACCACACCACCGTCAACAAACCTGAGTGAACGTGTGAATGTGAGGGGACGACAGCATACAAATATACCAGTTCACCAAACACTCTATATCCATGCTCCCTCCAGATCTGAGCCTTTACCTAAGAAAAATCTACTGATAAAAGGCTTGACTAAATAAATAAGTTTTCAACCTCGACTTGAACACTGAGACTGTGTCCGAGTCCCGAACACTGGTTGGAAGGCTGTTCCATAACTGTGGGGCTTTATAAGAGAAAGATCTGCCCCCTGCTGTAGTCTTCATTATTTGAGGAACCAACAGATAGCCAGCACCTTTTGATTTAAGTAGGCGTGGAGGGTCATACTGGTACAGAAGTTCACTCAGATACTGCGGTGCGAGACCGTTAAGTGCTTTATACGTCAGTAGTAATATTTTAAAATCAATGCGAGATTTGATTGGGAGCCAGTGTAGACTGATTAAAACAGGGGTGATGTGGTCGTATTTCCTAGATCTAGTGAGGACCCTTGCTGCTGCATTCTGGACTAACTGAAGCTTATTTATGCACTTACTCGAACACCCAGACAGTAAAGCGTTACAGTAGTCTAATCTAGAAGTAACAAAAGCAAGAACTAGTTTTTCTGCATCCTGTAACGACATCATATTTCTAATTTTAGCAATATTTCTAAGGTGAAAGAAGGCGATCCTGGTAATATTATTCACGTGAGACTCAAAGGAAAGACTCGGGTCAATAATCACACCAAGGTCTTTGACAGCCGTACATGCTGAAACAGAAACACCATCTAGAGATGCTACGTAATCGGAAAGTTTACTTCTAGCTGCATGTGGTCCTAGTAAAAGTACTTCCGTCTTATCTGAGTTAAGCAGAAGCAAGTTATTAAGCATCCATTGTCTAATGTCCTTTACACACTTCTCAACACTGTTTAGCTGATCTCTCTCATCTGGCTTTGCTGAAATATACAGCTGTGTGTCATCAGCATAGCAATGGAAGCGAATCCCATGTTTATGAATGATTTCACCAAGAGGCAGCATATATACAGAGAAAAGCAGTGGGCCTAAGACAGATTCTTGAGGAACACCAAACTTTACCTCATAGAGTGTGGAGAACTCACCATTTACATCCACAAACTGATAGCGATCAGTCAAATAAGACCTGAGTCAAGAGAGAGCTGTTCCCTTTATTCCTACAACGTTCTCAAGTCTAGCAAGCAGTATAGTGTGATCAATGGTGTCAAAAGCTGCACTAAGGTCGAGCAAAACAAGTAAGGAGACAAAACCCTGATCAGAGGCCAATAACAGGTCATTTACCACCTTAACTAGCGCCGTCTCTGTGCTATGATGAGGCCGAAATCCTGACTGATACATTTCAAAAATGTTATTCATAAGTAGGTGTGAGCATAACTGCTGTGCTACAACCTTTTCTAAAATTTTGGATATAAAGGGGAGATTTGATATCGGTCTGTAGTTGGACAACTGAAATGGGTCAAGGTCAGGTTTCTTAATAAGGGGGTGGATAACTGCCAGTTTGAAGGATTTAGGTACATAACCAGTGCTAATGGAAGAGTTAATTATTTTTAAAACAGGTTCAATTACCTCTGGAGCTATCTGTTTAAAGAAATTTGTAGGCAAGGGATCAAGAATGCAGGTTGATGGTTTTGATGAGGAGATTAATGAAATTAAGTCATTCTCATGAATAGGAGTGAAGCTTTGTAGTTGATTGTCCGTTATAATTACAGTTGTGTTCAAAATTATTCAACCCCCACTGAAATTGATTGTTTTGGTCGGTTTGACATTGATTATGATCATTCAGTTATCCTGCTTACAATTAAATCAAAGCGGCACGTGTAGGTCGGACAAATATAACATAACATTTATAATGAAATAACCACAAATGTCTTTTCTGAGCTCACATCATTATCAGTTTTATTCAACCCCCAAGTGACATTCAATCTTAGTACTTAGTACAACATCCTTTTACAGTTATAACAGCTTTTAAACGTGAAGCATAGCTTGACACAAGTGTCTTGCAGCGATCTACGGGTATCTTCGCCCATTCATCATGGGCAAAAGCCTCCAGTTCAGTCACATTCTTAGGCTTGCGCACTGCAACTGCTTTCTTTAAGTCCCACCAGAGGTTCTCAATCGGATTTAAGTCTGGTGACTGCGATGGCCACTTCAAAATGTTCCAGCCTTTAATCTGCAACCATGCTCTAGTGGACTTGGAGGTATGCTTGGGATCATTGTCCTGTTGAAAGGTCCAACGTCTTCCAAGCCTCAGGTTTGTGACGGACTGCATCACATTGTCATCCAATATCTCCTGGTACTGAAGAGAATTCATGGTACCTTGCACACGCTGAAGCTTCCCAGTACCTGCAGAAGCAAAACAGCCCCAAAGCATGATTGACCCCCCGCCATGCTTCACAGTAGGCAAGGTGTTCTTTTCTTCATAGGCCTTGTTCTTCCTCCTCCAAACATAGCGTTGATCCATGGGCCCAAACAGTTCTAATTTTGTTTCATCAGTCCACAGAACACTATCCCAAAACTTCTGTAGTTTGTCCACATGACTTTTGGCATACTGCAGTCGACTCTTCTTATTCTTTGGGGACAGCAAGGGGGTGCGCCTGGGAGTTCTGGCATGGAGGCCTTCATTACGCAGGGTGCGCCGTATTGTCTGAGCAGAAACTTCAGTACCCACATCTGACAAATCTTTTCTCAGTTCCTCAGCAGTCACACGGGGACTTTTCTCCACTCTACGCTTCAGGTAGCGCACAGCAGTCGAAGTCAGCATCTTCTTTCTGCCACGACCAGGTAGCGTTTCAACAGTGCCCTTTGCCTTGAATTTGCGAATTATGCTTCCTATGGTGTCTCTTGGTATGTTTAACATCTTTGCAATCTTCTTATAGCCATTGCCCTTCCTGTGAAGAGTAATCACCTGTTCTCTTGTCTTCCTGGACCATTCTCTTGACCTCACCATGTTTGTAACCACACCAGTAAATGTCTAGAAGGAGCTGAGTATTACAGTCATTTTAAAGCTGCCTAATTGGTGCTTATTAGGCTTTATTGCTGCTCCCTGATATCCACAGGTGTTTTCAATACCTGATTGAAAACACTTCATTGAACCTCTGTTCTTCAGAGTGGTAGTCTTTAAGGGGTTGAATAATTATGTCAATGAAGAATTCACAAAAGAAACATTTACTACTGTATTACAAAACTAATTGATGTCATTTTAGTTGCATATGGTTCTTTAAGAAGTCCTTGTAGGATTTCATTCTGAATACAATTACAAATGTACACTAAATTCCCTAAAACCATTTACAGCATTGGGGGTTGAATAATTTTGAACACAACTGTACACTGCTGTCTACAGGGTTACTTGTAAAATAATTTGGATTTGTGTTAACCGTCTGGATTTCTTGCCTAATGTTTTCAATTTTATTATTAAAAAAGTTCATGAAATCATTACTACCTAATGATGGTGTGCATGTTAGTGCAGTGCTTTTATTCCCTGTTAATTTTGCTACCGTGCTGAATAAAAATCTAGGATTATGCTTGTTATTTTCTATGAGGGTGGAGAAATATGCTGATCTAGCAGCACTAAGAGATTTTCTATAATTTAAGAGGCTCTCCTTCCATGCTATTTGAAATACTGTTAATTTTGTTTGACGCCATTTACGTTCTAATTTCCGAGTGGTCTGTTTTAAGGTGCGTGTATGATCAGTATACCACTGTGCTAATTTTTTCTCCCTGATCATTTTGGTCTTAAGGGGAGCTACATCATCTAGAGTGTAACGTAACGTTGTTTCTAGATGTTCAGTGGCCCAGTCGAGCTCTGCGGGGTCTGACGGAGATCTATCTAATATCGTAATTTTGGGAAGATTATTAATAAAACGCGCTGCTGTAGCTGACGTGAATGTACGCTTAACACGGTAGCGTGGTGAGGTAGAAATGCAATGACAGGCAAATTTTAAACGAGATTAGATAATGGTCTGAAATAGCTTCAGACTGTGGAATTATGACTAAGTTTTTTATTTTTAATCCAAATGTTAACAACAAATCGAGAGTGTGTCCACCACTATGAGTGGGTCCTATATCATTCTGATTAATTCCAACTGAATCTAGAATGGACACAACTGCTGCTCTTAAGGAGTCTTCCTTATTATCAAAATGAATATTAAAGTCACCAACAATTAATGCTTTGAAACCTGCAAATTCTATCAGAAAATCAGTGTAGGGCCCTGGGGGTCTATAAATAATAATTAGTGGAATTACTTGACTTGACCTGCTTTCGGACACTGAATATTTTATGTTGGTGTAAAGAACTTCAAATGTTTTACATTTTTGTTTAGTCTTTTGTGTGTGTGTGTGTGTGTGTGTGTGTGTGTGTGTGTGTGTGTGTGTGTGTGTGTGTGTGTTAATTTGTTTGTTCATTGGCTTTGTGTTACTGTAGTGATTATTTTGGGTATAATAAAAACAATCTCCAGCTTGGTTCCAAACTGCTGGATGCTCTTATTTGTTCATTAACAAATGAAACTTCTGTAAATTTCAGTTTATAATAATAGCCATATGTATATTATGTTTATAGTACATACACATCTGTAAATTTCTCCTATAATACCATTTTATTTAATTCATGAAGCTTATTTAAACACTGTATATTCTGCACTTGCTGCTATTGCACTTCTGTTTAGACCTAAACTGCATTTCGTCACCTTGTACTTGTACATGTGTAATGACAATAAAGTTGAATCTAATCTAATCTAATCTTATCTAATCTAACAGGAAGACCATGAACTGACCAAGCTGAGCAGAGAAATTATGCTCACACTGTAAATGAATGATGTGCTTTAATATATTCAGTAGTCAGGCAAGAACAAAACAGACCAAAATTCTCAGTCCTTTAATATTAGCTTAGTTCCATATATGCTCCATGATAAAGGTTTCATGGCCTCTAGCATGTTTCACCTGTTGCACTTGTGATCTATTTTAAATTGTCACTGACTAATGTACTTTAAATATTTATGTATAATGCTAAATTGTATACTTTTTTTAAAAAAATGTCAAAACAGCACCCTTAAGCACCCTTACTAAAGGTTTTGCAAAAGTGGGAAAAATATTGGGAGGGGAATTCAGTTCACAGTATACCTGCTATATGGTCTGGGAAATGTTTGAAAACGCAATGGAAGCTGTTTTAATGTCTGAACATTTGATTTTGAAGTGTGAAGTGTTATGTGTGGAACTACTGAGTAGCTTTTCCAAGTATTGAGCAAGAAATTTTTGGTTGCTGATCATTAACTACAGCAGGCATTTTGTCAGAGTCCCTGTTGCTAAAGCTGGCAAATGTTTTATCTCATAAGTTATTTGACCCTGGATCATTTCCTTCAAATGACCTTGAGAGCTAAATTTAAACCTAAAGACTTACCTGGAAAATTCACAACCTTCTAAAAATGTTTTAAGCTTTATATTGTTTAATTATAAATAATTGTATAATCTAATTGCATATTACGAGTGACATTTTATGGGAATTAGTGCAAATCATATACAGTAACTAAGTCAATTATTATATATTATTATAAAAAAATGTTTAATACAGCATTATTTATTGCATTTCATATTTATTATATTTTTATATTGAACTTGAAGTAAGCATCAGTTACTAATATATTATACATCGAAAGGAAATAATATATTGCTTTGGAGTAATAAATTCCCAAAAGATTATGACAAGTTTATGACAATTTCAGTAAAAAGCTCTTTTGTTTGTTTTCACACTGCACGCCACTGACTCCACATTGACTTATGAGAATGCATATTTAAGCTACTTTACAAGTTACGAAAAGTTAATAAAAAACAGATGGAAAATAAATGAATGGAACATATAAACCTAAAGTTTATGGTCTATTGATCAAGTGTTTTTAAACATGTAGGAAACAGGTCACAAATCATTCACAGGCCAGACTCAAGCTTGAGAGAGCTTTTAATTTGTTTTGCGGATGTTGGCACTCTGACACTGAGCTGGTGTTGACTACTCTGTTTTCACTCCAAATATCACTACATTATATACAGTATTATTAGAGTAAAACATAATTGATTATTAATTCAGCAATTAAAAACTTTAATAATTTTGTACAAAAGTTCTTCCAAGCAAAATAGTTTTCATACACAAATGACTTCACAGTTTTAGTTCTGTTGAAATTATAGCAAATGATTTTAAAGAAAACAAAAAAAAAGTAACCCAAAAATATATTATTTTAATTTTGAAAGATTCAATACACAAATAAAAAGTTTGTCATACTTTGATCGCATACTGATGAAATTAAATTTCAGCTACTCATTAATCCATGACAAAATACTTAATCTGAAACTAAGTAATAATTATATTTGATGAATTGTCAACTAAATATATGAAAGAGTGGTAGCTGATAACTTATTAACATCATAAAAGCAATATTAAAATAGAGCCTTTCATGTAGTGTTACCTCTACATTTTAAATGGGAAATATAATATCTGTGTTTGTTTACATATACTCTTGTTCATAAACTTTCATAGTTCTTTGACAGTCCAATTTCTTCTATTCAAACTTTTCCCAAAAGCATTTTACACTACAACCATAACAGCCACTTCTGGCAGAACATTTGACAAGATAAAATGTTAAATATGAATTTAGTTCAAAAAAATAAAAACAAAAAATAAATCTGGGTTAAAATCTGCAACTTCATGAATAAACAGGGTACATGCTTCAAATGTAATCTATGCTTTGCAAAAATTAATAATAATTTCTATAAGTAAATTGGCAGACAAAATTATTTTTCAACTAATTTAGTTTTTAAATCTGTCTTAAGTATTCCTACCAAAAAAATATTTTTTTTAATGATCAATGTTACTAGTCATGTGAAAATGAAGGACGTCCACTTCTGAAAAGATTGCCCATTGTCTTGAATCTTTTACACTTGTTACGATTTCTTCTCTAAGATATATATTTTTAAAACAAATATTTATTATTACCCTGAATCCAAAATAAAACATAAAAAATAGATATTTGTACTGATGATATGTACCATTTTAAGACAAAAAAATATAATTTTGTATTTGATAGCCACAAAATGTATTAAAAAAAAAACGCTGGGACGCTGTGTAATATTGCCTCTTTTTTTACAAGAGAAGAATTCTATTGAGAAAGAAATGTTGTCTTATTTGTGTCTGAAATAGGATTTTTGCTGCCTTGGGACTTTTTTTTGTCATATTTTTTATTTTATGTGAAATGAAATATGAAAGGCCTTTTTCAAGATCCATCCCAGGTGTCTCGATGTGTGCAGCAACCATGAAATACAAAATTACCTTATTTTTTCTTACAAATTTATTCTTTTCTAAAAATGGTACATTTTCTCAGTTTACACATTTGATATTTACTATGATGTATTGTGAATAAAATATAGGTTTAGAAGACTTGCAATTAATTATTATTATTATTATTTTTTTTTTTACATTTTACCCAGCATTCCAACTTTTTTCTTTTCAAAATTTTAATGCTCTATTTGATTGTGATCTATACCAGGATGACAATGATAATTACTATTATTGGAGACTGTGTTCTAATGCACACTCTCTAATGCAAAAACTTGATCACCCTGGTTTTCCTGTTATATAAACTTTTTAGTAGATTTCTTTGACAGAAGAAATGTGGGGGTTTTTTTGTGTGTGTGTGTGTGTGTATTACACATAGGCATTTTTATCAAAGTTTTTTGAGGTGCTGCTGTCTTCTGTTGGGGACCTCCTGACATTTGTTGAATGGATTTGTTTCTTCTCAGGTTTAGAAACATAAGAGGTTGCACTATAGACATATTGATTCCTCTCATTCGAGCTGTGGAAGAAAACAACACTTTAGTAAACCTTAATGATTCAGTTAAAACTAATTACGGATCATATGAATATTATATTACTTCCACATTAGTAATGTGCTTATTTTTTATAAACCTTTTTGGAGTCATAATATAGTTCCCTTTTAGGAACTCGAGCTGCGTCAAAACACTTTGGGAATGTGCCAGAGTGTTCACGCTCTGAAAAAATGTGTGTAATAAGTCAATAATTGGACAATGGCTTAGATGAATGCTTTCTAACCCCCATGTCACAACCTCCGCGTTGGTGTCTTCCCTTTTCTCCTGACCTTCACACCGAGGTGTCCAGGTCATGGGTTAAGCCTTCTTCTGCTTTTTTCCCCTTCACCCCCTGTTCTACTGTGTATTCCCACATTATGGGGTGAAAAGAACATGGTTATGAGGCGAAGCTGTGGGTTGAAGAGACACTTCCACCTATCTCTCTCCCGGAATCGCCTCCTTTCTTAAGACCCCGACATTACCCACGAAGCCCCTACACAATACATCAGCACTCGTGTGTAAAGTCTATGCTTAAGCAGGTCAAGTGGCGTCTTTTCTGCTCGTGGAAAACCAGCTGGATCCAGTTGACTGCCCGTTTGGTTTAGTGCTGGATTTTTTTCAGGGACAGTTCACCAAGGGGTTGGCTAAGTCCACACTATTCTACGCGTCCGCTATTTCGGCTTATCACGCCACTGTGGCCGGGCAATCTCTGGGCAGAGACCCGATTGTAGCGCGTTTTCTCCGCGGCACCTGGCCATCGTTTTGAGCCTCTACCCGAGGCATCTTAAAGGCACCTTTCAATTAAGACCATGTTCTTGTTGGCTCTATCAATAGAGTAGGGGACCTGTAGGCCCTTTCCATGGCCCCCTCCTTCCTGGAGTTTACCCCAGGTATGGCTAGTGCCTTCCTGTACCCCTGTACAGGTTACATGCCCAAGACCAGGAGAAACTGAACCGGCTCTGTCTGGTGCAGGCACTCAACACCTATGTCCACAGGACGAATCCTTGGAGAAGAACCGATCAGCTGCTCATCTGCTACGGCCCTTCCAAGAGAGGCCATCCTGCTAATAAGCAGACTCTGAGCAGGTGGATTGTTGATGTTATCACATCATCTTATGAGTCCTCTTGTCTCCCCGCTTCGGAGTCAGAGCTCACTCCACCCGGAGTGTGGCTGCCTCAAAATCTTGGTCCTCTGGAGTTCCCGTCCAAGACATATGTAACGCTACGAGTTGGGGCCACCCCGCTGACCTTTGTGTGGTTTTAAAACCTAGACTGCAGTGCCACTCCTGGCCCCTCAGTCCTCCTCTAGCTGGGTTAACAGACACACACTAGGCATGGACTGGTCAGTCTGGCGTGATTGGACACTCATTCCCAAAGCGTTTCGACGCAGCTCGAGTTCCTGAAAGGGAACGTCTCTAGGTTATGTATGTAACCATAGTTCCCTGAGGGAATGAGACACTGTGTCTCTGTGCCACACCTCTGGCACCCCTGCAGTGCTTCCTTCTCCCTTACAGAAGCTGCTGCTGCCCTCACTCATATGCGTTTTATACTCCTGGTTGTAACATCAACCCACCGGTGACTGCCAGCGTCCAATTTTTTTATGATTACATGCATTCTTTCAGAGCGTGAACACTTGGGCGTGTTCCCAAAGCGCTTCGACACAGCGTCTCTTTCCCTCAGGGAACTAGGGTTACATACGTAACCTAGGGACGTTTTCTCTGATACTATTTCATTGTCCAGTTCTATGTTTTCTTTGCGTTATTAATTCTTTTGTTTTTTATATCAAAAGATGAATATAGATTGGAATTTGAGCTTCAAATTTCTGATTATTACATCTGCATCAAGTGTTAAACAACTTAGAACCATGGCACTGTGCTCAAGTGAATGTTTATACAATTAATAGCAGTTGATATCTGTTACTGGTTCAATTCTAAACATGTTTCAAATGTAAATACTTTATTTGTTCATAACAGAAAAATAGAGACCATCCCACAAGATGAAAACCACTCATTATCAAATTTAATAAGTTCTGATACCAACACTAACCTCTACCAACATGATGGAAATGGCAAAATGTAAAGATAAAAACGATCCGCTCATGATAAAGGATCTGCTTATGATAAAAATCTGCAAAACATGCTGGAGATATTGGGTGGTCTGCAGCTGAAGGTGCCAAGGTATTTAACACATCTAGATGTATCTATCAGAAAAATAAAGCAGACTCATATTCATGTTTTGATTTTAACACCAAATGCCTTTAGTCTATAGCAAAATCCATTGAATTGGGTTGTAATTTATCTTAAACATAATCATTAGGTGCTTTTACAGATTCAATGCAATTTTGTTTACAAGTCATAAAATCTGATAAATCATCAATTACAATAGAATGTTCAAGGAATAGTAGCATTGAGTCTGATGATTGTGTTTTCAAAAAACATTTAAAACGTGTGAAAACATTAACATAAACACTTAAATAATTAAATAATAATTTATACTTTAAAATAGAAAAGTACTTCCTGTTTCTGACATGACACTTTCTGTAAAATGACAACATTGTGTTGTGTTAGAAGTAATACTAAAGTACGAAACCACAGATATATAAGTTGATTTGTGTGCAGAAAATGTATACGGCTATCAGAAGTTAACCTGTCAAATGTAAGGTTTTCATGTTTCACCAATAGGGGACACTTGTTTGTCTCTCCATATTACCTTTTGCTATTACCATCAAACAGTGATGAGAAGAAAACAATCCCTCCCAGAATGCACAGGGCAGATCCTGCCCAACCTATGAATAATGCTGCCCCCAATTCATACCTGAGAAGATACAAAGCAGTTGATCTCAAATCATCTGTTTGACCTCAAATAAACTCGTTACATCTTTATATGTTGTGTCAAATTATCAGGAACATACTTCTGGTCCACAAACATGGGGTCAAAAAATTCAGACATGATCCTGTTGGCATACAGAGAGCAGGCAGTCAAAGAGCAGAGACCTGCAATTATAATAAGTTTGGTTTACCTGAGCAGAGTTTCATTCATCATTGCAAGCACATTGCAAACACAGTTGGCTCAAAAAAAAGTTTACACACCACCAAGAAAATACTGAAGTCCAGAAAAGCATGCAATTCGAGCTTTAAGTTGATCACTTCCTCCGATTTTGGTACACTTCATTCCCACCAGAGCACAGGCAGTTGCAAAGAAACCAAGACACACAGCTGAGATCATCAGTCCTCTGCACACCTGGATGTAACCTTTCACAAAATAGTTACATATTTGTATTTTCAAATATGAAATTATTGTAGTTAATGCATGCAAAATGTAAATAATAATGACATAAATAATGGCAAAGTCAGAAAAATTGATGTTTGGAGGGTATCATATTTAACATATGCAACAGACTGCTATCTAGTCAATGTTTAGATGAATTCTATAATATGCAGGCAAGAATAACATGCAATCAGCCAATGTAGTATAGCAACTTGACCCTATTGTATTGATTCCCAAACATAATCAAATTATGTGCTGTTTAGAAAGTTAATTTCATATAAATCCTACAAACATTAAGATACAGTGCCCTCCACAATTATTGGCACCCCTGTTTAAGATCTGGTCGTGGACTTCTAAAAATCCTCCTTTTTTTTAAAACAACATAGAACCCAAATGCAAAAAAAGAGAAAAATCCAACCTTTTATTTAAGTACATTACTTTGGTGTTAAAAAAATCATACATTTAGAAAAAAAAAAAAAACTTGAAATCATGTGTGCCACAATTATTGGCACCCCTGATGTTAATACTTTGTACAACCTCCTTTTGCCAACAAGACAGCACTTAATCTCCTCCTATAACATTTCACAAGATTGGAGAACACAAAGAGAGGGATTTTTGACCATTCTTCTTTGCACAATCTTTCTAGATCATCCAGTGTCCTGGGTCCTCTCTTATGCACTCTTCTCTTTAGCTCGCCCCACAGGTTTTCGATTGGGTTGAGGTCTGGGGACTGAGATGGCCATGGGAGGACCTTGAGTTTGTGACTGCTGAACCACTTTTGTGTAGATTTTGCCACATGTTTTGGATCATTATCCTGCTGAAAGACCCAATGACGACCCATCTTCAGCTTTCTGGCAGAGGCCATCAGGTTTTTATTTAAAATATCCTGGTACTTCAAAGCGTTCATAATGCCATGCACCCTAACAAGGTTCCCAGGGCCTTTGGAAGAGAAACAGGCCCACAGCATCACAGATCCTCCACCATACTTCACGGTGGGCATGAGGTGCTTTTCGGCATACTCATCTTTTGTTTTACCAGACCCACTTAGAGTGTTTGTTGCCAAAAAGCTCAATCTTAGTCTCATCTGACCAAAGCACACGATCCCAGTTGAAGTCCCAGTACCGCTTAGCAAACTCCAGACGTTTACGTTTGTGAGTGTTAGTGAGAAAAGGCTTTTTCCTTGCGTGCCTCCCAAACAGCTTGTTGGCATGTAGAGAGCGTCTGATGGTTGTTTTGGAGACTCTGTGACCCCAAGATGCCACTCTTTGATGCAATTCTGTGACGGTGAGCTTGGGAAATTTTTTTACTTCTCTTACCATCCTCCTCACTGTGCGTTGTGGCAAGATAAACTTGGGACCTCTTCCAGCCTTGTTTGTCACTGTTCCAGTTGTTTTAAACTTCTTAATGATTCCTCTGACTGTAGATACCGGCAAGTTAAGGCGAGTGGCTATTTTCTTGTAGCCATTGCCTGACTTATGAAGGTCGACACACATCTGCCTTACTTGAATGGTGTGTTCTCTTGTCTTTGCCATGTTGACAAATGGGTAAGAGAATTAGGCCTCTGTGTCACGTCATATTTATACCCCAGGGAAACAGGAAATCATGAATTACTAATTAAAAGTCCCTAGATACCCTGACCAACGTTAGCAACTACAGAAAAATATATAAAAAAAAAAAAACAATTAAATTTTTCAGAGGAATTGTTAGGGGTGCCAATAATTGTGGCACACATGATTTCAAGGTTTTTTTTTTTTCTAAATGTGTGATTTTTTTACCACCAAAGTAATGTACTTAAATGAAAGGTTGGATTTCTCTCTTTTTTTGCATTTGGGTTCTATGTTGTTTTAAAAAAAAGGAGAATTTTTAGAAGTTCACGACCACATCTTAAACAGGGGTGCCAATAATTGTGGAGGGCACTGTATTATCTTAATGAGGATCCCAGTCAGACAGGAGGGCTGTGACAGGACGACAAAATGACAGACAAAAATGACAGACAAAAGGAGGACAAAAATGTGCATAAAGGCAGAATCTTGTGTCTTCAGTTCCTGCAAATGAAAGTGTACAGTATGTAGCATCTCTATATGACAAACCAGAAGAAAACCATTAAAGATAAACATTTTAGACATTTGCAGAAATTTGAAACCTCTTGTGACCATGACCCTGTTTGTATTAGTAATAATTCCATAAACATTACAAACATTAAAATACTGATCTTTGAGATATTACACTAACATGAATCTTCGACAAATGCACAGATACACATAAATAGACAGACAACCCAAAGACATAATGCCTTTGATACCAACAAATTCCAACTGCAATTGCAATAATTACTCAACATTAGTACATCACGATCTGTGCAGAGTTTTTGTGTCCCAGTGGGGTTTCCTTGAAGGACATGAAGGTCTGAGTGTTGCTTTATTTTTAATTTTTGTTTCTTGTTTATAAAACATTAACCAACTGTAATGGAGAAGAAACAGAAAAGCTAATTATGCCTTTAAAAAGGATTAAAGAGAAACTTGAAAGTCATGCATTCACACTCTTGTGCATTGGGTGTAACAATTCTGAATTTAATGAGATATGCATCAGCAGGCAAACTATTTCTCACTGCCCATTTGAAAACCCCTTTTTCTTATCTTCAAGCTTGTTAAACACAAACCGAAATGCAGAAATCCTTGGACATTATTTTAGGTAAATGGGTGAGAATAGGGTGGGAATTGCTTTTTATATTTTGTTTTGTTTTGTGAAAACTTAAAGGTAAAGTCTACAGTATTGTGTGCACTCTTTATATTTACCAGTATTTTTTTTTTAACTACACATACCACAGTAGTAAAGCAATGTAAAATTGAGCAATGTATGCCTGATTAAACATGCTATAATAATGTAATTAAGGTTTGGCAGATAACAAGCTTCACTTATATGAAAAAGTATTTCAGTGAAAAGAGCTGGCTAACCGTCTAACGCGAGCATGGAAGGAAAGTCTTTGCAGTTGGAAACTCCAGTAGAATCGGTCACGCAAATCTTCCAGAGGTTGCACCAAAAGGTAGCTGTAGTAATTACTGTGCCATCATTTGAAGACACTTTCCAGTAGTCTGTTGGTAAAGTGGAAGACACCAGCACCCATCCAGCTGTGGCTACAAGAAATGCTGATATTTCTGTGACCATTTTACCCATTGTTATTTTATAATAGTTATTTTGTCAAAGTCTGCTTGCGTAGAAAACAGGTCCTCACACAGGTAATCCAGGATAACCCAGGTTAAATAATGTAAGTGAACCTGAGTCATACATTGGCTGCTCTTTAGGGAGGGTTTTGTCCATCACTCATCACAGATTTTCAACAAATCGGTCTTTAGGACATTGTGTGACCATGGTATGCAAATTGGTCCCACAGCTGCTTATAGCTAATAGACTGTAAAAGTGTGTTGTATTTTTTTGTTTACACACGGTCAAATGTTTTATTAATAAACAAGACTCACTTTTTAATTTAAAAACTGATTACACATGTATAACATATGAAAAACGTATTTATAGTATTCACCATGTAAAAACGAATTTCTTGAATAATGACTATTTCCCTTTTTTTTTTTTTAACTGAGCCAGAACAAACAGAGATTTTTGTTAGACTCTTGTGTGGTTCTTTAGACCACACCTCATGTATATTATGGAAGTTGAATACATAAAATTCCCTACATGGAATTTCTTAAAGATTATTTCTTTAAAACATAAAACTAATAATATGTTCTTCCAGCCAGCTTTCTGGGGACAGCACATACTCCTTCTCTTCTCTCTCTCCTTGATTGGAGGCCACTCTGTGCAGCTGGGGACGGTTTCTCATCAATGCCCTGGGGTTCCATGAAATTACAGAGTTAGAACGGGAAATTTGAGAATAGATTTGGACTGTAGTTCTTCTTCTGATCAACATCACTGTACCCCGCAACATCGTTTATCTGTAATAAATAGACATTCGGTGCAACCCAGATGAGGATGGGTTTCTTTTTGAGTCTGGTTCCTCTCAAGGTTTCTTCCTTATGCCATCTCAGGGAGTTTTTCCTTGCCACAGTCGCCACAGGCTCACTCATCAGGGACAAACTTACTTATAAAGAACATCTTATTCATTCTTTATCACCACATTGTCTGTGTAAAGCTGCTTTGAGACAATGTCCATTTTTAAAAGTGCTATACAAATAAAAATGAATTGAAATGAATTGAACATAAACATGCATGAATCAAAACTATAAATCTGTTCATCACTGCCACCTATAGAGAAAAGAAAACAGATGCTCAATTGACACAGTACAGAATTAGGTGGAGTGAAAGTAGCTGGAAGTTTCAATTAAACAATAGACACATTTACACAAAAATGTAAGTCTAATGGAAAAAAAACAAACAAACATAGACATAGATTAAAAACTATTTAAAAAAAAAGTAATAATAGTAATTCGATCACGCTAATAGTATCAAGAAGACACCATGTTGCAGTTACTTCAGGTGTCACTCATAGTGTCCTCTGCAGAATATGTGGTAACCGAATGGGTTCAGTGGAGTGAGGAAGCAGAGAAATTTCCCACATGGGCTGGGAATGTGGAAGATGACTCTAGCCAGGATAGGAGCCCCTCCCCAAAGATTTCAGAAGAGGCACAAGAGAGAATGTGAGACAAATGCTAAACAGTCATGTAACATGATCCAATTATGTGTGGCTTATGAGAAATGTAGTCTAGTGCCATTTTAAATAACGCTGAGAGTATGGGAGTATTGCATGAGGTACACTTGTATGATACAGCATTAGGATTTCTCTTTACTAGCACTAAGGGATTTAAACCCAATTCACTACAACAAAGAGAACAAAATTGAGCCATACATTTCCATAAAAGACATTATTTCTTTGTGGAACACAGTGACTGCTTGACTTTAACCCCACTGAACACCTTTGGGATAAAGTCAACAAAACCTTTTTTCAACACACATTTGCTAAAGTATAATGTGGCTCATTAAAATTATATATCTTATTAAAATGAACAGAAAACCTCACAATGCATAGAGCAGAAAATATTTTTTTGCTGAGACTGTAGCCCCCCCTGGAGAGGAACTCTGGTAAGAGCTATTAGTGCTTTGACACTATTTTTTATGGAGAGGCCAGGTGAACTTATAACAACCATCCTCCAGTCTCCCTCCCCTGTTATATAATTCACTCTTCCTTACTGCCCAACTGAAGACATTTCTCGTCCTTACTGCTCTGTGAAGAGAGTCTGGCATAGACTCTCTCTCTGCATCCTTGAAGATGAAGATAGGCAGGATGAAGATGTGAAGAGGCAGGGAAAACAAGCAGCTATATCTACAGATGGTTAAGTGGTCTAAAGCACTCAAGATTCTGACCATTCTCCTGCTTAAAGGGGACTCTTCTCTCTAAATAGGGGGTTTGTTGTTTAGGTCTCATTCCACACAGGAGTGCTGCTCTCTTTATTAAGACCTAGTATGCTAATATTAAATAAAACACATTAAGAACAAAGCTTTTATTATGCATTTTACATTATGTAGTAAACAATATTTTAACAAATGGTAAATTCTTAACTTTTTGTTTGCACTCTGACTGCATTAAATAAAAGCATTTGCCAGAAAAGTTAAATAGTTAAAATGTCAGTTTATTAAATCTTAGTGTTTTTGTCAATAAGTGTACAAAATTGAAAAAAATGTTCATCTGGGTCAGGTTAACTGATTTGTCAAATCTGACAGCCTCTAGATGTTCAGATGTTACCCTGGTTGAAAGATGGGTTTCATTCTCCGAATTAATATGTGGGTTTTAATCCCAGTTTTAGCACAAGATTTGTGCATATTGAATAAAGTACACGAGTATTTCTATAACTATGTATTGAATATCATCACATCCAACATTGAAAAATATATAAATAAATATAAAGATACTTCTCCAAAGTTTTTTTTAACTGAAATGAACCTGAAAGGCCATAATCCAAAACATATAAACTGTTTTGATAAGCGCAGTTCAGGTAGTGTCACGGCTTGTCCATGCATGGCTGCTTTTAAAACACTACTCTATTGTAAATAGAAATCATATTAGCAGCAGAATTAAAAGAAGTCTACAGACACATTCTTTCTGCTAATTTATAGTTAAATGCATACAATCTAATCGTTTCATTATGCAGCAGACCTAAAGCCCAAAAACACTGCCAACTCAAAAGTTGATTTGAAACTGTGAGGGTTCTCTCTCTCTCTCTCTCTCTCTCTCTCTCTCTCTCTCTCTCTCTCTCTCTCTCTCTCTCACTCTCTCTTCCTCTCTCTCTCTCACACACACACACACACACACACACACACACACACACACACACACACACACACACACACACACTCACACACGCACACACACACACATGCACACACACACACACACACACACACACACACACCTGCTCTTTCCAGTCTTTCTTTCACACATAACTCATTTCCCTTTTACCCCTTTTGAGGATCAGTTTTCTTTTGCTCAGAGGTTTCCAATATTTGATTATGTTAGAAACACTTCTGTTGTTATAGGAAAAGTATTCATGGCAGGATGGATTGATAGGACAGGCAGAGGAGTCCAGTTTATACAAATTAATGCATACCATTGACTTTGGCTTTACTTGGCTTTGTTTGAGCATGAAGATGCAGACAATGCATTTTTCACATATGATTCATTGAAATTGAGGACATAAAACTACTACCATATCTGGGAAAGCTTAATTCTGCTTTCCTCAGTGTACAGATGTGCAGTACAGATGCTGGCTTAGTCATGCTTTGTTATATCATTCACATCATGTTGCACTACCCAGCAGCTGCAGAGAGCAGATTGCTCCACCTTCATTACCATGATCTCATGGGCCTAGATACAGCTAGATAACTTTCTTAAGGCTGCTCATGAGCAAGTATTAAACAAATATACCCTCGTGAGCCTTGTTCTGCAGCCAACTGATTTGGGAAATATTAAATACTGCTGCCCTCTGGCCGGCACTACCGAAAACCATTCACAAGAACTACAAGCCAAAGGAATAGCTTTTCCCCCCAAGCAATTCACCACATGAACAATTAAACTTACCCCAGTAAGTGCAATATATGCAAGCACATTCAAGTGTAACATGTGAACATGTACAATATACAATATATACTTTTCTATTTATTATTACAGAACATTCTTCTTCTTTCGGCTGCTCCTATTATGGGTCGCAACAGTGAATCATCCATCTCCATACATTTACGGTTCACGAACCAGAACTTCCCACTTGCACATATCTGTAAATTGACTGATCTGTAAATCCTGCATATTGACTGTTCATTGTGTACAAATCATTCATTTTCTTTTTTTATTTAAACATTAAAGTACCTAGATGCTTCTGTTAACAAAAACAAATTATATGTGTATGTGAGCACACATGGCAGTAAGACCCCTTCTGATTCAGATGTTTCATTTTAAATTAATATAAGTGTACCTCGAGTATATTAATATACCTCGTCCTTCCATGGGGCACTTTTGGTAGTCATTAACCACTGCATACCACAAAATAATGAGTGTTATTTACTTCACCTGTCAGTGCTTTTAACTTCATGGTTGATTAGCAAATATCCAAATAAAAAAATAAAAAATTAAACAAATATTCTGCTAATATACAATCTTGACTTTATCATTGGGTCATCATCATATTTTGCAGAATAGAAAATAAAGGCTGAAATCACATGTACCCTATTTATTTAAATGTGGCTGGTCAGAATGTAATTTCCAATAAAAAATGTATAATGTTTCAATTAAAAATAAATAATAATAAATAAATAAATAAATAAATGTATAATGTTATCACAGATAATTTTCTAATATCATTTTGTAAAATAAAAAAATTATTTTGAGTTTCTATTGTGATTCTATTTGTAAATGAGCAATTAAGATGGCATTATCAAATCCTTACATTATTTGTATTGTCATTAGTATCCTGTTTTTTTTCCCTTTTCTATCTTTATCATTACTCTCACATATTTAATATAATATTTGGACATTTCGGTCAACTAAGTTACACCTTACATTCTGTTAAGTCTTTTGTTTTTCCTAAAAATATGATTAATTTGCAGATATATTGAGTGGATAATCCATGACAGGTTTGGGCTTACCCTGTAATTTGAAGATTGTGTGGTGCTGCCTGCAATGCACAGCTCCAATGGCATTTCCAGCACAGCTCATCCAAAGTCCTTGAAAAACCCAGGTGGCTGTAATTACAGATGAAGCTCTGCTCGTGCTCTTCCACTCGTTAGACACAGTAGCACCAATAGTAGCACCCAAGCCCATTAATCCAGCCAATAATGCCATAATTTGCTTGCATGACATTGTTTAAACTAAACTTTTTGAGGAAAGATTTCAAAATCAGATGTTCTCAAATGCCAACGAGGCGATGGAATTACAAAAGAGACATGTGTTACAAAGTGATTATTTACCAAGTGGACATCTTGGTCAAGCTAAATTTTACTGTAATAAGCAAGAGAAATACCTGGACCTGTGTAGAAATATATGGAGGCTGAACTGGAGGTTAGTCATTAAAAGAGCTCTTTTAGCTTGTGATAATGCTTCGTCATTTCTTTGCTGTTTGGTTGAGTACATTATATGTTCAACATTAACATTTTTAAACAAATTGGTCAGCCTTTAAATGTTAACATGACAAAGTTCATAAACAGATGTAGCGTTTCTTGTTATACAGCGAATTACATAAATTCATCAACCATCACTTGTATGCAATATAATGCAAAGAATTTTATAATGTTTTCATTTTCAATTTTCAAGAAGGCTTCACTTTCATTCAAAGACAAATGCAGTGTTGAATCAAAATGCTACAATTAGCATGAAACAATAGAGTGTAAGTAAAACTGTAACGAACAGAACAAGTCAATAAGCACAGTAAATACTCACTAGATGGTGAATAAACTAGATGGGGTGATCAAGAGGCCACTCTGTGCAGGTTGGGACGGTTTCTCATCAATGCCTTGGGTGGTTCCATGAAATTCCGGAGTAAGAACAGGAACGATGAGGATGGATTGGACTGTAGTTAATGTCAACAGTCTGCTACATTGACTCAGGACTACAGTTAGCTTCTGATCACCATCACTGTACCATGCAACATCTGCAATAAATGGACATTCGGTGGAAACCCAGATGAAGATGGGTTCCCTCTTGAGTCTGGTTCCTCTCAAGGTTTCTTCCTTATGCCATCTCGGGGAGTTTTTCCTTGCCACAGTTGCCACCGGCTCACTCATCAGGGACTCTGCTTTGAGACAATGTTCATTGTTAAAAACGCTATACAAATAAAAATAAATTAAATTGAATTGAATCAACAAATTGGTATGTAATATAACCCCAACGAGACTCGGCTGCTGAGAAATCTAATGGGATGAAGAAACGTCTGAGTGATATTACAGGTCATGTTGCTAAACAGGCCAAGTAAAGAATCCTGTTAGCCTTCTTCACTTATTACAAGATGTTAAGAGACCATACTTTTAGACACACCAATATGCCGTCTGAAAGGAGGACCTAGGAGAGACACGAAATGATTAACTCAGGGGAGAAGAAGGGAAGGTACAGTATGCTTAGGTTATGACACCATCATGAAAATATGGTGTCATAATGAACTTTTGTACAATTTGTTTCTTTTATAATAAATAATCAATATGTTGCATATTGTTATCAATTTTTTACAAATACATTGCCAACAGGGTCTTATGGACCACTCTGTAGATATACAGATTTGTACAGTATAATGAGATGTAGTTTGGCTAACATAAGGTGTTATCTTTTAACTAAATTTTATCACTATCATATTTTTTACAGTCAATGCTGAAACTTTGAAGGAATCAGTAAAAAAAATGCTGAACTGAATCATATCAAATTAAACACGTTCTATTGAATGTGACTGATTCTACAGTTCTACAACAATACACATTCATTTTGGTTACTTGGTTAATGGCTATTTCTTAACAGAGGATCTGCGATGATTTAAATGTAAGTAAGTAACTATGTAGAGTGAGTATATAGTTACTTACTTACATTTAAATCAATGGAGATCCTCTGTTGTTGTGTGTGTTCCAGGAAATCAGCAGTTTCTGAAATACTAACTCATCAAGTACAATTTTTTTGGACACATTTTCTTTATGACTGTTCACATGATGAATATTTAAAAAAAAAAATTTGTTTTGTTTTTCACAGAATGATTGGATGACTAGATAACTGCATAAATAAGTAGTAAAGGTGTTTATAATAAAGTGGACAATTGGTGTATATTATATTATATTATATTATATTATATTATATTATATTATATAATGCATATCATAATAACTCGGTAGGTGGCGGTAGCGCACCGTAACCTCCATAAAACTTTACAGAAGAAGAAAGGAAATTCAACATGGCGGCCGACAAATCTACTAAAGAAAAGCTGTTGTCAGTTCTGAATGATATAGAAGTGCTATCCAGGTTGGATTTATGGCTGATTTCTGATTTTATTATATTGTTATTCTTATTGTACAGCAGTGTTAAACGTTCTGGAGAAAGTTTAATGTATCACATCTAACGAACGGAAGTTTACATAATATGGCTAGTTCTGCTAACTTAGCTTTACATGTATGCCGAAAAAGGTAATGATTGGTTATTAATCATATATTTCTCACCGCTGATTATCCAGTATGAGATAAGCCAATCATAATGCAGTTCATAGGCAGCAGGGAAGAACGTTATTACTAAAACTACTTATAGGTGTTTATCATTCTGAACGTTTTATTCTAATTATAATGTGTCAATGTGGGTAGATTTCACCAGAGAGTCTGAAATCTGATGTTAGAACCAGAATAAAATAGATGTAATTTTGCTTCTCTGGCTGAAAGATGACGTTTTGTTTCTGCAGAGAGCTGATAGAGATGCTTGCATTGTCTCGAAACCAGAAGCTTCCCCAGCCTGGAGAGGACACTCAGGTATTCTTCACTTTAAATATATATTCTCTATAAATATATATTATACTGAAAGCAGTGGTGGGCCGTCAGGGCCAGGTAGACCCTCTCTCCTGCCATGAACACTATTAGAATCTAAAATAAAACGAGATATATATGAAATGATACCTAATAGTCTATTCTTTTCATTTCATAGTGTTTCTCTTGCTTTTGCTGCTTTCTGTAGTGTCAGGAAAGGTAGAGTTTTAATCCAATCATATTTCAGCCATGAGGCCTTCAGAATCAGCAGTGCTGGTGCCTGTTGTATTGAAGTTGTTGCTTTAACCAATCAGATTTTGAGTCACCAGGGCCACCCAGCACGCATACAATAACCGCAGCATTTCTACCTCCTTTGATTGGCTGGTCAGAGAGCGCATGGTTTGAATGGGCTGCGCTGTGCAATCTGCACAAGCTCAAATATACTTGTATTGATTAAAAGCTGTATTTTTTTATTTTTTATTTTTTATTTCACAATTACTGACAAGAGGAGAAGAAAGTGATTAGGTCACAGACATACTCACAAGATGGACTTTGCATGAGGACTATTTTAACTTTTTATTCTTTTGCATGTTCTTTCCTGTAGAATTTGCACAAGTTGTTTTAATTTAGAAAATTAAATAGCACTGCTATCGAACAACTAATGATTATTTTGATAATATATTGGGGGAAATAATCATTTGATGACTCAAGTAAAAATATGATCTTTTTAAATTAATATAAAACCCTAACTCAGGGTATTTATGTATAAAAATATACTTAAAAATTGCAAAAGCCTCTTTAATTTAGACATTTTAAAGCTCATAGTAGCTGCTTGTTGACGAGTGCATGGGGGATTTCTCTTTGAACAAATTTACTCATGCTGGGTTGCTTCTTTCTGTAAAAAAAAACAAAAACATTTGAGTATGCAAGGTGAAGCAATTTGTGTAAATCAACATTCGCATTGTATTTTGCAGATGGCAAGTTGACACCATGCTTAAAGAAATCTATATAAAATATAATCCTACATAGTTTTGACCACTTTTGTTTAAAAAAAAAAAAAAAAAAAAAATTTGTTCAGGTGTGAGGATCTAAGCATCTAGAATATATAACGTAATCTTGTATAATAATTTAATGATATGTGCATAAATTAAATATTCAGACATTGAAAACAAGCATTTGAACGTAGTAAAGCCGCAGTAAATCACGTTGGAACTGTTGTAGTAGACGAATGCTAAAAAAATGCAATGAAGAACCACAGCAAGCTAACAGGCTTAATAAAAAAAAAGAAATGCTCTGGTGTACAAATGCATAATCGTTAGCTGAAAACCACAACAGTGACTAAAAATGTGATAATTTGCTGCTGCTGTAATTTGCAGCTTTTAGATTGTGTTTGTTGCCACCATTTTAAATTGAATCAATCACTATGTCACAAGCGAGCTGAGTCACGACAAAATGGATCCAGTGTGACTGCCCTGAAGTTACAGTTTATACAATAACACTTCACTAAACTATACAATTTTCACATGCCGATTATACACTTTTCACCCACCGTGCTGGTGTTTCTCCTTCATCCGTGACACCAGTGTGTTTTTTTTATTTTTCATGTCCTCGTGCATCACTGTGGTACTTCCCTCCCACACAAGCTCTGCTTTGCATAACTTCCAGGTGCAGTTTACTGTGTTGCGTTTAATATAAAACGCTCTCATGCGTTGGATGACTTAAGACGCACAGTTTTTCCTGCAGTACCCTGTACTGGCCGCCATTTTCTCATGCGTCTGTGCTTTTTTATGGTCACACTAACCTGTAAATCGGGCAGCTCAGTTGATTAATAATGGTATTCATTGACAATGAATTTCATTATTGATTATTTGTTGCAGCCCTAATTTCAATCCCCCGAAATTAAATCAAAACAAAATGCATGGAAACCAAAAAAATTCAATAAAAATAAATGGATTGTTTATTCATTTAAGATACAGTGGGGCAAAAAAGTATTTAGTCAGCCACCAATTGTGCAAGTTCTCCCACTTAAAAAGATGAGAGATCATCATAATTTTCATCATAGGTACACTTCAACTATGAGAGACAAAATGAGAAAACAACCCAGAAAATTACATTCTCTGATTTTTAAAGAAATTATTTGCAAATTATGGTGGAAAATAATTATTTGGTCAATAACAAAAGTTCATCTCAATACTTTGTTATATACCCTTTGTTGGCAATGACAGAGATCAAATGTTTTCTGTAAGTCTCCACAAGGTTTTTACACACTGTTGCTGGTAGTTTGGAACATTCCTCTATGCAGATCTCCTCTAGAGTAGTGATGTTTTGGGGCTGTCGCTGGGCAACACGGATTTTCAACTTCCTCCAAAGACTTTTTATGGATTTGAGACCTGGAGACTGGCCACTCCAGGACCTTGAACTGCTCCTTACAAAGCCACTTTTTCGTTGCCCGGGCGGTGTGTTTGGGATCATTGTCATGCTGAAAGACTCTGCCACGTTTCATCTTCAATGCCCTTGCTGATGAAAGGAGGTTTTCACTCAAAATCTCACAATACATGGCCCTATTCCTTCTTTCCTTTACATGGATCAGTCGTCCTGGTCCCTTTGCAGAAAAACAGCCCCAAAGCATGATGTTTCCACCCCCATGCTTCACAGTAGGTATGGTGTTCTTTGGATGCAACTCAGCATTTTTTCTCCTCCAAACACAAGTTGAGTTTTTATGAAAAAGTTTTATTTTTGTTTCATCTGGATCATCCAAATGCTCTCTAGCAAACTTCAGACGGGCCCGGACATGTACTGGCTTAAGCAGGGGGACACGTCTGGTAAATTCTCTAAAAATCAGACAGTGATTTTGGGGATTTTTTTTCCTTATTTTGTCTCTCATAGTTAAAGTGTACCTATGATGAAAATTACAGGCCTCTCTCAAAAATGGGAGAACTTGCACAATGGTTGGCTGACTAAAACTTTTTTGCCCCACTGTATCATTGAAGGCTTAGGTGTGAAGTGCACAAGCCTGCCTTTGCTGAAATGCCAGTAAGGGCAAATGTCTTGGCTCTGTGAGATCAGCGCTGTTGATCTAAATCTAAAGCCCAACACAGATGCATATGTTTGTCGTTTGTGTGGGCAGTTGCTGGAGTTGCTGGTGCAGAGGGACAAAGAGTTCCAGGAGCTGATGCGGACAGCCTTGAGACAGGGCAGGACCCATGAGGAGATGCAGAAGCTGGAGAAAGAAGTAGACAAGAGGGATGGTGACATCCAGCTGCTGCAGAAGCAGCTCAAAGAGGCGGAGCACATCCTGGTGAGCTTGTTTATGTGAACTAGAACTAGAATATAATGAGGTCAGAACATACAATGACTTTAAGTTATATTACATGTTGTGGGATCTGTTGTCCCAATGTAGCAGGATGGTTTAACATGCTCTTACAGGAGATAATCTATCTATTTATTTATTTATTGATTTTAATTTATTTGTTTATTTATCTTTTTGTTTGCATTCAATGAATATCAACACTCTCACAATAAAATTGCACCATTTAACCATTTCAGTAAAAGTAGTACTAAAGTTTAAGCCTTTTTTGTATAACCATAAATGTAAACATGGTGCTTATAACATTAGAAGAATGAATTGTGCATGACAAAATGTATTAGATACAGTTTTGTAAAAGCTAAACATTCATGTTAAGGTTAGCACAGGCTAATGTTCTGGTACTTTTAATGAATCTACAAATGATGGTCATCTAACAGATTACAATAAATGACGTATTGCTGTTTTGTTGTATCATATTTAAAAGCCACTATCATCTTAGCATATACATAAGTTGCTTCTTGACTAGCAGTATATTATGGTGTTTAGATAGGAAAAGTTAATTTTTCCACCACTATTTCATACTATTGGACGGTCAACATAAAGTGTGACTACTTTCACTGTAATAAATAAATAAAAATAAAAATAAATTATGAGAGAACTGAAGATGCTTGTCAGAAAATCTTTAGAAACAACAAGCAGAAGAACTAAGAGATTCAGAAGAATAAAAGGAAGAGCAACAGGAGGATATTTGTTCTGTTGTCATCTTAAGTGCTGTCATTTATGCTCTCAGTGTTCAAGCACCGACTACAGGTGCAGTCTGGAATTTAATTTTCTTGTTTTGAACAAAGTTCTATTTGAATATTGACCAGTAAACTATCAGTTAAATCTAATGTAGTCTGTTCTATCAATATTGTGTGCATATAATATGAAACCCCAAATTGAAACAGTTGAGATGCTGTGTAAAAATGTACATAAAAACAAAATGCAATGATTTGCGAATCTCCTAAACCCATAATTTATATACAATAGAACACCAAAAACATAAAAAGTCATCCAATTAATGTCCGATACAAAGTTGTAGCTAATCGCCAGTCCTGGATCTTCTTTGTCATATTTTTTGTTTCACAATGCACCAAATGTTTTCAATTGTTGAAAGGTCTGGACTGCAAACAGTCCAGGTCAGCAGACTCTTCTATTATGAAGCCATGATATTGTAATACCGTATTTTTCGGACTATAAGCCGCTACTTTTTTCCCACGTTTTGAACCCCGCGGCTTAAACAACGAAGCGGCTTATTTATGGATTTTTCCTGGGTTTTTCCCGGTTTCACAAACTTCAAGCCAAAAAACTGAACCCCATAACATTAGACCAATGAAATTTCCGAACGGAAATGAAAAAACGCACCTCACCTGTGTTCTGAGCTGCACGGCATCGGGAGAAAAACTTTCACCAGTGTTGATTTTTAAATGCACGACGATGACAAAAGATAAACTTCCGAGATAAATAGTTGTGAAAGGAAGGAGGAAGACAGTGTACAATGACTTTCTTGGTAGGCTACTGTTTAGATACAAGCCGTTGTAACGCGTTGAGTCTGGGTGAAGGGAGAGTTTGCTAACTCCAGCTGCAACAGAAATTTCTGGCTTATGCCAATATTTAAAAATCTTGGCACCTGATGGCCAGCAAATGATGTCGATATTTTTGGCCGATATGTTTGCCGTATTTTATTTTTTTCCACACTTCATCTGATTAAATCGATCAGTTAATTAATAAGATGTGATATAGTAAAATTGCTTAAATTAAACACCTATTGAACAACTCAAGCCTCTCCAATCAGTGCACCTGTTACCAGGTTTTTGTATTTCGCATCAGCGGTTTTATTCTGCATGTCAAATCAGCCGTGGAGCTCATCTGTGAGAAAGAACTTCGATTGGCTATTCAGCTTAGCAAACGAGCACATGAGAAAAAAAAAACTGAACAGACTTGTTGTCATTGTCGTTCTCATCTTTGCAACTTGGCAGACATAATTAGAAAAAAGCAGCACGAAACGCTGCTTGCTTTATATATTTACTGTTCTAAGTCTTCCGGTTTCCGTGTTTGGAAGCCTCCTCTGAAGTTGGTTTACAAGAAAGCCCACAAACCTTTAGCTAAAGACACCCTGTCCAAGAGCATGAATTACTGAACCCATGTCCTGTGCTCTGATAAATGTGTTTGACTCAGATGGTGTTCAGCATGTGTGGCGATGCCCTGGCGAGGAGAACCAAGAAAATTGTGTCTTGCCTACAGTCAAGCATGGTGGTGGTAGCATCATGGTCTGGGGCTGCATGAGAGCTGTAGTTACTGGGGAGCTGCGGTTAATTGAGAGAAACATGGATTCCAACTTTTATTTTATAGTGTTGACTGCTGAACTGAATTCTATGAACAGCATTCATACTTATGTGTTCTTATTGTCCAGATGGGTAAGGGTCGTGGTGATGGCATTGTCCTTGGAACAATTAGACAATATGCAAAGTTATATGGCAAATAAGGGCTGCTCTAAAAAAAATCGAATAAATTGCGGTCTGTATGCTAGAATAAGCATAACAGAGATGTTGTCTGATTAGCCGAGGATATGGGTGGGGCTCCGCACGATACGGGATGTTTGTGTAAACACGTTCAAATATTGCTTTTGGGTTTTTGTTTTTAACATTAAGGTCATATAATTGCTAGTGGATGACAATGGCAAACTGTGTTCATGGACAATTACTTCTGGAGGTGTTTAAGCCCATGCAGTGGTCACCTTTACAGAATCAGGCCTGTTTTAATGCAGTGCTGCCTGACAGCCATGGAGGTCACGAGTATCCAGTATTTATTATCGTTCTTATTTTTTTTCAAAGTGTTTTTATTGTTTTAAATGTACATAACACAAACCGACATACATTCTCTTATGTCATACAAGGCATCCCCATCCACAAACCTCATACTTTATACATTATCTCACATATCCCCTTTCGTCGCAGATTGGCATCCAAGGTTCGCACAAATATTGAGAATGCACACAGAACACCCAAAAACAAAACAAAACGAAACAAAAAAAAAAACCTTATCGTTCTTGTTCCTAGTACACAGATTCCAGAATCGTAGTAATCTAATTTACTGTTGATGAGAGAATCAGTTTTTCACTGCTTTATGTTAAAGATCATATTCTGAAATTGTTTTTTCAGATTTATTTATATATTTGCAAATTGGTCTCTGTTTGAGACTTTCTCATATATTTATTTTTATTATTATCATTATTTTCTCAGGTTACTGACCTGTTGCCAATTAACCTAATTATTTGCAAAAGGTTCCACAACTGCTTCTTTTAGTAACATTTGTATCAGCCTTTTGTTGCCTAAGTTCCAACTTCTCTGAGACTTGTTGCGGACATCAAATTTCATCTTTTTTTTTTTTTTTTCCCCCTTAACATTTCATGTTTTGTTTTGTTTTTTATAATAAAAATAAAATATGGGTTTATGAGATTTGCAAAGCATTGCATTTAATATTTTATTAACATTTTACACTGCACGCTAGCTTTCTTTGGAATTGGGTTTTGTTAATAATATAAGGCATGTCTGTATGTGGAAACCTCTCATCTGTCAAATGAATCAATCTGGCTGTGATGTCAGGGATGAAAAAAAATCGATAGGATAAACTGGTCATTCAGTACATTTAATATTCAGGTGCATAAATGCGCAGGTGTACAAGTGTTCCTAATAAGTGGATGATGAGTGTGTGTGTGTATGTACTACATAAAGCCTTGTAGCAAAACTGGGCATATTGGTTATTCAGCATGGCTAGAATCTTCCACGGCATAGCAAGTGCTTGTAACATTTTTTCCCGCCTGTTGCTAGGCTCATCTCTGCCTCCCATTTAAACCATATCTCTCTAACCATCTGCACACAAGCGATATTGATTGATGCGAAATCAATTTCTCTTTTTCCTTGTCCAAGCAGGATGGCATGTTAGTTTGGCCTGCAGAGATGCCTACTCTATTAAATGGTAGAAAAAATATTAGTGAAAAAAAATTGCAGTAAGTTGCCCTTCACCCTGAAGCCTGTTTCTGTCTTACTCCCTTTTATTCTTGCTCTCTTTATGTATTTATGTATTTATTAATTTATTTTACAGGCCACTGCTGTATACCAAGCCAAAGAGAAACTCAAATCTATTGAGAAGGCGAGAAAAGGTATTGCATGCTTGTCTGAGGCCAGGGCACACCAAACTTTATTTCACACACCCTTGACTTCACTACCTACATCCTGTATCAGAGATTTACACAAACTGCATCTGTCTTTTTTGTTATTTTTTCGCACACAATGAAGCCACATCTCATTAAATATCGATAACAAAATGCAGCTCGAAGGATCCTGTTAATGCCCCTATGGTGTTAAGAGATCTTAAAGTTGATCTCTTGAGTGATATTATCTCGTTTTTTTCTTCTCACATGTAGTTTCAACCACCTTGTCGCTCAATACATGTGGAGTTTATTTTCCATGTAATGTTTTCTTCCAGGCAGCGTCTCCTCGGAGGAAATTATAAAGTACGCACACAGGATAAGTGCCAGTAACGCAGTGTGTGCTCCTCTGAATTGGGTCCCAGGTATGTTTTTTATTTCTCCAATTTTCTGTCATCCAGTTTTTCATTGCTATAAAATAAAAAGCACACTTTAGCTTCATTTATAAATGATGCGCCTAATATCAGTTTTCAGATTGTTTTTTTTGTTAGCCACATTTATTTCTTACATGAACAATTCATTGAAAATGCATTCTCTCAGTGTGTTCTATCAGATAGTCTCTTTTGCTCAGATTGTATCTAGTGACTTGGATTCAGATGAGTGTGTGTGTGTGTGTGTGTGTGTGTGTGTGTGTGTGTGTGTGTGTGTGTGTGTGTGTGTGTGTGTGTGTGTGTATAAAGGTGATCCACGGAGGCCGTATCCCACTGACCTTGAGATGCGTAGTGGAATGCTTGGGCATATGTGTAACCTGCCCACCAATGGTGTAAATGGCCACCTGCCTGGTGATGCACTGGCTGCTGGGAGATTACCAGGTTTGTGTGTTCTTTTTTTTTTTTCAAAGAATGCATGTATACAATCTGATACACTTTTTAATCGTTAGTTCAGGGAAGTGTTTATTTTTAATTAATATGCTTGTATACTGAGGAAGAAACATGTAACAAACATGGCATGCATTAATAGTTGCAATGAGCCAAGCATAAAAAAAGTGTGGTAATGTAATTGAACCAACACATGGCTGGAATGCGAAGAATATGTAGATCAAATTTCATGGGAATGCACACCAATCTACATTGACGGTATATTCAGCTTTTTGTTTTTTTTTTGACAACTAATCGACAAGTAATGATTTCTGTTGCTTTCTATAGTGTAGGAGCCTGAGCTGCACAGACATTAGGCTTTTGCTGGGTCTTATTTATAGACCTACTTCTCATCACTGGCTAATGAAACATGTATCAAATTAATTATAATTTTACTAAAAACAGTTAAACATGAATTTGTTGCAAATCATAAATATTGATGAGAGATTATATAAGAATGAGCCTATATTCCGTCTACTCAGGAGTAACTATGTAACGTTTGTTGTGTACGGGCATCAGCAGACAATTATACAGGTCCTTTATTGCCCCGCATTGCTTTACTTACCTTTAAGATTTCTTTTATACTTGGGGCTGTTATGTGACCTTGAGATTCTGTAGCAAATCAATAATCGCTCTAATATCAGTTGGAGATTTTGATTTGTATGGAGATGTATGGAAAGGTAGATTTTAAAGAATGTTCATTCAAAAGTGGCATCAGTAGTCTTTAGATTTGGCTGTTAGACTACATACATATATATTTACTCCTATTGAATGTTCATGGTGCCAATAATTGTGCCATGTATATTTAAGAAAAATGTAATAATTTTTTGTTTTTTTTTTGTTTTTACATTTGTATTTTATTTGAGAATAGACATTGAGGCAAAGCAGCTCATGCGTTGACTGATACTGGCTGTCACATACCGGCGCTCGTTTAATTTAAATTCTTTAATTCCATTCCCGTGTTGTTGAACTTCCTCCCTTTTTAAGCTTAATGTTGACAGTGATGGTTCTTTCTTATTTCCCTCCCAAGATGTACTGGCCCCTCAGTACCCATGGCAGTCTGCAGACGTTGCTATGGCGATGCCTCCACCACCTCACCACGGTAACGACCTCGGCTTGGAGTTGCCGGGGCATAATAAGGAGAACGAGGATGACGTGGAGGCCATGAGCACAGACTCGTCCAGTAGCAGCAGTGATTCAGACTGAGAAAGGCATGCATGCATGAGTGAGGGGCAAAATAAATACAAAATTCTCCAAAAGGACTTGGTGTAATCAGGCTTCATAACCATAACTGAAGACATTTTTACGGTTATTATTATTATTTCCACTCCGCTTAAACCATCCTGACCTCAGCCAGCTGAAAACATCTCATGATACCAAGCTAAAACAATACAACAAATGTAATTTGCAGCTGGTTTTATACGCATCAGCTGTAGATTTTTATTTTACTTCTTGTTACTATACACAAAAAGCACCACTTTTGAGTACCTCTGGAATTATCTCCCACTTTTCTTGTCAAAATTCTGTTTGCTTGAAAGAGTGGATGTGAAGATTGGCCTAGTTTGATGGACTTGTATTTCAATATCATGTAAGCTCTTGTAGAGATGCTGCAAACCTTTACTGCAACTCAGCAGTTGTGTAAATAGAGCTGTATAAATGTTTGGGTTTCAGACCTTGTAAATAAAGATTCTTTGATAAAATATGTCTGTTTGGTATGTTTAGAGTGTGATAAACAGAGAGCCTTTTCTATTTAAATTTCACTTCAATATGGTAAAAAAATAATAATTTGGTGTTGACATTGTTTGTGGTTTTATACCACAGCCAAACTACACGTTTCACTCATTTGACTTTTATTAAATGTATGTGTATAGTCGTGATTTGAAATGCAAACTGTGTGATGAAGGTTTAGATTCAAGCCAAAATCATCATAAAATCTTTTGTTTGCAGTGTCGTGTGTGTGTGTCTGTTTGTGTGTGTGCTTGGTATTTGTTATGTTGGGCTTGGTATAATTAATGACTACATCATTTGAATTCAATTAATTGCAATTCAATGTGCTGATTTTCAACATTTAATTAAATTCAAATTTTCAAATTTAATTTTAAACATACGACATGCGACTGTCCAGCATTTAAGCATAAAAAGGAATAGAATTAAGGATAAAAATAAAACAGAAAAAGGTCAATAAGTAAAAGTGGAACCTATATGAAAATACAGTGGAACCCGCTTATCTCGACCTCGGTTACCTTGACAACCCTATTAAGTCGATGTTTTTGAAGTGGAACCGGCAAATTCTCGCAAAGCATTTTTTATCGGTTATGTCGCCGAACCCTAATATCTCGAGCACAAGGGGGAAAAAAATTTGCCATTTAACGTCGGTTATCTCGGTGCAGCCGCAGAAGAACTCGCAGAAGTGGCGGAAAAATCAAGGCTTACAGCTGCTACAGGTGTTGTATTGTATACTGGTGAATCTCTGCTGTTAGTTAGTGCACATATGCCTTTTGTGGTTAAATGTTATGCGATGAACGGGAGGCGAAAGCCGCGATTGGCAGCGCGGAATGTGTGATGACCAGCAAAATCATAGAATGAACCGGGATCGGGGGAGAATCCGTGATGCGCTTTGAGAGAGTGCCGGTGGAAAGGCACGTACCGGGATACGCATGCGCGATAACAGCAACCGCCGTGAACCAACATATACCAACAATAACGGACGGTGAGAGTGTGGAAGTTTAAATAGGAGCTGGTGATGATGATAAACGAGCACCATATGTGCGCGATTGAAGCCGGGAGCTTCAGAGAAAGCGGCCGAGAAAACACCTGACATGCTGAAGGGGGCCGAAGGGGGCGTGGCAGGTGGATTCCTGACAGATAAACATGTACTGTATGTATTTTTATAGCATGCCTTCATCAAACAAATCGCGGCAACGCTGTTGTGTAAAAAACCCTCCAAAAACACGTGCATGCACATTCTCATTTATTAACGCACATCATGTACATAAAGAAATTTCAAGCACGTTAATATACTGCCGCCATTTTGATTTTCGTTTATCTCGATCATCGGTTACCTCGATGCTTTTTGGCGACCCCCAAGGACATCGACATAACCGGGTTCCACTGTATACTAGAAACATGTTGGTATATGAAAAATATGAAACAGTTTTCATATTTTCTTTTTCATATTTATTTCATAATTTTTTTTATATTTTTTATATTCTTATTTTTTATACCACACCATTCCGCACAAGGACACTTTACACCACACCTTACTGCACACGGACACTCATGGACAATCAAAAACCATGCCTAACTTGTTTACTGTTGTTTACTGGTTAACTGCACACTGCCATAAACATTTTCTGTGTACATTTTCTGTGTATGTGTATATATATGTATATATGTATATGTATGTATATATACATATATATGTATATATCTTTATATCTTATTTATCTGCCTTCTTTTTCTTATTATATTTTTCTTTAAATTTTGTTATTATATTTATATTTTTATTCTCCTTTTTACCCTATTTTATTCCCTCATGCCGGACCGTCTATAAAAGCATTTCACTGCATGTCGTACCCTGTATGTATGTGTATGTGACAAATAAAATTTGATTTGATTTGAAATTTGATTTGATTTAAAATTTGATTTGATTTATATGTATATACACGAATGAGTAATTTGTACTTCCAATATCTGCCATAAATTGATGTATGTGTATGTATGTGAACAAAAAATTGTGTGAAAATCACGTTTAGTACAGAACATAGTGTTCTGGCTTTTATCCCTAATGTTCAAATATATAAAACGCATGCTTGTACAGTTATATATTATAACATTTTGTCGTAAGTGTAATGTGGTGTGACACATGATACAGGTGACAATAACGGCAGTATGTGTGGAATAGTAAAATGTGTAAAATTGTAAATGAATATTTGTTTGCCTCTGTGCACCTATATACAGTGGGGGAAATGATTTTTAGAATTTCTATGGTAAGTTTTTATCAACAGAGAGAGACAGAATCTAAAAAAAAATCCTTAATGTTTATAAATTAATTTGTATTTGATCGAGTAAAATAAGTACTTGATCCCGTACCAAATTAGCAACAATTCCGACTCCCACACACCCAAATTAGTGGTGCCCTTCAGCACAACTCGTTTTGTGTACAAAAGACACCCATCACAGAATCAACCTCTTCCATTCGAACCTCCCACCACCATGGAAAAGACCAAAGAGCTTTTAAAGGATGTCAGAGACAAGATTGTAGAACTGCACAAGGCTAAAATAGGCTACAAGACCATCAGATCGTTGCCTTGGCAGAATGTTTTTGGTCATTATCATGCTGGAAGACCATCCACGGCCAGAAGGTTTTCATCCAAGATTCTACAGTGCATGACCCTGTTCATGTGGTAAAGTCTTCCTGTACCCTTAGCAGAGAAACAGCCCCGAAGAAGAATGTGTCCTCCTCCATGTGTGACACTGGAGATGGTGTTTTTGGGGTCATATTCAGCATTTCTCTGCTGGTGAGTCTAGTTCATGCAAAAGAGCTTAATTTTGGTCACATCTGACCACATCACATCCTCCCAAGCCTTCTCTGAATCATTCAGGTGTTTGTTGACAAACTTCAGATGGGTCTGTTCATGTGCAATCTTAAGCAGAGAGATCGCGGTGTGTTACCAATGGTTTTCTTGGTGACTCCCTTGAGATCATCAACAAGCTCCTCCTGTGTTGATCCTTTCTCAGAATCATCCTTACCCCATGAGATTTTGAATGGAGCTCCAGAACGAGGGTGACTGCACCCCACAACATTGTTTATCTGTAATAAATGGACATTTGGTGCAACTCAGATGATTTCCTCTTGAGTCTGGTTTCTTTCAAGGTTTCTTCCTTATGTTATCTCAGGGAGTTTTTCCTTGCCACAATCGTGACTGGCTCACTCATCAGGAACAAACACACTTATAATGAACATCTTTATTTTTATCACCACTTTATCTGTGTAAGATAAGAATGTTCATTGTTAAAACGCTATACAAATACTTGACAAATTGATTGCCATCTTGTATTTCTTCTTAATTTTTTTATTAATTACAGCAATAGTGAGCTTTTTCTCACCAGGCATCTTGATAATGGTCTTGTAGCCCATTACAGCCTTGTGCTGGTATACAAGCTTGTCCCTGGCATCATTTGACAGCTCTCTGGTCCTGCTCATGGTGGTGGAGAGGTTTGAATGGAAGAGGTTGATTCTGTGATGGGTGTCATTTTATTTATTTATTTAGATATTTTTACAAATAATGAGTTAGTATTAGGAGCTCTTTCCTGCTGGTTGGTTCGGGATCGAATACTTATTTCACTCGATGAAATACAAAATAGTTTATAACTTTTCTTTAAATGAGTTTTTATGGATTTATTTTTTATATTCTGTCTCTCCTTCTACCATAAAAATTCTAAACTGTTCATTTATTTGTAAGAGAGTAAATTTACAAATGCAGCAGCGGATCAAAATATTATTTGCCCCACTGTACATTATAGCAGCCGGTCACAATAATCACATAGTGAGTGTAAGCTACAGCTGAGCGCTTGTTCATCAAGATTTGTTTAGTGTAAAGCTGAGGCAACACCAGGAGAGTGCACCAAGGCTATTACTGTAATATTCGCAAACTGAATTTTATTTTCCTTCCACCTTGCTTTCACACACACACATACACTTGGCTCAATGCTGTTCAGCTCTCTATTATAGACGCTCCCCTTGCCTAGTCACCACGCACTGAAACAGAACACTTATTACTGAAATTCTACACATGAGCCTTATCACTCAATTTTTCTAGCTCTACCTTCCAAACGATGCTCAACCAAACCACTGCTGCTACATACCAGTACTGCCTGAATCAAATAATGCTGAATATTCCACTGCAAAACTTTGATATTAATAATAATGTCATATAAATAGGCAGCGTGCAGGCAGAAGACTCTGTCCAGAAGCCAAACGGAATATTACAGATACTGAACTCAAGGATACCTGCCAATATGTCAGAGCAAATGTTACATAATAGCAGTTCATCACTTTCATCACTGCAGTAACTTTTCTACAGTCCACATAGAACTGGATTCTTAATTACCACCATATGGCCATGAGCTCCTCTGGAAAATTAGTGTTTTTTTATTTTTTTTATTTAAGCAAACAATAAGGACAGACGCCTACATCTATATCAACAGTTTTTCTCAGTTGCTTTGGAGCGTTTCTCAGATCAGAAATGAAATTTTAAAAACTACTTGTTCAACCTCCACATCATTTATTTACTTGTGCTCATCATAAAAACCTTTCTTGTTGCGTTGATCAAATTACGAATGTTCATTCATTTAATCAATTGTGTACGAGTGTCTGCTGTTTCCTACATTATCAGTTGTTTATGTTCATGTTGATCAAAATATATTATACTGGTTTCACCTGAATAGTTTTAACCCCCAAAACATCTCAGTTCATTGCATAAATCATTGGATGCAAAATGGTTAAACCAGTTTTCATCATCCGTCATCGAAAATTTCTTTAACTTTTTTTTGTAAATGTGAATTGATGAATTGGGCAGATGAATCTTGAATGTCACTAATGAAGGAGAGTGAATGGCATCAGATCAACTGATAATCAACCAGTTCTCTAAAACAGGTCAAAGGTGATTCTTGTGAAACCTTCAATTGGAGACAGACAATTTCTAAAAAAAATTGATGAACAACTAAGAAACGAACGAAAACTTGTACAGTACAGTAAAAGTGTGAATCCTGTCTGGTCTCTTGCAATTCATTTTGATGGGAATGAGATGTTCATTGACACAAATTCTTACTTTTGAGAAATGAAATAAGGATTTTGAGAAAAGTACAGGCTTTTTGTAAAAAATTGTTTTGAGAATGCACTTACTGGTTTGCACATATGTTAAAACACAATAGTTTTTCTCAGCTGCTTCGGAGCATTTCTCGACTCAACCTTATCATCCATATTTGCAAACCAGTAAGTGCATTCGCAAAACAATTTGTACAAAAAACACAACACATTGAATTTCTTGCAAAGCCTGTCCTTTCTCAAAATCCTTATTTCATCTAAGTATTTGTGTCAATGAACATGTCATTCCCATCAGAATAAAAAGTCCTTCAGTCATTGTGTACAAATAAAATCATCAAAATGTTTAGTTATGGTGTCAGTATAATGGTGTAGACTTTCAGTATTTCTTGATATAAACTATGGTTTGGATCACAGTGAGATGGTGTTCAAAAAAGCATAATGAATTAAGTCATCTTTTTAAGCCACATCTCCTTCCTCATTCCAGTATTTTAGTTTAGGTGGTAAATCTACAATCCAAAACTCTGGCAGACATAAATTCAGTGCTTCAATATGCAAATTTCCTCCCATGATTAAGCGGGGATATGAAGAATACCCATAAGTAACAAAGGGGCGGTACTGAAGAGAGCATCACAAGGTGTGTACGTGGGGAAATTAATGAATACCTGTAAGCACCCATTACTATTAACTTATGGGACCAAACCTCTAAAGTTGATTTAGAACTTAGTCCTCACCTATTTATCCACTAATACTGGGACATTAGATTTGCAGATGTTTGGAAGGGGAATGTGAGAGGATGGATCTTCCTGTAGCAAAACAAGGTGTCTGTGCCAAAAAAGGTGGTGTTTGTTAAGGCAGGATTCCACTGTACTGGTTATTTGGGATTAGGTTGCACCAGCGTTTAATTCAATTCAATTCATTTTTATTTGTATAGCAATTTTAACAATGAACATTGTCTCAAAGCAACTTTACACAGATAATGTGGTGATTAAAAGTAAATATGTTCTTTGTAAGTACGTTTTACCATCCATAATCGGATGGCTTGGTTGATAGGTTTCATCAAACAAATTGTTTATACACAGCGATGCTTGGTATTGGGAAAGGTGGCTGTTAAGCATTATAAATATATCATCTCACCTCCCTAAGGCCATGGGAAGAGTTGGTCTTTATGAACTTCTGATGTTAATTTATAGAATATGGAATTGCTGGTGAGCAAACAGAAAAACAATAATAATAATACTGTTACTGTTAGCCTGAACACAAACAACAGGTAGTTCCCAGAGGGGCTTAAGGTAATGCAGTATGCAGTATCCTCAAACAGAGGATTCTGAGCAGAGGATTCTGTCAATGAGTCATTCCAACATGACTGGTGTTTAGGAGATCTGACAACATCCTTTTGTCAAATCCAGTATTGGACAAGTATTGGCAAGACATGCGTAACTGCTCAATCAGTTGTACTGGGTGTGACAGATAACCAAATAATGAAATTTTAATAATTTTAATCATCACTAATCTTTTATGGAAAAAAAGTATTTTTGGATAATATATTTATATATTTTTTTTATTTTATTTTGCTTCAAATATATATATATGAAGAATTACGTGTAACTCATATAGTTTCGACGTTTCTAGATTTTCCTGCTGAACAATTAATAAAAGTAATTAACAACCAGCAAATAGTGGCAGAAAGTCTCAGATATGCATCTGTTTAGTACTTGCTTATTTAATGAACAGTAATTTGTTGTTAAGACCATTAAAATCGAAAGAAACCTCGAATGTTACTTCTTAAAGTGTGCAAATATGTCCAACATATCTAATGTATTTGTCTATGTTTCATTTTCTAGATTTCAAAATTGAAAACTTTTTTGTATATTCCATTCCATATTCCCCAGTTTGTGCATGTGTGCGCATGTTGCATGTTGCGTGCATGTGTGCATGTTGTGCATGCACAGAAGCATTTTACTTCACAGTAAACATCTGGCAATTTCAGTTTCTGGTGCTTTGTTGTTCTTCTAAAAGCAAAATAAAATAGACATTTTACAGCATGACTTTAGAGCATGACAATGGCTGAAGGATGCTGTTATCTATGTGATTCCAGGACAAGTGTGATTTTTTTTTTTTTTTTTTAAATGAGCTCTCTATCTTTGCACCACATGCTAGGATGTGTTATTTAATCTTTCATGTCTACTCACTTCCCTGTGTTTGTCCATCATAGGCTTTTGCTCCTACTGTTTTCCTCTTTCTCTTGAAACGATGTAGAGGAGAAAAAGAGGGGTTTTATCTCCCCAGAGACCGATGCCTGATGACTCACCTTTGTTGTGTGAGAGTGGGTGTAAAACTGAAATGTGTCTGACCAGGCTTCAATAAAGGGAATCATTTTGTTGACAGAAAAAGCTGGAAAATGGAAGGAAAATTAAACACTGAGAGGAAGAACAGCTGAAAATGATAATGACAAACAGTAATTACATCTACAAAACATGCCCCTTTAAAAAATACATGAAAAAAAACCATATTTGTCCATGTCTATTTTGTTGATTTTAGCAACCTGTTGGAGTGATCTGAACTGATATACTTGGATTGCTAAACCTAAGAAAAATGATATTCCATTGTATTTGCCATTATTAAACATTATATTATAAATTGACTGGTCTGCTTTTTCTTCAATTTTATTCAAACTGTTGAACATGTCATTCAAATTATTCTATTTGCTTTCCCTTCTGTGCTTTATACAAAAGATGGTAAATCAAATAATCTTTTTTTCAAATTATAATAAAAGACAAATATCGATATCAGCTAGTAAATCTGCAGTAATGGTTGCTGTCGCATAAGATTTACTAATAGAACTAAACCCTGAAAGATGTAGTTTAGCATCTGCTAGAAGTGCAAATAGTAGTACTGTGCAAAGTGCTGATAATTATGCAAATATATGCAGAGTAAATAAATATAACCACTATGGCAGTTAATAAAATGTGCATAAGCTGTAAATGCTGTGTCCTTATGATGCCATATGTTTTTTAGTCAGTACACAAACTGCTGTGTTACTTTTAACAATGCAACTCTTAAAGCGATCTTTTTTTGTTATTTACTAATATATATTTATAATAAAATCAATTATTTATGATATCATGGCCACACAGTTCTAATAAAGATCATTTTTGTAGCTTTTATTTATAATGATATTTTAGGTGGTTATACACTCACTATCCACTTTAAGGAAAACCTGTACACCTGCTCATTTTTATTTTTTATCAGCTAATCATGTGGCTAAAGCACACAGAATACAATGATTCAGATACATGCTACTACAGACAAACTCAAATGATCACTCGTTACAACTACACAGAAAACTAGAAAACTAGAGAACTTTCAAGTTCTTAGCTGATTTTCTGTACAACATAGTTGTAGAAACTGCTTATTTGAGTTATTATAGACTTCCTGTTACCTCAGACCAGTCTAGTTATTCTCCTCCACCCTCCCTAATCAATAAAATGTTTTAACCTGCAGACCTTCCACTCACAGGATGCATCATTGTTTTTCACTTAATTCTGTATATAAAAATCCCTGGAGATTAGCATTTTCTAAAATACTCAAATCAGCCCATCTCAATGACTATGCAATGGTTAATGCACATATATCACACCTTCTCATTCAGATGTTTGATGTAAAGGTTAATTAATCCACATCTTACAGATTGTGACAGGATTAGCTGATTAGGTAGCTACATAAATGTGCCATTTTACAGGTGTTCCTATCAGAAAAGGTAAAAGAAAATAAAAATGCTTTAAACTTGTCACATGTACTTTACAGTACAGCAAGATGCTTTCTCTGTCTAGCCCAGTGAGGTTAGGAACCTGGAGCCAGAGCCAGCACCCCTGGAGCACAAAGGACTAAGAGCATTGCTAAGGGCCCAAAGAATGGTGGATTGACAATACCAGGGTTTGAACTGACAACCTCTCATTCAGTAATCCATAGCTTTAACCACTGTGCTACCACTTCCCAGGCAGTATAGTGGTTAGGTTGATGTGTAAATCATTCAATTCATGTTCAGTAATGTATTATATTTTCATAACTCAAAAAAGTGACAGTAGTATAACCCATTTTCATTTATCTGATGAAAGATTCACAGCTCACCTGATGGAAGTTGTTTTTCTTTCATTTTTGATAGTTGGAGCTCATGGCTCATTAAGAATTATTATTATTATTATTATTATTATGATTATGATTATTATTATTATTATTATTAGTAGTAGTAGTAGTAGTAGTAGTAGTAGTAGTAGTAGCAATAATAATAATAATAATAATAATAATAATAATAATAATAACAGTAGTAGTAGTAGTAATAATAATAATAATAATAATAATAATAACAGTAGTAGTAGTAATAATAATAATAATAATAATAATAATAATAATAATAATAATAATATAGTAGTAGTAGTAGTAATAATAATAATAATAATAATAATAATAACAGTAGTAGTAGTAGTAGTAATAATAATATAATAATAATATGGTAATAATAGCAGTAGTAGTAATAATAATAATAATAATAATAATAATAATATAGTATTAGTAGTATTAATAATAATAATAATATGATAATAATAACAGTAGTAGTAGTAGTAATAATAATAATAATAATAATAATAATAATAATAATAAAATAATAATAGTAGTAGTAGTAATAATAATAATAGCAGTAGTAGTAATGATAATAATAATAATATAGTAGTAGTAGTAGTAGTAGTAGTAGTAATAATAATAATATTATAATAATAGTAGTAGTAGTAGTACTAATAGTACTAGTAGTAATAATACTAATATAATAGTAGTAGTAGTAGTACTAATAGTACTAGTAGTAATAATACTAATATAATAGTAGTAGTAGTAGTAGTAGTAGTAGTAGTAGTAGTAGTAGTGGTAGTAGTTATAATAAAATTATAACATTTAACAATAGAGTCACTGTCATCTTCATATTATTATTATTATTATCACCTTTTTCAAAACAACATGATGTGTATGTGTTATCTCATCAGTGTGTGAGATCTTCCAGGCTATTTCTGTCCACCTAAATATTCCTGTTGCCTGCATGCCTGTGTTTGTGTGAAAGCATGAGACAGACTATGAAAAGGTCAGGCCTGAAATTGACTATTATAGAACTGTTTTTAATGTCTGCTAAAAAAAGCATTATGACTTGACTGTGTTTTTATGAGAGAGAAAGTATTAAGAAAGCATTATAGTGTTTGCAAGTGAGTAAGACATGTTAGTGTTACAGGTGATGTCAATGCTCATGTTAGTGTTACAGGTGATGTCAATGCTCACATTGCATGCAGTGATGTATGTTGAAGGACCTGCAGCTGTTCGCCTATTCCAAACCACAGTCATACATATACAGATCTTTTTCATATTCCTTGTTAAATGTCAGACCCCACTGTGGGTTCTAAATTAACTGATTTACATACATGCACTGGCAATGTGCAGTCACTTTGTTTTTAAACATGTAATTGCATTATTAAGTTATCTTAAAATATGCAGTGACTGTCATAATTATGCATGTTCTCCGTCATTATTCCTATTAAAAATGCTTTACTAAACTAAAGGCTACACATTAAATTAATCTGTATTAAATAAACACATGTAATTAAGCATAACCATTTTAGCACATATTGTTACTACAGAGACAACTACTTCTGACAGGCATTGGTGGGAAAAGGCCAATGACCATGCGGGTGAATCCATGGAAATTACATTCAATCCCATCATAGCCTTTATTGATTACTTAACTGTAACAGATGTGTAGCAAACCTGCCAAATCCAATCGGCTACTATGAAAGAAAGAGAGGTTGCCATGAGAGACTTTGTCTCTAAGAAACTAATTAGATTCCTGGGGAAGACCTTCAACTGCTCCCAGATGGACACTGCATCAATCCAACACACCAGCTTGGAGTTAAAGTTATGGCTGGTATCAGTGGACAAGTCAGGTTTGCCAAATAAGTTCAAATATCATGCAGTCTTTGCTGGTTGGCGAGATCACTTGAATTAACCCTGAACAGTATTATTCTAGCACAATATAAACTGCTATTAAACTTTTACAGTGGCCTAAGTTTATGGTTACCAATGCAACAATGATGCTGCAACACTCATCGTTCATTGACTTAGCTCAGTATTCAAAACAATCATCCCTCAGCACCTGTTTAAAAAGCTGAGCATACTGGGCCCGAACACTTCCCTTTGCAACTGGGTCCTGTACTTCCTGACTGGAAGACCTCAGTCAGTCCCGATCAGAAACAGCATCTCCAGCACCACCACACTGAGCACTGGGGCCCCTCAGGGCTTTGTGCTCAGCCCACTGCTGTTCACCCTGCTGACTCCCGACTGTGTAGCAATTCACAGCTCGCACCAGATCATCAAGTTCGCCGATGACACGACCATGGTGGGTCTAATCAGCAAGAACGACGAGTCAGCATACAGAAAGGAGGTGCACAGCCTGGTGTGGAGCCAACAAACTGTCTCTGAACGTTGACAAAACCAAAGAGATGTTTGTGGAGTTCAGGAGAGCACAGAGCAGCCATAATCGTCAATAGATCCTCATTGGAGATCGTGAAGAGTACCAAATTCCTTGGTTTTATCTGGCGGATAACCTTACCTGGTCACTCAACACCAGCTTAATCACCAAGAAAGCCCAGCAACGTCTTTACTTCCTGAGAAGGCTGAGTAAAAAATAGTCCACCTCCATCCTGACCATGTTCTACAGAGGGACCATTGAGAGTATCCTGAGCAGCAGCATCACTGCCTGGTTTGGTAACTGCACCATCTCAAAACACAAGTCCCTACAGAGGGTAGTGAGGACAGCTGAGAAGATCATTAGAGTCTCTCTCCCCTCCATCATGGACATTTACACCACACGTTGCATCCGCAAAGCCAACAGCATTGTGGACGACCCCACGAACCCGTCACACACACTCTTCACCCTCCTGCCATCAAGAAATCGGTTCCATATTACACCTCTTGACTGCTGCAACTGCTGTTTTTGCACTGCATTGTGTATATACTCTTGGTTATAGTTTTTATAGTCCTCTTTGCACATTACTGTATATTCAGAGTATACAGTAGGTTTACTGGTTGGCGCTATCTTGTGTTATGTGTATTGTCCCACACTGTTTTGTGTTGTCTTGTGTTGTCTGTCTGTCTGTACTGTCTGTCTGTACTGTTTTTTTGTCTGCACTGTTTGCACTAGGTTGCACTCAATGCACTTTATGTAGCTTTATGTTATGTGTTGTAGCTCTAGGTTGTTAAGTGTAGCACCAGGGTTCTGTAGGAACGTTGTTTCATTTTTACTGTGTACCATTGTGTATAGTAGAAATGACAATAAAAGCCTCTTGACTTCACTTGACCATAACGAACTGAAGATCTCTCAGGGCCATCAAGTTGAGTGCCAGGAGAAAGAAGATGCAAAGAAATTTAGTTAACCTAGTCTCTGTAGGATGTCAACACCTTAATATAATAAAAACATGCCAGATTCTGCACCTGATGCACCCAGCCATTAGGGGAAAAGCCAAAAGGCAGTGCACTCTTAATGCCGGTCCCAAGCCTGGATAAATGAGGAGGGTTGCATTAGGAAGGGCATTCAGTGTAAAACATGTGCCAAATGAAATATGCGGATCACAAAAGGGAAATTTATATCGGATCGGTCGGGGCCGCCTCATGAATCGTTAACCAACAGGGTACCGGTGGAAATTGAGTTACTGTTCGACAAGAGACAACAGGAAAAGGAGAAGTGTAGGAGAGTGGAGGTTAAAGTTGGTACATTAAATGTTGGTACTATGACTGGTAAAGGGAGAGAGGGAGCTGATATGATGGAGAGGAGAAAGGTAGATATGTTGTGTGTTCAGGAGATCAAGTGGAAAGGGAGTAAGAAACATTGGAGGGGGGGTTAAACTATTCTATCATGGTGTGGATGAAAAGAGAAATGGTGTTGGGGTAATCCTGAAGGAAGAGTACAGTGAGAGTGTAGTGGAGGTGAAGAGAGTCTGATAGGGTGATGAACATGAAGAGGCAATGATAAATGTCATCAGAGCTTATGCTCCACAAGTAGGTTTTGAGATGGAGGAGAAAGAAAAATTCTGGAGTGAGTTAAATGAAGTGGTAGAAGGTGTACCTAGGAATGGTGAAGAGGTGCTGGATGATTTGCAACTACTGCAGAAGTGATAAGGGAGGCAGCTAGAAAGGTACTTGGTGAGACATCTGGAAATAGAAAGGAAGACAAAGAGACGTGGTGGTGAAATGAGGAAATGCAGGACAGCATAATGAGAAAGAGGTTGACAAAACAGAATTAGGAACGACAGAGTGATGTAAAAAGTAGGCAGGAGTACAAGGAGATGCAGCAGCAGGTAAAGAGGAATGTGGCAAAAGCATAGGAAAAGGCATATGAGGTGCTGTATGAGAAGATGGAAACTAAGGAGGGAGAAAAGGATTTGTACCGATTGGCCAGGCAGAGGAGAGTGTGTTGAGAAGATGAAAGGAGTATTTTGAGCAGCTGATGAATGAGGAAAATGAGAGAGAGAGAATGTTGGATGGTGTGGAGATGGTGAAGCAGAAAGTGGATAGGATTAGTGAGGAGGAATTGAGAGCAGCGATTAAGAGGATGAAGAGTGGAAAGTCGGTTGGACCAGATGACATACCGGTAGTATGTTTAGGAGTGATGGCAGTGTAGTTTTTAACAAGAATGTTTAACAGGATTTTGGAAGGTGAGAGGATGCCTGAGGAATGGAGAAGGAATGTGCTGGTACCAATCTTTAAGAACAAGGGAGATGTGCAGACCTGCAGTAACTACAGAGGAATTAAGTTGATCAGTCACACCATGAAGTTATGGGAAAGAGCAGGTTTTATCCCGAGGAAGAGCACCACAGATGCATTATTTGCTTTGAGAATGTTGATGGAGAAGTATAGAGAAGGTCAGAATGAGTTGCATTGTGTGTTTGTGGATTTAGAAAAAGCATATGACAGGGTGCCGAGAGAGGAGTTGTGGTATTGTATGAGAAAGTCAGGTGTGTCAGAAAAGTATGTGAGGGTGGTGCAGGACATGTATGAGGACAGTGTGACAGCTGTAAAGTGTACAGTAGGAACGACAGACTGGTTCAAGGTGGAGGTTGGACTGCATCAAGGATCGGATCTGAGCCCTTTTCTGTTTGCAGTGGTGATGGACAGGTTGATGGACGAGGTTAGACAGGAGTCTCTATTGTGGTGAGAGTAGGGAGCAGGTTGAGAAGAGCCTGAAGAGGTGGAGGTACGCTCGACAAAAGGGGAATGAAAGTCAGTAGGAGTAAGACAGAGTACATGTGTGTGAATGAGAGGGAGGGCAGTGGAGTGGTGCGGGTGCAGGGAGAAGAGGTGGTGAAGGTGGAGGAGTTCAGGTACCTGGGGTCAACAGTGCAAAATAATGGATAGTGTTTTAGATAAGTGAAGAAAAGAGTGCAGGCAGGGTGGAGTGGGTGGAGAAGAGTGACAGGAGTGATTTGTGATAGAAGGGTATCTGCAAGAGTGAAAGGGAAAGTTTATAGGACTGTAATGAGACCTGCGATGTTGTATGGTTTCGAGACAGTGGCATTGAGTAAAAGACAGTAGGTGGAGCTGTTTCAATATAAGTTTCAATATTGGTGGAGGGCACTGTAGGTGTTTCTAATAAAGTGGATGTTCTCTAATGGCATTGTTGAAAATATATGGTGATAAATTTACAGTCTAGACAATAAAGCAATTATTAGCAGCCTTGCTCCTTTGTAATTTTCTCATGAACAGTGGTAGTACTGTTGTTCTTGGTCCTACAAATGTCTAAATGAATTTGATCTGAGGCATTTTATAGCACTGCATAATCTTCTGTAATGCCTAAAATGTAATCTTATGCTTTTTTATATTTGAATACACTGCCTTTTCAATTTTTTTCCAATTCATTAGCATTAAGCTGGTTTAGATCCTACCGGTCTGTTTGTTACCATTTTGTAGACTTAAATGGATAGCTATCCAGGTTAGTGCAAGTAAATTATAAGGGGGCCAAAAGGTTCAGTTCTAGGACCCCTGCTTATCACAATATACATGCTTCCCTTGGGAAATATTTTTAGAAGACATGGGATTAGCTTCCATTGTTATGCTGATGATACCCAACTATATACAGTATATATATATATGTGTATATATATATATATATATATATATATATATATATATATATATATATATATATATATATATATATATCTCATCGAAACCAGACGATACAGCTCAATTGGCTTGTATAACTGAGTGTGTCAAAGAATTAAAAGATTGGATGACTCATAACTTTCTATTATTAAATTCTGATAAGACAGAGATTTTGCTCATTGGCCCAAAAATCAGTACACAGACGCTCCAGCATTTTAACCTGCATTTAGAAGGATGTTCTGTAAATGCTAGTTCAACAGTAAACGACCTGAAAGTTATTTTAGACAGCAACTTATAAAAATCATATCAACCATATTACAAAAACACTCTTCTTCCAAATTAGAAATATTGCTAAGCTAACAAACATGTTGTCTATATCTGATGCGAAGAAGCTTGTCCATGCATTCATGACCTCTACAAATTACTGCCACTTACTCACAAAGCCCTAAATGGTTTGACTCCCATGTATCTATCCAGTCTTCTTACACGCTACAATCCGTCATGCTCCTTGAGGTCTCAAAACTCCGGAATTCTAGTAGTTCCTAAAATAGCAAAGTCCAATAAAGGTGGTAGAGCATTCTTACATTTAGCTCCTAAACTTTGGAATAGTCTTCCTGACAGTGTTCAGGGCTCAGACACACTCTCTCAGTTTAAGTGCAGATTAAAGATATATCTTTTTAGCGAGTTCTTCACATAACACACATCATATATCATAATCTTGTGCTCCAGTACATTTGATCACATGCACATTATCAACTTGTGAAACTTCATGTAGAGTTGGGACATTGGACCTAAATGAGTGTTTAAAGGCTCTGGCATGGAGAAGCTGGTGTTGGATCTGTGTTGATCACAAATGTTGAGCTATTTTATGATTTGTACACTAGCTCTTGGTTCCATAACCTCAAATGACTGTATAAGACTGTAGAAAGAACATTACTTATAATCTTACATTCCGGTGCTCATGTTTGTTCTCACTCTCCAGTGTTCTGTATTGTTTAAAGATTTATAATCACACTCTTGATATCACCCAAATGAGGATGAGGTTTCCCTTTTGAGTCTGGTTGCTCTCAAGGTTTCTTCCTCATAACATCTAAGAGAGTTTTTCTTGCCACAGTCACCACCAGCTGCTCATCAGGGATAAATACACATCGTTCACCTTAACTGTTAAATTCTGTAAAGCTGTTTTAAGACTATGTCTGTTGTGAAAATAAACTTGACTTGACGACTTGTGTGTTGTTCTTGCAATTATTCACAGGGGGTTTAGAATATAAGATTATTGCTGAGAAAAATAAAATGTTTTATAAAATGTACTTTATTATTTAACCAGTATATGTATCAAAGAAAGGGAAAAAGTCAGGGCCAGCATCATGAAAGCAACTGCCAAATACAGCTCTCGTTGCTCCTGTTGGCCTTGTCAAACTGGCATAATAATACACATCCTATGTGGAACAGCCTAGTAATTAGATCACAGCTCTGTTTTATTGGAAGACATAGATGTCCAGATGGCAAGCTGTTAGCACAGACAGCAACATATTTCCTCTTTTGCAGCATTGCTCCAGATGGAGATTGATTTAGCAATGATTGGTAAAGAATGGAAAAGATTTGTGGGGAATGAAATTGTGGTAACATTGGTTAACAATGGTTAACAATGTATTTTGAGAATTTTGGTTAACAATGGTTAACAATGTATTTTGAGAAAAGAATGTCTGCCAGTTTATCACAGTGACTCTTTTTATTCTGTTTGTCTTCTAGAAATGCAGCATGATCCACTTTTATGGTGGGTTTAAATTTCTATCAATGTATCCATTAAAATGTAATTTTCATAGCAGTTTCTTGCAGATACCTCATAGTATACATTATGGGCCAAACCAGATGCTACCAAGTTGAGGTGAACATGATTTTTTCCTTTGCATCTATGGTAAATATACACAGTATCATGCAAAAGTGAGTACACCCTTCACATTTCAGCAACCATTTTAGTATATCTACTTAAGGGACAATACTATAGAAATGTGCACCTTGTCAAATGTCAACACTGTGTCAATATTTTGAGTGAGCACCATTGTTATGTAGCACTGCCCTAATCCTCCTGGGCATTGAATTAACCAGAGCTGGTTAATTGCCACAGGTTGTTGCTGGGATCTCCTTCCACTCCTCCATATTGACATTTACAGAGCTGCTTGATGTTAGACACATGGTGCTTCTACACCTTCGGCTTTAGGATGTCCCACAGGTGCTCCATAGGGTTCAGATCTGGAGACACAATTGCCACTCCATCACCTTTGCCTCCAGCAAGGCAGTAGTCATCTTAACAGAGTGTTTGAGGTTATTTTCATGTTGAAAAATCCATGCAGCCGTTTCTGAAGAAAAAGCATCATGTTTTGTTTCAGAATGTGACAGTACATGTTGGAATCCATGTTTCTCCTCACTGAACTGCATTTTCCTAGAACCAGCAGCACTCATGCAGCCCCAGACCATAATGCTACCACCACTATGCTTGACTGTAGGCAAGACACAATTTCTTTGGTACTCCTCACCAGGGCGTCGCCACACATGCTGAACAGCACCTGAGCCAAACAAGTTTATCTTAGTCTCATCAGACCACAGGACATGGTTCGGGTAATTAATGCTCCTGTATAGGTTGTCTTCAGTAAACTGCGGGCTTTATTGTGAGCCAGCTTCAGAAGAGGCTTCCTTCTGAGACGACGACCATGCAAACCCACTTTTTGTAGTGTGCGGCGTATGGTCTGAATACTGACAAGCAGACCTTCCGTTTCTGCAACCTTTAAAGCAATGCTGGCAGCACTTCTTCAGGTTTCTGCACCTGACACACAGCACGATGACTCAACTTCTTTGATGAACCCTTGCAATGCCTGTTCCGAGTGGAACCCGTCTTGGTAAACCTCTGTATGACCCTGGCCACTGTACTGTAACTCAGTTTCAGGGTGATACTGATCTTCTTATAACTTAGGCCATATTTGCAGAGATCAACAATTCTAATTCTCAAATCCTCAGAGAGTTTTTACCCTGAGGTGCCATGTTGAACATCCAGTCATCAGTATTGATTTTCAAATAAGTTCATGGACATCAAAATTCCTAATTTTATCAACAATTGTCAATTACTTAATTTAAACTTCAATTTAACCCAAACCTATATGTATATAACATATACATCTGTGTAAAATATTGATTAAGGCTAATAACACATTTGCAAAGAAAGGTATTGGTGTGTGACACATTTAAATGTGTTTGAACATAAACCCCTGCAAAGGGTAATTAAAATCGCCCAACGCATCATTGGTACCAACTACCTGTCATTGTGCACCTTCACCACAGGAGATGTCTGCGCAGAGCTCACAACACCATCAAGGACTCATCACATCCCAGTCACAAACTGTTTAACCTCCTTCCATCAAGAAGGATGATCATTGGTGTAATTCATTATAATACTCACTACTTCCCTGTTGAGTCATTCTTTATTAGTTTTTTAATTTTCTGTGTCTTTGTGACCAATCTCAAAGTCTTGTTCAGTGTATGTGCATTTACATGTCTAGTTTCCAGTTTATGATTTATTCTCGCTACATTCTGCAATAACTTCATTCCCTCATGGTCAAGTGGCTAATTTGCCCTCACTGCTGGAGCCTGGGTTTGAGTCTTGAGTAGGAAACCACCCCTGCCACTGGGAGAGTTGTGCACTCTCTTTAATTGACCAAAATTCTACTTATTTCTAATTGAAACTAGTTTTGAAATGTTTTCAGCCTAAGAAACACTGGAACCTGAATGCAGGGACCCTTAGCTTGCAGGCCTTTTATGCCTTTGGGTGGAAATTGTTTCATTAACATTGATCACCACATCAGCTGTATCCAGATCATTTTCTGCCCATGGGTGTTACTTAAGGTGTGCCCCTTCAGAAAGCCTGTGCCTCTGACAATTTGTGTGTCAATTTCCATTATCTTCAAAGTTAACACCGCCCTTGGAGTAAGTGGTGCAGCTATACTTTAACACCTAGTAATGTACTGTACATTTCCTTCCTTATGATATTACTGACATACTGATATTACATGTCAAGATGGCTTGACATGATTAAGGAATACTGATATTGAATGTTATTTATGTAGGTAACTATTGTTCTTACTAAATCTGGACAAACCACAGTTACCTACATATCAATGGTTTGACAAGTTAATTGAAAGTTTTGTCACTATGTGTTGTAAGTTTGTTTATTACATTTAGATTTAATCAGGCAAAAACACAATAATAGTTAAAAAAACACAAAAGTAATAATTCAAACTCTTCATGAGGTCAGACCCCGAGAACTACCATGCAACAAAACAATAAACTTTCTAATCTGAGGAAAGGATTTCTTTAATCTGAGGAAAGAAAGCGATTCATTCAGATGCACTCTCACCCATCCTTGAACGCCCTCTTTCCCTCCTGGGGATATGGCCGGATCATTGAAAGGTGACCTTCCATGAAGTTCCCGGAAATCAAGATACTATACTTGCATTCTGTAATTGTTAAATTTTAGGAATGTATGAATTTTACCTTTAAATGTTTAGTATCATTTTAAAGGTCTCATGGAAATATGATCTCAGTCCCATATCAGGACATCAGACCAAAAATAAAGATCTCAGGCTTGGGGAGAATTCTGTCTTACTGATGATGAGGTGTTGTTTTTTACCCGAGGTGGTATTTGGTTTTTAAGTTCAATTCAATTCAATTCAGTTTTATTTGTATAGCGCTTTTAACAATGAACATTGTCTCAAAGCAGCTTTACACAGATAATGTGGTGATTAAAAATGAATAAGATGTTCTTTAAAAGTGTAAGTTTGTCCCTGATTAACAAGTTGGTGGCAACTGTGGCAAGGAAAAACTTCCCGAGATGGCATAAGGAAGAAACCTTGAGAGGAACCAGACTCAAGAGGGAAACCATCCTCATCAGGGTTGCACCGAATGTCCATTTATAGCAGATATACAATGTTGCGTGGTACAGTGATGATGATCAAAAGCAAACTGTAGTCCTGAGTTAATGTAGCAGACTGTTTCATTAACTACAGTCCAAATCCATTCTCAAATTTCCCGTTCTTACTCAATTTCATTGAACCACACAAGGCGTTGATGAGAAACCGTCCCCAGCTGCATAGAGTGGCCTCCAAACGAAGGGAAGACTCCTAAGTCACCTCCTGTCCCAACAAAGGGTTTGCAAACCCTTTATCACTTTGAATTTACAAGTGTTTATAGTGGTCTATTATTTGTTTTAGATTTGAAATTTGTTAATTGAGTATTGCCTGGCAATATGTAAAATTCTTGATTAACTCTTGAAATCATTTATATCTAGTAGATTATGTAGTCTGGTGTTACCGCAAATCTATGACCAAGACAGTACCAACCAGCCAGAACTCTCCGCTCTTCTGAACATACCTCTCTGGTCACTCCCAAGTTCAAATATAAAAAGTTTGGAGGCCGGTCATTTGCCGTCCAGGGAGTGAAGCTGTGGAACGCACTTCCAGCACACCTACAAAGCATCAATTCAATTCAATTCAATTCATTTTTATTTGTATTGCGCTTTTAACAATGAACATTGTCTCAAAGCAGCTTTACACAGATAATGTGGTGATTAAATGTAAATATGTTCTTTATAAGTTTATTTGTCCCTGATGAGCAACTGTGGCAAGGATAAACTCCCCGAGATGGCATAAGGAAGAAACCTTGAGAGGAACCAGACTCAAGAGGGAACCCATCCCCATCTGGGTTGCACCAAATGTCCATTTGAAGCATATATACAAAGTTGCGGGGTACAGTGATGATGATCAGAAGCAAACTGCACTCCCGAGTCAGTGCAGCAGACCGCCGACACCAACTACAGTCCAATCCATCCTCAAAGCACCCGTTCTACTCCGGAATTTCATGGAACCACCCAAGGTGTTGATGAGATACCGTCCCAAGCTGCACAGAAGTGTGAAGATCCACGGAGGGTAGAGGGGCAGGAACAGTGGTCACTGGAGCCTCAGGAGCATGTTTAACTCGATCGAGAGAGAGAGAGAGAGAGAGAGAGAGAGAGAGAGAGAGAGAGAGAGAGAGAGAGAGAGAGAGAGGGTGACGGGAAGAGAAGGATATGGATTATTAAGTGTAACTATTGGTGTATGAAAGTTAATGTCACTGTGCAGTTTGGACTCCGGCAAGACTCGCTATGGCAGCATAACTAAAAGGGAGAACCAGAAGGTAACACAGACATGAGGGATCTCTGGGATAAGAGACGACCCACCACACCACCGTCAATAAACCTGAGTGACCGTGTGAATGTGAGGGGACGACAGCATACAAATATACCAGTTCACCAAACACTCTATATCCATGCTCCCTCCAGATCTGAGCCTTTACCTAAGAAAAAAAAATCTACTGATAAAAGGCTTGACTAAATAAATAAGTTTTCAACCTCGACTTGAACACTGAGACCGTGTCTGAGTCCCGAACACTGATTGGAAGGCTGTTCCATAACTGTGGGGCTTTATAAGAGAAAGATCTGCCCCCTGCGGTAGTCTTCATTAGTTGAGGAACCAACAGATAGCCAGCACCTTTTGATCTAAGTAGGTGTGGAGGATCATACTGGTACAGAAGTTCACTCAGATACTGCGGTGCGAGACCGTTAAGTGCTTTATACGTCAGTAGTAATATTTTAAAATCAATGCGAGATTTGATTGGGAGCCAGTGTAGACTGATTAAAACAGGGGTGATGTGGTCGTATTTCCTAGATCTGGTGAGGACCCTTGCTGCTGCATTCTGGACTAACTGAAGCTTATTTATGCACTTACTCGCACACCCAGACAGTAAAGCGTTACAGTAGTCCAATCTAGAAGTAACAAAAGCATGAACTAGTTTTTCTGCATCCTGTAACGACATCATATTTCTAATTTTAGCAATATTTCTTAGGTGAAAGAAGGCGATCCTGGTGATATTATTCACGTGAGACTCAAAGGAAAGATTCGGGTCAATAATCACACCAAGGTCTTTGACAGCCGTACATGCTGAAACAGAAACACCATCCAGAGATGCTACGTAATCAGAAAGTTTGCTTCTAGCTGCATGTGGTCCTAGTAAGAGTACTTCCGTCTTATCTGAGTTGAGCTGAAGAAAATTATTAAGCATCCACTGTCTAATGTCCTTTACACACTCCTCAACACTGTTTAGCTGATCTCTCTCATCTGGCTTTGCTGAAATATACAGCTGTGTGTCATCAGCATAGCAATGGAAGCGAATCCCATGTTTATGAATGATTTCACCAAGAGGCAGCATATATAAAGAGAAAAGCAGTGGGCCTAAGACAGATCCTTGAGGAACACCAAACTTTACCTCATAGAGTGTGGAGAACTCACCATTTACATCCACAAACTGATAGCGATCAGTCAAATAAGACCTGAGCCAAGAGAGAGCTGTTCCCTTTATTCCTACAACGTTCTCAAGTCTAGCAAGCAGTATAGTGTGATCAATGGTGTCAAAAGCTGCACTAAGGTCGAGCAAAACAAGTAAGGAGACAAAACCCTGATCAGAGGCCAATAACAGGTCATTTACCACCTTAACTAGCGCCGTCTCTGTGCTATGATTAGGCCGAAATCCTGACTGATACATTTCAAAAATGTTATTCATAAGTAGGTGTGAGCGTAACTGCTGTGCTACAACCTTTTCTAAAATTTTGGATATAAAGGGGAGATTTGATATCGGTCTGTAGTTGGACAACTGACATGGGTCAAGGTCAGGTTTCTTAATAAGGGGGTGGATAACTGCCAGTTTGAAGGATTTAGGTACATAACCAGTGCTAATGGAAGAGTTAATTATTTTTAAAACTGGTTTGATTACCTCTGGAGTTATCTGTTTAAAGAAACTAGTAGGCAAAATCACTGTGCTGAGTGTTTTTAAATCGCAGTTAAAAACACATTTATTCATACAAGCTTATGACACGTAGCCTCTGATTCGACTGCTATTTTATTGTGTTGTTATATTTTGTTGTCTTTTGTTGTTTTTACTGGAAAGTGCCTTGTGCTCCTTTTGGCTGTTGTAAGGTGCTTTATAAATAAAATTTGATTGATTGATTGAGTACATACTCGGATGGAGCATAGAGTCTGGGACCTTCGGATTTCTGACTATCTCTGACTTAGCAAGTTATAACAAAGTGACTAAATCAACTATTCTTTATGCATGAGCAAGCATTGAGCGGTCTACTTAAAGAATATTAGTTTACGGTTATATACTCTGACTACGATTTGGACTGGAAAATGTGCCTCTGTGAGCAGTTATAGTTAGCCTCTAAGTGACTCCAGGTTTATAATGAATAATTTATTTATTTATTTATCTATTTATTTATCTATTACGATTAAAGAAGAAATACAACCAATAAGGTGATCAGTTTAAATTAGATTTATTCAAGTTAAATCTTGATTAGAAATTAAAGTCAGATTAGAGGTTACAATTTTGATTCTCATAATAAATTGCAATCCATTTCAGTAATGTTTCACAGCAGCGTGAGAAAGACTAACCCGCAGCATACTTCACCCACATCAGTGGATTCCATTGTTGGGCCATTGGGTGGGTCACCCTACACTTTTACAGGAAGTTTTTGTAGTAGACATTTGTAGTAAATCTTATCTTTCTTTGCATCTGTGCCAATGTAATTTTAAAATGTAATCAATTTACACTGTTAAAGTAAATGATGTTTATAAAGCAAATTATAAAGACTAATGCAGAAATCAAGGCATAATGGAACAGACTGAGTCAATATGTTTAAACATTGTAAACACAAAACAGTTTGTTTTAATTGTTTTAACACTGTGTTTGTGTATTGCCTCTTTATGGCAGAAGCATCATTTACAAATCTTTGAAATATTATGCCTCAGCCTATATATTTGTTGAACAGTCATGTTTTTATTTACTTTAATATCTCATATGTGTATGAAAAAAACATAATTTAACTGTATACATATGAATTATGTTGTACTGTACGCATAATCCCAACTTTCAGATAAGAATATTATTTTGGATTTTGGATTTATTAACAAGGTTCAAAATGTTTTTGACAATAAATGCAATCACTCAGATATAATCACCAATTTTATTCAGACATTTCTTAACTTATGGAAATGTCAAAAGACAAGTAGAGAAAACATAGTAGAGAAAACATTTTAGAGAAAATATATAATGTAAAGAAATCTCCCATATTTTCCCATAACCTAATTTACACGGCCACTGTGGAGAGACTTTTTGAAGACAATGTATTTGTATTTTGATGTAATATGGCAACTAAATGCAATAAATGGGTTTAGTTTTCACTGATATTCTTGTTTGCAATTTCAGCAGTAAAAATGTACATTTTTCTAAAAAGCAAACAAATTATTTGTTCATTTTAAGAGACCTGTCTTATTTTCCCTCTCTTATTTAGCATTGCTCTTTAATAAAGAAAAAGTACTTCTTATTCAATTACTCGATTAATCGGTAGCAGAAGCCCTAATGACCACTGATGCAAAGCAAATATATATTTACTGTAGATAAATAAATAAAAATCATTTAACAAGTCATGTAATCCAGATTGTTCATTATACCTTGATGTTGCCATGGCTACATGCTCACTCAAAGAGTTTAATTTTCTTTTTTTTCCATATTTCACCTTGATACACAGAGTATCATATATCCTGGTTTAAATGCAGTCATGTCTATCATTACCACCTACAGGTTTGATCAATATCTATAGTTGTTAACAGTTTCTTCTACTACAGGATTGCAGTAATCTATAGTCATAGTTGTTGTTGATTGTAGTAACCCCTTAGGAATGATGTTCTTTCTTAAACAGCATCAGTTATAAACTAGAAATGGTAGAGTCTAATCAGTTGGGAGGTTGCACAATCTTTTTAGTGCACTTAGATGTTATTTGCTTGATGGTAGTTGTTTGCAGTAGAAAAATAAAGAATTCAGGGTGTTATTGCAGATTATATAAAACCCAGCCATTAGGGAGGCACAAGCCAGTGCATTCTTAGTGCCGGTCCCAAGCCCGGGTAAATGGGGAGGGTTGCGTTAGGAAGGGCATCCAGCATAAAACATGTGCCAAATCAAATATGCGGATCACAAATGAGAATTTCATACCGGATCGGTCGAGGCCCGGGTTAACAACGACCGCCACAGGTATCGTTAGCCAACAGGGTACCGGTGGAAATTGGGCTACTGTTGGCCGAAGGAGGAAAAGGAGAGGAGGAAGACATCTACAGAGACGGCAGGGAAAGGAGCAGTGTAGGAGAGTGGAGGTTCGGGTTGGTACTTTAAATGTTGGTACTATGACGGGTAAAGGGAGAGAAGTAGCTGATATGATGGAGAGGAGAAAGGTAGATATGCTGTGTGTTCAGGAGACCAAGTGGAAGGGGAGTAAGGCCAGGAACATTGGAGGTGGATTTAAACTGTTTTATCATGGTGTGGATGGAAAGAGAAATGGTGTAGGGGTGATTCTGAAGGAAGAGTACAGTAAGAGTGTAGTGGAGGTGAAGAGAGTTTCTGATAGGGTGATGATCGTGAAGGTGGAAGTTGAAGGGATGATGATAAATGTCATCAGTGCCTATGCTCCACAAGTTGGCTGTGAGATGGAGGAGAAGGAAAGATTCTGGAGTGAATTAGATGAAGTGGTAGATGGTGTACCTAGGAAAGAACGGTTGGTGATTGGGGCAGACTTTAATGGGCATGTAGGTGAAGGGAACAGAGGTGACGAGGAGGTGATGGGTAGGTATGGTTTTAAGGAGAGGAATGTGGAAGGGCAGATGGTGGTAGATTTTGCTAAAAGGATGGAAATGGCAGTGGTGAACACTTATTTTAAGAAGAAGGAGGATCATAGGGTGACGTATAAGAGTGGAGGAAGGTGCACACAGGTGGACTATGTGCTATGCAGGAGATGCAACCTGATGGAGATTGGCGACTGTAAGGTGTTGGCAGGGGACAGTGTAGCTAGACAGCATAGGATGGTGGTCTGTAGGATGGTTTTGGAGGTGAAGAAGAAGAGGAGGAGAGTGAGGACTGAAAGAAGAATAAGATGGTGGAAACTGAAGGAGGAAGAGTGTAGTGTGAGGTTCAGGGAAGAGGTCAGAGAGAGGCTCAGTGGTGTTAAGGAGGTGTTGGATGATTGGGCAACTACCGCAGGAGTGATGAGGGAGGCAGCTAGAAAAGTACTTGGTGTGACATCTGGAAATAGAAAGGAAGACAAGGAGACGTGGTGGTGGAATGAGGAAGTGCAGGAGAGCATAAGGAGAAAGAGGTTGGCAAAACAGAAGTGGGATAGACAGAGTGATGAGAAAAGTAGGCAGGAGTACAAGGAGATGCGGCAGCAGGTTAAGAGGGATGTGGCAAAAGCCAAGGAAAAGGCATATGAGGAGCTGTATGAGAGGTTGGACACTAAGGAAGGAGAAAAGGATTTGTACCGATTGGCCAGGCAGAGGGACCGAGCTGGAAAGGATGTACTGCAAGTTAGAGCAGTAAAGGATGGAGAGGGAAATGTGTTGACTAGTGAGGAGAGTGTGTTGAGAAGGTAAAGGGAGTATATTGAGCAGCTGATGAATGAGGAAAATCAGAGAGAGAGAAGGTTGGATGATGTGGAGTTGGTGAAGCAGGATGTAGATAGGATTAGTAAGGAGGAAGTGAGAGCAGCGATTAAGAGGAGGAAGAGTGGAAAGTCGGTTGGACCAGATGACATACCGGTAGAAGCGTGGAGATGTTTAGGAGAGATGGCAGTGGAGTTTTTGACCAGATTGTTTAACAGGATTTTGGAAGGTGAGAAGATGCCTGAGGAATGGAGAAGAAGTGTGCTGGTACCGATCTTTAAGCATAAAGGAGATGTGCAGACCTGCAGTAACTACAGGGGTATTAAGTTGATCAGTCACACCATGAAGTTATGGGAAAGAGTAGTGGAAGCCAGGCTGAGAGAAGAGATGACCATCTGTGAGCAACAGTATGGTTTCATGCCGAGGAAGAGCACCACAGATGCCTTATTTGCTTTGAGAATGTTGATGGAGAAGTATAGGGAAGGACAGAAGGAATTGCATTGTGTATTTGTGGATTTAGAGAAGGCGTACGACAGGGTGCCAAGAGAGGAGTTGTGGTATTGTATGAGGAAGTCAGGTGTGTCAGAGAAGTATGTGAGGGTGGTGCAGGACATGTATGAGGACAGTGTGACGGCAGTGAAGTGTGCAGTGGGAACGCCAGACTGGTTTAGAGTGAAGGTTGGACTGCATCAAGGATCGGCCCTGAGCCCTTTCCTGTTTGCAGTGGTGATGGACAGGTTGACGGACGAGGTCAGACAGGAGTCTCCCTGGACTATGATGTTTGCGGATGATATTGTGATTTGTTGTGAGAGTAGGGAGCAGGTTGAGAAGAGCCTGGAGAAGTGGAGATATGCGCTGGAGAGAAGGGGAATGAAACTCAGTAGAAGTAAGACAGAATACATGTGTGTGAATGAGAGGGAGGGCAGTGGAGTGGTGCGGTTGCAGGGAGAAGAGCTTCAGAAGGTGGAGGAATTCAGGTACCTGGGGTCAACAGTGCAAAGTAATGGAAAGTGTGTTAGAGAAGTGAAGAAAAGAGTGCAGGCAGGGTGGAGTGGGTGGAGAAGAGTGACAGGAGTGATTTGTGATAGTAGGGTATCTGCAAAATTGAAAGGGAAAGTTTATAGGACTGTGGTGAGACCTGCGATGTTGTATGGATTAGAGACAGTGGCATTGAGTAAAAGACAGGAGGTGGAGCTGGAGGTAGCAGAGCTGAAGATGTTGAGGTTTTCGTTGGGAGTGACGAGGATGGATAAGATTAGAAATGAGTTTATTAGAGGGACAGCGCATGTAGGATGTTTTGGTAACAAGGTGAGGGAGGCGAGATTGAGATGGTTTGGACATGTGCAGAGGAGGGACATGAATTATATTGGTAGAAGAATGCTGAGGATGAAGCCACCAGGTAGGAGGAAAAGAGGAAGGCCAAGAAGGAGGTTCATGGATGTGGTGAGGGAAGACATGCAGGTAGTTGGTGTAAAAGAGGCAGATGTAGAGGACAGGGTGGTATGGAGACGGATGATCCGCTGTGGCGACCCCTAATGGGAGCAGCCGAAAGAAGAAGAAGAAGAAGAAGAAGAAGATTGCAGATTATATAAAAAAGATTCAATCAGTTTCTAAACCTGTAGAACAGTTTATATTTGACATGGATGATGGCTGTTAAAAAACTCTTTGAGGTTCTTGACCCGAGACTCTAGAGAAATAGACATTTCTCTGACATTTCTAGACAAAAGTTCAGTTAAAAGAAAACTCATACTCCCAATGAAGAAATGGCGTTTGATGCAGCAGTGTAAATTGTACAATTCAGCAACATTAAATTATTAAATTATACAAAAACAGGTGTGTGAACATCCATGCAGTTTCATGGGCATTCACTAAATTCCAGGGATTTTATTATCGCTGCGTGAAATAGATGTTTCTAGAGGTTTTGGGAAAACGCCCCTTTTCCAAAAAGAATTTAAGTAAATTAAGAGGTCACCCATCATGCATGCTGTGGTTTTTTTTTTTTTTTTTGCATGCAAACATGTCGAAACCCAGGAGCATTTCCAATGGATAAAAAAGGAGAAAAGCATACCTGTTATGGATAATAAAGAATATATGATTGAATATGATTTATCTGTTTCTCTTTCTTTGTAGTGTGACAGTGTGACATTTCACTCTTAAAAAAAAAAAGATGAGAATATTCTGTAAGCCCTTAATCAACCAGTTCTTCAAACATCTCATATCTCTTGTTTTTTGTGTGTAAATTAAATAAAGTATGGAATTATGGGTAGATATGAGGGTTTTTAATGGCAAGAGCTGTGGAAATAACTAAGATTAATAAAACTTTAGCTTTAACTGAAAATTGCTTTTGGTTATTAGGGGGACATGATTGAACTAATGTAAAGCTTATTAAAGTGAAGAGGGTATTCCATAACTGAATAGTATATTGTAAACATGGAACAATCAGGACAGGTGTCGGGACTTATAACAATACAAATGTAATTGTAACAGTGTAAATGTACTCTGACACAAAACACGTGCGATCAAGACGAGTATCTGAAGGTAACAGTATATAAAGTCTATATGAGCCGAAACCCCTGTGATTATCTGAAGCAAGCAGCTTTTCTCCCAAATCTTTGCATGATCGTTGACCTATGCAAAGTAACCAAATCAAATGGTGAGAGGAAATTCATACGTTTATAAAAAGGGTCCTGTATTTCCCAGACAGTACCCTCTTGTGGTCTGGTGGTGAATTGTACTAGGCAGATAAACAGCGATTTTATAATAGTGGAGACCTTTACTGTCACATAGTATTCAGTTTTTCTGATATTCTGTTCTTCGCAATGTTTTCTCTGAGATTACTAGCATGTAATCCATCATTTTCTTGATTGACACACATTTTGTGGAATTTTAAAATATGTCTCGCGTTGGTCAAAAATAAATCTAAAACAAAGGCATTGCTTTAGGTAAAATAGTGACTAAACTATTTTATATTTTATTCACTATATAAACTAAACACTAATAATGTAATCCATCTGCTATGATTTAATATATTTATTATATTTAATAATATTTACTTAGTAATATTTTAAAACATCTATACATTCATTATTTCATCAAAGTATAATTGCTTAGTGCTTTTTCCAGCCCTGTGTGTAATTTAAACAAGCAGCAATATATGCAAGCATGGTAGATCATTCATAACTGCTCAATTGGACTTTGGGATGAAGAACTTTATTTGATGAGAAGTTGATAAGGTGGAAAGGTGATCTATATTATTCAGTAAGGTACTGCTCTTATTTCTTGAACATACAGTAACTAATGTGAAGTTATACATGATTACTGATTATACACAGTCAAGCAGCAGTCAATTGTTGTGTTTTTGTTCTCCAAACTGAACATAACTTTGATATCATTTTAATTTTTTTCTTGCATTTTCTTCTAGCATATTTGCCATATTCCTGTATTACATACAGCGATTTGTTTCTAAAGGTTTAATACTTATATATGTAATGTTTAAGAACTACAATATGACATCTTACACCACACAGAAGAGGAGCCTCTAAAATAAGAAATCTAGTTAACCTTATTATACCACCCTGCAAGTCTCCTTGTAATTAAATATTAGTAGCTAATTTGACGTAATTTATTAGTGAAAAGTAAATGTACTGTATTCTAAAAATTCTGCTTTGAGACAATGTTCATTGTTAAAAGCGCCATACAAATAAATGAATTAAAAGGTTGTACAGCTAAATGAGTGAATGAATGAATTAATAAATATGCAGTTGCATTGTAGGGGAATGCAGTGCAATCTGTATACAGAAAAAGCTGAATTTTTCATACTGTAGATTTATAGTTAAAACGTGTCCTGTTTAAATTAAGATATTTTTTAGTCATTGTTTGCAGTATTTATCTGTGGTACAGGTTTTGATGCACACATCTTTCTTCTACCAGATCTTCTTCAATAGATATCAATCAAATTCCCTTCCTCCCAACCTTTCTCTCTCTCCCATTCTCTCATGTTATGTCTCACAAGGAAGGTAATATATAGAGATAGAAAGATATACAGAGAGGCAATGAGATGGTTAAAACACCTACAGGAGGAGGAGAAACCTAATAAATAGGAAAAGAGCACGAGAGAGAGAGAGAGAGAGAGAGAGAGTGAGGGGTGGAGAGAGAGAGAGAGAGAGAGAGAGAGAGAGAGAGAGAGAGAGAGAGAGGGATGGGAGAGAGAAAGGGAGAGTACAAGCAAAGAAAAGGAGTGAAAAACAGATCAGTGCTGGTGTGATCAATGGTGTGTTTGAGGAGCGCGTTCTGAGTATTTGTCTTGAGAGTATGTATGAATGTAGCAGTTTGTTACAGAACAACCTCGAAAGACAAACAGCCTTTATAGTAAGTTGGTGAGACTGTTTTTTTCTATCACATTGTTTTTTTATTAGTATTGTGTGGTTTGTGTGTGTGTGTGTGTGTGTGTGTGTGTGTGTGTGTGTGTGTGTGTGTGTGTGTGTGTGTGTGTGTGTGTGTAAAAACTAAATGTGTGTGCATTGTATATTCTGTAATTATATTTATTGATGTTTTTTTTTTTTTTCATCTTAGACTGTAGGATCACAGAAGACCAGACAAACACCTAAGGAGCTCCAAGTCTCTGATTCACTCTCAGTAATGCAATGTAATGCTATGTTTGTGTGTCTCCATCTCTTTGACCCTCAGCATGGCAGGATCAAGTCCATTTATCAAATTCTTATGGAGAACTGAACACAATTATGTTGTATTTCTTGTCCTGATCTTAAGACATACAATTTCTAAAATAAAGTGGGCGAGAGTTTGTCTCCTGTTAGAGAAAAAAGTTTTTATGTAGGCTTTCAGCCATTTAAAAGAATATCCAAAAAAGGAGGACATTGTGGGAGGTCTTCTGGAGCAAGACACATAGAGACCTTAAATCTACGCTGTGTTATTTCTAGAAGTATTTCTCCAGCAAGGTTACACTTTTATAAGCACGATTAAGTGGGCTGACTTTAAACCTGACTTATAGAAGATGCAAGGCCACAAGGACAACAACTTCTCTCTCAGCTGCAGTGAAAGCATGGAATACTTACAGCTCAGCAACCTCTCAAATTTGGAAACAAGTTTATGTCTGGGCCAGGAATCGGAGCTTGGGCATGAGAAGAACTGGGCAGCACTGTTGATCATGCTAATTGTGGTCGTCACCATTACGGGAAACATCCTTGTTATCATGGCTGTAACACTGGAGCGTAAATTGCAGAATGCCACTAATTACTTCCTCATGTCACTGGCTATAGCTGACATGCTATTGGGCATCCTTGTCATGCCCATCTCCATGGTGACCATCTTGTATGGTGGGTTGGCTATATTTTATTTCTTAATTTTTGTAGTATAGATCTTATGTGTTAAATTTTTTATTTGTTTACAAATGGCTAGGACTATAATAAATATTTCTTATATGGATATAATATATGTAATATATAGATATATTTCTATGCTGTTTACAGTGGAAATAATTATTTAATCCCCTGCTGATTTAGTAAATTTACCCCTTACAAAGAAATAAACAGTGTAGAATTTTTTTGGTAGGTTTATTTTAACAGAGAGAGAGAATATAAAAAAACATAAAAAAAATTTAAGAAAGGTTATAACTTAATTTGTATTTAAAAAATAATAAATCAATATTATATATAGACCCAAATTAGCACTGCCCCTTTAGGAGAGTGCTCCCAATATGAACTCATTATGTGTAAAAAAAGACACCAATCACAGAATCAACCTTTTCCATTAAAACCTCTCCACCACCATGGGCAAGATCAAAGATGTCAGGAACAAGTAGACCTGCACAAGGCTGGAATGGGCTACAAGACCTTCAGCAAGAAGCTTGGTGAGAAAGAGATCACTGTTGGCACGATAATTTGAGAATGAAAGAAATACAAGATAAGTCAATCAACCTCGCTCTGGAGCTCCATGCAAAATCTCACCTCATGGGGTGAGGATGATTCTGAGAAAGGTGAGGGATCAGCCCAGGATTACACAGGAGTAACTTGTTAATGATCTCAAGGGACCTGGGATCACAGTCACCAAGAAAACCATTGGTAACACACCAAGGCCTCTCTGCTCAAGATTACACATGAACAGACCCATCTGAAGTTTGCCAACGAACACCTGAATGATTCAGAGAAGGCTTGGGAGAAGGGGATGTGGTCAGATGAGACCAAAATTTAGCTCTTTGGTATGAACTGAACTCATGCCATGTTTGGAGGCAGAGAAATGCTGAATATCTCCCCAAGAACACCATCCACACTGTAGAATCTTGGACAAGAACCTTTAGGCCTCAGCCAGAACTCTGAAGATGGGTCGTGGATGAGTCTTCCTACATGACAAGGCTACAATCTGATGGTCTTGTAGCCCATTCCAGCCTTGTGCAGGTCTACAATCTTGTCCCTGATGTCCATTGACAGCTCTTTGGTTTTTCCCATGGTGGTGGAGCGGTTTGACTGGAAGAGGTTGACTGCTCATTTCTTTGTAAGGGGGTAAACTCACAAAATCAGCAGGGGATCAAATCATTATTTCCCCCACTGTATTTGAAATGTGGCTGTAGTTATTTAACAATTGTTCTTAAGCACATTAAGTGAAAGAGAGTTCAATCATTAAATCATAATAATAATAATAAAAAAAAACATTATTTGTACATTACAGTACAGTACATTCGCACCATTGTGTTTAAATTCCAGACACTCGAAATGCAAGCAGTTTGTGTAAAATCCGACCAGATTACTGTAGCATTTTAATTGGTCAAATGGTCAACTGTTAGCTAAAAAGATTTAAGTACTTAGTCAGTGATAATGGAATAGTTTATTATTTTTGGAAACAGTTCAAGTGATCTGGAATTATCATCATGTTAGGCATCAAGAGCAGAGGTTTTGGGATTTTTACTGCTGATCTTATATAGTTATTTTGTTTTCTACAGGGTCATTTATTATATTGTCTGGCTTTAACTACATAATCGGAATTTTTTTGTTTAATAAGTTTCTAAAAAAAATAGAATAGCCGTTATTTGTCACATACACATTACAGCACAGTGAAAATATTTTCTTCACATATCCCAGCTTGGTTAAGAGGTGGGGGGTCAGATATGATAGCAGAGGGTTAAGGGCTTTGCTCAAGGGCCCAAGAATGGCAGCTTGGTGATACTAGGGCTTGAACCCCTAAACTTCCAAGCAGTAACCCATCATCTTAAACACTTAGCAACCACTCTGTTGAAAAAAATCATAAATTAATCACTGCTACATATTGATGGTGCCCATATTACTGTGGTGCTCCTATTACATGTTCATTTTGCTACAGTATTGAATAAGAATCATAATAGTATTATGCTTGCTATTTTCATTAAGGTGGACAGATGTTGATCATTAGCATCTAGCATTACTAAAAGCTTGGCTATAGAATCAAAATCAGAATTAGAATCAGGTTTATTGGCTAAGTGCATTGACACACACAAGAAATTTGGTTCAAGCTGTTAGTGACTCTCAAAGTACAGACATAAATTAAACTATACATTCAGCTTGGACTAGACAAGACAAAACAGACAATTCAAGACAAAACAGACTATACAAAATGATGCAGACAATGTAACACAATATAGACAGTATGAATATTAAAGTAGTGCAAATGACATTATTGTGTGTCAGGTATGATAATTACTTTAGAACTTTGTACAATATACAGCAGCCATAGTGTGTGTAACATATAAGGATAATGTGATGACTGACAGTACTGATAGTGCAGTACTTATAGATATGATATGAAGCAGGGAATATATTTATGGTGAGTTGTTAATGAGGCTGATTGCCTGGGGAAAAAAACTGTTCCTGTGTCTGGAAGTTTTGGTGAACAAAAGTCTGTAGAGCCTGCATGAAGGGAGAAAAAGATGTTGTCAAGATGTTGTGTCCATGGTGCAAAGGGTCAGTAGTGATTTTTCCCCAGATCAGGAGGCTCAGACTTTTTCATAAAGTGGACAGTACAATAATAATAATAATAATAATAATAATAATAATAATAATAATAATAATAATAATAATAACAATATTGTTCCAATTACTTTCTACATGGGAACCAAGTTGTCATTTATTCTGCAGCCTAAAAAGTGTCCTCTCTGAGACATACCTATGTATGTAAGGCCGGCCACTGCTTTTCAAACTGTCACATAACAGTATAACACATGCAGTGAAAAACCCTACCTGCCCTCTTTAACAATTACCTTGTCTATATGAGCTTTTGGTTACTGAAGTTAAATTTATTATTAGGGTAGAATTACCAACACATATAAGGCTGCTGTATTTCTCTAAGGAAGTGTGTGTGTGTGTGTGTGTGTGTGTGTGTGTGTGTGTGTGTGTGTGTGTGTGTGTGTGTGTGTGTGTGTGTGTGTGTGTGTGTGTCTGTGAGGTTTTTGTCATAATTAGATCAATGTTTAATAGTAAAATGCACACTGCTGCATCAAACTGCATTTCTTTTTTGAATGGCTTTATAGTTTTCCTGTAGTACTGTACCATTCTCTTTTCATTTCTTTTATTCTGTGATTTTCATCCCATCTCTATATTTGTGTTCTATTTTCCCCTTTGTGTATTAAAGATTTAAAAAAAAATTAAAAATCAATGTTTTGATGGGTAAGTGCTTACTCAAACTAAATGTGTCAATTTATTTGTTCTAATGGTTAACATTATTTGTACAGAATAATGGCGAGCAAGTACTCCCACACACACACACACGCATGCACACCCAAATATTGATTTTATTCAACATACCTCAAATCACACCCTTTTGCTCTCATCTTCTTTTCCAAATATTGTTTATTCTTTTTTCTTTAGTGCATATAAACACAATATATATACATATTATTTATCCAGTCATCCATTACATATAATAAAAAAAAACTAAAGTGGCTTACAAACCCACAGAACACCTTTGTGTTAGGTTAGCTGGAATGCATCAAATATAAAATAATACACAAGATAAGACATAAGACATACACCATACCATTAGGTCCTATGTGCTTTTTAAACAGCCCATTCCACATTTAGTGGAATTTTTCTGTTATGATAACCCATTCTTCTGTAGATGTTCTCTACTGATGTAGGGTGAGGGGTTGCAGAATTCCAATTCATCTCAAATGTGTTCATTAGAGTTAAGCATGATAGCAAGACACTCAGCATCCTCCACTCCAACCCATTTAAACCATATCTTCTTTGAAATCGCATTGTTGCGTTGTCATGCAGTTTTTGGACTCTTAGTTCAAATGAAGGGAAAATGTTATGATACAGCATCCTAATACATCCTTTATAATTGTGTGCCTCTATCTTTGAAGTTACAGTTTGGGGAAGAAGTGCATATGGCTGGATGAGTCAGATGTCCTAATACTTTTGTCTGTAGAATGTATAATAAGATACTATATTATATGTACTATATATTCCATTGTGATAGAAGAGTATCTGCAAGAGTGAAAGGGAAAGTTTATAGGACTGTGGTGAGACCTGAGATGTTGTATGGTTTAGAGACAGTGGCATTGAGTAAAAGACAGGAGGTGGAGCTGGAGGTAGCAGAGCTGAAGATGTTAAGGTTTTCGTTGGGAGTGAGGAGGATGGACAGGATTAGACATTAGTTTATTAGAGGGACAGCACATGTAGGACGTTTTGGAGACAAGGTGAGGGAGGTGTGATTGAGATGGTTTGAACATGTGCAGAGGGTATATGGGGTATATCGGTAGAAGAATGCTGAGGATGGAGCCACCAGGAAGGAGGAAAAGAGGAAGGCCAAGGAGGAGGTTTATGGATGTGGTGAGGGAAGACATGCAGGTAGTTGGTTTGAAAGAGGCAGATGTAGAGGACAGGGTGGTATGGAGACGGATGATCTGCTGTGGCGACCCCTAATGGGAGCAGCCGAAAGAAGAAGAAGAAGATACTATATATTCCATTATTTATTTGTTGTCCATAGATTCTACCTACTTCTAGGGAAGCTGTGCGATTTAATATAATCTATCCAACAGCTACTTGATCTGCACAGTGAGAGGGGCCTGACACAGTTCATTCAAAAACTAACCAGAAGACATCCTTATAAAACACCCAAACCAACTAAACTGTTACCTCTCAAGTTACAGGAGCAAATTTGAGCAGCTTTAAAATTGACAAGCTTTATGATTAAGAGTTATATGATTGACAGTTGTGGCTATCAGCTGACAACTTTATCAGCCTTCTCTTTAGTTAAATGTCCAAAATATATTTCCGTAAGTTTGATGATACAATCACAAAACCATTAAGAAATTTGGAAAAGTCTAATCTTATGTATTATGTCTTTTGCCAAAAAAAACTAAACTTTTTTTCAAGTTATCACTTTAGATCCCTTTTCCCACATTTTAATTTCAAGAACCTAATATGTATTAGTGTCTATCACATCACTTTCACATGACTGGCTTTGCCCCTTCACCCATTGAACCACACGGTGGCTTCCTGTGATCATTTTAGCTATTAACTGTGTCTTTTTATGTCTGAGAGCATTGCAGAGTCTAAGTGTGCTTTTGAACATCACTGCATGATTTCACAACCATAATTAGGTTCAGCTCTAACCAAGGATAATGAGCCCCACTGGCCCAGTGTCTGAGTTGGTGATTATCAGTCATGTGCCACCTGCCAACTTGAATCTTTTTGTTAACAATTCTCAGTGGTGGACAGTTACAGAGTAAATGTAATTCCTTACAGCACTTAAGTAGCTTTTTCACATATCTGAACTATACTGAAGTATTTCCGTTAGGGGAGACTTTTACTTTACCTTCACTACAATTCAAAGTCAAATTTCTTACTTTTTACTCAACTACTATTTGCGAGTCGTACCTTTTTATTTATTTTAAACTTGTTTTGACTGGTTTTAACATTGTTTTGACTGGTTTTAAACTTGTTTTGACTGGTTTTAACATTGTTTTGACTGGCGCTTGGTGTATCTATTTATCAATAACATACAGGTCATCATCAGTACAACAGCAAACATTTAGAGAGGAATAAATAATGGAAGAATCTCTGGACGCTAACTTGCTACAACACCCATGGCCTTAACTGGTACAATTTTTTGGAAGTATTTGGAAAAAAGGTTTTCAGGCTCATGATAATTGTAATAGATATCAATCAGTGTTTGACTCATTAATATCATTCTATTAATAGATTGTTGTGCTGAGAGTCACATAAGAGTCTTTTCACATAAACTGAGTTAATTAATCAAGGAGTCTTGTGACAAAAATAATAATAGGAACATTATAGCGGTAATGAATCATAGTACTTTGGATACTTACGTACATATGAAGGCAAATACTTTTGTACTTTTATTTTAGTGAAAGTTTAAACAAAGCACATTTACGTTTACTGGAGTCATATTTTAAAGAGTAAATCCCTACTTTAAGTCAACCACATAGTCTGTGTACTTCTTCTACCACTGTCAATTCCAAAAAAAAAACCATTATGGCACTATTTTTTGATAAGTAACATTTTGCTGCCTGATATTTGATAAATGCATTTGCCTTTTGTGTTTGTGTGTGTTGGTAGGTTACTCTTGGCCTCTCCCTGCCATCCTGTGCCCACTGTGGATCTACCTTGATGTACTGCTTTCCACAACATCCATCATGCATCTGTGTGCTATCTCGGTAGATCGATATATTGCTATCCGCAATCCATTAGCTCACAGCTGTGCCAAATCTGCGTGGCGTGCCCGTGCAAAGATTACCGCTGTCTGGACCATCTCTGCCAGTGAGTTATATACAATTCATTGCTATTTTGAGACCTCACTGTAACTCAATAATATTTTTTAGCGCTTTTTGCTTTCCTTATGCTAAATAAATTTGAGATGGCCAGTCAAACAGTTTAGGAGGTTGTTTAAGATTTTTTAAAAATCCAAAAGCAAGACAAGCATAAGGACAACAAAATAAGATATAGACATCTTAGAAATATATTAATAATAAGAAAATAGAATCGCAATACCTGGATAAAAGAGTGAAAGCAGTATCTCCCCAATAGCAAAATATGGATTTGGAAACAATTTATTACAACTAAAAAAAATGTCTGCAAATGGTTAAGGATTCTAAAAAAAAAACTCCTATGGTTTTAAAACTGTCTCCGAATACTTTAAGTGGTCATCAGTTTGCTTTGGGCCAAATTTTCCTGTTGCTGTAGGGGACAAATCTGCTAAACCGTACGAACTACTGCAGGAAAGAGGTGTATCCAAAGGTTAACTGCATGTGGTAATTTTATTAAACAAATATTTTTGTTAACCTGAATCTGGTACCAGTTTATAAGGTTAATGTGACTAATCTAAACAAGGAACATACATCAATGAATCAATGTGTTGGAAATGCATTCTGCCTCTCAATGTTTCATTACTAACATGTGCCTAGGTTTATATAACCTGCTGGATATATAAAAAAGCTTTTTAATACAATGAATAATTTAATTTACATACTGGGCAAAGGCTTTTGCATATTTTCTATAAAATGAACCATTTCAGTGTAGGAAATACTTACACTGTTTAATGAATGACTTATTTTAAACATAATAACCGATGTAAGCAACCATTTTGGCAGCTGCCTTGTCTGAAGATTTCTAATTGCATATTATACTCCACGCATCCAAAAGTAAAAACAGCAGAATTATTTTGGAAGAAATTGATGAAGAGTGAATTTGATAGATCTGAAGCATCAGATACACTATATGGAAGAAAAAGTACTGGGACACCTGACAATTCCAGCCTTATGTATGGTTCTTCCCAAAACTGTTACCACAAAGCTAAAGGCTTTTAAAGGATGTCTGGTTGAATGGATTCTGTAGCATTAATATTTCCCTTCATATGATTTAGGAGACCCAAATCTGTTCCAGCATGGCAATGAACCCTGTGCACAAAGACAGTTCCATGAAAATATGGTTTACATAGGTTCAAGTGGAAAATAATCAGTGGCCTTCTATAGAGCTCTGAACTTAACCTTAGAGAACATTATGAATTGGAATGATTCACCCCAGGCCTCCTCACCCTTCATCAGTTCTTGACTTTACTAATGCCCCCTTGTGGCTGAATGAGCACAAATCTTGGCAATCACACCAAAATGTAGAGGAACATCTACCCAGATGCACTCATAACTGCAAATAGAGACTAAATTGTGAAATGGGACGTTCGAAAATCATTTACCAATCTTAGGAACAGTTGTTCATAAACTTTTGTTCATATAGTGTATCCTCAAATGTCTCTACCAGGGAATGGTATAGGAAGTGTATTTTTATTTAATGCATTATATATTGACAAAAAAAAGGTTGCAAAATATAGGCTTCTTCACTGTAATAGGAGGAGGGGAATAACCTGAGGTGCTCTTTCAATAATAAAAAAAAATAATAATAATAATAATAGCATACAAATTTCAAACATCATTTTATGAATAGCAGTAGCCCTTCTCCTTTCCTCTTGTTTAAATTCAAGGCACAATCATACAATACCAAGCAACACTACTAATTCATATAAACTGTAAACAAATACACAAAAAAATAAAGAAATATCAAACATGGTTCCTTAAGTAGGACAAACATGGATATTTTAGTGATTTATTAAAAGAAAAAGTTCTGTAAATATACAGTAATAAATAAAAATAGTCAACACTACACTAATGTAGTGTTCATTATATGTATAATAATATTCACTGCAAATGTGATTTAACAATAATCATATTATTCCTAATGATACCAATGTGTGTGCAGTATAAATGCTCACTACATGCATGTAACTGAACTCTGAATATGATCAATTATCAGTGTCTAATTCTAATTTCCTTTCGATTTTCCTCGCAGGTATCTCGATGCCAATCCCAGTCCTAGGCCTTCATGACCACACAAAAGTGTTCAAAGAAGGAAGCTGTTTCCTGACAGATAGCTCATTTGTGCTCATTGGCTCCTTCATGGCCTTCTTCATGCCATTGACGATCATGGTGGTAACATACTTCTTGACTATCAGCGCCCTTCAGAGCGAAGCAACACTTTGTTTGGATCGGTTGGTGCCACGCCCGAGGTGGAGTGGTAGTTTAGCATTGGGCTTCCTCCCTTATGAGAAGAAGCTTTTCCTGCGCCGCTCATTGACCCTCAGCAATGAACAGAAGGCAACCAAAGTCCTGGGAATTGTGTTTATCCTTTTTGTCATCATGTGGTGCCCGTTTTTTGTTACAAATGTATTGGTGGCCGTGTGTGACTCCACCATTTGCCACAATGACATAATCAGTGGACTTCATAATGTTTTTGTGTGGGTTGGATACCTTTCATCAGCTGTCAATCCACTTGTCTACACTCTATTCAACAAAACGTATCGTTCTGCCTTTGCTAGATTTGTAAAATGCCAGTATAGAGAGGAGAGGAAACCACTGAGGCTCATTCTAGTCAACACTATCCCTCCATTAGCGTACCAGTCAGCAATAGCTGAGGCTTTGGGAGATTTCTCTTCACCACTTAAAAGGCAAAAACTAGAATATTGTAAAAGAATCACTGAGGAAAGTGTTAGTTGTGTCTGAACATAGTGTATGAGCTGAAAGATTGGTGGTTATGCTGATGCTTTAGAGTTTTTTGCAATGTCAACTTTCTAAAAATGTGGAAGCCAGGTAACTGAAAAATGTTTTCTATTCATCTTTGTCTATGTCTGAGGATGAAATCCCAACATGGTCTGCTCTGTTGCATCGAAAGAGCTGAGAGCAGATGTATTCATGGAGAATTATGTGGAGTCATTATATTTGAAAAGAATGACATATGAACAAACCAACCTTGTGGAAAAACTTCAAATTGATTTCAAGTTCACAGAACCATAAGTGCTGTGTAAAAATGTTAGGTTTTTAGAAAAAGTCCTTTCAAAAAGATCACGTCTATAGAAAGAACTTAATAGTGCGGAAGTGATTGGATATAATTATTTTATATAAAAAAAAAAAGAAAGAAAGAAAAGGTTCCAGTCTGGTCAAACATCCTTTCTAACTCAGCCTGCTTAGTAAATTAAGTTTCTGACAAGCATTTTACCTCCTGTCTTATGGTTTGTTTTACAGGTATGTAAATGTACCACAAATACACAGTATATTATAATATTCTTTTCTAACATACCATAGAAACTTACAAAATGATTTCCATGTTATTCTTAATAAAGAGTCTCAAAGAATACTTTCCATATATGACTCCTAAAACTGCTTCCTTGCTTAAAGATCATGTTATTGTGTTATGTCATTAAGTTATACTTGTGATTGCTTTGTTATTTATTGATAGGTTAAATCATTAAAATGTCAAACTCACCTATAGAGATCTAATAAAAGAAGCAATAGTACTACCTGTTGCACATATACAAGTAGGTTTACACCTGATTTTATAGAGCAGCCTTCATAATTTCACTTTATTGCAGACCCTGTGTTCCTGGAGTAGAATTGAAGAGGTGTTTAATTAATCTTGTCAAATGCAGCACAAAATATTTCTATTATTTTAATATCTTAACACGTTACAATCAGTCACGCTCCCTGAGATCTCAAAACTCTGGGCTTCTAGTAGTTCCTAGAATAGCAAAGTCCACTAAAGGTGGTAGATCATTCTAACATTTAGCTCCTAAACTTTGGAATAGTCTTCCTGACAGTGTTTGGGTTTTAGACACACTCTCCCAGTTTAAGTGTAGATTAAAAACATATCTTTTTAGCAAGGCCTACTCTTAACACTTATCACATATCATAACCTTGTGCACCAGCACATCTGATCACATGCACATTATCAACTTTGGTAATATCATCAACAGCAGCTATGCTAACTCCTCTCCACTGCTTCTCTTTCTCTACTCATCCCGAGGCATTCTGAGGTTGCTCCAGCCCCAGTCACGTCCCACCTTATGGACCATTAAAGAAGTAGATGCCAACTATGCAAACATCCTGAACCATGTAGAGACGTACCAGTGCCTATTGGATTCCACTTCATGTGTGGAGTTGGGACATTGGACCTCCTGGAGTGTTTAAAGGCTCTGGCATGGAGAAGCTGGTGTTGACTCTGTGATGATCTCAAATGTTGAGCTATTTTATGAGTTGCTCAGTAGCTCCTAGTTTTATAACGACAAAATAACTGTATAAGACTGTAGAAAGAGCATTACTCATAATCTTACATTCCAGTGCTCATGTTTGTTCTCACTCTCCAGTGTTCTGTATTGTTTAAAGACTATAATCACACTCTTGATGTCACCCAAATGAGGATGGGTTCCCCTTTTGAGTCTGGTTCCTCTCAAGGTTTCTTCCTTAGAACATCTAAGGGAGTTTTTTTGCCACAGTCTCCATGGCTGTTTATCTGGGATGAATACACATCGTTCACCTTAACTGTTAAATTCGGTAAAGCTGCTTTGAGACAATGTCTGTTGTGAAAAGCGCTATAGAAATAAACTTGACTTGACTTAATGTGTCTGTGTTAGACTGTCAGCTCTAACGTACTTGTGTGCCTCTATTTTATTAATAAACATATACATTAGTGAAACAAACCAAATGAAGACATTTCTAAATATTAACACAAGTATAGAACTTAATGAATACTATTGTGGGTATGTGTTTGTATGTGCTTCAAATGCTTTTCAAATGCTTTTCTAAAATGCCAGATATCATCAAGTTTGGAAAGAGAGGAACGGATCTCTGTTTAGTAAAACTAAATCATTTATATATGACAAAATCTCTCTCTAATCCTAATTAATGAGCATTAAAAAAAAAACGCCTAATGAATCTGATAAATGAAAGTTGTCACTGGATAAAGGGCATCACAGGCAGCTCACATTGGGAAACAGTCACAGAAAACAGCACTTTGGAAAGCTATGGTATTTACCATTAAAACCATTTCACGTCAGGCAAATCAATGATGGGACAAATTAACTGTCAATAACAATCATTCCTTTTACAATCCCAATTGCAAAAAAGGTGGAAATAATGTAAACTATAAATAAAAACAGAATGCAATGTTCAAAATGCATATCCAATGTTCAAACTAAGGAAAAATATCAGAAAATATAATATAAATTTTTTAGTGATGCATGCAGCATGTTTCCGAAAAGTTGGGACAAGGCCATATATTTTTTGTTTCATGATCTGCTAAATGTTTTCATTTGTTAAAAGGTATTTACTGCAGATAGGCCAGGTCAGTTTAAAGTCACTTCTACTACAAAGCCATGCTGTTGTAATAATGCAGTGTGAGATTTAGAATTGTCTAGATAAAATATGTAAGGCCTTCGGTGAAAAAGATGATTTTTTAGTGATGCATTTGTTGGTCTAAAACAGGGGTCACCAACAGTGACAATTCACAGCAACAAACATGCAAATTTGCACACAAACACAGGTATTTAGGAACCTGAACACATAAAAAAATAAAGCAGGGGGCAGATCCGACATGTCACACACAAGTACAAAACGCAGGTCCTGGCCTGTGTTTGTCCACTTTTGAATCACGTGACAAATCTAGATGTGGCTGTGTAAAGAGGGACTTAATAATCACCTTGGATAAAATACACAACATGGTTAAAAAGGAGTTTTGCCCAAGTGCTTGCAGAAAGGCAGACCATTTCGCCCGCAAGGACCACATGAGTCGCCCGCGGGCCTTTTCTAAAAATATCTGTTTCCTACCTTGTTAAATCATTGATGATAATTATTGTGAGAAATCATTAACATGATCAGTGGTACACATACATCACATCCACATACATCAGGGGTGTCAAACTCAAGGCCCGCGGACAAATTCGGCCCGACGTACAATTATATCCGGCCCGCAAGATGATTTTATATAGATCTATTATTATTGTAATCAATGTCCCGGCAATATGAAGCTCTGATAACACAAACTACAGATCCCATAATGCAGCGCTTCAGCTGCCTTACCGAACGCTAGACTACCTGAGAACATTCCAGCATCAATCAAGTCGAGCATCTGTTGATGTATTTAACCCTATTGTACAGTTATTGTGAAACAGCGCCCCACAATGGGAAAAGTTGATTCTGAAAAATGAGCCTTTCAAAACCGATGGGATTCTGAGTAGATGTTTACTGACACTGCTGGTAAACACGTGTCTCTTATTAGTGGAGCGAATGTGGCTGTAATTAAGGAATTGAATCTAAGACGATCTACGAGACAAAACATGATGAAGCTGTGAGATGTCTGGTGTTGGACAGGAGATATTTTTATGGAGAGCAAAATATTTTGTTATTTTAAGTTTAAGATTATTTTTATAAAATGGCATAAGAGCAAAGAAATCTGATTGTTTTGATTTGTTGTTATTTTAACGTTTACTTAAAAGCACAATTTTTATAGATTTGTTCAGGGTTTTTTTGCAGCATGTTCATATTTCTAACTTGTATAATTTTGACAGGAGATATTTTTATGGAGAGCAAAATATTATTTAAAGTTATTTAAAGTTTAAATTTATTTATTCTGGAATAATATTCCTCACTAAGACATTGTTTTAGTGTGTTTAATAAATGTTTATCCTGTACGGCCCGTGTCCTAAAGTGTGCTTTGAGTTTTGGCCCCTGCGCAGTTGAGTTTGACCCCGATATAGATAAATATAATTAATTATTAATAATAACATATAATGAAAGGTAAATTGACCAAATTTGTTATTTCAGAAGTGTGTATCAAACTGGTAGCCCTTCACATTAATTGGTACCGAAGCAGTCTGATTCTCTAAGATACAATTTTTATATTTAACCATGTTCAGGCTTTTTTTGTTGTTGTTGTTGTTGTTGACATTTTACATTTTTCCCCAGAGTTACAGGACTTTTAAAGCCTGTCTAAAATATTGTAGGGCAATAGGTATATATGTAGTTTTCAAACATGTTTTAACTGTATTTAAAATTTTTTGTGAGATTTGTGAGAATATCTCAAAGACATAAACTGATGTATTTAATTACAGTAAACATCTTAATTTATCTCAAACTTCTAGAAGTAAATCACTTTGATAATGTTAAATATTTGTATTGTTTTTACTAAATATTACTTATAGTTATTAGTAGTCCCTTGAATTGAATTGGTAGAAAATTTTATAAGTTTCAATAACTCAAATACAAGTAGCCTATACATAATGTCAACTAGGACCAATTTCTGTGAAAAGTTATATGGCTGCAATAATATTTTGTGATAAATGATTATACTATGTTTATTAAAAGAAGAGGTGATGCTACACAGTGGTAAACATGGAGGTAGAGCTGGAGGTAGCAGGGCTGAAGATGTTGAGGTTTTCGTTTAGAGTGACAACAATGGACAGGGTTAGAAATGAGTTTATTAGAGGGACAGCGCATGTAGGACGTTTTGGAGACAAGGTGAGGGAGGCGAGATTGAGATGGTTTGGACAGAGGAGGGACATGGGTATATTAGTAGGAGAATGCTGAGGATGAAGCCACCAGGAAGGAGGAAAAGGTAGTTTGGTTAAAAGAGGCAGATTAAGAGGACAGGGGGGGTGTGGAGACTGATGATCCGCTGTGGCGACCCCTAATGGGAGAAGCCGAAAGAAGAAGAAGATCCCTGTCACCGGTTCACCAGTTGTCCCTCCTCAGACCACTTTTAATCCAAAAATGTATATTTCTTATATGTATTTTATATGTATAAATATTTGTATTTGTATCTATTTATTTCTCTAAAGCTGCTTTGGGACAGTGTCTATTCATAAAAGTAATAACAAATAAAATCTAATATTTCATATACTGCATATTGAGAAAGCCCCACACGATCTGCTGTATGTATACTGTTGTAGTGCAATTTGTTTGTAGTTTTTTTTTTTAGACCATTTCTTATTAACTAAATATTATTATTGCATTTCTAAATTGCATCTACAGCTAATGAAATAAGTAAGTGATGCTCCTGCATGAGTACTTCTTCCTGCACACAATCAAGGGCATTTGTGGCCTTTATTTTGGAGGCCAATGTGGTGACGAAATAACACTGAAGGAACTGTAGATTCTAAGAGCACTGTCATCCTCAAATGGCCAGCAACCCTGCTCTAGCAAATAGATGCTCCTGGAATGTCTGGTGCCTGAGTTACCCATACTTCTCAATAGAAACTGAACAGAAGTTCCCACAGGATACCTAAATTAATTACAATCTCTGTCTATGGACTTCCTGATGTCCTCACCCCATGGCTACAAAGAGTGTCTCAAACATTGAAGGATTTTATCGTCCTCACCAACAGTTCACAGATACCTATTTGGACAATATTATCAAGTCCACCTCATGGCTAGACCAACCACACTCTCCTGAGGAAGGTCCAGGGATAAAATCCAAAGTAAACAAGGGGCACAATAGATACAGCAAGGTGTGCAAGTTCGATCTTTATGTGACTATTTGGATATTTCTCTCGCTTTACTGCAGAGACCTCAACCCTTTGTCCCAGTCCTGGATGACCAAGACACCCCAGTACACCCCATACACTTTGTACTATTCACACTCTCACATCCACTGAATTGATTAAAATTGCCTGCTGTAGCTTCAAGGTTCCCCTTTGACATGAATTTGGCCAAATTGTTGAATTGTTTAAATGTTCAAATACAGGGACAGAATCATTAACAGCACAGTTATCTGAAAAAAGGGTATATCATAAATTGGGTAGTGAGTGGTAAGAAAATATAAAACTAAAGCAACATTTCCAAATGCTTTTAATTTTCTAGCTCATTAAAAGGGTTTACCTCAGAGATCAAATTTTGCACTTGTACTGGAGGTTGCTTACCTCAAGAGTGAGATAATAGGAAAAAGACCATGAAACAGAATTAAGATATTATTTCGCACCTGGAAACCCGCTCGAATACCTCACGCTTTTGAGCGTCACACAGCATACTGCCTCTAACATCAGTACGGATTTCTCATGCTGAATATAATCAAACATTTATCCCACTATTCGATTCATGGTGAAATTATAGTAAACACTTTAGCAGTAAATTAATTGGTTTCTGCCCTCCTTATGTTGTTGTTTTGTTCAGATTGTTGTTAGTACAGTTAGTGACCTGACAGGAAAGCAAAGCAAATCACTTTGCCTACAACCAACTTAACTTAACTCAGAGAGTATTATTTCACTGTAACATCCAATTTAAAACCATCGCCTTTGATGGCAAAATTTGGAATTGGATATGAAGAAGGCAAGGGATATTTGCAAAAAAATGTTTGGTTTTAAAGAACATATTCTGAAATGTACTGCCACACTTGAAATTTTATAGGGGTATTTAATGTGTAACCATATCAATGACTTAATATGTTTTAATGGATTTAAATGTTGACTACCAGCAGCACTGCCAGGCCTAAAACAACTAAAATACACATTAAGAATTAAGTCAGCCTTTAGAAACTCACTATCTATGTAAAGATTATTACAAAGACATTAATCTAATTGAAATAAAATTAATTTAACTGTTTTACGCCTACATATTATTTTGGCAGACTGCTGTCAAAACCCTATTGCGTGACCTGTCTAAAATAAAAATGAAATTTTTTAAAAATATTTTAAGTACCTAATACATAAAATACATTTGTTTATATACCATTGCATAACCTACTATTAATTCAGGATTGTACATATTTTTGATATTTCACAACATTGCTGACAAATGATTTGCCCAAAATAAGACTCGGTTTAATTCTCTCATACTCTGCTGATATCACAGCTCCACTGCAGTCTCCTCCTGACTACTACTGGATAATGATTATGTAAAAAAAAAAAAACAACTAGTTTCTTCTGTAACTAGATGTTTTGTGAACTGCTTATATTATATCTCTTTCTGCCATAAAATATTAAATGTTGCATTAAATTGTACATTACATACCCTATTATTTTTTATATTATATTATATTATATTATATTATATTATTAATGTAGTAGCTCAATTAATCACATTCCATTAAATTCATAAAGAATACTGTATATAATTGCTAATTACAATAAATGCAGAATAATGTGCATACTAATGTGCAATAAATATGCATACTGTGGCTAAAGTAAATATCATAGAAGTAGAAAGACAATGCTATATAAAATATAAGCTATTTAATCTAGTAGTTATCTGTTCTCATAAATTAAAAGTAGAAGAACAGATTTCTGCCAATAAGAACAAAATAAAGGGAGTTAAAAAGAATATAACATTCACAAAAGATTTTATTCTCGTACTGTGCACAATAAATCTGTTGTGTTTTGCCACATCTGATGTAAACATAAACAACATCTAGGCTTGAGGTCTGAGTCTCACAGCAGATCTTGAGGTGTGACGTTAAACTAGAATAAAAATTGGTTTAAATGAATCACCTCAGATTAAGCACTATAGACTCAGTCTTCCCAGGCATGGAGCACTCCACATGTGTAAATGATTCCTGTTTTGATAAAAACAGAGTGCACACAGAGTGGAAAGTCGCAGGAAAAGGAGACAGAAAATCAAGTGAAACAGGATAGGTGTAAGTAATTAATCATTACTTTATTGCACTCTTGCAACATTATGATAATCCATGTTGGCATGAGCAATATAAATACACGGATGTGGCCAAGCACACAGCTGTCACTCACATACTCTAATTTTACAAAATTGTTCCACTCAGGTTTATTATGTTCATACATGCTTAATTAATAATGAGTTTGTGATGATTGGCCACTTATAAAATCATGACATAAACATGCATTGACTTTATTACTTGTTACATTGACTTAATATATACTAACTATAGTATATGCTTCATAATGATGTGTTTTTGATTGTTGGCCTCTTAAAGTAAAGCCATGAAGATACAATAACACTCATGAGCTGACATTATTGAGCAAATAATTAACTATGCATGTACTAACATTAGTTCATCATCAGTTAATGCATGTGTCTTTCTGTGTGATTTTACAGTAACACATTATAAACCTATCAACTGCACATGCAGGCCATTTAAAAATGTGAGGTGAATGAAGGTTACGCCCAGGAACTTGTGTTTGGATGAAATGAAATATATTACACACACACACACACACACACACACACACACACACACACACACACACACACACACACACGGTGGGGCAAAAAAGTATTTAGTCAGCCACCAATTGTGCAAGTTCTTCCGTTTAAAAAGATGAGAGAGGCCTGTAAAAAAAAAAAATTCCAGAAAATCACATTGTCTGATTTTTAAAGAATTTATATGCAAATTATGGTGGAAAATAAGTATTTGGTCACCTACAAAAAAGAAAGATTTCTGGCTCTCACAAACCTGTAACTTCTTCTTGTGTACATGTACTGTCTTAAGCAGGGGGACACGTCTGGCACTGCAGGATTTAAGTCCCTGGCAGCGTAGTGTGTTACTGATGGTAGCCTTTGTTCCTTTGGTCCCAGCTCTCTGCAGGTCATTCACTTGGTCCCCCAGTGTCGTTCTGGGATTTTTGCTCACCGTTCTTGTGATCATTTTGACCCCACGGGGTGAGATCTTGTGTGGAGCTCCAGATCGAGGGAGATTATCAGTGGTCTTGTATGTCTTCCATTTTCTAATAAATGCTCCCACAGTTGATTTCTTCACAACAAGCTGTTTACCTACTGCAGATCCAGTCTTCCCAGCCTGGTGCAGGTCTACAATTTTGTTACTGGTGCCCTTTGAGAGCTCTTTGGTCTGGGCCATAGTGGAGTTTGGAGTCTGACTGTTTGAACTCGTTATCAGTATAAAAAACACCTGTTCACAACTTCAAACAGGTGCCATTAATACAGGTAACAAGTGGAGGACAGAGAAGCCTCCTAAAGAAGTTGTTACAGGTCTGTAAGAGCCAGAAATCTTTCTTTTTTTGTAGGTGACCAAATACTTATTTTCCACCATAATTTGCAAATAAATGCTTTAAAAATCACACAATGTGATTCTCTGGATTTTTTTTTCTTATTTTGTCTCATAGTTAAAGTGTACCTATGATGAAAATTACAGGCCTCTCTCATCTTTTTAAGTGGGAGAACTTGCACAAATGGTGGCTGACTAAATACTTGTTTGCCCCACTGTATACTTATATAAACATGCTGTACATATGCAACATATTTATCTGCACTATTGTTAACTGCATGAGTGAGTGAGCGAGTATCTATCTATCTATATGTCTGTCTGTCTGTTTACGCCGGGAAGGCCAGATGATAGAATCTATTCTGAAGCCCTTCATCCAGGATTTAGCCGTCTGCCCCCCCATTCGAGCTCTGCTTCTTGGAGGTCTCCCCACCAACTTGCGGCAGATGTTCCTCCCTTTTGGAGGTTTGCAGCGATACACACTTGTAGTAAAGTGTCTCCTGCACAGCTGGTGGCGGTACAGTAGTCATTTTAACTTGCAAACATCCCTTCTGTACAGTGTAAACCGAAAGTGTCTTGACTGTTTTAGTTTTTATCTGCTATTCGCCGATATGGGAAACACAATTAAAAAATATCCAACGCCCTTTTTCTCTCAACTGTTAAATGCTGCTGAATGATGCCTGATATTGGGATCGATAACTCTTTGATGAAATACTCCGGATTAAACGCAGCAGCTGAACTTGAGGCCTCAGTTAGCCATGTGTTGAGTAAGAGTTCTACATTGGTAGCCTGGGCTCTTCTTTATCTGCTTTCAGTAATGTACCAAACGCGGTCGGCTTATGCGCACTGGTCATTTCTATACTGCTCGATATCGCGATCGGGTCTTTGGTGAAAAGAGGGAACGTGGACAACACGCTGGGCATGATGCGCCATGTGTTCGCCGAGGAAAAAGCTTCGGGTGTGAGAGACTCGATGGAGGAGTATATCAAAAGCCTAGGCATGTATTTACACCAACCCACAAAAGCTTTAGAGGAGACTGAACGCTTGGAGAGACAACTGAGTGAACAGCTGACCCGTCTGAAAAACTCCATGCTGCATGATAACCAGATAAGCTCACGCTCCATGAAGCACTGGACCAACGGTGCAGCTTTCCATCTGCAGATGCTCATCCATGCAGCAAGACTTGAGATGCAAAACACCACGAAACGCAAAGCACAACTTCAAATCCATGTAGTATCCATCATCAGTGGTAATGTTTCATTTCTCTTCATCATGCCTATGTGCAATATGTTGTTGTCATCCATCAAAGACTACCACAAACACAATTACTTAGTATTGTTTTATTTACCGTTTACATCTCAATGCACTGGCATAACATCAGTACACGAGAAAGCAGCAACAGGCTTCACCCCTCCCACTTCTCCTCTTTTTTTCCCCCTTCTGTCTTCCATAAATTCAGTCAAAATAAAAGTCTCGTCAATTCACACATGTGCACAATGAACTCCTGCACATTCTTGGGTATACAACAGTCAGTATCATAATCTAACATAATAGAAAAAAAAATAATAATAATAGAAAGCAACATAATATAACATAACTGATGAGAACATAACTCAACACCCCCACTTGTTCTCATCATCTTAAGCCATGTATAATAACATCACAAACATTTAGTTCCCAAACAGAAAACATTTGAACTTTAGAATTTAAATTTTTGATACAGATTTTGTCAAAACGTCTGCCACCATGTCTTCTGTTGGACAGTACACAATTTGTATTTTTCTTTCACTGACAGCATCACGGATAAAGTGATATTTCACATCGATGTGCTTAGATCTAGATCTATTCACTGGATTTCTACTCAGTGCAATGGCCCCCTGATTATCACCATACATTGTGGTACAAGTGTGAACACTACTGTCCATGCCATTAAGCAGTTGAGTTAAGTACATGCTTTCCTGAGTGGTGTTTGCTAGACCAATGTATTCAGCTTCGCAGGTCGACAGTGCCACTGTTGGCTGTTTCTTAGACTTCCATGAAATAACAGGGCCTTGTTCTGTCAGGCTGAAACAGTATCCTGAAGTGCTATGCCTATCTTCTTCAGAAGATGCCCAGCCAGAATCACTGAATGCTATTAGACTTAAAGTCTTGTCTGTTTTCTTGAAACAAAGCTCGTAGTCAGCTGTACCTTTTAGGTATCTCAGGACATGTTTAGCAGCTACTAAGTCATGTACTTTAGGTTTTGCAAGGGTTTGTGACAGTTTACTGACTATCCAGCTAATGTCTGGTCTGGTACAGGTCATTGCATAGATCAAGCTTCCAACAAGTTCACGGTATTCTTTGGGGTTCTCAATCTCATTGTTGTTTTCTCCCTTATTCTTATCACATTCCACTTTTAATTCACTTGGGGTAGCTCTTGGTTTACAGTTTGACATTCCAAACCTTTCAAGCATTTTGAGAATGTACATTTTCTGATTCATTTTAATTTCTCCCTCTTTTTGCTCAAACTGAATCCCCCCAAAAAAATAAGATATTTTCCCCAGATCCTTCATGTTAAATTTGGACTTCATTTTTTCTTTAAAATTGTTGAGCTGATCTTCACTGCTTGCTGTAATCAAATCATCTACCCAGATGATCACTATGATTGTCTCATTTTCAATCTGCTTTCTATACACACAGTGATCAGACTGATTTCTTTCAAAGTTGTTTTGTTCAAGATGATCATTTAAAAATGTGTACCAGTTCCTTCATGACTGTTTTAAACCATACAGAGATTTTTTTTAATTGGTATACTAACTTGTCTTCTATGTTAGATGTTTCTTCAAAACCCTCTGGTTGTTCTAAGTATATGTCTTCCGCTATTGGAGCATGCATATATGCTGTTTTGACGTCCATCTGATGAACAAAAAAATCATTCTGAGCAGCTATCTGCATTAATGCCCGTACAGAGGTGAGATTTGCTGTAGGAGCAAATGTCTCATGGTAGTCTATGCCTTCAGTTTGGTTGTATCCTTTTGCAACATACCTAGCCTTGAAGATTTTTCTCCTTTCTGCATTTTCTTTAAGGGCATATACCCATCTTCCCCCTACTGTCTTTCTGCCCTCTGGTAGAGTTGTCAATTCAAATGTGTCATTTTCTTTAAGTGAGTCCATCTCTTCCTTCATAGCATGTTCCCATCCGGGAGCATCAGGTGATATAAGGGCTTCTCTATAGGTTTGGGGAACTCCACACACTGCTCTGTAACAATAATCGACACTCACATTGGTTGCATCGTCATTAAAGTCTGTCAGGTAATCTTGTAAATACTTTGGGGCTCTCTTTTCTCTTGTCGAGTGATAATGTTTTTGACTAGCAGTGTCTGTTGGACCTGTATTGTTTTCTGTGTCTACTTTTTCCATGGGTCCATCATGTTCTGACACCTCTGTGTTGTCTGTATCTATACTCTCCATTTTCTCATCTAGGACCGGGTTCTTTGTGCTTTCCTCACTTTGTGGGGCATCGCCGCTGTTCTCACTATCCTGTGTCCTGTCTCTGTAGCTTTGGATTTCTAAGTAATCTTCATCGGTTTGTGTCTGTTGTTCAACACTGCTCTTCCTAATGAATTTCACCAATCTATGTTTTGACACATTTCCTGTCTGTAGATTGTATATCAGATTTTTACTATACCACACAAATATTCCCTTCTCACATTTGGGTCCAATTTCTTTTGATTGTGTTTGTACGCATAGCATTCTGATCCATAAACCCACATTATAGAAAGGTCTGGCTTTCTTCCTGTCAACATGAAAAGTGGAGTATTTTTAATTCTGTCGATATAGCATCTGTTTCGGATATGAGTAGCAGTTCGGACAGCATAAGGCCACAGAACCTTTGGTAATCCCTTCTCTATTAATAGACACCTTCCCATTTCAAAGATGGTTCGCCATTGTCTCTCAGCTGTTCCATTTTGATGAGGAGAGTACGGGGATGATGTATCATGTCTTATACCCTTTTCTCATAAAAGTGACTGAAATGCATTGCCTGTGTATTCTGTACCATTGTCTGATCTCATGCATTTGACTCTACCGTATGGTGCACAGTCTGCAAGGAACTTCTCTGTCGCTAGAGTAGTGTCACTCTTGTTCTTGAGGAAGTAAACAGATATTACCCCTGAAAAATCATCTGTAAATGAAATTGCATACTTGTGTCCATCTTGAGAAATTGGTTCAATAGGACCTGCTAAGTCAGTGTGTACTAACTCTAGGGCCTCGCCAGCTTTTGTGTCAGTTTTCCTATTTCTGCTGTTGATGAACTTTCCTTCAACACAAACGTTACATTCTAGTTTGGTATTACCTGTGATTTTCATACCCTCTACCACTTCAGGTAATTTCAACACATCACTAACATTACAATTTCCCATGATCTCATGCCATGTTTTAACATCACAAGTTAGATTCACTTTGTCCCTGGACATCATATCAGTAACTGATGTATTAACACAGTGTTTGTTGTCATTTACTGTTTTCAGATAGTACAGTCTCTCATGCTCTTCTATGCGGAACACAGTTCCATCCTTGCTTATCAGTTCATTCTGTCCCTTCTGGAAGATCACCTTGGCACCATCTGTTGTAGCAGCTTGAACAGAGATGATGCTCTGTGGATATGATGGTATGAACAAGGCCTTCTTTAGAGTGATCCTGACGCTTTTCCCTTCCACATCCAGCAGTAACACCTCTGTGTCGCCCCGCTTTAATGCCACGTTGTTCATCCTGGCCCCATCCGCCAGCTCCATGTAGTGTGACTTTGGGTCGAAACTCTCATCAAATTTCGTGAAATTGTTCTTCTCTGTTAAGATGTGGAATGTTGCTCCACAGTCTACCATTAGTCAATTTTCCTTAATATTATCTGGAAGGAAAGTTTGAAAACAAATGTTTGTTCTTTCTCATGCTCCTCTTGTTTTTCTGCAATCTGTTTCGCTTCGTCTTTTCTCCGGCGACATGTCTCATTACTGTGAGTTGAGCTTCTATGGTAGCTGCACCACTTAGGTACGCCTTTTTGGCGGCAATCACGTGCAACATGACCGTGGTTTCCACATGCATAGCAGGTTACGGATGCTATGTTCACTTTCATCACATTGTCAGTTTTGGGTTTATCATCAAATTTTTCTGTCTCTTCATAGCTTCTTAGTTTGCTTTTGAACTGGATGAAAGTCAATTCTTCACTACTCTGTGTAGTATGGAGAGCGAAAGGTTTGTAGGAATCTGGCAGGCCTTTTAGGATCATAGCTATTATTAGTCCGTCACTCATTACTTCTTTTGCGTTTCTTAGGGAAGTCACCGCTTTCTCAGCTCGGATAATGTAGTCTGTTATCGTCTCATCAGGTTCCTTCTTTAACGAAGTTAGTTCAGTGTATAGGGCGATAATTCTCGGCTTACCCTGACTGGCGTAGTGACTTCGAAGTATTTCCAGAGCTTTCCTGCCGTCATCAGTCGCCTCTCGCATCACCAGTGTCAAGCTTTTATCGTAGAGAAACTGGATTAGTTCAGCATAGCACTCCTCATTCTTTTCCTCTTCTATATCCCCTGTAGACAGTATTGTTTCTTTTAAACCCATTAATCTCAAATGACCAAGAAATTTTACTTCCCATAGTTCGTAGTTATTTCCGTCTCCGTCAAAGACTAGCCTCTGCCATCTTCCTCCTGTAACGTTAGCATTGGCGCGCCTGGGCCCATAACCTGTTAATGTTTCATTTCTCTTCATCATGCCTATGGGCAATATGTTGTTGTCATCCATCAAAGACTACCACAAACACAATTACTTAGTATTGTTTTATTTACCGTTTACATCTCAATGCACTGGCATAACATCAGTACACGAGAAAGCAGCAACAGGCTTCACCCCTCCCACTTCTCCTCTTTTTTTTCCCCTTCTGTCTTCCATAAATTCAGTCAAAATAAAAGTCTTGTCAATTCACACATGTGCACAATGAACTCCTGCACATTCTTGGGTATACAACAGTCAGTATCATAATCTAACATAATAGAAAAAAAAATAATAATAGAAAGCAACATAATATAACATAACTGATGAGAACATAACTCAACAATCAGCGTGATCCACCGCTATCAGCTCGACTTAGATGAGCTCTTAAAGCTGTACAAGACCTTCAAAAAAACAACCATCACCATTGACATTCCCAAGATTATCGCATATCGCCCTGTTACTGTTTTTAACTCCTGGATAGTCGAGGACTATGAGCTTAAAAAGGAAACCCCTGTAATACACTACGATGTTAGGAATATGCTCAAATCATCAGAAGATTATGTTGACCACATGTTCGTCAACTGGAGCCTGATCAAAAATCTGAAAAACTATTTTAGTGATCTCAAAGACAATGTAAAGAAACTGATCCTCCTGAATAATGACTTTAACCTGCATAACCGTGGGAAGAAGGGGTGAGGGTGCTGCTGGGGGAGTGCGGTGTTGAAACTGAATCGATGAAAATTTAACAAAAATAACAAATTTACTAACTTGTAAATATATTCACATTTATTTAAAAAAGCTTAAGCCTACAATGACATTAGGTAACAATTGTTGCGTAACGTCACCACGTGCGCATCCGGATTTCAAGATCAAAAACACACCAATCAAAACGCATTTCTGTTTAAACAAAGTACAACAAAAACTACAAAAAACCCGTTTTAACACAGATTGCACACAAACCCAGTGGCTAAAATTCTCACATGCATGTACACAGGGCATTATGCATGATGGTCCGGTATTATAGGTATTCATTGCATATATTAGAAAAATTGTGAAGCAGTCAGGGTTTATTATAGTTCAAGTCGCCCCGGCTTTGTCACAACTATAATTATTCAATATTTATAATATTATAGATGTTTATGGCAAAAATGACATTTTTCAACCTATGCATATACAAGCACTTCAATCTTCCATACTCACTTTATCCTGGTCGAGGTTCAGGTTCAGGCTTTTCTTGTTGCCCAGAGGTGGCCTGGTGGAGTGAATGGGGTTTAGGTTTTGGCCCTGGACAGAGACCTGTCTAGCAGTCCATAGTTTTCTACAGTGCCTTATAAAATATTCACTTAAAAGTCATCCAATTTATCCTGAATATATAAACATGTACACAGATACTCTCAGACAGTTAATATGCTTTTAAAATACATTTTCAAAGTCAAAATCATTAAAAAAAAAAATGTAGCTTGCATAAATATTCAAACCCTTCAGACTATATATATATTTTGTTTTACTGAATCTTGCCTAGTATCTTAATCCTGGTTGATCACACCAAAAACATCATTTGGTCACGTTCATGTTTTTATAGTCACGTTTGGAGCTTTTCACGAATGCCCTTATCCATGCTAACTAGACTAATAGCTATCTCATGTTTCATCTAATCAGCTGATGGACAAGGGGCCAACAGTGGCAGTATGGCATTGCTGGGATTTAAACATATGACCTCCTAATGTCTATTCCTTATTCGCAATTAACTAAATTGAATCGAATTGAGAAAACATGAGATTGCAATGAAATTAGTGACAGGTAGAAATATTCCAGGGGTGATTATTGTGCAGGTCACTGCAAAGCCTTCACAAAAAAATCGATTTAGAACATTAATGCATTTCATATTTAATGTACACCAATGCACATTGCTTTTACTTTCTAAGAATAATTATATTACTTGCTGTTATATTTGTATTCATATAACACTCATTAATGCTTCATATATCGAAGTCGACTAATTAATTTCTCCATCTAATAAGTGAATTATACTCATTAAAGTTGTTATTCACTTTTGTATCTTTTACAGTCTAAAATGGCCAGGCTAAAAACTAAATATTAGACATATTTTGTGTTAATTGTATTAGAATGCTGCATGCGTTTAAGTATTATTTGTGTTTTCTTCAAGTAAATTTGTATTAATATACCACATTGCACTTGAATATCTGATATAAAAAATGTAAAAAAATATATATATATAAAAATGTAACAATCCAAAAAAATGTTTCAATGATATTTTTATAAACATGGCATTATAAAGCTATATACATTGATATATTATTATACAAATGTTGTAATAAATGCTGCTTTAAAACGCATCATTGTTCTGTGTTTTTCTGAAAGATTGAGAAAATATACAAAAGTATATAATAATATTCCAGGTGAATGAGGTCATCCGATTCACTTAACTGAATTTATTTGTAATAAATATTTTTATTTCCTTATAATTGCATCAGTAATTACACTTGCCCACTCCTATAGTCATAATTTTAGTTTCATGATGCATTTTGTTCATGTTTGTGATACATGTTTGATTCATTACTGAGTAAAGAATTTGATCATTCAATTTCTATAAAACGGTGGCAGTAGCTTCCCAGTTCTCTCTCTCTCTCTCTCTCTCTCTCTCTCTCTCTCTCTCTCTCTCTCTCTCTCTCTCTCATGGTTTGGTAGTAATGTTGCTTTTACGGTGTGTTTGGACACAGCGTGTTGAGCAGAAACAGTACTGTAGATATTCAAATGGAACTTTCCCCAGCAGAGACTCTCCACACTGCCAGCACCGCCTACAAGGAATAAACACAATTCTTTTAAGAGCAAAGTTATAATAATTCTGTTTTCAATAGTTAGGAAGTTTTTTAAACCACAAAACACAAGCAATAACAAGCTACCTGATATTAGTGATTGTTCCTCCGTTTTTGGCTACCTGCTCAGCCAATCGTCTTTCTGCAACCAGTGCTCGCTAAACAACAACAAAAAAACAACACACGATGATTTATACAATGCTGAAAGGACAAACAGCCAAAAGACAAACAAAGGAGGTCCTTTGGGTATGAAATGTGCTGTATATACTGTACACTGCATATGTAATGTAATAATGGTTATAACATTTGATAGGTCTTCAGTCCCACAATTATTCCTGCTGTTTCCACAGTCGAGTTTTAGGCCTCTCACAATACCTTTTCTCGCTCACTCAGCGCTAAAAACCTCCGCTTCTCCTCTTGCTCTTCCTCTTCTTTTCTTTTCTCCTCTCGCCGCTCCTTCTCACGCTGCTTCTTCGCTGCCTTCTGCGCCTTTTTCTTTTCTGCTTTCTTGCTCTCTATTTCAGCTGTCAGTGGCCCTGGGACCTTTAATACACAGACTGCTCAACCCCAAAGTTTGAACTGCTAAGCATGTGCAATCTTTTATCAAAATTCAAATGCATTCAAAAAATAAAATAAAATAAAATAAAATAAAGCCTTCTTCTGGCCAAGGGGTGAAAAAAACATTGTCCAGGCAAATCATTTGCAATTAAATGATGATAAAGATATTAATGTAATCAAACAATGTTTATATGTAATATTTGTGTGTTGTATCGAAGTGTAGTAACATGTTTTAGTTATTTATGCGTGCCTGTGTATGTCTAAGAATTAGAGTGCTAAAGAGAAAATAAAAGACAAAGCACATTTATTTCAAAAATGTAATTAAGTGTAATGATGCCACCTGATTATGTCACTTGTGTCCTACCTGAGCTTTAGCATAGTCGTATTTGTCTGGATGTTCAGCCATAAATTTTCGGAACATATTTCTGCTTTCTTTGTCTGGTGCAACTGCATATGGGGTCTGGCCTTTTCTATCCCTGTGTAGAAAGTGCAAGTCCGTCATAGAAGTGAAACAGACAGTTTATATCTGTGGATAAAATAAACTCATAGCAACTAACGTCGGTTTTTATTAACAAAGCAAACTCTCTGATAATATCCTGCTCTACCCTCTAGCCTTGATATGGTTATACCGAACTTCTTCGGGTTGGGAATAAATGATTAAAGGGTGAAATGTAATAAGAAAATGAACTAATTGCAGGCTGGTGTGTTGCTGCACAGTAAGAAGCGCCTTACTTTTATTCCACCTGTAGAATGACGTGTCAATTTTGACCATTTATATCTTAACCTTGTGATACAGCAAAAAAAAAAAAAAACGTCTGAGACCTGAGCAACTGTACCACACTGTTACTGTGCACTCATAAGATTTGTACTAAACCTCAGCTACAGAGTTTGACAGACAGAATCCCTTTACAATGTTTGCAAATTAAATTTATGCATACGTCTTAAAATGACAAAATTTTATTAATTGTATATTCTAGATGCTTATATCTTCACACCTGAACAAAATGCCTGGGTATTTTATTAAACAAAAAAATGTCAAAACAATGTTGTATTAGATTATATATAGTTTTTTTACGCATGGTTGACTACTTGCCATCTGCGATCGTCATTAAAAACGATACAAATGTTGATTTACTCAAATTGCTCCAGCTTGCTTACTCGAATGCAGCCACTATAACGTTGCCATTGTAAAGCATAAACTCAATATGTCTTTGGCTTTTTTTTAAGTACACTTTTATACATAAACACTCTAAATTAGGGTTTTACAGTGGAACCTCGGAGCTCGCGAGGGTGAGGGACCAAGACCGGTCGCGAGTTCCGAATTTTCGCAACCTTTTGATACGCCCCTTCCAACCCAGTAAAAACTCAAAGAACACTAAACGAAATCGATTTAAATGAGTAAATAACACTATTTCACTCCATAACACTTAATTATTAGACTATTTTAACAATACTTTATGTAAATTAACAGCAATTACAATGCTTAATTAAAAAAAATTAAGTATAGGTACAGTAAAGTATGCAGTAGAGAAGTACAGAAAATACAGTACAATACCTACAGTAGAATAAACCTTGATTATAAATGTTAAAACTAGCGTTTTGAGCAGCTCGCGGTTGCTCACGAGCCGATCTGAATGAGAGTCGCCGGTCGGAATGAAAGTCGCGAGCCTGCGTGGTCGCGAGCGCTGAGGCCGCGAGCTCCGAGGTTCCACTGTATATAGTTATAATAAGCATCATTTTTAATTATAAAAATAATTTTTATCTGATTAATAAAAAAATAATCATCCAATTAATCGACAATCAAATAATCGTTAGTTGCAGCCATAATATATATATATATATATATAATATATATATATATATATATATATATATATATATATATATATATATATACACAGTGCCCTCCACAATTATTGGCACCCCTGTTTAAGATGTGGTCGTGGACTTCTAAAAATTCTCCTTTTTTTTAAAACAACATAGAACCCAAATGCAAAAAAAGAGAAAAATCCAACCTTTTATTTAAGTACATTACTTTGGTGGTAAAAAAATCACACATTTAGAAGAAAAAAAATAACTTGAAATCATGTGTGCCACAATTATTGGCACCCCTGATGTTAATACTTTGTACAACCTCCTTTTGCCAACAAGACAGCACTTAATCTCCTCCTATAACATTTCACAAGATTGGAGAACACAGAGAGAGGGATTTTTGACCATTCTTCTTTGCACAATCTTTGCACAAGCTCGCCCCACAGGTTTTCGATTGGGTTGAGGTCTGGGGACTGAGATGGCCATGGGAGGACCTTGAGTTTGTGACTGCTGAACCACTTTTGTGTAGATTTTGCCACATGTTTTGGATCATTATCCTGCTGAAAGACCCAATGACGACCCATCTTCAGCTTTCTGGCAGAGGCCATCAGGTTTTTATTTAAAATATCCTGGTACTTCAAAGCGTTCATAATGCCATGCACCCTAACAAGGTTCCCAGGGCCTTTGGAAGAGAAACAGGCCCACAGCATCACAGATCCTCCACCATACTTCACGGTGGGCATGAGGTGCTTTTCGGCATACTCATCTTTTGTTTTACGCCAGACCCACTTAGAGTGTTTGTTGCCAAAAAGCTCAATCTTAGTCTCATCTGACCAAAGCACACGATCCCAGTTGAAGTCCCAGTACCGCTTAGCAAACTCCAGACGTTTACGTTTGTGAGTGTTAGTGAGAAAAGGCTTTTTCCTTGCATGCCTTCCAAACAGCTTGTTGGCATGTAGAGAGCGTCTGATGGTTGTTTTGGAGACTCTGTGACCCCAAGATGCCACTCTTTGATGCAATTCTGTGACGGTGAGCTTGGGAAATTTTTTTACTTCTCTTACCATCCTCCTCACTGTGCGTTGTGGCAAGATAAACTTGGGACCTCTTCCAGCCTTGTTTGTCACTGTTCCAGTTGTTTTAAACTTCTTAATGGTTCCTCTGACTGTAGATACCGGCAAGTTAAGGCGAGTGGCTATTTTCTTGTAGCCATTGCCTGACTTATGAAGGTCAACACACATCTGCCTTACTTGAATGGTGTGTTCTCTTGTCTTTGCCATGTTGACAAATGGGTAAGAGAATTAGGCCTCTGTGTCACGTCATATTTATACCCCAGGGAAACAGGAAATCATGAATTACTAATTAAAAGTCCCTAGATACCCTGACCAACCTTAGCAACTACAGAAAAATATATATAAAAAAAAAACAATTAAATTTTTCAGAGGAATTGTTAGGGGTGCCAATAATTGTGGCACACATGATTTCAAGTTTTTTTTTTTTTTTCTAAATGTGTGATTTTTTTACCACCAAAGTAATGTACTTAAATGAAAGGTTGGATTTTTCTCTTTTTTGCATTTGGGTTCTATGTTGTTTTTAAAAAAAGGAGAATTTTTAGAAGTCCACGACCACATCTTAAACAGGGGTGCCAATAATTGTGGAGGGCACTGTATACATACATATATATATATATATATATATATATATATATATATATATATATATATATATATATATGCGCATTTATTCAAAACAATTCATCCAGTAATATTTTTGCCTCTGTGCATTACATTTTGTAGCAGATGTATCAATGTTACCTGCATGTCGGGTCGCTTCCCATCTCCAATAACAGCATAACAGCATATTTCTGTGCAGCTGCTGATGCCACGTGTAGCAGTGTGTATCCGGCTGAGTCAATAGCTGTGTTGAGGAGTCGGATTAATGTGTCCTTTTCCTGTTGCAGGAGTGTGTGCAATGCCTCTGTGTCACCGGTTTTACATGCTGTGTAGAGAGCGTCTTGGATGCCAAACTCCCACGATACACAAACCTCATCTACTCGCACATAAATGAATCGACAAAACATCCATCTAAAATCCTATTACACATAAAAGCTCACATTTTATAGCATAGCATCTATTTAAATTAACATATAGCTTGCTGATGTTAACTATATTCCTATCTAATATTAAGCAAGTAATGCACTTAATGGTACTTTTTTACAATAGAAATACAAATAATCGTTTTTATTTTATATTATTGGTTGCAATGTTGATGTTTGATGCAAATATTAGAGATTACAAAGAAAGCTTAAAAATACACGTTACCTTCTTCATTAGGTTCATCGTTCTTTGGATTTTTCTTGTCTTTTGTTTTCACTTCTCTCGCCTTATCGTCCCTTTTCTCATTCTTTTGCTCTCTGCTGCCAAAGTCTAACAGTGCATGCATATAAAATAATAAGTAAAAAAATAAAATAATAATAATAATAATAATAATAATAATAATTATATATATATATATATATATATATATATATATATATATATATATATATATATATATATATATATATATATATATATATACCATAATGGGAAATATGTTTCACTTAAAACGTTTATATGTAAAGTCAGTGATCTTGGTTTGAAGAATAATACCTTCACTTTTCATAGTTTTCTCCTCCTTCTCAGTTGCCTCTGTTTTTTTCTCTTTCCTCTTTTTCCGTTGCTTCTTGCTGGGTTTGATTTCATGTTCCCTTAAGTCCAAAGTGGACATGGTCATATACTCCATTTTCATCTGTACAGAGATGTCATCATCCTCTTCTTCCTCCTCCTCATCCTCCTGCTGGTCTACCTGATGGGCTACTGACACAAAGACACACCAGGTGTACTGCTCCACATCGTTCAATCAGCAAATAACAGTGTGAATTTATTCTAGACAAAGACACACCGACCACACGAAGCATCTTGGGTGATTAGAGCTGTAACCCACCTGCTGCATTTTCTTTGGTTTTATTTGAAGGTTTTTTATGCCACATTCTTTTGGACGAACTCAGAATGCTGCATACGTCTGTGGTTTTATCTGTAAATACACGTACAATGTACATTAATTGTGTATACACAGTAACTGATAAACAGGAAATAGGTTCAAACATTTAAACATTTAGACTTTGGCACACACAGACACATTTGTGTGTGTGTGTGTGTGTGTGTGTGTGTGTGTGTGTGTGTGTGTGTGTGTGTGTGTGTGTGTGTGTGTGTGTGTGTGTGTGTGTGTGTGTGTGTTTGATTACTCTAAGGCCTGTTTAAAACATTTAAATGTCCAAACTTCTTTCCTTTAGGTACAATGATCTGATGTTCTTTTACATTAATTTGTATTTTAAAAATACATCATATAGCATAGAGTTGATTGCTTTGCATTTTGCAACATGTACTGTCAAGGTTTATTCTATACAGTACTTCTTATATCTAAACAAAACATTAATAACTACTAAGTATCAATAAAGAGATGTATACCATAAATCTGTAGCATTGAGAGGACGCCATGCACACGTGCTATTTCGTTGAATGTGGCTCGGCGAGTAGCAAAAGGAATTGACTGAATTCTTGGGTCTTTTTTCTCCAGTGGCGCTCCACGACCTCCAAAAAACACACTCCGGTTATATTTTGGGGCGCGAAGGAAAATGGTGTTGGCGTGAGTTAAATATTCAGCCCAGTTTTTCAGCAGCTCCTGGATCTCCTGATGAGGAAGTGGTTGTGTTTATGCGTTGTATTAATAAGTGAACGGCAGATATTGAAATTCGAACAGTAAATGCTACTCAAGCTGTGCATTCCGCAAAGAAACTAAAACTGTGGCTATCTACAGTATGTGCACTGTAACATAACCAATTACATTAGTGTTATTTGTACTTGCCTTTGTTAAGGCGGCCTCGTTATAGCGTCGGAGAGCAGATCCAGCTGATTTGGGGGCGTGGGCTCTATTCTGGGCATCACAAACACTCTGAGCCGTTCCTCGTTTCGCTCGAACTGTGTAACGGTGGAACGTCTTATGCTGCAGTACCTCGTTTCTGTAATATAAGTAAAACATACCAGTTATGGACTGACTTGATTAAGAAAACATGCTTTTCAGCAGATCAACATTACAATTGTAGATATTTTTTGAATGACATCATGACATCAAGTGAAAATGGCATTCAGTTTTTCCTCTTTATCCTTATACTTCTTAGCATATTTGTATATTGTGACTGATCATCAGGCTCACTTCTTCAAGTACTTAACATGCAACATACATTAAAAACGTAAAAATAATAATTTTAGTGTTCAAATAATATCACAACCATTTTATGCACAACATGCGAGGTATTTAAACAGCTCATATTTACACTCATATGGCACTGCTAATATTGTTTTGTACTGAATTATGTGAAAGTCTACTAACCCTTTATAAACAGCTCCAGCAAAATGGCCACCACCTGTCATCAGAATCACCCATATTGTCTTCTCGGAGATGTTCAGCAAAGAATCAACCACATTTGTGTCAGTTTCAATCTGAAGAACAGATTTTTTTTTATTTTTAATGCAGGGGCAAAAGTCTACAACCTAATGCTGTATTGTTTTATTTGACTCTGATATTTCTACTGTAATAATAATTTAAAAAAAAACGTAATATGCCTTATGCTATATAAACTATAAGGTCAAAAGCATGTGGAGACCTGACCAAGAGATCACCCAACGCCAAAACTCTTGGCAAACCATGGGCATTTTTATTCACAACAGAAGACAGAACATATATATATATATATATATATATACACAAATTTTAAAGTAAGGAAATGTACCATTTTAAGGAAAATATTAGGTCATTTAAAAATTATTGATGCAAAATTTTGGGCAGTGCCATGGTTTCCACTGTGTAGCATCTCCTATATATGAAGTAGTCCATGTACATCTGGGGAAAAAAGGAGACCAGTTGCGGGAGTTTTGTGTTCTGAGACTTTATGTCTGCTCAACAGTCCTGGGTTTTCTTTGTCATATTTTTTGTTTCATGACGGGCAGGACAGTTTAGCACCTGGACTCATCAACTATAAAGCTATGCTGTTGTAATAGTTTCCAGAATGTAGTTTAGCAACGTCTTGCAGAAATATGCAAGGTCTTTCCTAAAAAAGAAAAAAAAAAAAGGTCTGAATGGAAGGAAATGTCGTTCTAAAATCTGTATATAACTTTCAGCATTGGCAGTGCCTTTCCAGATGTGCAAGGTGCACATTAACTTTCATACACCAATAGGGACACTTAATAATCCATATCCTTCTCTTCTCTTCTCTTCCCGTCACCCTCTCTCTCTCTCTCTCTCTCTCTCTCTCTCTCTCTCTCTCTCTCTCTCTCTCTTGAGTTAAACATGCTCCTGAGGTTCCAGTGACCACTGTTCCTGCCCCTCTCCCCTCCGTGGATCTTCACACTTCTGTGCAGCTTGGGACGGTATCTCATCAACACCTTGGGTGGTTCCATGTAATTCCGGAGTAGAACGGGTGCTTTGAGGACGGATTGGACTGTAGTTGGTGTCGGCGGTCTGCTGCACTGACTCGGGAGTGCAGTTTGCTTCTGATCATCATCACTGTACCCCGCAACTTTGTATATCTGCTTCAAATGGACATTTGGTGCAACCCAGATGGGGATGGGTTCCCTCTTGAGTCTGGTTCCTCTCAAGGTTTCTTCCTTATGCCATCTCGGGGAGTTTTTCCTTGCCACAGTTGCTCATCAGGGACAAACATACTTACAAAGAACATATTTACGTTTAATCACCACATTATCTGTGTAAAGCTGCTTTGAGACAATGTTCATTGTTAAGAGCGCTATACAAATAAAAATGAATTGAACATTCCATGAGCACTAATTTACCAACCATACAATCAGAGATGGTTTTTGAATTTAGCGATGATAGTAAGGTGGATAATCCCTCTCCTCTTAACTCCAAAGGACTTGCATGGTTTCCAAAACAGAACAGTTTTCCACAATGCCTTAATTTTAAATGCACTTTGGACCGAAGGAAATGGTGCCATTTTTGGATCATGCATACTTTGCATTTGTGGCTAACATGGCAATCTGTGTTCACAAATATTGATTTCTGAAGATTTTTCTAAACCCTTGCAGTGATTTCCAAAAAATGACAAGCGTCCAATATTGATATGTTACCTTTGTCCCTTGTGCACAGAGACTTCTCCAGATTCTCTGATATTGTATATTGTAGATGATGAGATATTCTTTAAAATTTGTTCCAATATTTGTAGATGCAGTTTTTGCAGATTGTTGAACTCTCTTCCAACTTCCGAGAGACTCTGCCTCTCTTTTTATACCCAATACTCCTGACCCTGTTGCCAATTAACCTCATTAGTTGCTAAATATATGTTTTCTATGTTCTGTTGTGAATAAAATATGTTTTGAAAAAATTATTTGTCGTATTAACATTTCACACATACACCCCAACGTTTTTGGAAATAGGGTTATATTTCACACTAATCTTCACTCCTAATGTTTCACTGTAGGATACTGTGAGAGACGAATCCTTTTTTGTATTTGATTAAAAAGGTATTGGTATGACAAAAAAAAATTATATACTCCTAAAGGCTTTGTGTGCAACTCAAAATTGTACTTACTGTTCTTTTCTGTATTGCACACCGGTACAGATATAAATACTGTCCCTGAGAGTTTTGGAGCAAAACTTTTGAAGATGGGCGGCTTCCATAAGAAATCGCATCATTAACAGCGTTATCATCCTCCTCCTCGTCCCCAGAGTCTGAACCTGAAATACTTGACATATCCCCTATTCAGAAACACACAAGAAACTAAATTAGACAAGAGCAAGGGTTTTAATTCGCCTTACTGTGATTGTACTAATAACACTCATCACTACTCACAAACTCATACATGATCTATGCATTTCTACGGGATTTTGTGCAGTGTATGAAACATGAGAGCAAATAAATGTACCCATTCCTGTCTTCTTTTCGAACTCCTCCACTGTGATCGGTGATCGTCCAGCAATTCGCTGCCTCAGATTGAAGCGATGCCAGTCAAGTTTATAATGCTCCATCTGAAGAAACATACAAACTGCACATAAACATTGGATCGAACTGCATATCTTCAGAATGTTTACCCAGCAGAAAAAAAGAAATAGTCTGTTAAAAGCTTTGCATGAAATCCCTGCACCTGTTCTTCACGACTGTCGAATGAGCACTGACACGCAGAGCAAAACTTCCTGTCTGACACTTCTCCAGGTGACACTAGCTCGTCTCCTGTTCCGTCCATTCCTCTTTTATCGTCAGGAAATTCTAGAAACAAATACATTTTATTTAGATACACCGAAGAAAGACGTAAATTTTTACACAAGTGTACATGGACAAGGGTTTTACGATATTTTTATCTTATTTATTTGATAGGGTTCACACTGTGTCTAAGTTGTGAACTAATTTGAACTTTGTAAAATGGTAAAAATCTGTGAAAATGTATCAAAATCTGAATATATTTGGGGTAAAATTAATGAATTAATTAATAAATTTTCTTTTTTTTTAAATCAAGCATTATTGTAGTTACAAACTCAAATTAATTGTATTTGTACACCACAGTTGCTAGAGACTGAGGGCATTGTCACAAAGCAGCTTTACAAAAATAAATTAATTAGGGATATACATTTTTATTTCATAAATGTGTCCATATTTATGCATCACAAATGAGCAAGCTAAAGGTGACTGGTTAGGGAAAACTCCATGAAATTACATTAGGAAGAAGACATGATGGGAACCAGACTAAAACGGTACCTGCTGCTTAAAGGGAGAAAAAGCTAGAAATAAACATGGATTATTACATTTGTATTGTCCCATAATTATTAAGGACAATGTAGGGAGGGACTGAAAGAGAGAGAGCAAAAAGTAAAACATAAAGTGGACATCCTGTCTACAATCAACAAACGCAAGACACTATAAGCATGAACTCTCCACAATTGCTGCTGCATTCGAAACAGTAAGGCAACATCCAAGAGGTAACAAAAGCATGAAATAGTTTCTCTTCTTCATAATGATATTGTAATGCAGTGATGATTTCTTATCTTAGAATTATTTCTGAGATTAAAAAAAGGCTATCCTAGTCATCTACACAACCCAGCCATTAGGGTTGCACAATCCAGTGCACTCTTAGTGCCGGTTACAACCACGGATAAATGGGAAGGGTTGCGTTAGGAAGAGCATCCAGTGTAAAACATGTGCCAAATCGAAAATGGGGATTACAAATAAAAATTTCATACCGGCTCGGTCGAGGCCCGGGTTACCAACGACCGCCACAGGTATCGTTAGCCAGCAGGGTACCAATGTAAATTGGGCTACTGTTGGCCGAAGGAGGAGAAGGAGAGGAGGAACACGTCTAAAGAGACAGCAGGAAAAGGAGAAGTGTAGGAGAGTGGAGGTTCGGGTTGGTACATTAAATGTTGGTACTATGACGGGTAAAGGGAGCGAGGTAGCTGATATGATGGAGAGGAGAAAGGTAGACATGTGTGTTCAGGAGACCAAGTGGAAAGGGAGTAAGACCAAGAACATTAAAGGTGGGTTTAAACTGTTCTATTATGGTGTAGATGAAAAGAGAAATGGTGTAGGGGTGTAGTGGAGGTGAAGAGAGTTTCTGATAGGTTGATGAACGTGAAGCTGGAAGTTGAAGGGATGATGATAAATGGCATCAGTGCCTATGCTCCACAAGTTGGCTGTGAGATGGAGGAGAAGGAAAAATTCTGGAGTGAGTTAGATAAAGTGGTAGATGGTGTACCTACAAATAAAAGAGTGCTGATTGGGGTAGATTTTAATAGGCATTTAGATGAAGGAAACAGAGGTGATGAGGAGGTGATGGGTAGGTATAGCCTTAAGGAGAAAAATGTGAATGATGTGGGCAGATGGTGGTAGATTTTGCTAAAAGGATGGAAATGTCAGTGGTGATATTTATTTTAAGAAGGAGGATCATTGTTTACGTATAACAGTGGAGGAAGGTCCACACAGATGGATGTTCTATGTAGGAGATGCAACTTAAAGAAGATGTTGGAAACTGAGGGAGGAAGCCTGTAGTGTAAGGTTTAGAGAAGAGGTCAGACAGGGGCTCAGTGGTGGTGAAGGTGCTGGATGATTGGGCAACTACTGAAGAAGTGATAAGGGAGACAGCTAGAAAGGTACTTGGTGTGACATCTGGAAATAGAAAGGAAGACAAGGAGACGTGGTGGTGGAATGAGGAAGTGCAGGAAAGCATAAGGAGAAAGAGGTTGACAAAACAGAATTGTGATCGACAGAGTGATGAGAAAAGTAGGCAAGAGTACAAGGAGATGCAGCAGCAGGTAAAGAGGGATGTGGCAAAAGCCAAGGAAAAGACTTATGAGCAGCTTTATGAGAAGTTGTACACTAAGGAAGGAGAAAAGGATTTGTACCGATTGGCCAGGCAGAGGGACAGAGCTGGGAAGGATGTACTGCAAGTTAGAGCAATAAAGGATGGAGATAGAAATGTGTTGACTAGTGAGGAGAGTGTGTTAAGAAGATGGAGGGAGTACTTTGAGCAGCAGATGAATGAGGAAAATGAGAGAGAGAGAGAGAGAGAGAGAGAGAGAGAGAGAGAGAGAGAGAGAGAGAGAGAAAGAGAGAGAGAGAGAGAGAGAGAGAGAGAGGTTGGATTGTGTGAAGATGGTGAAGCAGGAAGTGGATAGGATTAGTAAGGAGGAAGTGAGAGCAGAGATTAAGAGGATGAGTAGAAAGTCGGTAGGACTAGATGACATACTGGAGAAGAGGTGACCATTTGTGAGCAACAGTATGGTTTCATGCCAAGGAAGAGCACCACAGATGCATTATTTGCTTTGAGAATATTGATGGAGAAGCATAGAGAAGGTCAGAAGGCGTTGCTTTGTGTGTTTGTGGATTTAGAGAAAGCGTACGACAGAGTGCCGAAAGAATTGTGGTATTGTATGAGGAAGTCAGGTGTGTGAGAGAAGTATGTGAGGGTGGTGCAGGACATGTATGAGGACAGCGTGACAACAGTTAAGTGTGCAGTAGGAACGACAGAATGGTTTATGGTGGAGGTTTTTAAGATGGGGTATATCGGTAGGAGAATGCTGAGGATGGAGCCACCAGGTAGAAGAAAAAGAGGAAGGCCAAGGAGGAGGTTTATGGATGTGGTGAGGAAAGATATGCAGGTAGATGGGTTAAAAGAGGCAGATTTATAGGACGGGGGGGTATAGAGACGGATGATTCGCTGTGGCGACCCCTAATGGGAGAAACCAAAATAAGAAGAAGAAAAAAATATCCTAATCATCTACACGAACCTCAAATAATCTTTTAATGCCATATAACGGGCATCATCAAATGGCGGACCGCGGGCCGGGTCCGGACCGAGTGACGAGTCTGCCCGGACCCGTTAAAATCTTTGATATTAATAAAAATATAAATCATTTGTTCATGCGCAGCTAATCTAGTAATTACGACAGGAGCGTCATTAATAGCCAAGCCAATCAAATCGATTGTTTACCTTTCAGCAACAGCGAGTGTGAGAGAGAGATAGAGAGGAGATGAGAGAAAATGGCTTGCTCAAAAATGAGAAAAGTAGATGCTGAAAACCGAACTTTTAAAGATGAATGGACGGACAAATACATGTTTATTCTGCCTGCAGCCAGTTCTAAACCTTTGTGTCTCATATGCTGTGAAAATGTGGCAACGTTAAGCGTCACTATGAGACATGTACCCGCAGAAGTCCGCAGTGAGGGCAAGTAAAATTATCGAATTGAAAGCACAGTATGACAAGTCTACTCGTGTCATCACGCATGCATTTACAGGGCATCAACGTGCAAATGAGTGTTCGTTAAAGATCGCGTGGATTTTGGCGCAACACAAGAAAGCTTTCAGCGATGTGACAGTTGTAAAAGAGTGCTTAAATGCGGCTGCAGAAACTTTACTTGACGGTAAACAGGCTGGCAGGACAGTTACATGCCCATTTCTCTCACTAGGAAAGAAAGATTGAAAGGGAGTAAGGAGAGGTGGAAAGGAGAGATGAAAAAGGGAGCTGCTCAAAGTTCTGCACTTTTCTTTTATTCAGTAAATTCTGCCCTGTTCTATTTTACTTGAAATGTAGGCATTCGCCTAAGTTTCCTGTGTTATTTTATTTAAAATGTAGTTCATGTTTTAAAAAGGTGGCAGCTCAAATGTCTTTTTTTTTTTTTTTTTTCTTGAAGATTAAAAGCACTTTTATTTTATTCAAAAGATTCTGAATGTTTTACATGACTTGAAATAGGCCCTAAGTTCAGGCTGCTCAAAGCTGTGTTTGCACTTTTTATTTATTTATTTTATTCAGAATAATTTCAGTGTCTGTTACTTGACATGTAGTAAAGACAACTACAGTATTGTTTTCCATTCAAGTGCCATACAAGTTCAGACTTTTCGGTATGTTAAAAGCATAATACTTTGAAAACACTGGAAATTTAACAATAAATTATATAGAAATGTATGTGCGTTATTGATTTTATTAACATTAGGGTACACTATTTTAAGTGACAACATAAGATCCGGACCTTTGCTGGGAGAAAATTTTAGTAACTGGACCTCTTTGAATTTTAATTGAATACCCCTGCCATAGAAGATGTAGAAGATTCTAGCTGCATGCAGTTCTAGTACAAGTGTCCAGAGGGATTTTAAACCATTCCCTCTTGCAGAAAAGTGGCAGGGTCACTACAGTAGGTGCTGCCCATGTAGTGGGACTGGGGAATGCTATGATATTGCAGCAAATGAACACTGACCCACCCCGTGCTTTACTCGGTGCACACAACAGTCGGGTAAGTAAGCTTCTCTACATCTTATCTTACCCAGATGTTGGAAAGACAGTGAAAGTGGACCTAGAGAACGATACATGTTTCATATTGTCCACAGCCCAAGTTTTCTGCTGCTGGCTCTATAAAAACCCAATGTTTGACACTGGTACTGGAGTGACCGAAGGTTTAACGACAGCCATGAAGATCCCTGTGGAGCTTCAGATTAACAGTTTTGGTAAAAACATTAGAGCCAAAGTGACTAGATCTTGCAGATTCCTCACTTGCACCAGCACAAAATGTGCACCCATTTACACTGTACGATAAAAGCATACCCAATAATGTATTCCCTATCTCTCCAGTTGTATGACTACTTGTGCTGCCTAATGTGATGCTGGAGTCTGATCCTGACAAACTTTTATTTTTCTTGCCCTCTAGATCTGCCCGATTCAACCTGCGTAGCGCTTATGCACTGTTAGCATGCTTTCTGCTGTGGATGTTCAGAAAAGCAACGCACCAAATAGTATATAAATAAGGGAAATATGTTCCATTATGCTGTTAACGAGAACATTTTTTTAAAAACACAGCGTACCCTCTCTGATGCTGAGATGAAGAGGTTCCTGAAGATCCTGCAACTGCGAAATCTCCCTAAGCCCATCAGTCAGCTTCGGATTGAACGCCGGGTCAAACAAAGAGCAGCAGTCTGGTCTGGCCATCGTAAAAGCAGCACACTCATGAAACTGAGGAATTAAAAAAAAAATAGCAGTTAATAAAAATTCAGAAACAATAAGGTGTCTTCATAGGTGCTGGGTCAGCAAAAGTTAAAAAGGGATCGATTCATGTAAAAATGAATTTATTTTTAGCATTACACTTAATTAGGTTTAACACAATATACGAGGACATTAGCTCCAATAAAACATTACTCACCATTATAAAATCTGGCACAGTATGAGAATATGATTACATATTTATGTCTAATGGATAAGGTCATAATATTCGGACACATTTTTGCGGTAAATGGTCTCAATCACTGCGCAAATCTTATTTCAACTACTGATTTGATTTTTTATTTGGATCAGTCTATTTCACAATTGGGATTATTCTTTCCTTTCCTCTGAATGTTTTATCTGCTCTTGAAACAGATCAACCATAGATGCTCTTACAGCAGGGAAAATAAGTATTTGACACATCAGCTTTTTTAACAGTAAGGGGATTTCTAAGTGGGCTATTGACACAAAATTTAACTAAACTAAAGATCAAAGTTCATAAAAGAGGCCCAAGGAACCTTCAAGATTTAAAGACCATTTGTGTGGAAGAATGGGCCAAAATCACTCCTGAGCAATGCAGACGACTGGTCTCTCCATACAAGAGGCGTCTAGAAGCTGTAATCACCAACAAAGGCTTTTCTACAAAGTATTAAATAAAGTGTGTTCAATACTTATTCCCTGTGTCATTTCACTTTATTTATTATGACTCAACTTGTATACTTAAATGTTCTGATTTCTTTGTATGAATTCAATATTTGGCTTGGTGGCTACATCTGGTGGAAATTTTGTGTCAATAGCCCACTTAGAAATCCCCTTACTGATAAAAATGCTGATGTGTCAAATACTTATTTTCCCCGCTGTAACTTGTGCTTTTTAACTGAAGCCAAGCTGATAGATCCAATAAAGTGGGTGTTTTTACCATTCCTGTGATTAATATACCACCACTTAGACAATGTTCAACAAACCCATCATGGTAACTAGCAGTGTTTTAGCATTAATTAATTTATTCGTCAAATTGTTTTTCACGAAAGCGAGACAAAAACAATAAAAATCACTCGCTAATGAGAAACAATGACTTGAATCGATTGTCACTTTCAACGACAAATAAAAATATGAGGGCGTGACGATTTGGGAAGAGATCCAATCACATGCTCATATTTGCATTTTAACGGCTTTCAAAATGTCAACATCCGGGAGAAACAAAAGAGCAGACGTGTGGATGAATTTGACTGAATACAATGTAAAAGAAAACAAGACCATTTGTAAAAAATTGTGGAGTGAAAATCATCTTAAAGCTATTTGCAGACAACTCATCCTGAAATTCATGAAAAGGTAATGAATACTTTTTTATTTTAAACATTTGACTGCTTTATTAATAAATAATACAATAGTCTGTATGTGTGTGTATGTATGTATGCGTTTTGGTTAAGAGGGGTGTGTGAGAAGGAATATTTATATTAACTCCTTTTCCAACAATCGCAAATAAACCTTTTGCATCCCAGCGGAAAACTGCAACAGCTTTTTTTGAGTAATTCGAAGTACAAACTCTAAAAAAAAAAAAACAAAAAAAAAAAAAACAACCGACTGAGGAGGACGCCATTGCCAAATGGATTGGATGCACAGGACTACCAGTCAATGATTGAAGATGAGGACCTTGTTCTAATGATAGAGACAGTAGGCAGAAGGCAGGCGGTTCAAAAGAAAAGCTAAATAGCAACCTAGTTGACAAACATTATGAAGAAGACGATGGTTCTCCACTATCCTTCCAGTTTTTAATAATGCGTTGGACAGCTCTTAACCCAAGTGTAGTAGTAACAGCGATCTCCTTAAATGTTTTCTTTGCTTGATGCATGAAAATAATTCAACCCTACTGAAACTTTTCCACGAACACACGATGCATCTTCTGACATGGTTGTTTAAGAAATGAGAAGCTACCCACTGCATCCGTTGCCAGCTCAAGCATAATCATGCATGCAGTAATTATCCAATGGGAGACTCTTACCTATTTGCTTAGTTAAATCCAGGTGGTGACTTTTTTTTCGAATGGGCAGTGTAATACAGAGGAACGTTGACACTAGCAACCTCGATAGTTTGCGACTTTTCATTTGGAACCGGACTGAGAGCAACTCATGAAAAACCGGGGGGTAAATCTATATATCGATATCTATAATAATATGATTTTATATATATACATATGTCCTTACAATCAATTACTCTCTCTCTCTCTCTCTCTCTCTCTCTCTCTCTCTCTCTCTCTCTCTCTCTCTCTCTCTCTCTCTCTCTCTCTATATATATATATATATATATATATATGTATATATATATATATATATATATATATATATATATATATATATATATATATATATATATATATATATATATAGAGAGAGAGAGAGAGAGAGAGAGAGAGAGAGAGAGAGAGAGAGAGAGAGAGAGTAATTGATTGTAAGGACATTTGTTTAACATATTTACAGCAATAACCAGGTGAATTGAGTACCATTAATTATCTTAGTATTTATACCAGTTAAGGAATAAGATATGGGATATAGAAGCTGCAGACCACCATGTATACATTCTTGAATAGTTTTATAGTCTTTGTACACCCCACTGTGCTGTTGTATAGCTGCTGTAGGACTGCATCCAGGCCAGATGACCTTATATTCCTTATTATTGGGACACCTGCCCTTTCCTGCTGTATGTGGTTCTGTTCCAAACTGGTACCACAAACCTGGAGGCACTCAATTGTAAAGGACGTCTTTAGATGGCGCTATAATAACACTGTGCATTCACTTGAACTTGGGAACCCAGCCATTAGGGAGGCACAAGCCAGTGCATTCTTAGTGCCGGTCCCAAGCCCGGGTAAATGGGGAGGGTTGCGTTAGGAAGGGCATCCAGCGTAAAACATGTGCCAAATCAAATATGCGGATCACAAATGAGAATTTCATACCGGATCGGTCGAGGCCCGGGTTAACAACGACCGCCACAGGTATCGTTAGCCGACAGGGTACCGGTGGAAATTGGGCTACTGTTGGCCGAAGGAGGAAAAGGAGAGGAGGAAGACGTCTACAGAGACGGCAGGGAAAGGAGCAGTGTAGGAGAGTGGAGGTTAGGGTTGGTACTTTAAATGTTGGTACTATGACGGGTAAAGGGAGAGAAGTAGCTGATATGATGGAGAGGAGAAAGGTAGATATGCTGTGTGTTCAGGAGACCAAGTGGAAAGGGAGTAAGGCCAGGAACATTGGAGGTGGATTTAAACTGTTTTATCATGGTGTGGATGGAAAGAGAAATGGTGTAGGGGTGATTCTGAAGGAAGAGTACAGTAAGAGTGTAGTGGAGGTGAAGAGAGTTTCTGATAGGGTGATGATCGTGAAGGTGGAAGTTGAAGGGATGATGATAAATGTCATCAGTGCCTATGCTCCACAAGTTGGCTGTGAGATGGAGGAGAAGGAAAGATTCTGGAGTGAATTAGATGAAGTGGTAGATGGTGTACCTAGGAAAGAACGGTTGGTGATTGGGGCGGACTTTAATGGGCATGTAGGTGAAGGGAACAGAGGTGACGAGGAGGTGATGGGTAGGTATGGTTTTAAGGAGAGGAATGTGGAAGGGCAGATGGTGGTAGATTTTGCTAAAAGGATGGAAATGGCAGTGGTGAACACTTATTTTAAGAAGAAGGAGGATCATAAGGTGACTTATAAGAGTGGAGAAAGGTGCACACAGGTGGACTATGTGCTATGCAGGAGATGCAACCTGAAGGAGATTGGCGACTGTAAGGTGTTGGCAGGGGACAGTGTAGCTAGACAGCATAGGATGGTGGTCTGTAGGATGGTTTTGGAGGCGAAGAAGAAGAGGAGGAGAGTGAGGACTGAAAGAAGAATAAGATGGTGGAAACTGAAGGAGGAAGAGTGTAGTGTGAGGTTCAGGGAAGAGGTCAGAGAGAGGCTCAGTGGTGTTAAGGAGGTGTTGGATGATTGGGCAAATACTGCAGGAGTGATGAGGGAGGCAGCTAGAAAAGTACTTGGTGTGACATCTGGAAATAGAAAGGAAGACAAGGAGACGTGGTGGTGGAATGAGGAAGTGCAGGAGAGCATAAGGAGAAAGAGGTTGGCAAAACAGAAGTGGGATAGACAGAGTGATGAGAAAAGTAGGCAGGAGTACAAGGAGATGCGGCAGCAGGTTAAGAGGGATGTGGCGAATGCCAAGGAAAAGGCATATGAGGAGCTGTATGAGAGGTTGGACACTAAGGAAGGAGAAAAGGATTTGTACCGATTGGCCAGGCAGAGGGACCGAGCTGGAAAGGATGTACTGCAAGTTAGAGCAGTAAAGGATGGAGAGGGAAATGTGTTGACTAGTGAGGAGAGTGTGTTGAGAAGGTGGAGGGAGTATTTTGAGCAGCTGATGAATGAGGAAAATCAGAGAGAGAGAAGGTTGGATGATGTGGAGTTGGTGAAGCAGGATGTAGATAGGATTAGTAAGGAGGAAGTGAGAGCAGCGATTAAGAGGATGAAGAGTGGAAAGTCGGTTGGACCAGATGACATACCGGTAGAAGCGTGGAGATGTTTAGGAGAGATGGCAGTGGAGTTTTTGACCAGATTGTTTAACAGGATTTTGGAAGGTGAGAAGATGCCTGAGGAATGGAGAAGAAGTGTGCTGGTACCAATCTTTAAGCATAAAGGAGATGTGCAGACCTGCAGTAACTACAGGGGTATTAAGTTGATCAGTCACACCATGAAGTTATGGGAAAGAGTAGTGGAAGCCAGGCTGAGAGAAGAGGTGACCATCTGTGAGCAACAGTATGGTTTCATGCCGAGGAAGAGCACCACAGATGCCTTATTTGCTTTGAGAATGTTGATAGAGAAGTATAGAGAAGGACAGAAGGAATTGCATTGTGTATTTGTGGATTTAGAGAAGGCGTACGACAGGGTGCCAAGAGAGGAGTTGTGGTATTGTATGAGGAAGTCAGGTGTGTCAGAGAAGTATGTGAGGGTGGTGCAGGACATGTATGAGGACAGTGTGACGGCAGTGAAGTGTGCAGTAGGTACGACAGACTGGTTTAGAGTGAAGGTTGGACTGCATCAAGGATCGGCCCTGAGCCCTTTCCTGTTTGCAGTGGTGATGGACAGGTTGACGGACGAGGTCAGACAGGAGTCTCCCTGGACTATGATGTTTGCGGATGATATTGTGATTTGTTGTGAGAGTAGAGAGCAGGTTGAGAAGAGCCTGGAGAGGTGGAGATATGCGCTGGAGAGAAGGGGAATGAAACTCAGTAGGAGTAAGACAGAATACATGTGTGTGAATGAGAGGGAGGGCAGTGGAGTGGTCCGGTTGCAGGGAGAAGAGCTTCAGAAGGTGGAGGAATTCAGGTACCTGGGGTCAACAGTGCAAAGTAATGGAGAGTGTGTTAGAGAAGTGAAGAAAAGAGTGCAGGCAGGGTGGAGTGGGTGGAGAAGAGTGACAGGAGTGATTTGTGATAGTAGGGTATCTGCAAAATTGAAAGGGAAGGTTTATAGGACTGTGGTGAGACCTGCGATGTTGTATGGTTTAGAGACAGTGGCATTGAGTAAAAGACAGGAGGTGGAGCTGGAGGTAGCAGAGCTGAAGATGTTGAGGTTTTCGTTGGGAGTGACGAGGATGGATAAGATTAGAAATGAGTTTATTAGAGGGACAGCGCATGTAGGATGTTTTGGTGACAAGGTGAGGGAGGCGAGATTGAGATGGTTTGGACATGTGCAGAGGAGGGACATGAATTATATTGGTAGAAGAATGCTGAGGATGGAGCCACCAGGTAGGAGGAAAAGAGGAAGGCCAAGAAGGAGGTTCATGGATGTGGTGAGGGAAGACATGCAGGTGGTTGGTGTGGGAGAGGCAGATGTAGAGGACAGGGTGGTATGGAGACGGATGATCCGCTGTGGCGACCCCTAATGGGAGCAGCCGAAAGAAGAAGAAGAAGAAGATTCACTTGAACTTGGGAACCCAAACCTGCTCCAGCATGGTGGCACAAAGTGCCTTGAAGATCTGGTTTACATGCTTTGGAGAGGAAGATCTTGCTGCTATAGAGCTCTGATCTAATTGCTACTGAACATGAATTGGAATGCTGATGAACACAAATATCCATATCCAACACTCCAAAATCTAGTGGAACATCTTCTCAGAAGAGTGGAGGGAATTATAAGAGTAAAATTGGGACTAGGGTTTTAAAGATCACACCATACTTATGACTAGGTTACTATATACCAATACTTTTGGCAATATAATGTGTCAATCCACTGTGGTTGTATTTGACTATGTAGCCACCTCACAGTGCTAATTCTGTGTTTAATTACACGGCCTCCCTTTAATACACATGAACATGGTGTCCAGGGAGCAACAAATTATTTTTTTAAACAACGTCCGAAAAAAAAGCTGTTTGCTTTTCTTTCCAACCTGTTTTCTGACAAGCACCGCCTTCCTGCGCGTTGATTGGCTACCATTGCAGCAATCTTGCCCTGTGATTGGTTAAGAGAGATCTCTTGTCTAATCGTAATGAGAAGGAAAAACGGAATAAGGGTGTGGAAAGAAATGCTGGTTTTTGTTTTACTTTGTTATAGCCATTAACTAAGGGTCTATTTGTTCAATAAACAGCAGACACATTTCTAAGGCGACAAAAAATGATCGGACTTTAGAAAACCATCCAGATAAACAACGAAATATAAAACTGTACCTTGTAATTTGAGCTTACGCGTGTCTCCTTTTCTTCTACGTCAGAAATACAGTTCTCTTTTCTCTCTTGACTAATTATCGCCATCTATTGTGAGGTTGAAACATTACATTGTACACATCATAGGCACGTCACAGAGTTAGCTAGATATCTGACTCTCCAAACAGTAATGTGATTTAAGCAAGAAATTATTGCTATTTTGCATAAAAATACATAAGCTCATCATTACAATTCTACAGCAAATGTGTAATTTATTGAAAGCCAATTGCAGTCCAACAAAATATGAATTGGACTTTGAATGGGAATTTTTTTGGCCAGGCAGCGTTTATTAAATAATAAAAAATATGATGTAAAAAGTGTGAAAAGAATATGCAAAGATTAATGCTAGGGTTCTGCCTAAGTCTAGGCTCCCCTATTTAACTGTATAGGGGAGTGTGTGTGTGTGTGTGTGTGTGTGTGTGTGTGTGTGTGTGTGTGTGTGTGTGTGTGTGTGTGTGTGTATAGGACATTACTTATAATATTAAGTTCCAGTGCTTATGTTAGTACTCACTCTCCAGTGTTCTGTATTGTTTTTAGATTTATGATAAAACGCTTGATGTCACCCAAATGAGGATGAGGTTCCCCTTTTGAGTCTTATTCCACTCAAGGTTTCTTCTTCATAACATCTAAGAGAGAAATAAACTTGACTTGATACTATCTATCTATCTATCTATCTATCTATCTATCTATCTATCTATCTATCTATCTATGGGCTGTCTAATGCAAATACATTTTAAAGGAACAAATTTTAATAATGCATTTCTGTTTGACCATTTGTAATAAGAAATACTAATACATAAATATAAAAGAGGCAAAATTAAAAACCTACAAGACAGCATACATTTATTCATGCATCCTTTCTTTACTCAGATATACACAAATAAATAAACTCCACCAACAAATCATTGTTAATCACTAAACATTTGTGCTCAGAGTCAGCTGATGTGTTCAAGTCCATCTGTTTTTTGGGAAAAATTAGCTAATGGCTAATATATGATATGTCTAATTGGAGAGGGTCTGCGGGGTCTGTGGAAGCAACAGATGTGATTTTTGACAAGCTTCTCTAAAGTAAATTAATAATAAAATGCATATGCATGTTTGTCTTTCCTTTATTTATGACCAAAAATCAAATATGTTGTTCCATAATGCTATCCCATGCAGCTCTGTATATATTTTGGGCCATGTGCACTGACTGGAGGTCATCATCAGGCTCAACATCCACCCCTGGAATCCTCTCTTTTCTGATTGTGACAAGGCAGTAGAACATACCACAATAATGTTACAGTCAGGTGCAATCTTTAGATAAATTAAACACAGAAACCTTTCTTTTAGTTGCCCAAATATTTTATTGTGTGCTCTTGTTCTAGTAAAAGCTGCATTGTAATGGATTGGGTGACTGGGATTTGGGTCAGGGAATTGAGTCGGAAAATACTTCCTGTTCGCATAACACTTTTCCCCAAGCAGGACTGTATCCTAATTATCTGTGTCATGGAAAAATGCATGTAGTTCAGTGTGCTTGACATTTCTATTTTTCCATTTTATTTTCCTTACCATTTTCAAATAATGTACATTACATTTATTTCTTCAAAATTCTAGTTATTCACTACCTAAAATATTTTACTAGGTCCAATGACCATAAACTGCATGCTACATCAAGTTTCAGTGCCTTTTTGCATAATGATGATCCAATCTGGGAAAAAAAGAAACTTAATAGTAGGTTGCCTGTGAATCCGCTTGCCGCAATTCTTTTGCACTGATTACACTCGGGAAGCCTGTGGGACACACAGTTAATGCTTATTTGCACGATCTTCCCTCCCCTCTGTGAAATGCTATGCTAAGTGCGGAGGATTTATATGGATATGATATACTTTCAGCATCGCCTCCACTTATAAATCCATCATCTAAACTTGAGCTTATGAGCCTTCTGCTTAAACTTTGTGATAAGCTTCAAAGAACCAAACCCGAATCATGTCAAATCAACAGCAAAATCCAGCTAATTGAATAATTCAGGTACAAAGAATGGACCTCGTGTATTAGCATATGCCCTGGGAGTTGTGATGATAACAGCACTACATCTATTATTTTTAAAAGTGGCCATAAACTTCAAGATAAAAGGTAATCAAAATACCTTATGTTCATTTATTTATTAAATAAATAATAATGAAAAAAAAGTATAAAAGGTGCTTTGAATGATCTTTAATCGTTATCTACAGACAATTTATTGCATAACAAATCTAAAGCAGAATATTTTCCATTTTCTAATTAAAGACTTTATTGGGTACAAAAGTATTGTTTATTGGTTATGTTTTTTACAGTTTACTGTAAAACTAAATGAAGGATATTCATGCCACAAAAAATTGATACACACGTTTTACATACTTTGTTTGATATTCCTCCGTGGACTGTGAGGTTCTGCATTACACACATTAGACTTACATTAACAAATGCTAAGTAGCCAGATTACTTTTAAACTTCCTGGTCATTATCCAGTTCTTTCTTTACTTGTTCACACTGCAGTTTCAGCTTGTTCTCCTCCTCTTCCAGTTCCTTCACCTGGTTCTGCATGATACTCACAGAGACATTGCGTAGCTTCACCTCCCTGTATTATAGCAAAACATATTTAATGCCTTGATAATTAATACAATGTTAGAATAAGATATGTTAATCTGTGCTAATCCACATTTCTGTGTTAAAAAGATGAGATGTTAATTATTGGAGTGAATCCTGACATCTTTGATTAATTGTACCAAGTTATTATACGGTTTATACCGAGCAGACGTGTCCAATGACTGATTCAGTTGGGTCAACGTCTGTTTTTTCTGTTTTGCAGCCTCCAGCTCCATTAATGCATCACACACTCGATCGTCTACATGCAGCAACAAGAGCATCCTCCGGTCCAATTCTTCACGCCTGCAAACATACATTTTTAGACCATTAACAAGCACTTGACCAAAAGCATTGCACAATTTTTATTTATTTATTTTTTTTTTTACCTCTGATGGACCTCCATGCTTATGACTTCTTTTTCAGCCTTCACTTGCTGCAGTTTAGAAGTTGCATCCTTCAGCCGTTTCAGCAAATTCTTAAAGAAATTCAAATGACTGTTTTAACTGAATTGAATTTCACACACACACACACCTTTGTGTAAAAATTCTGTAGGCACAAAAAGACATTTAATTTTTTGTACCCATTTCATACTGTGCAATTTTAGAATCACAGCACATGCCAAAGTGTAACAGTATTAGGATTTTGTATACAATTGTATTTTATTTTATAATATAGTCTTTATAAGAAAATTTATGAACTTTACATTTATGCGATTATCTAATCAGCCTCATTCAAACCAACTACCTGCATGTATCCCATCATCCATGTACTATATACTGTATCATATATACATTACTATATCATGTTATTTTAATACATTATTTTCTGACATGTCTGTCTATGCATCACCTTTGCACAGTGTATTGTATATTACTCCATATACCATATATTATTACCTACTGCAACTTCTGTACATTAATTAGCCTCATCCCTGTATATATGGACCTCATACCTTATTTATCTACTGTAATATATTGTAAATAAGCCACTATGCACTTCTGGTTAGAATCCAATCTAATCTAAAAAAGATACAGGACAAGAACTTTAGACGATGTTCACATCAAACATGAAGATGAAAAATAAAAATATGATGAACTGCTGTGGCAGAATCTCTCTGTGGCATTTGCATATCACAGAAAGTGAGAGATGTGTAAAGCCATACAGAACAATTATTTCAAGGTATTGCTGCCAAATGTGGTTCTGCAATCAGTTAATCAATGCATGGAAATTGTTAGGTTTCTAGGGTAGATTTGACTTTGAATCACTTTGTGGGCACAATTCACACTTTTCTTCTGGACTTTTAGAAGATAACAAATTGAATAATATTGAATAATGCTCCTGTTGCTCACTGATTCACTTGTGGCACTGTAATACTTAAAATGACTAAATTGTGCATACTTTGCAGCTTCTACATTGTAATTGAATAGAAGTATTATGGCAAGGACAAATATATTTTAGCATCTTAGTTTATCTGCATTGTGGTGTAGGACTGTATCACAGGACCACACAGCAGCTCTTCAAAAAAATTGTAATATGGGCATTGTCTTGTTTTAGTGGCAGAGCTTTACATACCATAAAATTTGCATTTTCAGCATGTTATTATGCAACATTTTAGCATAATTATAACATCATCCAGCAGAATATCATCCACTTCATCACTATTATTTTACAGAGTGATGTTGACTAAGCACTGCAATGCATCATTCCTTTGTTTTTTTGTTTTTTTTTAATACAATCAGTGCCCTAAAACACTATTTCATACAGGTATGTGCATTTTTTTTATAGCATTGCACTATATTTTCTTTTTATGTGCACATGTTAATGCAGGATTAACAGCTTAATGTTTACAGAACCAATGTAATATTGCAGTATTGCACTTAAATAAATACATATCTCATACTTACTTGTACATCCTTGCTATGTTGAATGGACTTATCATGAGGATTATCTAATGGTGAATCCATTTCAAGATAAGTATTCTTACGTGTTTACCTACTTAAAGCAATCAAACAAATGTGTAAGAAAAGGTTTAAGGTTGTCCTCCTGTACTACTAGTTTTCCTTACACACCTGAGGCTAATCAGCTAATTAACAAACCTTTCTTGAGGTTGCTGGGTCAGTGTGCATACAGCTCCGAGGGGAACATTTGTCACTTTTCTTGTATGAAAAACAATCATGCCAATGCATCCAGGTTTTTTTTGAGCAAAATAATAATAATAAATAAAATAAAATAAAATAGTTTTAGTGAAAATCCATAATAATGGATTTAAACGTTTCCATATATTTTGTTTGCATGTTGCACGCACTTTTCAACTCACATTTCCTTGCATAGAAGATTATTTATCAGTTTTGCTTTGTGCATGGGGATCGCCCATGTATATTCCTCCCTTATGATATAAACCTGTAAGCACGTATGGACTGATTTATTAGGAGCTCTTAACCATCACAAAGCCATAAGAGCAACAGAAAAGAACTTAAAAAGACTTCAGGAAAAATGCACACAATATACAACAAAAAAACTCAAGAATGCATATATAACAACTTGACAAGTTATTTACTGACTAGATTCTGGTGAATATGTGTTCCTAGATATCACATATTTGTTTAGGTCTGTGAAACTGTTATTGTGCCTAGTGTTTAAAAATGGTAAGTGCTTATATAAGCCAACTGCAGCAGGAATACCACTGCACCATGCTTGGTTTATGCTTGACTTATGACTATGTTGATTTAAATTCAATCTGCATTATTGTGAAAAATAAACACTTTTCCACCATTATTCATGGAGGAGTTGATGTTGGATCTATAATAATCAGATGTTGAACTTTTTAATGAGTTGCTCAGGAGCTCCTGCTTTCACAACTTCAACTGATAGTATAAGACTGCAAAAAGGACATTAGTCATAATCACACACTCATGATATTTCTCTCTTTCTGGTGTTTTGTATTGTTTTTATGATGTATAATCACACTTTTGATATCACCCAAATGACCTCATACCATCCTTCTCACTTAGGATTAATACACATAATTCACATAAAAAAAAAAAAAAATGTTTTGAGACAATGTCCATTGTGAAAAACTTTATAGAAATAAACTTGAACTTGTTCACATAATTCACAGGATTAACTGAAATAAGATGTTTTTTTGTGTTCATTTACATTTTTTTCTACAACAAACAAGATTTAATGTTACGTTTGTAAGGTAACTGGTATAATTGTTCAGTCATCATAACCTTCGACTGCTTCGCACAATACAATGTTACTTACATAGTTCATTTTGCTCAATGTATTTATAAAATTAAGTTTTTAGAATTATACAAAAACACCGGAGAATGAGAACTAACATGACCTGAATGTGTGATTATAAGTAATGTCCTTTCTACAGTCTTATACAGTCATTTGAGGTTATGGAACCAGGGGCTACTGAGCAACTCATAAAATAGCTCAACATTTGAGATCATCACAGAATCAACACCAGCTTCTCCATGCCAGAGCCTTTAAACACTCGAAGAGGTCCATTGTCCAAACTCCACATGAAGTGGGATCCAAATGGCACTGGTACGTCTCTAGATGGTTCGGGATGCTTGTGGGGTCAGCATCTACTTCTTCAAAGGTCCACAATCTTTATGGAGTGGGACACGACTGGAGCTGGAGCTAAATACACATTGCTTACCTTAACGCTTACATTCTGTAAAGCTGCTTTGAGACAATGTTCGTTGTGAAAAGCTCTATAGAAATAAACTTGACTTGAATTATGAGTTAGATGAGGAAAAATATATAATTGTGTGTCATATGGTTGAGCATTAAGTAGAGCTTTCAAAGCATATGCTGAATTGTACTGAAAGCAGTGACTAACACACTATGAGTGCAGCGTGTTCAGTCGGTGCATGCTGAATCAGTGTTTCAGCCTCAGTCAGTTTAAACTGCTTCTCATAAACCTGCTGATTTAGGACACAAATTCTCCAGTCAAAGCAGGGCACATAATACTTGTTACTTAGTGCTGTAGTGCACATAGTAATTACATACGCTGTTACCTGACATTAAGGATTTGTCCTACTATCAAATAATGAATGCTGTATGTGCATGTTTAATATGGGAGGAGCTTTATTTGTGTGTGTGTGTGTGTGTGTGTGTGTGTGTGTGTGTGTGTGTGTGTGTGTGTGTGTGTGTGTGTGTGTGTGTGTGAGAGTGTGGCAATATATAAGAACTCAAACTTAACTAAATTTAAACTCAGTATATTTTCCTGCCAAATTTGTCTGTCAGAACTACAAAATGCTCCATTTAGCATTACTTTACGGGATGGCGATGCAATGCTGGACCTTTCCTCTGCAGGTAAAAATATAAAATTGTTAAGCGTATTAAACCATATAAAAAACAGACTTGTTTAGAAAATTTACATTTTATGGAAATAAAGATGTAAAAAAATGTTGCAAAGAAATCGGATTAATGGTCATTTCTCAGGTATATTTTTTTGTATTTAGTAGTTAAGTGTATTTTGGTGTCATATAGTGAATTAAAAGGTGTATGCGAAGAGAAAAACTGTTATAAGAGAATCATGTCAAGTAAAGGATGTCTGCATATACAAAGCCTAAAAATAAAAGTATGCCCTCTTTGAATTCTATAGTTTTATGTATCAGGACAAAAATCATATGGTCCTTAGCAGGTCTTAGAATTAGGTAAATACAACTTAATATGAAAATCATGTGGCATACTACAACATGTCATGATTTTTTTTTTTTTACAAGCCGAAATGGAGAAACCATGTGTTAAAACTAAGTACACAACTTATAATTTAACAGATTGTAGAACCACATTTAGCAGCCAGAAGTAATTGTTTTCTGTATGACTTTAGGTGTAAATGCACAGCTGTCTGTGATATGTAAATGCTTGTGAAGAGATTCTGCCACAGCCGTTCATTTGGTTTGAGGTCTGAAATGATCCATTGCAACACTTTAAATCTGATCTTTTTCAGCCATTCTGTTGTAGATTTGCTGGTGTGTTTGAGATCATCCAGTTGCAAGGCTCAATTTTGGCCAAGCTTTAGCTGTCACACAGATGGCCCTCACATTTGACTCTAGAATGCTTTTGTATAGAGAAGAGTTAATGACTGTGAGTTTCCCAAACCCTGTGGCTTCAAAACAACCAAATCATCACCCTTTCACACTGTGCTTGACAGTTTGTATATGTGTCAAACATGGTGCCATGTATTTTTCTATTAACTCCACTTAGATTTCATATGTCCAAAGAACATATTTTGCAAGCCTCAGCAATGCTGGCAAGTTTTTTTTTTAAGAGAAAAGACTTTCTCCTCACAACTCATTTTCATTTTTTTTTTTTGTATGTAATGAACTTTTACATTTAACATGAAAACAAAGACCTACACTATACAGTCTGAGATAGAAATCCTGGGTGTCATTTCTCTGTACACTGCAAGGTCTGACCTTGATGTAAATTTGCTGGATGTTTAAGATTTTCAAGACCTACACTCCCAGGAGTATTGGCAACTATCTTGTTGTTTAATGTTTTCCACTTTATAATCCATCTTCACTGCAGAATGATGGATTTAAATAGTTTGAGATGGCCTTATACGCCATCCCAAATTGGTGGACAGCAACAGTTGCAATCTCTAAGATTATTGCTGATGTCATTCCTCCTTAGCATTCTGTTTACACGTACCGGAATGCTAAAGCAGCAAGCTGCTGAAACTTGGGTTTTTATAAAGGAGGTTACACATGCAGATGATCAATTAATCAAGGGCATTTATTTAACAACTAGCTGCGAGATTTTTAAATCCCATGAAAGCAGTATAGAAAGAGGTATACTTAGTTTTCACACATGGTTTCTTCGTTACGGCTTGATTTTTGCAAAAAGAAGAACAGGTGTAATATGCCTTTTACATTTTTCTTTTTTACAGAACTCCTCTGCAATCCATGAAGCAAAAATGAGACCAAAACGAGGTTATTCAGGTAAAATCAGGAATTTCTGGAAGCAGGATTCTCTGGTTCTTAATCTGTATTTTATATGGAATAGAATAGAATAGCCTTTATTTGTCACATACACATTACAGCACAGTGAAATGTTGTTCTTCGCATATCCCAGCTTGCTTTAAAGCTGGGGTCAGAGCGCAGGGTCAGCCATGATACGGCACCCCTGGAGCACAGAGGGTTAAGGGCCTTGCTCAAGGGCCCAAGAGTGGCAGCTTGGCGAGACCGGGGCTTGAACTCCCGACCTTCCGATCACTAATCCAGCCCCTTAACAACTGGAGCTACCACTCCCCCCTATATATAGATTCAGACCACACACATTTTCCTTTAGTGTTAAATTTTCTTTTATTTCTTTTTTATTTTCAAAATGCAACATTGTTCAATTTTTAAATTAGCAGTCAAAAGTTGCACACACACTATATATATAAATATATAATATATAATAATAGTAATATAATATATATATTATACAGTGTAATATATATATATATATATATATATATATATATATATATATATATATATATATATATATATATATATATATAATATAATATATATATATATATATATATATATATATATATATATATATATATATATATATAATATAATATATATATATTATACAGTGGTGTGAAAAGTGTTTTTGTGGTTCACTAGAGTCCCAAAGCTTTAGAAATGGCTTAATAACCTTTTCCAATCTGACAGATCTCAATTATTTCTTTCTGATTTGTTTCTAAATTTCTTTAAATCTTGGTATGATGTCTAGCTTTTGAGGATCTTTTGGTCTATTTCACTTTGTCAGGCAGGTCCTATTTAAGAGATTTCTTGACTGTGAACCGATGTGGCAGTATTCAGGCCTGGGTGTGGCAAGAGAAATTTAACTTAGGTTTAATAAACCACAGTTTTAATAGGGGGGCAAACACTTTTTCACACAGGGCCATGTAGTTTTGAATTTTGTTTTCCCTCAATAATAAAAACCTACATTTAAAAACTGCATGTTGTGTTCACTTGTGTTATCTTTTACTAATATTTAAATTAGTTTGATAAAACATTAAAACTTGACAAACATGCAAAAAAATCAAGAAATCAGGAAGGGGCAAACACTTTTTCACATGACTGTATATATATATATATATATATATATATATATATATATATATATATATATATATATATATATATGCACACATTATATTGTCAAAAGTATTGGGTCACCTTCCCTTTCCTGCTGTATGTGGTTCTTTTCCAAACTGTTACCACAAAAACGGTAATCCCTCAATTGTACTAGACGTCTTTAGATGCGCTATAATACAATTTTGCATTCACCTGAACTTGGAAACCTAAACCCGAATATCTAGTTTACATGCTTTGGAGGGAAAGATCTTGCTGCTATAGAGCTTTGATCTCATACCCATTGAGCACCTTTGGGATGTATTGGAAGGCTGACTGCACCCCAGGCCTCCTCACCTACATCAGTATGTGCCTTTACTAACACCCTAATAGCTGATGAACACAAATATCCATACGCACAATCCAAAATCTAGTGAAACATCTTCCCAGAAAAGTGGAGGGAAATAGAAGAGCAAATTGGGACTAAACGTGGGATGCAATGTTTAAAAACCACATACCGTACTTATGATCACATGACCCAATACTTTTGGCAATTTAGTGTATATGTGTATAATTCAGTATTTATGAATATTGCTGTTATTCCTGTTTTTCATTCTGATTATTGTTAAAGTAAGTTATTGTAATGTTATTGATTTGTTGCTTTAGAGGAGTTTCTGTATCCAGAGGAGATGAATCCAATGGAAAAGATACTTGTAGCAAATAACAGTAAGTTATGAACTGTACTGACTGACACAAAATACATAAAAAGTTCTTTAAGATTTTTCAAATTTGCTACAGAACTTATATAATGAATTTGAAAGTTTCTTAAAAGTTACTTTTTAAAATGGAAACAGTATTGAAATATATAGATTAAGGTGTTTTTTTTCCACAGGAATGTCACGTTTTCAGGGCTTTGCCTTTCGGGAAGGTGACATTGCGAATTATGGAACAAGGAGCACAATTTCATGTCCAAACCAAAACTGCCTCTGGCCAAAATCGGTGGATGCGTTTGTTTACGTACCTTACACCATCTCTCCTCTTTACGGTGGGTTAAAAATTAATACCTTATATATAATATATATATATATATATATATATATATATATATATATATATATATATATATATATATATATATATATATAGGTAAAAAAATTTAAGAACAAAATACAAATGCTTTCCAGTATGTGCTGCTCCTGATACAATGTTCTGAGGTATGGATATAAAAATGCTAAGATAGTCAAGTTGATGTTTTTGAACCCAAATGGGAAAAAAGATTATAGATGTAAAGAGCTTTAGTCACATATTGCATGTGCATTAATGCAATTTGTAGCAACTGCACTTCAAGTACATGAAAATAAAAATGGAGGATGTGGTCAGACTGCCAGAAATTTTTTTATTCAAATACCAGCATTAATCTGCAGAGATATGGAACTAATATCTAATATACTAAGTGTACATGAGTCATCCTTCACTTTATTGTCAATATGTAGAAAGTGTATGTTGGCAGTTGGCAGGTTTTTTTTAGGTTCGCTGTAATAATAAGAAAACTAATTCTTCTGTCTGATGCCAGCATGTTTTTGAGCATCATTTAAAAAATATATAAGGTTCTTGTAACACCTTTATCTAATGATAAAACATTTTCATTTTACAGGATACAAAGGCTCGCTGAATGATTTAATAAGTATGAAAATTAAGTAAATCATATGCTACAGCCGTCAAACTCACCAGATCTCGACTCATTCGAAAACCGATTTGATATTCGGGAGTGATATATTACACAGCATCTCGACCACATGCTCAAACAATTTATTGAGTGTAGAACCCTGTCAAATTTACACCAATGTGCATTGAAGCCGATCTGCCAATTTCTGGTGGCCCAGCAACAAACTAAAGCATTTTTTAAGTTTGACTTTTTTCATAATGCGCCACCATGTCTGCAATAGGACTAAGACAAATAATTAAGATATTTTTCCCTTTAAAAAAATTTTAAAACTAATATTATTCTGCTACAGATAATATGGACCGGATCACAATTGAGATGGGAATGCTGGATATCTCATCTTCGACGTGTGTGAAATTTGTGCCTCGTACGCATCAAGCTGACTTTGTTGATATCCAGCCTAAATATGGGTGAGCTTTAATAGAACTGGCAACCATTAACATTTGTTTAACAATGTAGTTAACTTTTGGTATAGTATGCCTCTAGTATCACTCAGGCTTATAGTATTTAGTGCATTATGATAACTTGCCATATTACATTGTAGTGTAAAGGAAAAGTTATGAAATTTGCAATACATATCTTTGTATTTTTCTTTTCTTTTTGCATCTATTGACTGGAAACATTTTTATATGTACAGCATAATATTAAGTGGTTTCAGTTTCCTACTCAATAATATTACTTTGTCACAACCATAAATATGCAGTTTACACAGAACAATTTAACACGTTATTGCCAAAGAAAAAGCTTTTTTTGCTCTTTAGCATATTTTAGACAAAAACTTAAGAAATATACACCCACCATTTAGTTCATTAGGAGCACCAGTTATCTAATCAACCAATAATTTTGTAGCAGCAAAAAAATAATTGTCAAGACTTTCAGTTAATGACTTTTTGACAATGCTTTGATGTTTGCTTGAGTATTTCATAAAATGCTGACCTTTTCAGATTCGCCTAATCAGAGACTCAGTTCACACACAATGGTAAAATAAACATAACCCCCCAAAAATGTAATAACATTTTTTTTTGTATTGTTGAAGGGTTCCCTGGTGGTCTAGTGGTTAGGTTTTGGCACTCTCACCGCCGCGGCCTCGGTTCGATTCCTGGTCAGGGAACCAAACCCAGCCATTAGGGTTGCACAAGCCAGTGCACTCTTAGTGCCGGTCCCAAGCCCGAATAAATGGGGAGGGTTGCGTTAAAAAGGGCATCCAGCGTAAAAACATGTGCCAAATTGAACATACGAATGATCCGCTGTGGCAAAGCTCGAAAGAAAGGTTTTTTTTGTATAATTCTTCATTAATTAGGCCTGAAACCCAACAAATGTGATTGTGAGAGTGTCAGATCTCTTTAAGACCAGTTACAGTAAATAGTTCTTATTAGCATAATGTTTCTAGTTTCATGGTGAAATTCTTGGCTAATATAGGCCTATATAGGTTTAATATTGCTGACTATGTTATTGATGCTGCAGGTGCTGGTCCTTCTTGGGAAGGATTGGAGGACCACAGCCACTTTCACTGCAGACTCCTGCATGCATGTGGTCAGGTGTGGCATCTCATGAGCTTATGCATGTGCTTGGGTTTGTACATGAGCAGTCTCGTTCAGATCGTGACCGCTATGTCACCATCCTGTGGGAAAACATAATAGAGGGTTTGTTTTATTCATTCCATCCTCTTTGTTCTTTACAGCTGTCACTAATTTTATTTTTATTTATATAAAAAAAAAACTTCTTTCTTTTTAGGGCAGAAGCACAATTTTAAAAAGTATGAGACAAACAATTTAAACACCGTGTATGACTATGACTCTGTAATGCATTATGGGAGGTAAGCAGAATGCCTACAGTATGTCTAATATTCATAACATGATCACTCTACTAACATTTCCAACATTCACAGTTATATTATATTATTATGTGCACATCTATATGATCGACTAATATTGTGCTTTTTTTAATAACACCTAGATAGTAGGAAAGGTGTATATATTTTTTTACCAAGTTTCTGAATATGATTATCAAAAAAGAGTCAATTTGGTGATTTTATTTTATTAGTTTTGGCCTATAAAAACATTTACACACAGATTGTACTAAAAGAGTGATAAATGGGCCCACTGTCATAATTGTACCAATAATAACTTATTATTGTGAATATTTTATTCACAGTTCATCTCACTTATGATTTTTATTTTAAACCTTATTTCAGATATGCATTCTCAGAAGATGGATTACCAACTATAATCCCTAAACCTGATCCAAACATTCCTATTGGCCAACGTGATGGACCAAGCAAACTAGATATTCACAAAATAAATCTGCTGTACAACTGTGGTATGTAAAATACTTCACTTCAAATACTAAACATTACAATCATAATTGATGTCTAATTTCTTTTTTTCTTTTTTTGCTACAATCCTGCAGGTGGCTTTGTGTGAATAGACGCTATAGAATAGAATAACATATCGGATCAGTCACAATTATTTCATTTTTCAGGCTATAGGATTTTTATTTTGCATTGTCGTAGATACTGCAACTTAGAATACAAAGCAAATTGTCATTTCTTTTAATTTAGCTGTTGTAAACATATCCAACCAATTCATCAATGGAAAGAACGCATTTGTTGAAAGAAAAAAAAAAAAACACTGCTATGTCCAAGAAACCTTTTTGCATTTCCTGCTTTTTACATTGTTAAAACATCTGTACATTCCACTATTAGTACTTTTTGTATATACAGTACCTCATACAATGGCTTAATGTATAGACATGATTGGAAAAATCACATCAATATGAGATAATCTCAGAATCAGAATCAGGTTTATTGGCCAAAGTGTGTTGGTCAATACAACACAAGGAATTTGGTTCCAGCTGTTAGTAACTCTCAAAAGTACAGACATAAATAAAACTATACATTCAGCTTGGACCACACGAGACAGAAACAGACTATACAAGACAATAAAGACAATGTGAGACAATACAGACAGTATGAGTATTAAATAGGGATACGGATTAAATGACAGATAAGTAATGTCTCTTATGTAAAACATTGCTATACATTATTAATGCAATTGCATTAAAAAAATATTTTTGTAATATGAAATAATACAGAAATGCTGGTTACAAAATTGTTATATACATTGTTTTTCTGTAAACAGTCAAAATTTAGGGCGATGTGACAGTGGCTGAGTGACTTATTATGTGGAAAATATTATGTGCATATTAAACAGCTTTTTATCTTACTGCAATTAACTGGCTATTTATTATAATTCATTTGCAAGTTTGTTTTATATGCTGTCAGTTATTTAATGGTGTTAATTGTGTAAATAAATTCAATACTAAGCAAATGGTGCTTTATAATCAAACATAATTACACAACCTTACACTTCTTTGTTCTTTATTATTTTTATGAATAATAAATGACTAGAATCTAGGGGCTGGCATTTTAGATCCAAATTGCTGCCAATACTTTGCTTTTGGAATGAAAAATAAATCTTGAAGTTGCCACACTTATTTATAGGCTGTTTAGTTTAAATTGATTAGTGCAAATGAGTTTGTAAAGGGTGCATTTGCAAGAGTGATTTCTTATCTGTTCAGCTTTCATCATTATCAGATGCTACAGTATATTAATGACAGTACATTACTGTTTGTCATGTCCACTCCTGGGTGTTGCTTGAGTTGGAAAACAGACAGGTGGCGCTATATGGAAAAATAAAGCCATTTTTGGAGCACTTCTCATTCTGCAATTCAAGTCAAGTCAAGTCAAGTCAAGTGGCTTTTATTGTCATTTTTACTATACACAGTGGTACACAGTACACAGTAAAAACGAAACAACGTTCCTCCGAAACCCTGGTGCTACACTAAACAACAAAACAACATAAAGTGCATCGAGTGCAGCCTGGTGCAAACAGTGCAAACAAAAGAACAGTACAGACAGACAGAGTGCAGACAGACAACACAAGACAAGACAAAAGACAAAAACCAAGTATAGCGCCGACTAGTAAACCTACTGTATACTTAAATATACAGTACTGTGAAGGAGAAATGTAAAAACTATACCCAGGAAAAAGTACAACAGAACAGAGCAATGTAGTGCAAAAAATAAAAATAAATAAATAAATAAACAGCAGCAAGGAGGTGCAAAGACAGCATGTAAACATTTTACTGTAGTATAAAAGGTGCAAAAACAGCATGTAAACATTTTACTGAATATAAGGTGCGAGTATAAAAAATAATAAATATATAAATGGTGGTAGAGTGGATCGAGATGAGTGATGATTGTGTTTAGTCCAGGTTGTACAGTTCAGTAACAGTAACACACAGTGAGTGAGTGTGTGTGTGTGTGTGTGTGTGTGTGTAAGTGAGTGTGTGTGAGTTCTGTTCAGTTCTTAGTGTTGAGAAGCCTGATGGCTTGTGGAAAGAAACTGTTACACAGTCTTGTTGTGACGGCCCGAATGCTTCGGAACCGTTTTCCTGATGGTAGGAGGGTGAAGTATGTGTGTGAGGGGTGTGTGTGATCGTCCACAATGCTGTGTGCTTTGCGGATGCAGCGTGTGGTGTAAATGTCCAGTTGTACAATTGATTATATCTGTACCACATACATTACAGTCAGTTTATTCATTTACGCAGTTGCACCATGTTTTAGAAAAAGACAACACCTGCTTTATGAATCTACTTACAGTATCTTCCCAAATTGTGCACTATACAGTAACTAGATGCTTTGATGTGTGTCACATTTATGTGTGAGTGTTTGTATTAGTGTGTGCTTTTGCGGTGGAATGCCATCCTGGTAGACAGTCTCATCCGTCCTCTCCTCCATCTCTTTCTCCGGATCCTTGCTGTCACTTCCTGCTTCTCACTGTCTAATGTGAACAGACTCCTTAGAAAGTTCAATAACAGGTAAAGCGACAGGTACGTGAGGAACAGAAAACAGGAACAGAGGAGCAGCATCTGAAAATAATAACCTGTTTTGAATGTTCTTCTAATCATGATCCCATTTCTTAAGCATTATGTCTTTGGTGATCATTGATCAAATTAGAAAAAAAAAAAAGTTAATCCAGTAGACTTTGTTTATAAATCATCCAAATGCCATCCAAGTCTCTAGATGTATCCATCCAAACACACGCATATGGGGCGCATTCTCAGTGCTATGTTCCATTTCACACATATCCAAAGCTTGACACGCACTGATAATCAGCTTAATCCAGATTAGTTTGCTCTGGAATTAAAGTCTATGGCACATTGGTTTCATCCCAGCTGTCACTCGGCAGTATTGCATAATACTCACACGCATTATTATTGGCCTAATTATAGTCAACACAGTGATTTCACCACAATAGCTTTACTTTCTAAGTTCTAGAAAATTAATTTTGTAGTTATTTTGAATGATAAATACAATGATAAATAAACCCTGCTACAAAAAATTTGAGGGCAGAGGCTTTTTTTTTTTGCATCAGAGCTGAGACAGTTAATCCAAACAACTCCCACATTGAATACAGGAAATGTTTAGTAATTTTACATTCACTTTAAGAGTATTTCTCTTCTAAAAAAAAACCAACAGCTCAAAACCAATAGAAACTATTACAGAAATCCTAAAGTTTTTAAATAAAGATATTGTTACAAACCATCAGCTGTTAACAATTATAACATTAACAAATGGTTGTAATGACATAGTATATTTGTGTAAATGATTCATTTTATAATCATTCATCACAGAAACCAATTGGATCCTGAATGCCTTCATAATTTCTATTGGTGTCCAGTAGATACCAACATGTGCTCTACAAGTTTCCAAACGTGCTCCATGCATCCTTCACGGTATCCACTGCACACAAAACGCCACCAATAGGAGGTATCAAAGTATCAGTGTGAACCTGCAGAGACCATTACTCTTCCCAGTTAACCATTAAGAACAATTCTATGAGGGTTTCTAGTATTATTTATTTCGTTTTTTAGCAGCGTTGTGGAATAATTGCTTAAGATGAATCTAAAGTTCATGGATGCCTTTTAAATACCAGTCTTAATAATAATTGAGTGTGTATTATGTGTATTGGTGTAACTCTGTTAGGTTTGTGGGACACTTTAATCTGTTCATTCTCTATGATATTTTACTCAGAGTTTAGTAATTCCAGTACAGTTCTGGAAGACTCAGTTGTGTTTAAGATTGAACTGCATTGTGATTCTCAACATTTATATTTATTTGCTGTACATATTTGTACACAAATGACTGTAGAAGACTGTAGAAAGAACATTACTAATAATATTACACTCCAGTGCTCATGTTAGTTCTCACTCTCCAGTGTTCTGTATTGTTTAAAGATTATAATCAAACTCTTGATGTCACCCAAATGAGGATAGGTTCCTCTTTTGAGTCTGGTTCGTCTCAAGGTTTCTTCCTCATAACATCTAAGGGAATGAACATTTGCATCTGCAGCACACACAGGTTCATGATCAGTTCCATCTAAGTCTTTTTCAATACTTTATTAAATAATTGCATAAATTAGCACATTGTAAATTGACTGCACAGTAAAATGTACGGAACGAAGACATAATAAAAAATAGGTGAACATTGTGTATGATCTTACTTTTTCTAGTATGTTATTGTGCATGAATGTGTTTTTTCTGCATATTCAGCATGCTAGTATATTGCATCATGCTTCTATGTCTTATGATGTATTATATTAACAACAACAACAATAGATTTGTATATATTCAACATTATTCTTGCACATGCATGCATTACATTTGCAATAAGATGTAAGCTCTGAGTGCTAATATATTGCATCACTTTTTCGTAATACTATCTCTTATAATTTACTATATTATAAACAGTTTCATATCAAGCATTATCCTTGTACATGCATTTCATTAGTGTGTTTGTTTAGTGTAATGAGCAATTACATGACACTGCATCACTTCTCCTGTTACTGTCTCCTACTAGATTTGTGGATTTCTAGTGTTCATTGTGTAGTTTAAATGTCATTATCTGGTATATTAATAATGTGTTTTTGTTTAGAGAGTGTGTGTGTATGTACAGTGGTGTGAAAAAGTGTTTGCGATTTTTTATTTTTTTGCATGTTTGTCACGTTAATGTTTGAGATCATCAAACTAATTTAAATATTAGTAAAGGATAACAAAAGTGAACACAACATGCTGTTTTTAAATGAAGGTTTTTATTATTGAGGGAAAACAAAATCCAAAACTACATGACCCCATGTGAAAAAGTGTTTGCCCCGAAACCTAATACAGTGGAACCCGGTTATCTCGCCCTCGGTTAACTCGACAACCCTATTAAGTCGACGTTTTTGAAGTGGAACCGGCAAATTCTTTTTTATCGGTTAATATCTCGAGCACAAGGGGGGGGAAATTTGCCATTTAACGTCGGTTATCTCAGTGCAGCCGCAGAAGAACTCGCGGAAGTGGCGGAAAAATCAAAGTTTACAGCTGCTACAGGTGTTGTATTGTATACTGGTGAATCTCTGCTGTTAGTTAGTGCACATATGACTTTTGTGGTTAAATGTTATGCGATGAACGGGAGGCGAAAGCCGCGATTGGCGGCGCGGAACGTGTGATGACCAGCAAAATCATAGAATGAACACCGGCAGGATCAGGGGGGTTTGGGGGGGAATCCGCGATGCGCTTTGGGAAGAAAAGCGCAGCTGTTGATAGAGTGCCGGTGGGAAGACACGTACCGGGAAACGCATGTGCGATAACAACGACCGCCGTGAACCAACATATACCAACAATAACGGCAAGAGTGTGGAAGTTTAAATAGGAGCTGGTGATGATGCTAAACGAGCACCATATGTGCGCGATTGAAGCCGGGAGCTACAGAGAATGCGGCCGAGAAAGCACCTGACACGCTGAAGGGGGCCGAAGGGGGCGTGGCAGGTGGATTCCTGACAGATAAACATGTACTGTATGTATTTTTATAGCATGCCTTCATCAAACAAATCGCGGCAACGCTGTTGTGTAAAAACCCCTTCAAAAACACGTGCATGCACATTCTCATTTATTAACGCACATCATGTACATAAAGAAATTTCAAGCACATTAATATTTTGCCGCCATTTTGATTTTCGTTTATCTCGATCATCGGTTACCTCGATTGCTTTTTGGCGACCCCCTAGGACATCGACATACAGTGCCCTCCACAATTATTGGCACCCCTGTTTAAGATGTGGTCGTGGACTTCTAAAAATTCTCCTTTTTTTTAAAACAACATAGAACCCAAATGCAAAAAAAGAAAAAAATCCAACCTTTTATTTAAGTACATTACTTTGGTGGTAAAAAAATCACACATTTAGAAAAAAAAAAAAACCTTGAAATCATGTGTGCCACAATTATTGGCACCCCTGATGTTAATACTTTGTACAACCTCCTTTTGCCAACAAGACAGCACTTAATCTCCTTCTATAACATTTCACAAGATTGGAGAACACAGAGAGAGGGATTTTTGACCATTCTTCTTTGCACAATCTTTCTAGATCATCCAGTGTCCTGGGCCCTCTCTTATGCACTCTTCTCTTTAGCTCGCCCCACAGGTTTTCGATTGGGTTGAGGTCTGGGGACTGAGATGGCCATGGGAGGACCTTGAGTTTGTGACTGCTGAACCACTTTTGTGTAGATTTTGCCACATGTTTTGGATCATTATCCTGCTGAAAGACCCAATGACGACCCATCTTCAGCTTTCTGGCAGAGGCCATCAGGTTTTTATTTAAAATATCCTGGTACTTCAAAGCGTTCATAATGCCATGCACCCTAACAAGGTTCCCAGGGCCTTTGGAAGAGAAACAGGCCCACAGCATCACAGATCCTCCACCATACTTCACGGTGGGCATGAGGTGCTTTTCGGCATACTCATCTTTTGTTTTACGCCAGACCCACTTAGAGTGTTTGTTGCCAAAAAGCTCAATCTTAGTCTCATCTGACCAAAGCACACGATCCCAGTTGAAGTCCCAGTACCGCTTAGCAAACTCCAGACGTTTACGTTTGTCAGTGTTAGTGAGAAAAGGCTTTTTCCTTGCATGCCTCCCAAACAGCTTGTTGGCATGTAGAGAGCGTCTGATGGTTGTTTTGGGACTCTGTGACCCCAAGATGCCACTCTTTGATGCAATTCTGTGACGGTGAGCTTGGGAAATTTTTTACTTCTCTTACCATCCTCCTCACTGTGCGTTGTGGCAAGATAAACTTGGGACCTCTTCCAGCCTTGTTTGTCGCTGTTCCAGTTGTTTTAAACTTCTTAATGATTCCTCTGACTGTAGATACCGGCAAGTTAAGGCGAGTGGCTATTTTCTTGTAGCCATTGCCTGACTTATGAAGGTCGACACACATCTGCCTTACTTGAATGGTGTGTTCTCTTGTCTTTGCCATGTTGACAAATGGGTAAGAGAATTAGGCCTCTGTCACGTCATATTTATACCCCAGGGAAACAGGAAATCATGAATTACTAATTAAAAGTCCCTAGATACCCTGACCAACCTTAGCAACTACAGAAAAATATATAAAAAAAAAAAATAATTACATTTTTCAGAGGAATTGTTAGGGGTGCCAATAATTGTGGCACACATGATTTCAAGTTTTTTTTTTTTTTCTAAATGTGTGATTTTTTTATCACCAAAGTTATGTACTTAAATAAAAGGTTGGATTTTTCTCTTTTTTTGCATTTGGGTTCTATGTTGTTTTAAAAAAAAGGAGAATTTTTAGAAGTCCACGACCACATCTTAAACAGGGGTGCCAATAATTGTGGAGGGCACTGTAACCGGGTTCCACTGTAATTTTACAAGGCCATGTAGTTTTGTATTTTGTTTTCCCTCAATAAAGGCTTTTGAGGATGATGAGTGGACGTCTAGTCTTTTTTTTTTAAATCATTGTACATGTTTATATTTATTGTTAAATACCCTTTGCTAATATAAACATAGTTTGGAAATAATATTTGTACCTTTGTGGGTTTGTATATATTATACTTTATCATTTGACATTTTTGTAGCATTTTCGCTAATTAAAAATAAAATGTATTGTTCATAGCACAGTGACTCGTCTTCAAAAATTATTTTGTAAACCTGGGTGAAACCATTATCATTGTCATTATTATTGTTATCATTATTATCATTATTATTATTATTATTAATATTATTATTATTATTATTATTATTATTATTTAGAAGACTATAAATATAAAAGATAAATACAAACACGTATCCCATATCATGAAATAGACTTTTGATAAAAAATAAGTTAAATAAGTAAAAATCACACAGATATTAATTAACATGAGTGATTTATTTCCATTCACATTATTTCCATTTTCATCCTCAGTATTTTTGTAGACTATTGGGTGATTTTATCCCTGCCCGAGGTGGGATTCGAAATCAGCAATATGCTAATGCAGTACATTAAAAAGCATTTCTCTAATTTTGCTTTCTCTTTCCCTTCTTTTTCTTTCTCTCCATCCGGTAACAGATTATTATTCCCCAGCTGGCGTCCAGTTGTTTGTATTTGGGCTGTTAATGTTTTTTTCTTCTTCCGTCCTCCAGGTGGTGCTGTGGCAGATTCATGCCCACAAATCTCGCTGCGCTTTCAAACTAATAATCACAGAAGAAGAATAAGTGTTTATACATAGAAGAGAATACGGTTTTTATTAGTTTTCTATTTTCGGGAATTACCCAGTGATTTCTTCTAAAGGTGAGCAATTAAAAGACAAATCTGACACGAAATGTGAGCTGAATGACTGTGTTTCTTTTTAGAAATGCATCTTTTAGCGGTTCAGTGCAGGTTCGTTGGTTTTCCTTGTTTCTTCTTTCTAATTGTTATTATTATACAACCAAAATAAACATGTCGAATCACAGACAGACCGATACCCAGACAATGATATTACACTTTTTCTCAGAATGAAATTCTCAAAACTCCTTGTTCAACCTCCACATCATTTAGTCACTTGTGCTCATCATAAGAACATTTCCTCATTCTTTTAATCGAATGTGTGCAAGTGTCTGCTGTTTCCTACACTATCAGTTGTTTATGTTCATGTTGATCAAAATATATTATACTGGTATCACCTGAATAGTTTTAAACCCCAAAACATCTCAGCATCAGTACATTGTATGTGTCATTGAATGCAAAATTGTTAAACCAGTTGTCATCATCTGTCATCGAAAATTTCTATTAAACTTTTTTTTGTAAATGTGTTGAATTGATGAATTGTGCAGATGAATCTTGAATGTCACCAATGAAGGCGAGTGAAAGACATCAGATCAACCGATAATCAACCAGTTCTCTAAAACAGGTCAAAAGTGAATCTTGTGATCCTTCATTTGGAGAGTGAATACAGACAGAGCAAAACACAGAATTATAAAGTCTGAAAATGGATGAACAACTGAGAAACGAACAAACACTTGTAGAATACAGTAAAAGTGTGAATCCTGTTCGGTCTTTTGCAATCAATATAAATCAAATATGCAATCAAATAAAATCAATTTGTGCTGCTGAAATTCATAGATGCCAAACAAAAGGAAGTCGAATTGTTTGCATTTTCACTCACTGTGATCCAAACCATAGTTTATATCAAGAAATACTGAAACTGTACACCATCATACTGACAACACGACTAAACATTTTCATGATTTTGTTTGTAAACAATGACAAAAGGATTTTTCATTCTGATGGGAATGTGATGTTCATTGACACAAATACTCACTTTTGAGAGATGAACTGAGGATTTCGAGAGAAGTACAGGTTTTTGCAAGAAAGCCAATGTATTCTGTTATTTGTACAGTGTTTTGAGAAATGCACTGACTGGTTTGCAATTATTAAGGATGATTCGAGAAATGCTCTAAAGCAACTGAGAAAAACTGTAACACACACAAGGTGTTTTTTGGTCCTGCCTGCTCAGTGCTTGTGAATTGAATTACAATATGTCATCCTAGGATTCAATTAAAGTGGGTCACCAATTGTGAAACACACTGTAAACTCATTTTCCTCTAATTTGATCAATGATTTGATGAATCACCTGAAGCCTGGTGCGGTTGTAGAAAAGACAATAAAATGTATTTCTGCCCAGGAGTACAAATGACAACAAAAGATATGGTGGTAATAATATGTGACTATGAAGATAAATCAAAGTATTTTCCGTGATTAGAATATAAAACTATTAGCCGTTGTAATCTGTAACAGTTATTCAAGCATAAAGTGTAGTGCAATAGTGTAAATAATTTTTGTGCAAGAAGAAAAGGTTTTCTTTTTCTTTTCAGTTCATAATAATAAGAGCAGAGCGAAGAACCTTATTTCTAATCCTGCTGCAGAGGCAGTATAGGATGTTCGAGCTCTTCTCTGAAGGCAGGAGGGTGAACATGCCATGGTTGGGAAAGGAGATCTTGACTGTACTTCTAACCTTTTACAGGCAGTGTTTTTCTGTGAAGTTTTCACTGCTTGCTGGAGAGCTTATTTGATGGGACTGAGCATTTCAGTGGTACAACATAAAGGTTGACCAGTATATGAGGAGATAGATAAGTATTTTCTTATTCTGAAGCAAAAAAAAGGAGCCGTTGTACTTTCTCTCTCTTCGGCAAAGTTAATGCTCAAGGTCGGATCACTACAGATTTACTATGTGTTTCTTGGTTGTTTCGGGTATTGAGGACTAGATTGTTATTGGCACACAGTCATTACGCATTTTGACTTAATTGAACCTATTCTTATTTTTTACATGTTTATAATTTTTATTCGTTTTTTAAATGTTGTTAATATTATTATTCCATAGGGATTTCATGGAGTCTGAGTTGCTGATTGGCTGGGAGGCAGAAAGGGTGGAGTTGAGGTCAGAGCTTTCCAGACTGGAGGAAGAGCTGATAGAGAGTCGAGCAGAGACAGAAGAGCTTCGATCTCGGACGAATGTGTTGACTGAACGGGTCAGAAAAGAAATATTTCGTCATATTATATTACTCACCCACAGTGTTTTTTCCCCTTTCGTGTATGCAGCCAGATCAACCTACGAGTCATACGCTAATCCAATGCTAAATAAGGCATTGTAGTCTATTAAATTGAAGTGTGTGTGTGTGTGTGTGTGTGTGTGTGTGTGTGTGTGTGTGTGTGTATGCAGTTGACTCAGAAATTGGACTCATCCATATCTCTTCATTGGGAAAGTGATCAGAGAGAATGGATAAAGAAACTGAGAGAGGGAAAAGAGCGAGAGTCAAGACAGGCTCTGCTCATCAAGAAACTACAGCAAAAGGTGTGAAAACACACACTTCCACTACACAAACTAGATTTTTATCAGACAGAGTAGTAAATATTTCTAACTATACTCTCTTTGTTTCTTGTTTTTTGCTATTATGTAAAGACGGAAGTTGATTTTATGCTTTTTCAAACAAATAGAGAGAGAAAGTTTATGTTTTTTCTGAATGGCGTTTTGATTTTTAAGTTGGGCAGGTAAATTTTTCTTTTTGCTTTTGTATACTTTTTTTGCTCCATTGTGTTCATGTTCATGACTCTGGTGTATATTTGAGAAAAATTGCATTTTACGGCTTCTGTTCTAGAAAGTAGCAGGTGATAAGCTTTGAGGGAAACCAACTAACAAACAGAAGTTGTGTTATTACTGAAAAAGAGACATTTATATAAAAACCCAAGCGGTCCTCATTCCCGAAGCTACCGGAAATACCTAATTTTTTAAATACAGATCTATATGTATGAAAAGATGATGTAATGTAGTTTCTTTTGAAGTTATAATATTTACTGTTATATTATCACACTTAAATGTTTTTTACCACACTATATAGAGAGTTGCATTGAGACAATTAAATGAATTAAAGCATAGGACCTAAGATAAAGCATAAAAAAATGCACAAGCTGTAACGACAACCTTAATACTCATGAGTGAATGTGTGTAAAATGCAAATCATATTTAAATTCCAGAGTTTAATCTTTGTTGGTTAATCCCTACTCCAATAATATTTATAAAATTGTTCATTTATCTGATAAGTTGTCTAAGTGAGTTATATGACAGTTTAAAATGCTTAGAAAGAACTACTCTATAAGTTCTGTAGCTCAGTGTGGTTGTAGCTCAGTGGTTTAGGGCAATGAACTTTGGAACAGAAGGTCACAAGTTCAAATACCACCACCAAGCTGCCACTGCTGGGCCCTTGAGCAAGGCCCTTAACCCTCCCCTACTTAGGGCGTCTGTCAGACGACAGAAATGTAGTTTAAAATGTTATACAGGAGGGAAATTCTACTTCTAGTTAAATAGTGATTTAATTTCTTTCTTTCAGAAATGATAATGTGAAAATGACAATTTTTTCATTAATTTCATATGCATTCAAATTGGATCCTATTTAAGGAGTGAAACTAAAAGTTGCTAATGCACTTAACAGTTTAGCTGAAAGGCATGTAGAGAAATCATCTCAAGAAAATGAGCCATGGTGTATGAATATAGGCATACCACATAAATACCACATATTTCCTCTTGTTGGGTGCGTGTTAGGTGATGGAGTACAGGAGTCGATGTGAACATCTGCAGCAGGACATGATGATTGAGGAGAGAGAAATGAGAGTCAGAGAGGTATACATATCCTATTTTCTCTTTCCAATATGTGGTAAATAAAAAATAGTGTATAAAGCCTTAGTCTCTACATTTGTAGAGAATTTTGCTAGATGAGCGCAGCAGTAACCTGGAGACCACCCTTATCAGGCTAGAGGAGGAACAGCAGAGGTGGGGGATTGTATTTATGAATTTATTATTACTAAATTGAGTTCAAACAATGAGATTTGACCTAAAATCTCTCCCTGTGCAGGAGTGCAACAATGGCTGAAGTCAATGCACTGTTTCGCAGTCAGCTCAGCCAATCAGCAGAAGAAAACCAAGCGCTGCAGGACGATGTGAGGAAACTGACTGCCGATTGGTCCAAAGCGGTGGAGGAAGCGGAGCAAAAAGAAATGGATTGGAACAAAGAGAAAGAGGTTGGCGCTGAAATCGATCTCATAGGATACCTTTCATAGATCTGCATACAAATGAGTCGAAATATAACAAATAAATGATGTATTGTTACATTAAGTTGGTGTGAAACCCATAGTTCTGATGGTATTATAATGAAATAGCTACCGTGTATTTTATGTCACCATAAATAAAAACGATATGTTAACTAGCTGTATATAGTCATGAAATATAAGGATTTTCTATATAGGCTAAGTGATTATCATGCAAAAAATGAATTAATGGAGAGGTTTCCCCACGTGATCTTCGATCTTTTCTGAACGTGGAAGAATCACACGGGACACAGAATGGCGCATACGTTCTTCTTCAATTTAATGCAGATAACAGAGAAGTACCGTAATTTCCGGACTATAAAGCGCACCCATATATAAGCCGCACCCACTGAATTTTACAAATATTTTAATTTTTAACATAAATAAGCCGCAGGTGTCTACACTAATGTACTTTACACAGGCTTTAACGAAAGACACGTTACACACGGTGTAATATGTTGCGCATTCTTTAGGAGCATAGCGGTATTTTGGGAATTGCATGCCAGAAGCGAGCTCTCCCTTCACCCTGACTCAACGCGTTCCAACGGCTTGTATCTAAAGAGTAGCCGACCAAGAAAGTCATTGTACACTGTCTTCCTCCTTCCTTTCACAACTTTTTCTATTTCACAACTAGTTTATCTTTTGGCATCGTCGTGCGTTTAAAAATCACCCGATGGAAGTTTTTCTCCCGAAGCCGTGCAGCTCAGAACACATGTGAGGTGCGTTTTTTTCGTTTCCATTCGGAAATTTCAATGGTCTTATGTTATGGGGTTCAGTTTTTTGGCTTGAAGTTTGTGAAACTGGGAAAAACCCAGGAAAAATTCATAAATTAGCCGCGGGGTTCAAACGTGGGAAAAAAGTAGCAGCTTATAGTCCAGAAAATACGGTGTGTGTATATATATATATATATATATATATATATATATATATATATATATATATATATATATATATATATATATATATATATATATGTATGTATATATATATATATACACACATGAAAATAACCAGAGCTAAAACTGTTCCTGATTGGGTAAGAAGACATAGTAACCAGAGATGTGTCCGCTCAGACAAAGACATTCCATATACAACATAGAAATGTGTGTTTAGAGAACTTGCGTAAGGCCCATCCTAATACTACACTAAGGTATTTTAATATGTTGTATATCATATTTAATTAGTAAGAGAATTGGAATAATAAATCATGTTCTGTTCGCAACTGATGTGTGTTTTGCAGGTTTTCTCAGGGTATATGGAAGCAGAGCGTTCAAGGCTAATGGCACTCTGGAGCAAAGTCGTAGCTCTCAGACGCCAATGTCATGCAGTCAAAGTTGCAACAGACAAGTGAGCATGAGTATTTTCAACGAATAGAATGTTTTGTTTTATTACTTTGGGGTGTTCTGTCACTGGCATTAACACTGTAAGGCTTTGACACTGAGTTTGGCTTTGACACACAAAAAAAAGAAATTTAGTAAAACAATCATTAATATTAACATTACAGTGCTAATAGAGAGTGTGTTAGAGAAGTGAAGAAAAGAGTGCAAGCAGGGTGGAGTGGGTGGAGAAGAGTGACAGCAGGAGTGATTTGTGATAGAAGAGTATCTGTGAGAGTGAAAGGGAAAGTTTATAGGACTGTGGTGAGACCTGCGATGTTGCATGATTTAGAGACAGTGGCACTGAGTAAAAGACAGGAGGTGGAGCTGGAGGTAGCAGAGCTGAAGATGTTGAGGTTTTCGTTGGGAGTGATGAGGACGTACAGGATTAGAAATGAGTTTATTAGAGGGACAGCACATGTAGGGTGTTTTGGAGACAAGGTGAGGGAGGTGAGATTGAGATGGTTTGGACATGTGCAAAGGAGGGACTTGCGGTATATCGGTAGAAGAATGCTGAGGATGGAGCCACCAGGAAGGAGGAAAAGAGGAAGGCCAAGTTGGAGGTTTATGGATGTGGTGAGGGAAGACATGCAGGTAGTTGGTTTGAAAGAGGCAAATGTAGACCACTAATGGGAGCAGCCAAAAGAAGAAGAAGACGACAGAATCCCAGTTGCATTGTTACGTTGGAACACTTACTCTAGCCTTTGTTTTCCATCCTAATTGTGTGTTTGCTGTTTAGTTCAGAAACATAAATTAATTACATGGACAAATTTGTTGGTCTTCCAGCAGGGAATGATCTAGAACATGGATCTAAATAAACACACAAATGGTTTAATGACGGTAAATGGTTTTGAAGGATCTGGCGAAATTTTGTATGAAGGATGGTCCTTCCTTTTTATGGTTTTTATAAGCATTTGCTATATATTGAGTAAAAGGGTGCCAATAATTGTGCCACACATATATTTAAGAGTTTTTCTGAACAAAGATTTAATTTTGCTTTTGATTCGGATTCGAAAAATGTAAAAAATTAAAATGACGGTCAAATTTGCAGGTTCCACTATAAAGAAAATATACAGTGCCCTCCACCAATATGGGCGGCACTGCAAATTTTCTTTATAGTGGAACCTGCAAATTTGACCGTGTCATTTAAATTTTTTACATTTTTCGAATCCGAATCAAAAGCAAAATTAAATCTAGACAAGGTATAGAAACAAATGACAACAATTTAGTTTATTTATTAAGTTATCTCAGTGAAAATTGTGTTTTTTTATTTATTATGGAGGGATTCCATCAAATTTGTCCATGACTGTAATATAATTTATTATCATTAAAAAAAACAATGTGCTAGCAGATCTGTTGTTTTCAAGTGTTTTTAATCTTTTATTTACATATTTTTAGAGACTTATGGGAATTGAGAGCAGAGTTCACTCGCCTGTCATCCACTTTTCTCTCTTTGAATGTCTTCTCTGCTATTTCTTCAACTCCTTCTCCTCCTGCACCTCCTCCTCCTCCTCCTCCTCCTCTCTGCAACACCTCTGGACCAATGACTCTGGCTGAGTTAGATCATGATGAGAACATGGAGAATCTCAAAAGCAGGTCATCAAATACGATTTTTACATTTAATAAAAAAAAATGACTAAAATGGCTTGAATTAATTTAGAAGTCATTTTATAGTAAATCAAAACAAACCGATTTCTTCAGTGTTGTTGCTTTGAATCAGAAGTGAACCATGGCGATCCTGTTACTAGAAATATAACCGATTCAGCACTTGCTGATTTGAAAGCTAACCAAAGTGTCATAGCATTTTAATTGTGATTTACTGTTTCCAGACTTGATGACTTGACCGCTATTATAAAGTCTCAGGAGCTGGAGAGACAAAGACAGAAGGCAATAAAGAGCAACAACAAAAAAGAGGAAAAAGAACAAGAGCTCCTCCAAGAGAAATGCAGAGAAATGGAAAGAAAATTTGAATCAGTTACACAGGCGATCAGAAAATTGGTGAGATGGCATCAACATGTTCTGGATCCATAACCATTCTGACAGATGTACAGTTAATTCATTAGTTCTTTCATCTGATTTATCATTATTAGATTAGATACTTACTAATATATATATAAATTATATAAAAAAAAAGACCTAAAATACCCCAAAGTACCTCCTGCAATTCTGTTTTCATTTCTACAAGACTATGGTCAGTAAGTATTTGTCTTTAAATAAAAAATGTACCTTACATTACAACAAAATAACAAGTATAATTTTTTTTTTTTAAGTAAATCAACATGTAGAAACCAATAATAAATACACCCTATAATTCAGTGCCATGTAATTGAAGTGTATGTGATATAGTTTATAGCTTAAAATACATTGTAGAGAGCAAAACTATTGTTTCCGACCTGGCAAGTTGTGTATTTTGTAGGGGTGTAATGGTACACGTATTCCTACCAGAATTTTTTGGTACAGGGATTTTCGGTCAGGTGCACATTTGTACCAAATTCAATCCTTTTTTCCATGCAGAACAAAAGTAAAGTCTAAGTACCCATAGGAACATATTAAGTGGCGGACTGCAAATTTGTTTGAGTGCATTTAAAAAAATATGAAACTTGAAAACACGCACAATAATGGCAGGGTTATAGGGAAAAAAATAAATAAATCTTCATCGTTTTATGTCTAGCTTCAGGAATTTCTCTTTAAAGGAGAAAATCCTGACAATTCCACATATCAAGGGAGTGAATGAAAGAAGGATGGAAGGAGTGAAGACATTTGTTAAAGTATGTTGAAAATAAGTAGAACATTAAAGTAGATCATATCTTTAGAAAATTAAATATTACATTTAACACACACACACATCTCTATTTCCCAAATGGAGTCTAACAAATGTAAAATATTTGACAATATGATAAAAAAAAAAACTTTATTGCATTCATTAAATTTATTCTATTTAATTTTTATAGATTTTATTATATATTTTATTTGTATAAAATATAATTTCATATATTATTTGACCAAGCAGGCATTTTATTTAAAATTGTTTTTAAAATGTACACTGTTTAAATACTAATGTGTACAAATATAATAATAATATTAATAATAATAATAATATAATAATAATAATGAGCTTTTCTTTCCCCTAACTATAACGAAATTGAACTGAACTGTGACTTAAAAATTGGGGTACGAACCGAACCGTAAATTTTGTGTACCGTTAAAACCCCTAGTATTTTGCTATCTGAACTGCTTTCTATAAGTGAGCTCCACTCACTTTTACTTACCTTGTAAAACTAATTTTATTTTCCTGCTGATGTGCTACTGACTTTACAATATGCCTCTGTTACACTTAAAATTGAATGTTATTTAAACAATTTATTGAATGTTTTCAAATCAAACGAATATCCTTCAATAATCAACGTTAAACAATTCCCCAATGAACAGGAGAGGGTTCTGGATTCTCAGAAGTCAGATGGACACAAAAGAGTTTTTCCAAACGGTGTGCTCAGTGACGATCTCCACTTTGTTCTGTGGGTCATCTCTGAGGCTGAGGGTGCCTTCCAGTGGGGACACCAAGAACTGCGGGTGAGTAATCAGAAACAATTTGAATTATTTGATTTAATATTACTTAAGTTCATTCTCAATATGTACATTTATGTGCACCTACTTACCTACCTATCTCTCTACATATTCAGCAGATTTTCTTCCACCTGTTTTTTAGATGCTTGCCATACCTTTCTACTTCACAGCTAATCATATTATTATACTTTCCTTTACTCTTTTTAAAACTAAAAGGGTAGAAATTATTGTTTCCCTTTTTTAGTCTTAAAATTTTGGATTATCAGGTGGTTTATTTTTTTTTTAAGTATGAAAAATATTGCTATTACTGTGGTGTTTTTGTTTTCTTGGGTTTTTTTTCCAGGAAGCTGAAGGAAAGTGGCAGAGGTTGAGAGTGGAGTCAGAATCATTGCAGCAGCAAATCACAGAGCTTAAAACTGAGAGGGAGGATCTTCAGAAACAAGCCAGTTTGGAAGCTCTAGAGTTAAAACAGATGAATAGTCTACTGAGAAAGTGGGTGAAATGCTATTTCAATATTCTGAAATATGTATTAAAATGTATTTGTTTTGTTGTGTAGCACATACATTTATATATAATAATTATGATATAATATAATTAATAATATAATGTATAATAATAGTTTGTTGTGTAGCACATACACATTATATATATATATAAATATATATATATATATATATATATATATATATATATATATATATATATATATATATATATATATATATATATATATATATTATTTATTTTAATTACTTTAATTTAATTTTTTTCCGTAGTTTTTTCCGTTTAGTCGTTCTTTTGAAGATTGGTTTGGATCTTTGATAGTCCAGTTAAAGCTGGATTTGATCCATCTGTTCCTAAGCCTCTGTTGAACTTCCATGTGTGTCTATTTTTTGCAGTGAAAAGGAAACAACATTAGGTTTGAAGATGCAGCTGGATGAATCTGAGCGCCGCAGTGAAGATCTCAAGAAAGAAAATGTACGGTTGATACAGGAGAGAGAGAGGGAGGATGAGGAGAGGAGTGGAGTAGAGAGAGAGCGACAGAAACAGTAAACACCTTTTAAAAACACATTTTGTCTTATGTCTATCTGACTTTTTCTTTCCGTATGTGTAATATATATTATACATAATACTGTGTATTATATAATATAATATATAAAATACATATGTATATTATGTGTATATATTCGGTGCGTATCCTGGTTTTTAAGTCACAGTTCGGTTCAATTTCTATCAGTTGTGAAGAAATGCAAACAATATTAGTGCCTTCTTGTTTAAATAATATATAAAACAATATTTTGATATTTTATTAAAATAGAATACATGTAATTAATGCCAATATACTTTTTTATTATTTTTATTAAATTGAGTAATTAATTTAATTAAATAATATTAAATAAATGAAAAAAATAAATTAAAAAGTTTACGTCTGTTAGACCCCATTTGGGTAATGTGTGTGTGTGTGTGTGTGTGTGTGTGTGTGTGTGTGTGTGTGTGTGTGTGTGTGTGTGTGTGTTACATTTAATTCTTAATTTTCTAAAGATATCTATTGTTCTAATTTAATTATACTTTAACAAATATGTTCATTCCTTCCATCATTTATTCATTTACTCCCTCGATATATGGAACTGTCAGGATTTTCTTGAAGCTTGACATAAAACGCTCACTTCCTTTGAATTCCAGGTCTTTCTGAAGCTCTTCACAAGTGGTGTCTCTTGGACAATTCTTCTGATATTCTTTTTACTCTTCTGTCAGAAATCTTGCAAGGAGCACCTGGTCATGGTTGGTTTATGTTAAAATGATGTTCTTTCCATTTCTGGATTATGGCCCCAGCAGTGCTCACTGAAACATTCAGAAGGTTTAAATCCTTCTATAATCAATGCCATTAGTATATTTTGCAACAAAAAGATTGTGAAGGTCTTGAGAGAGCTCTTTGCTTTCATCCATCATGATGTTTCTTGTGTGACACCTTGGTAATGGGACACCTTTTTACAGGCCATGAGTTGGGACTGAAGCAGCTGATATTAATTTGCACTGACACGGGGCAGGATTGCGTTCTAATTACTAATTTATTTTAGCTGCTGTCTTGGGTTTACATGACATTTTTTACCTCCCTTTCTTCATATGATCAATACTTTTTTTCCCTGTGTAATTTTACATTATTACACAGAATTTATGGAAATCTATGGTTTGATTTCATTGTGTGGACTGCATGGGTTGTTACAACATCTGGTGAAAATTTTCATGTCAATAGCACCTTAAGAAATATATTTACTGAAAAAAATGGTGACATGTTCAATACTTATATATATATATACAGTGCAACCTCGATACTCGCGGGGGTTACGTTCTATGACCCCTTTCTATTTAATTTTTTGTGAGTAACAAAAAAATGGCGAGCTTTTGACTCTCTCCTTTTGAAGGTTCCTTTTTCAAGGGGAATTGTACATGTACTGTAGTGTAAACTCAAGAACAATTGTGAATTACTTGTCAAATGTTTTATTTACTACTTTACATGAATAGTACAATAATAAAATAGTTTTTCATACACTTGTATGTAATTTATTAGTACAAACTTGACTTGCGCTATAGATTCTTTAGAGTTTGATGTCCAGCTTTAAGAATTTCTCTTAAAAGGAAAAAAAAAAATCCTGACAGTTCCTGAGGGAGAGAATGAAAGAAGGATGGAAGGAATGAAGACATTTGTTAAAGTATGCAAAAAATAAGTAGAAAACACACACACACACACACACACTTGTATACACATCTGTATTACCCAAATTGGGTCTAACAATGGAAAACTCTTTAAATAAAATTAAATAAATATAAAATATTATTAATCAATTGAATTTAATTTATTATTTAATGTTATAAAAGTGTATTGCATAAATTAAATTTTATAATAATTTTTTTATAAAATATTATACAATTTTATTTGATATTTAACCTAGCAGGCATTTCATTTAAAATTGTTTAAAAAATGTAAACTGATCAAATACCCACAATCACCAATGTTAATTATTATAAATTGCGTTAATAAAAAAACGACAATTAAATTTTATTTTTGAATTTCTTTCCCCTAACCGTACCGAAACGTGACTTAAAAACCGAGGTACGTACCCAAACGTGAATTTTGTGAATTTTCCTACTGTGGCACCCACAGGATCTAATGATCAATGTCTACAATGTGATCAACAAGTCTCTCCTTGATCAATAACTGATGGTTTCTCTACCCAGGAAATAGCTATATTTCAGTGCATATATAAGATTCTTTTGTGATTTTTTTATTTTAATTGTATTTATTTATTTATTGAATTTAATTATCTATCAACTGGTTTCAGAAACACACTGTTTATAGCTGATGAAGAACTTTTTGCCTGAAACTTTGCTTATGTCTACATTGATGGAGGGCAGGATGGGTTTATGCACAGATAGATAAATAGACAAGTGGTTGGAAAAACAGATCATGTAAATGAAAAAACATAAAGGACTAGAGATGTGTTTGTGTATAGAAATGTATAGTGATGGATAGAATGAAAGAGAAGTTTCAGGTTTCCAATGATAATATTTGTATTTCAGAATGGAAGCAGGTCTTTTGGAAAATGCCAATTTGTATGAGCAACAGAGTCGCACTCGTACAGAGCTCCATTCACTGCAGGTGGCACTGGAGCAAGAGCGACTGGAAAAGGCACGTGCGGAGAAAGAGTTAGCAGACTGTCGAGAAACTTTAGCCAAGGTAAAGTATGAACAACGCTAACACCTTTTCTAACATTTTTAGAAACCTTTTTAAACTAAACTGCAAACTTTATGTAGCAGGTATTAGTGTGGTTTATTTCTGGTTTGAGTTCAGATCATTCTCAGTTTTTAAGAGATGTTTGGAAGCATATTTGGTTCAAGTGTTCGTGACTCAGAGACTCTGTTCACACTCGCTAACTTCTGGCAAATGCATGTCGTTCAGGATCCTTTTAACTTTGTCCTTAAGGCAACAACAAATTGGTTTGGGGAATTTTTGCATTTCTATCATCAGAGTTTTTCCATTGTTACAAGATTAGTCTCTTCTCTGTCTCTCTGTCTTTTAGACACGCGAGTCTCTGCTCACACTCTCCTCTACACACACTTTGCTGCAGAGGGAAACTGCGGATACATGTGATACATTGGAAAAAATGGCTTCCTTCAATGAGTCACTGACACGGGATAAAAGAGAGCTCAGTGCCCGGAATCTCCAGGTGTTTATATCTTTAGCTCACCTTTAGCTCGTGGAGTCTCATTCAGTATATGCCTTCAGCTTATGCACATAGGTCACAATATTTATTATACTACACCATGTGCTTATCCACTCATCATTATGTAGCAGTTTGTATTAGTGACTTTTGCTGTTGTGTCTGTGTAAGTGTAGAGTTACTTTACATCAGTAATATGTCATTGGCTGGATTTTACAAACATGGTAAAAAATTGTGTGTGTGTGGTTTGTTGGTTTGTCCCTCCAGTTGGAGGAAGAGTTGACTGAATCTCAACTGCAGCTGCAGCATTTCAGATCAGATGTAGCATCTCTGGAGAAGGCGCTGAATGCTGTTTCAGAGGAAATCAAAGAGTTAAGGTCAGACACGGTAACTGTTGTGAAATGATCAAAGGAGGCTATGAAGATTTGTCTTTATTATTTATCTTCAGTCTTTTGTCACAAAAGAAGCATCACAAAATCTAAGGCATATCAAACAATTGCAAACGCAACACAATTTTAGGAAAAAAAGGTTATATATAGTACTGTGTGAAGGTTTTTGGTAGGTGTTAAAAAAATGGTGTAAAGTAAGAATTCTTTCAATGATAAAAGGGTTACTAGTTTATTTTTATCAATTAAACATTAATTTTGCGTAACAGTCAAATGTTTGGACACATCGTCTCCTTTCTGAATCACCAAAGTCTTCTTGTCTGTCTATACCCCTATGCCAAATATACTTTAGGGATTGCCGAAATGCAGATCTGCACTCCCTTCATCTACTTAGAGGAAGGGAACGAGAACTGGTGGGGGAACTGCAGACACTGACAGATGAAAAAGAGAGCAAAGCGAATGCCCTCACTGATGAGGAAATTAAAAATGAGAAGGTGGGATGGAAAAGAGTTAAAATATGACAGTGGCTAGTCCAAAACTAGTAAAACCCATTACCATGGTCATGTGTATTTATGTGTATGAGCAAACCTAATCATAAAAAATCTATATAGTCAATAGTCATTGTATAAAAATGAATAGTATAATATTTTAGGGTATTCTGGAGCCCATGGCAGTGCTGCTTGCCAGACCTAATAAAGCTGGATATTATGAATTTATTTTTGACTTTTTAGTAGCATTGATTATGAAAAATTAACAAAACACATTTGCACTTTTCTATGATTGGACACTGCAATTGTATAACCTGAAGCCTGTTTGTCCTTGTGCTCAGCTGTGTGAGCAGTACAGAAGTGTCAGTGAGGAGTTGGATACGGTTAAATTGAAGCTGGAAAACACGATCGACCAAGTGAAGAAAACGCAGAGAGAAAACGAAGCACTGCAGAATGAAAAACAAAAACTGGAGAAACAAGTGCATAGTTTGGGTCAGGAGAAAGAGGAAATACAACAGGACTGTGAGGAGCTAAGGTAAAACTGATGATCAGGTAAAAAAGATGATTTATGGTGTCTAACATTCTATATAAGTGGAGGCAAGTTACATTAATGTCATAAGCAAAACAAAAAAAAAATGCACAAATTGAGATTGTAGAAATTGTTGTATTATAGATATAATTAGGAATAATTCTCACAAGCATGTTCTTTATGAACAGTATGACCTTTTTTTTTTTATTTCTGCTGTTTGTTTGCCAGTCAAAATAATTCATCACTGTTTAGTGTCGTGACAGTCAAGTGATTCCAAATGTTATATGCAAATCCCTCCATAACTACACCAATAAATGAACACTCTTCTGCCATGTAATTATTTTTAGGAAATTAAGTGGAACCCTTCAGCAGCAGCTTTGTGTGGCAAAGGAACAGATTTCTGTACTGGAGGTTCAGCATGCGCAATTACAAACACAGGTTCACACACTCCAGATGTCCAAAGATGTTCTATATGGTAATATTTTTCCCCAATTAATATTCTCATTCATGAAAAAGAATAAACATTATTTCTCCATGCTTTGGAAGCTTCTGATATCCCCATGTATATGATTGCGAGTTAATAATTTGATTTGTATTAATATAATTATTATTATGAAATATTTTTGGTATTTATAATAAACTGTCATTCATTCTGTATTAAGCAAGCGTCAAGAAGTATGGGACACGTGTTCAAAGAAATTGAAATCTATTCTAAAATCTTCAATATATTTTTAATCTCTTTCCAGGCAATACTTTTTTCAAATCAACTGGTTTTCACTAGATATATTGTAAGCTATTCAAGGTCCAAACCTAGAGTCAGGTAAAAATGAAAGTAAAACCATTGTCTATGGTTAAAGATATATATCTATATCCATATCTCTTTATGTAATCTTAGACAGATTTGATGGTGAGATCAGGGAGCAGTTGGGGCCAAAACTGTTACTTCCAGGATTCCTTGTTCTTCAGATAGTGACATTCATAATAACATTGGCTGTGTGTTTTGGGTTGTTGTTCTGCTGCAGAAAAAATGTTTTGGTCAATCAGATGCCTCCCTGATGGTATTGCATGATGGAAAATATGTGTCTGTATTTTTTAGCACTAATGACATCATTAATCCAGACCAAATCTCCAAAACCATTTGCAGAAATGCAGACCTATGCTCAATCTTACCATGCTGTCTGACCTGTGACATAAAACTAACTTTATTAGCAGAGGTTGGCTGTTCCTCACTTAGTTTGAAGTCTCCTACACAGGTTTTTTTTTTTAGAAAATGTGTTTCAAGCTATGCATAAAATGTATTATTATCTCCTTGGTATAACTGCTTAATCATTCACCTGAATCTGATTCTAAAAATTCCATTGTTCAAATGTATGCAAAAGTAAGAACTGAAATCCAAAGGGTGGTCACACTGTGTTTTCTTCTTTTCATTGATTTTCCATTAAGTTAATTGATGAATAAATTAATAACACATTTTTAAAAGCATTCTCACTATACAGCATTTTCCTGCCTAACTATGTACACATTAATATGTGTAAATGTGCTGTATTTTCTTTTTAAATTATTATTATTATTATTATTATTATTATTGTTGTTCTTATGCAACTTTTTTTTTGTAATCCCGTTTTTGGCATAAAACAAATTAATATTTCTACTATTATTGTTCTTATTATAGGAGAGATAAAATGTCTTCAGTCTGAAGTGGAGAGAAACGCAATCCTGAGGGAGGAAGCAAGAAGAGAGACACAGGAAGAACAGATACGGTGTGAAAAGGAGATTGAAATCTGTCAGTTGGAGATCAAGAGGTTGAATACTGAGGCCCAGACAACATTGAACAACCACAGAATCCATGAAGAAGACAGGACAAAATGGCAAATAGAAAGAGAGACTCTAAACTCTGAGCTGGGACTGAAAGATGGGGAGATGGTGGCTCTAAAAAACAGGATGGATTTATTGGCAAAAGAAAACGAAAAGCTTGCAGCCTTGATCGGTGAAAAAGATGGAGATGTAGAAAGGCTTTTATCAGAAATCAGGAATCTGGAGTTGCACATGCGAGAAGCAAAATCTGAGATTGAACAATACAAAGAGAAAGTGAAAGCCATTGAGGGAGAGAAGGAGACAATTTTGGAACAAGTGAAGGAAGACAGTGAAGAGCTACAAAAAATTCAAAAACAGAATGCCAATTTGGCTGACATTTTACACATGCGGGATTGTGAGATAGAAAAGAACAGCAAGCGCAACGAAGAATTGCTAACAAACATAAGAGTGCAGGAAAGCTTAGTGGAAAAACTCAAATTAGACCTTAAAGAAAAGGAGATTGTAATAGATCAAATAAACAATGAGAAGATTAAACAAAAAGAATGGGAGGCAGAGGCGAGAGACAAAGAACTGAAGTTGAAAGGAGAACTAAAAAAGAAAGGAAATGAAATAGAAACTCTAAGAGACAATGTGGAAGAATTGAAGATGGAGAAGCAGCACATGTCTCATCTTCTGCAGGAAAGAGATACTTCCATAGAAAAGCTTAAGAATGAAGTGATAGACATGGAACTGACATATAAAGAAAAACAGAATGAGATGGAGTGGTGGCAGAAAAAGGCTGGGGATGTGGCAAGAGAAAAAGAAGTGCTAATTAAGAGAGTGGAAAATCACATTTCTGTTGAACAAGAGAGAGACGAATTGGCAGACCATTTGAAAGAAAAAGACGAAGAGATAAAAAACCTGAAGAAAAATAAACAAGAGCTGGTTCGTGACCATGAGAGGATGATTGAGGAATATAAAAAACAAGAGACGGAGCTGCTGCAGAGGGACAGAGAAATAGAAGAACATAGAAGAGCAATGTTGAAAATGATCAATGAAAAGGATGAGCTAGAGAAATTGAAAAAAGAAAAGATTAGTCTGGAAGAAAGGAGGAATCAACTGGAGGATGGTGAACAGAAGATGAAGGAAGAGATCGATGTGCTCAGAGTGAAGATTGGTGAACTGGATAGAGAGAACATAGACGTTCAAAGGAGCATGCTAGAGCAAAAAAATCAACTCCAAATCCAGACTAACCTTCTGAATGAAAGAGAGGTAGAAGTGAACAGACTAAAAGACATTTTAGAACATAAAGAACAGCATCTGATGATGTTGAAAGAGAAACTGAACGAAACAGAATTAGTCCTGGAAAAGGAAAGAAATATACAAAAGGATTATGATCAAAAACTCCACCTAGAAAGTGATCAACTAAATCAAATGCGATGCAAATTGCAAGAATTGGAAGTCAAAAACAAAGGTTTGACGGAGGAGGCAAATGTGGTGAGAATAAAACTTGAGGAACAGTTGAAAGAATTGGAGACCAAGTCAAAGCTTCTGCAAGAACATGAAGAAAATGTTATGAAATTTAAATTGAGCGTAGAGAGTGGGGAAGAGGAAAAGAAAAATCTAAAGTGGTCTCTTAAGGAAACAAAGGAAGAGATGGAGAGGCTGAAGATTAAATTAAGAGAAAGCAGGGAGGAGGAAATGTGGAGGATAGAGCTTGAGCAACACATTCAAATTCTGGAAGAAGACTTAAAAAGGAAAGATGGAGTTATTGACGCTTTAAAGGAGAAAACAGATTTCATTATAAAACAAAAAGAAGACGAGCTAAAACGAGCAAAGGACGATATAGACACAATGTTAATGGAGGTGACCAAACTGAGAAAAGAAATAAATATACTTTCTGTGAGCAAAAACAAGGCAGAAACAATAGTGAGAGAACAGGATATAGAGAATAAAAAAATAAAAGATGGACTAAAGGCTGGATTGGAAGAGATGGTCACTTTAAAGGTGCTACTAGAGGAGAGCCACTGTGAAGGAGAAAAACTTAGGAAGGTATTAGAGGAAAAGAAAAAAGAGATGACGAAGGGAAGGGACGAGGACGTCAGCGCAGCACGAGAAGAAACAGAACATTTAAAACGGAGAGTTCAAATACTCCAGAAAGAGAATCAAGAACTACAGTTTCAGCTAAATGATAAAAGAGTTAAACTTGTTGAGAAACAGGAGGAGAATGGCGTGAACAGAACGATGAATACCTTGGAGGAACAAGATTTTGCCAGATTGAAATGTGAAATGGAAAAGAAAAACGCAAGCCTTGAACTTGTCAAAGACAAGCTTGGACAGAAGAGGGAAACTGACACTATGAAGAAGGAAATAAAAGAATCTGAGAAGATAAAACATGTAGAGATACAAAATGTTAAATTTAAATTTGCTACAGAAATTCTTCCAGAAAAAGAATTGGAAAAAATTCCAGAATTTAAAGAAGAAAATGCAAGCCGTCTGTTTGGGGAACGACTCAGGGATGCACAAACAGACATTTTAAAATGGGAAATGGACAGAGAAAAACAACATGCAATGAACAACCTGGGGGATAATATATTTGTAAAGAGGACACAGTTTCTGGAAAACGCTACAATTGAAAACGCACAGGACTTTAAAACGAAGGAATTCCCAAGTGCAACTACAACGACAGAGAATATCGAATTACAAACAAAGCTGTATGATATAAAGAAGGAAGCAGACGAGCTCAGGAAAGAAAGAGATCACTTTAGAACATCGCTGGAAAAAAATGAGGCAATGCTGATTCATTATCTAGAAAAAGCCCATCAGCTGGAAATAAAGGTGCAGGTGAGAACTTAAGTGATGCATGATATTAACGTGCAAAAGGATGGCAATACATACAATTTTAAAATATACAGCACATTGCCAAAAGTATGTGGACACCTGATAAATCACATATGTGCATGCCATTCCAAGTTCATCGGAGCTATACTCTGAGAAGTCACACAAGAAACCCTGAGCCATGCCAGTATTTAAATCCGTCTCAAACATATTCATTGGGGTGTTCCTTCTCAAACCATGTTTTCCTTGACCTTGCTTTGTGCACAGGGGCAATATCATGCTTGGACATGGGGGAAATCTTGAAGTTACAGCATACAGCAAAGGCAATCTAGACAATACTATGCTCTATGTGTGTAATGCATATATGGAATAGTCACTGAAAGGTTTGGTTTCCAACCAAACTGCTCACAGCGCTTCACTTTTTCCATTTATGTTACAGCGTTATTCAAAAAACAGATCAAATTCATTATTTTCTTTAAAATTCTGCAAACAATACCCCATAATGACAACATGAAAGAAGTTTTGTTTGAAACTTTGCAGATTTAAAAAAAAAAAAAAAAGGTATTCACAGCCTTTGCTCAATACTTTTTTAAGGCACCTTTGGCACCACCTACAGCCTCGAGTCTTTTACTTATACTTATTAAAGCTTTCAAACAAACTTCTTTCACATTGACAATATTGGGTATTGTTTGTAGATTTCTACGGGGAAATAATTAATTGAATCCGTTTAGGAAGAAGGTGCGTGAACTCCAACCCTAACATTCTAAAACAAATTGATATACACAAAATACTTCCTTGATCAGGATGTTTATTTTGATGAATCCTAGATTTGAAGGGGTTTGGCTTAGGCATACTTACTGACCTATTGACCTCATTGCACCATTACATCTCTGTTGTAAAATAATGAGATTATCAACTTCCAGGTAATGAAGGCAGTGCATCTGGTCTTTATAAGTTTACTTACCAGTTTAAAGTCCTCGATTGTTGAGCATCTCCTAAGGTGCATGGTATCTCCTCAGATGAACCCATCCAAACTCAATGTAAATTATTTACCTGACACCATTTACTCTACCTAGCAGAGCTGTTATTCTACATGTAGAAGAAGAAGCCTTTATTTTTCTTTTTACATATAGCACAGTGGATTCTTTTTTTTATAATTTTTTTATTGATTGATTGATTTTTTTCTTTTTTCATATTCCTGCTTGGTAGGAAACCCACTCCAAATCCCAACCTTTTGATCGTCAACCTAGAGCCATAATAATCGAACCACCACTGTTTACATGCTCAAATGTATATTCTCTGTCTTATTTACTGTGGTTTTTATTATGCAAGACGGCAAGCGGCTTCGAAGAGGAATCCCAGGGGCGTGTGTGTGCCCTGCAAAGAGCTGTGGCTGAGCTGGAGCTGAAGCTAGTGAAATTACAACAGAGAAATGAGCGGCTAGAACATCGTCACGAGAAGCTGAGATTGGAGAAAACAAACCTACGAGATGCATTAAACCAGGTAGAGTCGGATTTACTACAACCCTCTAAAGAGCAAAAAATAAAGTGTGCTTTATTTATATTTCATACATTATTTATATATACAGTGCCCTCCACAATTATTGGCACCCCTGTTTAAGATGTGGTCGTGGACTTCTAAAAATTCTCCTTTTTTTTTAAACAGCATAGAACCCAAATGCAAAAAAAGAGAAAAATCCAACCTTTTATTTAAGTACATTACTTTGGTGGTAAAAAAATCACACATTTAGAGAAAAAAAAAAAACTTGAAATCATGTGTGCCACAATTATCGGCACCCCTGATGTTAATACTTTGTACAACCTCCTTTTGCCAACAAGACAGCACTTAATCTCCTCCTATAACATTTCACAAGATTGGAGAACACAGAGAGAGGGATTTTTGACCATTCTTCTTTGCACAATCTTTCTAGATCATCCAGTGTCCTGGGTCCTCTCTTATGCACTCGCCCCACAGGTTTTCGATTGGGTTGAGGTCTGGGGACTGAGATGGCCATGGGAGGACCTTGAGTTTGTGACTGCTGAACCACTTTTGTGTAGATTTTGCCACATGTTTTGGATCATTATCCTGCTGAAAGACCCAATGACGACCCATCTTCAGCTTTCTGGCAGAGGCCATCAGGTTTTTATTTAAAATATCCTGGTACTTCAAAGCGTTCATAATGCCATGCACCCTAACAAGGTTCCCAGGGCCTTTGGAAGAGAAACAGGCCCACAGCATCACAGATCCTCCACCATACTTCACGGTGGGCATGAGGTGCTTTTCGGCATACTCATCTTTTGTTTTACGCCAGACCCACTTAGAGTGTTTGTTGCCAAAAAGCTCAATCTTAGTCTCATCTGACCAAAGCACACGATCCCAGTTGAAGTCCCAGTACCGCTTAGCAAACTCCAGACGTTTACGTTTGTGAGAAAAGGCTTTTTCCTTGCATGCCTCCCAAACAGCTTGTTGGCATGTAGAGAGCGTCTGATGGTTGTTTTGGGACTCTGTGACTCCAAGATGCCACTCTTTGATGCAATTCTGTGACGGTGAGCTTGGGAAATTTTTTTACTTCTCTTACCATCCTCCTCACTGTGCGTTGTGGCAAGATAAACTTGGGACCTCTTCCAGCCTTGTTTGTCACTGTTCCAGTTGTTTTAAACTTCTTAATGGTTCCTCTGACTGTAGATACCGGCAAGTTAAGGCGAGTGGCTATTTTCTTGTAGCCATTGCCTGACTTATGAAGGTCGACACACATCTGCCTTACTTGAATGGTGTGTTCTCTTGTCTTTGCCATGTTGACAAATGGGTAAGAGAATTAGGCCTCTGTGTCACGTCATATTTATACCCCAGGGAAACAGGAAATCATGAATTACTAATTAAAAGTCCCTAGATACCCTGACCAACCTTAGCAACTACAGAAAAATATATATAAAAAAAATAATTACATTTTTCAGAGGAATTGTTAGGGGTGCCAATAATTGTGGCACACATGATTTCAAGTTTTTTTTTTTTCTAAATGTGTGATTTTTTTACCACCAAAGTAATGTACTTAAATGAAAGGTTGGATTTTTCTCTTTTTTTGCATTTGGGTTCTATGTTGTTTTTAAAAAAAGGAGAATTTTTAGAAGTCCACGACCACATCTTAAACAGGGGTGCCAATAATTGTGGAGGGCACTGTATATATATCTATCTGTATCTCTCTATACACCTGTCACATAGTGTTTACTGGGTTAATATCCACTGAGTTGGTATGTTATATATTGTTTTTGGACTTCTTGTTGGACAGCAAGTAGGCCAGAATAAATGGTACATTTTTGCTGACTGACTGTTTCTTTGGACACTCATATTGGATTGCAGATGCTTTTATATATTCTGAAAAATCTATCTGGACACTATGGCTATGCCTTCCTACTTTAAGAATAGATAGTAGTATTTACTCCAAGGTGGTCTAAATTACCAATTGAGGAGTTTGTTGGCTTTGAAAGTATTATTTCGATTTTGCTATACATTTTTACTACAGTCCAAATTGTTGTATTGGCAATGGCTCTGAGCTCTTTTTTTTCCAGCAGGACATGCAAGACATTTCTTACTTATTCAAAAGATATCTTCTGCAATAGATGATAACCATATCCAATTCTGATTATTCTGTAGTCACTGGTGTTTCTGTGTTTTGCTCTCTAGGTCACTTATTGTCAATTGAATTTTACTATCAACTCATCACATATTTCTGTAAACAGGAGGCCCCCTTTAGAACGGTTTATGCTACATTTTGTTCAGCGGTCTAGAAAAACTAGATTTCCTCAGCCATGATTTATTTTTTTCAACAGTTTGTGTTGGAAAGGGAGAAAATGAGATGTCAGCTGTCACAGACAGATGCTGAAATACAGGTATGGCTAAAACAACTTATTATAGTTATTACAAATCTCAGTTTCTACAAAGTAAGCAAATCATGTCTACGTTAGAATTGCCTTACTTGCTAAAATGTTTTCATATACACTGGGCAAAAATTTGGGCATAAAAGGTAACCTTTTTACTACGTACTTGCTGTCTCTATACTAGTCCTTTATATTTGAAGGCTTGCACATTACAATCTCTTAAGTCGTGCAAACAGCTAAATCTTTTGCATTACCTAAAATTAAAAACAGACATGACGTGTACATAACATATTTGCAGTTTAGACCACTTTTGTCTTGGGTTGGTTCTGTTAACTTCCTGGCAAGAACCAAAAATTGTATATAGCTCATTCTGACAGCAAACTATAAATAATATTCATAGGCTCATGAAAATATTGCAACTGTTGTACTCTTCTTGACTTTTGAATAATCAATTTGAGATAGAGGGGAGGAAAGGAGGAAGTAGCCCACACTAATGTGTGTTATGCTGCCTTTAATTTTTCCATGAATTCAATTCAATTGAAATTTATTCGTATAGCTTTTTAACAACAGACATTGTCATAAATCAGCTCTACAGAATACAAATTTTAATTCATGAATAAGTCTTTCTACGTTTGTGTTCATTCCTGTAAGCCAGAGGTGATCCTCCTTGAGATGATTTTTAGAAAGGAACCAGATTCAGAACTCATCTGGGTGACACGATATTTTTTTATTTGTTATTGTAGAGGGTTTAGTGAACAACAGTTTGTGTCTGTTGTAGTCCTATTTTATTGTAGATTTCAGTACCAACCATGGTCATCTTAGACGTTGCTTTCCTGGATGTCTATGTCATCATTCTCAGCAGCGAGTGGTTTCTTATTGATGAGAGCTCAATCCAGAAATAGGGCATCAGGCATGTCTGGAGAGCAGAGAAAGGTCAGGATAATGTCAGTGAAGGGAATTTATTATTGATTTCTTGAAGAGATGAGTAGACCAAGAGTGAGTAGTTTGAAATATCTAGGAGTTTGTATCTCAGAAGACCTCACTAGGTCAATCCACACCTCCAAGCTTATAAGGAAACCACTCTACCTGGCTACAGACTGTTTGAAAACCTACCACCCAGAAAGCAATTTTGGAGCATGCAAACCAGGTCCACAAGTCTAAAGAATAGCTTTTTGCTCCTGGTATAGCATTTTGCCTACATTGGGACAAAGAACAATTTAGCACGACATAATAAAGCACGAAAAACAATCAAGAAATAGCATTTTTACCACCCACATATTATTGTATTAAATATTAATGTATTTTAACATGGCTGGTATGCATATGTGATCATGTACAAGAAATGTAATCTGTGCGAAACGGTAAATGTGATATTTTTTTAATTTTTGGTTTTTTTATCACAATAAGAATTACAGCAGTCCTTCTGGTGCTGATGAGCTGAAGTGTCTGAGGGCACAGGTAAGTGAACTTTCTGCAGATTATTTGTATTTGAGACTAATTCATTTAGGAGTTTTGTGCTAAAAAGTTTACCAAGCCTTTTGTTTTTTTGTTTTTTTAACACTAGATCATTAATAAGTTGACTCAGAACACTTTGTTTTGTCTACAAATGCACAGGTTCACCAGTTACGTTTGTTGCTAGCTTCCGATCATCAGAAATGGGCAGACTTCATTCACCAATCCTTGAGGAATAGTAATTCACTACAGACATTAAGGCAGGACCTGAATGACTCGCTCACATTGGTGTCCAAGCAGCTGGCCTCTCCGGTTTTGGAGTGTGAAACACAAAGACTGGAAAAGAGTCTAAAAGAGGAGGAGCTCAGGAATTTGCTCAGTCACAGCTAATGAACTATTGAGCTTTCTGCAAATGTACATGCAAAGACTTTTTTTTTTGTTGCTAAATATGGTGCCTTGCAACACTTCACTGCATTCCTCATATTTAACTTTTTAATTGTAACATTTTATGTTTAAAAAAATTGTAATTACATATTTCAGAAACGGTATTATTTTTCAGGTAAATCTATATCATTTGCTAAAAAATTATTTATTTGAAACAATAAAATCTGCAGTTTTATAAATGTGCACATCTGTTGTCATGTCTGTTTTATTGCTGCTCCCATTAGGGGTCTCCACAGCGAATCATCTGTCTCCATACCGTCCTGTTCTCTACATCTGCCTCTTTCAAATTAACCACCTGTATGTCTTCACTCAACACATTCATAAACCTCCTCCTTGAACTTCCTCCTTTTCCTCTTGCTTGGCCGACTCCATTCTCAGCATTCTCCTACCGATATACCCCATGTCCCTCCTCTGCACATGTCCAAACCATCTCAATCTCGCCTCCCTCACCTTGTCACCAAAACGTCCTACATGCGCTGTCCCTCTAATAAACTCATTTTTAATCCTGTCCATCCTCGTCACTCCCAATGAAAACCTCAACATCTGCTACCTCCAGCTCCACCTCCTGTCTTTTACTCAATGCCACTGTCTCTAAACCACAGTCCTATAAACTTTCCCTTACATTCTCACAGATACCCTTCTATCACAAATCACTCCTGCTATCACTCTTCTCCACCCACTCCACCCTGCCTGCACTCTTTTCTTCACTTCTTTAACACACTCTCTATTACTTTGCACTGTTGACCCCAGGTACTTGAACTCCTCCACCTTTTCTTCCTGCAACCGCACCCCTCCACTGCCCTCCCTCTCATTCACACACATGTACTCTGTCTTACTACTACTGACTTTCATTCCCCTTCTCTAGGGTTTTGGTACAATTAGTTACTATTAGATGTCTTATAATTAGTTCAAACTATGCATAAGAAAAGGTCACAATCTCAATTTAATAACCAATCTCTAGAAGGTCTCAGTAAATATACCTCATCAAATAGCATAATGTTTTTCTTTTTTTTTTTTTTTATAATATTATCTAAACATAACATTATCATTGAACATTAACATGTTAAAACTTGGAAAGTGCATGGCACAACTGTGAATCTGTTTAAAGGAGGAGATCTACCAGAAAGTCAGTGACCAGATAAAGAGCTCAATAGTCAGAAAAGCAACCAAAAAGCCACTGAAGCTTTAACTTGGTGTCATTTACCCAAATAACATTTTTTGCATTAGCAAACATGCTTTTTGACAAACACCACACAGGTTTTATGACTCATCTCTTCACATTAAGTCTATGTTGACAGAATTTCTGTGCTATGGTGTCCTGAGGTGTCCTGTCCTCAGCTTTGTCAATCTGAGCTGTGGATCTCTTCAGCTCCTTCAGAATTACCCTTGGTCTCAGTTGTTTCTCTTACTAATGCCTGATATACCCTGTCTCTGAAACTATTTGGAATAATTTTCAGTTGTCATTATTTCCATATTTTACATAATAGATTTATTGGAGCGTTACAGGATGATGAGAGTTTCAAAGATTATGATAAATATATTTTTTAGGAGTGTGGTGGTGAATAATAATGCAATAGTGTACAAGACACTGAGCTTGTAGGTGTGGCTAAAGGTTTTGAGAATGACACAAATATTACATTTCCAAGTCTGCTGCTTCTATGTTTTTAGAACCTTTTGTCAGATGTTACTATGATGTACTGAAGTATAATTATAAGCATTTTATATGTGTCAGGCGTTTGTTGACAATTACACTACATTTATGCAAAGAGTCAATGTTTGCAGTGTTGACTCTTCTTTTTCAAGACCTCTGCAATTCAACATGCTGTCAATCCACTTCTCGGCTAGATCCTGACTGGTGGTAGGCCTCTCTTGCATAATCAATGTTTGGAGTTTGTCACAATTTGTGGGTTTTTGTTTGGACCCAAAATGTCAATGTTTTGTTCCATGAGCCTTATGGCAATCCATCATGCTGAAAAAGTCATTATTCATCACCAAACTGTTCTTGGGGGTTGGGAGACGTTGCTCTCTGAGGATGTATTTGTACTATTCTTTATTCTGTGTCCTTAGGCAAAATTGTGAGTTAATTCAATTCAATTCAATTCATTTTTATTTGTATAGCGCTCTTAACAATGAAAATTGTCTCAAAGCAGCTTTACACAGATAATGTGGTGATTAAATGTAAATATGTTCTTTGTAAGTATGTTTGTCCCTGATGAGCAACTGTGGCAAGAAAAAACTCCCCATGGGAGTTAGGCCACTCCCATGGCTGAGAAGCCGCCAAACACATGAATGGTGTTAGGATTCTTTACTGTTGTCATGACACAGGACTTATGGACTCACTAACAGCTGTAACCAAATTTCTTGTGTGTGTCTCAACACACTTGGCCAATAAACCTGATTCTGACTCTGATTCTGATTATGGTAATGCTCACAGGATTTCCAAACAGTCCTCCAACACCCTTTGGCTCACTGTGCATGCAGATACACTCTCCACCTGCCTCCACCTTGAACCAGTCTGTCATTCCTTCTGCACACTTCACTGCTGTCACACTGTCTTCATACATGTCCTGCACCACCCTCACATACTTTTTTTTTGACACACCTGACTTCCTCATACAATACCACAACTCCTCTTTCGGCACCTTATTATACACATTCTCTAAATCCACAAATACAATGCAACTCCTTCTGTCCTTCTCTATACTTCTCCATCAACATTTTTAAAGCAAATAAGGCGTCTGTGGTGCTCTTCCTCTGCATGAAACCATAATGTTGCTCACAGATGGTCACCTCTTCTCTCAGCCTGGCTTCCACTACTCTTTCCCATAACTTCATGGTGTGACTGATCAACTTAATTCCCCTGTAGTTACTGCAGGTCTGCACATCTCCCTTATTCTTAAAGATCGGTACCAGCACACTTCTTCTCCATTCCTCAGGCATCCTCTCACCTTCCAAAATCCTGTTAAACAACCTGGTTAAAAACTCCACTGCCATCTCTCCTAAACATCTCCACGCTTCTACCGGTATGTCATCTGGTCCAACCGACTTTCCAGATTTCATTCTTTTAATCACTGCTCTCACTTTATCCTTACTCATCCTATCCACTTCCTGCTTCACCAACTCCACATCATCCAACCTTCTCTCTCTTTTGTTGTCTTCATTCATCAGCTGCTCAAAATACTCCCACTCTCCTCACTAGTCAACACATTTCTATCTCCATTCTTTATTGCTCTAACTTGTAGCACATCCTTCCGAGCTCTGTCCCTTTCCCTGGTCAATCGGTACAAATCATTAGTGTCAAACTTCTCATACATATTCCTTTTCCTTTGTTTTCACCACTTTCCTCTTTACCTGCTGCCGCATCTCCTTGTACTCCTGCCTAATTTTCTCATCACTCTGTCAATCCCAAATCTGTTTCGCCAACTTCTTTCTCCTTGTGCTTTCCTGCACTTCCTCATTCCACCACCATGTCATAGTTAAGATGCATACCGACAAACAATAGCCACGCCATAGCAGTGAAAACGTTCTATGTTGTATTGGTTTAATAGAAGAAATTTTTAAATCATATTCAGAACAATTGACGTACCTTTGGACTGTCTACTTTAGTTTAAAGAAATACCTATTTGATCAAGAACTTAAAATCTACTATTGCCTGACCGTTGAATCAACACAAGCAGTCTATAAACGATTGTGTTGGTAAGATGAAATAGTTGTATCTATGTTCCTAATCTTTGTTAATCAGAACATTAGAGTGGGCTTTGAATGTGTGAGCACAAAGTACGGAATGATTCTGTTTCAGATATATAGATTTCTAACATCCGATTAGGATACAGCAACATTTTGGTCAAATGAGTAGAACCATGTAAAACAAGAGGAGATTTTTTTCAAACTGTGTACAACAAAGCATTTCGGGTTAGTACGAGAAGCACGGATATGCCACATCCAATATGGTTCTTCAATCTACCTGGTACAATTAAAGTTACTAGCAAGACCAATGAAAAATTTAAATGACTCTGGTGGGGCTCAAACCCACATTCTTTGAAAAGCTCAACTGCTGAGTCTAGAAGTCCAATTTGTGAGCCATTGCACCACAGAGTTCCACACTACTCTTGTCTGTATTTTACTATCCCGGGACTGTTCATGTTAATGGATGGCACGTGCTAATAAATGCTATCAACGAGAAACACATGGCTGAGAGCAAAAACCTCTAAAAGAAGGAAAACTAATTGGAAGACATTCAAGTGGACACAACAAAGGACACGCAAGGCACTGCTGGGATTTGAACCCAGGATCTCCTGTTTACGAGACAGGCGCTTTAACCAACTAAGCCACAGCGCCTTGACGGTGTATTGAAGGTGTATTGAAGGTGTATTGACGGTACTCAGACAGATTTTGCAAATACTGTAGCAGTGATAAGTGAGGCAGCTAAAAAGGTACTTGGTGTGACATCTGTAAATAGAAAGGAATACAAAGAGATGTGGTGGTGTAATAAGGAAGAACAGGAAAGCATAAGGAAAAAAGAGATTGGTAAAACAGGATTGGGATCAGCAGAGTGATGAGAAAAATAGGCACAAGTGAAAGAAGATAAAGATGGATGAAAAAAAAGCCAAGGAAAAGGCATATTAGGAGCTGTAAGAGCAGGTGGACATTACAGTTTTTCTCGATTGCTAAGACACATTTCTTGAAAGATGCTCTCCTTTTCTCTAAGCTGTGAACACAAAACCCAATTCTCAAGCTACATTCACAAAACCTCAGACTTTTCTTGCAAAACCAAACTTTCACCTCAAAACAGTTCAATCTGTGCTCAAAACTGAACTATGTTGTCAAATCGTGCCCCGAGTCAATCAAAATTAAAATCACTACGGAACAGTCACTAAACACTACGAAGAAAAATAGAAAACACAATGCTCAGGACATCAAGCTGGAGAAACAAAAAAAACCTGTGCATTTAGCACTTGTACAAAAAGACAAAACAGAAATCTTGTGCATTTACACAAACAGAAATCGTATGCGTTTGCCACTTGTGTACAGTAAGCCCATGTAAAAATAAAGTACAAAAATATACATGGAATACTAGGCCTACAAACAGTTAGACCAACCCTCTATTACAATACTACAGTACATTGGTACAGTGATGTTCTGAAACATATATTTAATTATATAGTCTGTCATACAGTAATTGCTGTCAACATTTACATACTGTACTATAATGTCAAAAAAAGGTAATTACCTGTTCCCTTCTCTAAATCTTCGGATTATGGTGGACACAGTGAGTCTACTGATGTTTGGTTGTACCCTTTGTCCAGCCTCCCTAATGCTCATACCATGGACAAAAACATGGTCAATCACAGTAGCTCTGATTTCATCAGATATTACTGTTCTTTGTCTTCGCTGACCACCTCCACCTTCTTTCACACGAACTCTTCCTCTCAGATTTCTATCCATTGTAGGGTCTCACAAACCAGTGCTCTCTGAACTGGCTTACTGTATATGTTCCCTCACAAGTGTGATCCATTTTGAGTTGTAGTGTTTAAGTGGTGACACTTGTGCTTTAATTGTGTTTGACTTTTGTCACCTGTGCTCACCATTATGCAGCACGGGTGCATCACAATGAAAATGTGTTGGCAAGTTGTGTCTAAACAGGTGAAAAGTGCTTATGGTTTTGCCAAAAGAGTGATTGATTCAATCAGTGTGTTCAGGCAACTGAGCAATTGGTTCAGACAATAGGGTTTAGTGTTTTAGCAATTGAGAAAAACTGTAAAGAAGGAGAAAAGGATTTGTACCCAATGACCAGGCAGAGGGACCGAGCTGAAAAAAAAGATGTGCTGCAAGTTAGAGCAATAAAAGATGGATATGTAAATGTGTTGACTAGTTGACTAGTGTGTTGACTAGTGAGGAGAGTGTGTTGGGAAGATGGAGGGAGTGTTTTGAGCAGCTGATGAACGAGGAAAATGTGAGAAAGAGAAGGTTGGATTGTGTGGAGATGGTGAAACAGGAAGTGGATAGGATTAGGAAGGAGGAAGTGAGAGCAGAGATTAAGAGGATGAAGAGTGGAAAGTCGGTTGGAACAGATGACATACCAGTAGATGCAGGGAGATGTTTAGGAGAGATGGCAGTGGAGATTTTAACCAGGTTGTTCAACAAGATTTTGGAAAGTGAGAAGATGCCTGAGGAATGGCAGCAGTATGGTTTTATGCCGAGGAAGAGCACTACAGATGCATTATTTGCTTTGAGAATGTTGATGGAGAAGTATAGAGAAGTTTAGAAGGAGTTGCATTGTGTGTTTGTGGATTTAGAGAAAGCAAACGACAAGGTGCCGAGAGAGGAGTTGTAGTATTGTATGAGGAAGTCCGGTGTGCCAGAGAAGTATGTGAGGGTGGTGCAGGACATGTACGAGGACAATGTGACAGCAGTGAAGTGTGCAGTAGGAACGACAGACTGGTTCAAGATGGAGATTGGACTGCATCAAGGATCGACTCTGAGCCCTTTCCTGTTTGCATTGGTGATGGACAGGTTGACGAACGAGGTCAGAGAGGAGTCTCCATGGACTATGATATTGTTATTTGTGGTGAGAGTAGGGAGCAGGTTGAGAAGAGCCTGGAGAGGTGGAGGTACATGATGGAGAGAATGGGAATGAAAGTCAGTAGGAGTAAGACAGAGTACATTTGTGTGAATGAGAGGGAGGGCATTTTGGTGGTCTAGTGGTTTGCGCTCTCACTCCTGCGGCCCGGGTTCGATCCCCGGTCAGGGAACCAACCCTAGCAACTCTTATTGCCGGTCCCAAGCCCAGATAAATGGGGAGGGTTGCGTTAGGAAGGGCATTCAGCGTAAAAAATATGTGCCAAATCAAACGTGCGGAGGATCTGCTGTGGCGACCCTAACAGGAGAAGCCGAAAGAAAATTTTTACATTTGCGGCATTTAGCAGACGCCCTTATCCAAAACTATGGAGTGGTACGGTTGCAGGGAGAAGAGGTGGAGAAGGTGGAGGAGTTCAGGTACCTGGGGTCAACAGTGCAAGTAATAATGAGTGTGTTAGTGAAGTGAAGAAAAGAGTGCAGGCAGAGTGGAGTGGGTGGAGAAGAGTGAAAGCAGGAGTGATTTGTGATAGAAGAGTATCTGCAAAAATGAAAGGGAAAGTTTATAGGACTGTGGTAAAACCTGCGATGTTGTATGGATTAGAGACAGTGGCATTAAGTAAAAGACAGGAGGTGGAGCTGGAGGTAGCAGAGCTGAAGATGAGATTTTTGTTGGAAGAGACAACAATGGACAGAATTAGAAATGATTTTAATTAGAGGGACAACACATATAGGACATTTTGGACCTAAATTTAAATGTGAACAGTTCCTGATAATTGTGGGCTACATATACAATTTAAATATCTTTGAAAAGAAGACATTTTGAGATTTACTGTCCATTATTCAAAGGTGATATTGCTCAAAAAGATATTAAGTAATAGATGTTAGTTACAATACCCTAGGTCAGCCTAGAATTGTGGATGGTTAAGATGCTGAGTTAAAATGAAAATGGTGTTAGTTACAACGATAATTGAACTTCAGTCCCAGCTACTACGTTAATAAGGTCAGTTAAGTTCAAAGAGAAAAAAAAACAAGCACAGCTACCTTTTTTTTTGTTTGTTTTTTTTTGTTTTTTAGGTTTTACCAAGTTGAGTTAGTAAGTACATTCCAGAAGCTAACCCTGACAATGTAGATTGTTTCCTTCAGTGAAAGTACAGATTTCTGTTGCTGAACAGCGATGGTGGCAGAAGATTATGGTGCAAACACACTGAATAGATAAGGAGATAATTGGGATGTGTGGTGTGTAAAAGTACAGCACGAGTACTAGAAATCTTATATCACTGACTCCTAACCAAGGAATAATCTCATAGGTGGAACCTAATATTACTTTTAGCACACCAATCTATTAATAGAATGATATTAATGAATTAAACACTGATTGATATCTAATACATTATCATGACTCCAAAACCTTCTTTCAACAACTTCAAAAAAATTGCGCAAATAAATCCTCAGGTGCTGTGGAAAGTTAGAGTCAGGAGTTTCTTCCATTATTTATTCCTCTCAAAATGTTTTGCTTGATGTTGAACTGATGCTGAACTTTATGTTTGTGCTAGTAGATACCACCAGCCGGCAATAATGGATCTAGTTTGAATGACAGCCTGAGTGAAGTACGCCATGACCCAATGTCTCCCCTATCGATTAGTTTCAGCTTTAAAAAGCTCCTCTCTGCTTCAGCTACCATCACTGGATGAATAAAACATATTTTTGGAGCAGTCCATAAATTTGGAAACATTTCTGAAAGCTCCATTTCATAAATACATCTCACCATAAATGCATTTATTATTTAATACGCATGTCATTGTGCACAATCTATCAAACTCTCAGAACCAAGAATCATACAACTTTTTGGCTAATTGTAGCTATAAGATACACACAACGTCTCTATCCTAATAATATATCTTATCCTTTGCACGAGATTTCCCTCACTAATCTCACTTCAGGACCTATTCAGTACAATCAAAGAAAACCTTTATGACATCACCTCAATTAAAGGTAAACAATTCAACGATTGTTAGTTTAACTACAATCCAACTAGACTAGTTAGGCTGTCATTATTTTGATGCTACACACATTATGATAAACTACATAATATAAATTATAATGTTATGCAGCTAAAAGAAATATTGTTGCCATATGCATTAAAATATAGCAGGCAAAAGCAGAACCTAAGTGATGTACAGTTATTAGCCTATTTCATTAAATGCACGAGTCTATACTATTCTCATAACAAGATGAGAGGTAAAGCTGCATATAAACTTAATCTTTTGCATCCACACTACTTCTTTTTTTTTTTTTTTCTGAATTGAGTGTTTGACCTTTTTTTTGTCATCCAAAATTTTATTTGGATTCAGCTCTTTCTACTGATACTCCGCACCTCCTTTCTGAGTGTATAAGTGAGGGAATTTCTCCAGGTGGTGCATGCATTGGTTCATTGACCTTAACATGATATAATGTTATAATATAGGTTATGATATACATTGGATTTCTTGCAAAAGCCTGTACTTTTCTTAAAATTCTTATTTCATCTCTCAGTAAGTATTTGTTCAATGAACATCACATTCCCATCAGAAGTCCTTTTGTCATTGTTTACAAACAAAATCATGAAAATGTTTAGTCGTGTTGTCAGTATGATGGTGTACAGTTTCAGCATTTCTTGATATAAACTATGGTTTGGATCACAGTGAGTAAAAGTGCATAAAATTTGACTTCCTTTTGTTTGGCATCTATGAATTTCCGCAGCACAAATTGATTTATTTGATTGCATATTTGGTTTATATTAATTACAAGAGATCGAACAGGATTCACACTTTTACTGTACTCAACAAGTGTTTGTTTGTTTCTTAGTTATTCATCTATTTTTAGACTTTATAATTTTTCGTTTTGCTCTGTCTGTATTCACTCTCCAAATGAAGGTTTATGAGATTCACCTTTTTTAGAGAACTAGTTGTTTATTGGTTATCTGATGCCGTTCACTCGCCTTCGTTAGTGACATTCAAGATTCATCTGCACAATTCATCAATTCAACACATTTACAAAAAAAGGTTTAATAGAAATCTTCGATGACAGATGATGACAACTGGTTTAACAATTTTGCATTTAATGACTTATAAAATGAACTGAGATGTTTGTGGGTTTAAAACTATTCAGGTGAAACCAGTATAATATATTTTGATCAACATGAACACAAACAACTGATAATGTAGGAAACAGCAGACACTTGCACACATTCGATTAAATGAATGAACAACAAATGTTCTTATGATGAGCACAAGCGACTAAATGATGTGGAGGTTAAACAAGTAGTTCAACGTGGAGAAGAAACGCTCCAAAGCAACTGAGTAAAAACTGTAAGAGCAAACAGCCGCTGGGTGGCGCTGCTAACGCAAACGCGCCGTGTGGCGACGTCGCAAAATAATGACGTCAGCGGGGAAGTAATTGACACCCTCCGCAGAAGAAGTGAAGAGCTGCTTTATATAGAGCTGTTTTTTGGGGAAGAAAGAAGGTGTGACAAACACAAACATTTATCTATTTTTATTATTAACGAATAATGTTTTATTGCAGAAAGCTTCTATGGTAAGCCGAACTGTTAGCACGGGGCATACAATTAATGAGGTTTTCTGGTGTTTACATTCTTTCAGCTGCAAGTACCTGTTTGGTATAATTTATACATATCTTGTCTGATATATTTATTTGTCCTGGTATTAGATTATATAAATCCTCTATGGGTTTGCATGTAAACGTGTGCAAACGGGTGATTATAAGGCGGTATTCCAAACAGTTCTACATTCCCTACATGTGTGCACTACATGTGTGCACAAGTGCTCTACCTTCTCATTAGTGTTGAAGTGTACTAGATGTGCAATGAGTGTGCGACCAGAGATTATTTTTTGCTCCTGTTTACTCGCTCAGCAATTACAGTATACAGTAAATAACAGAACGAAACAATAAACCTAATAAAATAATTGTCTTTTATGTCTTACAAATGTGTTTTGTTTTGTTCGAAGCAAGCCATGGCCTTAACACAGGTGTCTTCTAACAAGTGCGCCGGTGGATACCAGAAAGTGTTTGAGCATGAAAGGTAAACAAACAAACAAACAAACAAACAATCTTCTGGACTGAATTGAGTTCATCTTCTGTAAATTGAGGGGTGTATATTTCTGTAAACCTTCTTGCATGTGCAAGAACCCCATTAGATCATTTCTGATCACTAGTTTTTTAAACTTTTAATCTTTTTAATCTTGTGTAGCCTTCCACAAGCTTCAAGTCCAGTCATGTTTATTTGTATAGCGCTTTTCACAACAGACATTGTCTCAAACAGCTTTACAGTATTTAACAGTTAAGGTGAATGGTGTGTATTTATCCCTGATGAGCAGCCATGGTGACTGTGGTATGGAAAAACTCCCTTAGATGTTATGAGGAAGAAACCTTGAGAGGAACCAGACTCAAAAGGGGAACCCATCCTCATTTGGGTGACATCAAACGAGTTCTCGCTATCGTTTATATCATTGGATGCAGTAGAAATCATTATTTTTACTTCCCCCTTGGGCACAAAGTCAGCTCCATGAGTATATGGTTTACATGGGTTGGAGTGGAAGATCTTGATTGGCTCTGACCTCAGCTCTATTGAACCACTTTCAACTGTACATTAGTACCTGCCTTTACAAACACCCTGGTGAATCTCCACAAGCACAACTCAGAATCTAGTGGAACATATTTTTTATATTTGCAGACAGTTTTTAAAGATCCAAAAGGTCTTGGCTTGGCGTTTAGATTTGCCTTTGGTGTGAAGGGTAAAAAGAACCTGAGAAAATACTTTTCATTTTGTGATTGTTGTCATTTTGCTTTGTGGTTTTTGAATTATTGATCAAATGAAAGATGATTAAAGCATGTTTTATTCATATAAGGAAAGAAACAGCCACAGGTCATTTCCATGACTTAAGGTGCTGTGTAGACATTGCCAGAGACGGTTTTCTTGTTTGGAAAATTACACACTATAATTTTTTTGGTATAATCTTTTATTTAATACGGGAGCTTTGAGGATGGATTTGGACTGTAGTTAATGTCAACAGTCTGCTACATTGACTCAGGACTACAGTTTGCTTCTGATCATCACTGTACCCCGCAACCTCGTATATCTGTAATAAATGGACATTCAGTGCAACCCAGATGAAGATGGGTTTCCTCTTGAGTCTGGTTCCTCTCAAGGTTTCTTTCTTATGTCGTCTCAGGGAGTTTTTCCTTCTAACAGTCGCCACCGGCTCACTCATCAGGGACAAACTTACTTATAAAGAACATTTACTGATTCTCATATATAAAGAACATTCACTTTTACTTACCACATTTTATGTGTAAAGCTGTGTAAAAGCGCTATACAAATAAAAATGAATTGAATTAAAAAAAAAAAGTGTTGCATTTTCACATTTTTTTTTTCTTTTTTTCCTTTCTTTTTTTAAAGCTCTGAACTAAAGTGCAAGATGAAATTTGCCATATACCTTCCTCCTAAAGCTGAAACTGGAAAATGCCCTGTGCTCTACTGGCTCTCTGGTATTATAAAGCGTTCTTTCAAGTGTCCCAATGTCCCCACAATTATGTGTATTTCTTAAAAAAAAAGAAAAAAAAAAAGGATATATTTACAGAAATTGAATGATTTTGAAATTTTTAAGCCTCAAGTTAAATGTATGTTTAGATGTAGCTGTAATTATCTGGATTAATAGTTATTGCAAAGGGAACAATAGTAGACGCCTCCAAAGGTTTATTAGACAAATAAATGCATCTGTATGACAGGACTAACATGCACGGAGCAGAATTTTATCACCAAAGCAGGAAGCCAGCGATCTGCAGCTGAACACGGCATCATCATTGTTGCCCCGGATACAAGTCCACGTAAGCTCAGCTAAACACAATTTAGATTAAAATGCATGCAAACTATGCGCCTGATTTTATCCAGCATGATGCAAACTGGTTTATTTACAAATTTTGTTATTCATGAAAAATTTAGTAATTTCAGGAAATTGCCATTGTATACATTTGCTTCATTAAGCATATGGAGATTGATAAAACCTTAATCTACTAACTTGCTGGACTACTTTAATATAGAGATTATTGTCATATCTTAAGGTCAATTTTATTGAATTTTCTTATGTTCACAGGATAGAAAAGACACACTTATCCAGAAAGATTCCTTCATTAGCAATACAACCCCATGCTAGTTAACTAGCTCAATGACTAATAACATAATCAAGCACCATAAGATTTAGTCATTTATATTGTCAATAATGACTCATTTCCACATTCATAAGCCATAAAACATTTGCTATCTGATTTGAGATTAAGGTGACACTTGTGAGAGGGATGTTTAAAGATTAGAATGATTTTTTTTCCAGAGGATGAATTCTCTAGTACTTCAGCCTTTTTTGCTTATTGATTTTTTTCTTATAATTTTTCCGGTCACAAAGTCAGAACTAATTTAAACTTTCTGCAAACTGCATTTAGATTTTCACCTTTTATAATCTTTTTCATTAAAAGTTGCCTTTCTGCTTTTAATTTCACAGTTAAGTCATTTTGTGCTCCTAATCCTTTGTAGGGACTTTTGTGCACAGGTTTCTAAATCTTTGTAACCCAATGGAAATGTTTTCTATTTGTATTGGTGTATGCACATTTTTCCACACTTGATTTGAAGTGTGACTGCACTACTGTTAGGTGGCTGCAATATTGAAGGAGAAGACGAAAGCTGGGATTTTGGAACAGGAGCCGGTTTCTATGTTGACGCTACACAGGAACCGTGGAAGACCAACTATCGCATGTACTCTTATATCACTGAAGAGGTGGGCACAAACTCCCACTCATTCTGTGCTGAATCTTGCCTTAGCATGTGCCAAATCTTGTTTTTAGTAACAACTTCATACAACTGTAACTAGGCTCGGGACGATTGGAGATTACTGCTAGTTTTAAAACAATTTCTAATTTGGAAGAAAGTTGGTAACCTAAAGAAAAATGCATATTAATATAAAATATGTTTACTTGTGAACCACTGAGATTTTATATGCTTAACCTCAGTGTATACAAATATTTGTCCTTTACTGTATTTCTAAAATGAGCTCTTTTTCTTTCTTCCACTCAGCTGCCACGTTTAATTAATTCTAATTTCCCTGTTGATCCGGAGAAGATGTCTATATCAGGGCATTCAATGGGTGGCCACGGTGCACTGATCTGTGCGTTGAAAAATCCCGGGAAATATAAGGTATGAACTTCTCACCATTGTTATGTTGTTATTAACTCCACACTCACTCCTCTGTACATACACATGGTATAACCAGAAATAGCAAACCACTTGCTCATCACAAACAGATGTGTTTCTTGAACAAAACCATGGGCATATTGTGGAGTTGGTCCTCATTGTGCCCTTATAATATATTAGGTCTAATTTGACTTGTTTTTGAGTTATAAGGGAGCGAAAATGTCAAAGGTTAGCACAACATGTGGCTATAACCATTTATTACATTTGTTTTTATAGGCCGTTTCTGCTTTTGCCCCGATCTGTAACCCAGTGCAGTGCGCTTGGGGACAAAAGGCTTTTTCTGGCTACCTAGGACCTGAAAAATCCACCTGGGAGGTAAAGAGTTTAGAAAGAACAGTTGGTTGAAGTTGTCTTTAATAAGTAAAAAAAAAAAAAAAAAGACATTTTTCAAACACTCAAGTTACTGCATGCTGCTAGATTTATGTGGATTTGCACATTAATTTGTATTGTATTTTTCTATATAATAAAAAAAATGTATGGATATTATATACAATGACTGTAACTTCAAAATAATGTAAATCTTGAGACATGACCTTATCTACCCAAGAGTCTTAAAGAATGGTCAGTTTGGGGTACTGTAGTTTGTTAAATAGTTTTTGTTAGTAATTTAACAAATTACAGTACACAACTTATCGAATCGATTATATATGTGGGTAATTCGGGGACCATCTGTATAATTGAATGACAATATATTTATATTTGTAGTTTGTAAACCCACCGAGTGCTAAATTAGTGAGAAAAGGAAAGTAATGCTTGGCACGAAACAAACTACATTACTTACCTAGTAAAGCTTGTGCTTATGAGCAGTTCAGACATTGTGATAATCAGTGCTAGTATTTGATGTAATTTGTGCAATTAGCCCAACTTCAGTGGTGTTCTTTAAAAAATATCAGATGATTAAATTTGAGATGAATGCTGGAACACAAAAATTGAATTTTCATACAGTTGTGTACTTTGTTTTAGGCGTTCGATGCCACGATATTGGCTGCCTCATATACGGGTCCAGAATTGGACATTTTGATTGACCAGGGCCGTGATGACCAGTTCCTGTCGGCCAGTCAGCTGCTTCCTGATAACCTGATCGCCGCCTGTTCTGAAAAGAAAATCCCTGTTGTATTTCGACTTCAGCAGGTCAGTAGTGCCTCTTTTGATGACTAAAAAATGTGTGTTAGAAAGCTGCAGAAAAACACCACTGGCTCCTGTTGGTCTTTTAAGAAGGATTGATCAGCCACAGTCTCTGCCTCCCTTATTTCCATGCTATGATAACATGACATGCTCTCAATGTCAACGAATGATCAAATGAATGCTATGACGCGATAGTTAGGAAATCAACGCATTTCCGTATTCCAGTTATTGTAGATCTGAGGAAACACAAACGGGGAAATACTGTCATTCTGGTACAGGTTGATTTTTCATCCATCCAAATAATCCAAATGGCCTGGCTTTTCATTTTTTAGATGTTTTTTGGCAAAGTCTAATCTATTAAGTTTAACCTTTTTATCCTTAAAGCTTATAAATGGTTTGCACCGTGTATTGAAACTTCTGGTCTTCTTGTAGATTGTCTGCTGGTCGGTTGTAAATCAACCACTGCAAGGTTTGGTGTGCATGCTGAAAAACTGTTCCTTTCAACAACGGTATAAAAAGTGATAATATGAACATTGAGTTTCAATATGGCGTTTCTAATCCCAGAATTCATGCTCACTTGCGTTTTTTTTTTCTCTCCACATTCATTTATTCATTCATTCTTTGTAAACTTTATAGAGACTTCTGTCTGAAGATCCAAATAAATCAGCAGTTTCTATAATACTCTGACCATCCGTTAATCCGTACCATTACAATCAAAATTACAGAGAGAATGCATTTTCAATATTCTGATGTTTGATGTCAACTTTACCTGACGTTTAACTTTACCTATACTTGCAAATAGACAGTCAAGTCTATTACTTTGTGGTGATCCTAAAAGTGCACAAACACAGTTAATGGCTTTATTTTACACAGTCCAGGTACAGAACATTACTAACATTTTAACACCTGAGTTTATCATTTGAAGTTGGGTTCTTAAAATGTGTTTCCACCCTCTTTGTGTAGTTCTTTCCTCAGACCTGGAATCATTCAACTGGAATCTCCAATTTGCCTTGTTCTGATTTGCTGGCCTTTCAGTTCTAACCATTTTTCTGATCAGTCTGTATGGAAAATGTTGGAAAAATATAGTCTACCAATGCATTAATGAAGCCCATCACCATCTCTGTAAATAACTTGATGTCCTCATAGCTGACCCAGAACATGTAACAATCATGTAGAGCCTCTGATTGGTTAAACCAAGTGCCCCAGTGCTCTAATAGAACCTGTGACATTCTAGCACAATTTTTCTTATTACTTCACCACGTTAACCTCATACTTCTTGTTGCCTTCTGCCTTGCTCATTGTTCACTTCGTAAACTAGCCTTCGTCTGTTGTGCGCGAGAGCCAGGAAATGTTACACAAGTGGTAGGTTAAAAAATCCGCACAATGACAGGAAATTGGTTGACGGGCTGAAAAAGGCGCGCGACGAAAAATATATTGATCACCAAATAGATTCAATAATTGTCATAAATTAAAGTAACAGATATTTGTGTAAAAAAATGTAATTGATTGAAAGTAAAAAGTTAGAGAAGAGAAATAGTGAAGTACTGATACCAGAAAAATCTACTTAAGTACAGTAACAAAGTATTTGTACTTCATTACTTCCCATGTCTATAAATATCCCACATCTTTCTTACTCACATTTTCTAAAGTCGACGAGAAACATACCATACCCACTAATAATTTGATTTGAGAATGATATGCAGAAATGTGCACATACGTATATGCATGTATTTAACGATTTTTCTTTAAATGTTGCTTCAGGGCTACGACCACAGCTACTACTTTGTGTTCTCGTTCATCGATGACCACATCAAGCACCATGCGAAGTATCTGAACGCATAAGACAGAATGTGATTCTTTACATCACTTTTCACAACAATAAAACTATGTACTGATGTCGTTTCTCAGTATTTCATGTTTTAAAATTAAAGCCTCCGATCAAGTGTTTGTGTTTTTTTTTTTTTTTTGACGTTAATTTTATCCACCTGGAAAGTGAATGTAAAGGATATAAAAATAAAATTCAAGGATTATTAACTTTGGTCATGAGGACACATTTTTTGGAGATTTTGAATGGGTTTATGATGCTGATATTCATCTGAAGCCCATATCAGTGTTGTCATTACCCAGATTACAACAGAACCCTTTCTAATGATACAGTGGTCTTTAATACCCAGTTCAATTGAGTGAATATAATGAGAAAGTGTTCATCAAAGGTAGACTTTATTTACTGAAAAAAGCAGGTGAATATACACATTATATACAAAGGCTGATTTCTGCTACAATTTGAAAAAAATATGACCAACATTGTTTAAAAAACAAAACAAAAAAAACCCAACTTTTTTTTTATTTGTATTTTTTTAAACAATACATTTTTGAGATTAAAAATAGAAATCTATAGGCACTTTCATTCACCAGGAAACAAAAATCTCCCTTAATAAAAATCCACTATTCTAATTATAAATTAATAAAAGGTATCAGATTGAATTTAGTGAATGTAGTGTTTTACATCATACTCTTATTTCTCTCTAATCAACAAATCAGTGCATAACAATAAATCACACTTAATTCCACTCTATTCATCTATTAATGATTCTTTCAAGCTAGCATTTCCAAAATACATTTCCAAGCAATTCAACCATGGCTGATACACCAAAATGTATCAATAATAATAATTTAAAAAGGCAAATACAATTTTTAGTCCTAGTCAGCATACAATTTCTCTTCTTTCTACTCTCTGTGGGGTTTTTGTATAAGGGATATGTTTGGTAGGGAAAAAGGGTATTTCGTAATTGTGCACTTAACCTGTAAATATGTACAAGTGCCATCGCTAGTCTAATCTGTAATGATTATTAGATGACGTTTCACCCAACAAAAATACTGATTAGTTACTAATAATGGGTAATGATTTTTTGTGCGGTATACACAGTAGTTTGTGATGGAAGGCTTTTAAAGTAATATTAATATGCAAACATAGGATTCAAACAATATTCACAACACAAAAATATACTTTATAATCTGTTGCTCAATTGATTATGAAAACTCAAGGGTTCTTTTTTGGTACAAGGAAATACAAATATATATATAAGGTTTATATTCATATATTCATTTGAAGTTTTCATCATTTGTAGTTAAATGCAAATCATGTACATCATACACTGAAAAAAAAAAATACGAATGATTGGCTCAAGTCCTATGGTGCATGTTATCTCAAATTTCCCTACACGACTTTAGTTCCTCCCTGCAACTGATTTCTAATTTTAAAAAAAGTAAACAACTCTCATAATTGTGTTTTTTTATCCTGATATATTCGACCTCATATTATATGTATATATGAGTATCATTTGGGGGGGAAAAAAATACGCTTGAAATGCAGCAGCAGAGATGATGCTAGTAGCCTGCTAGTAAAATCTTAGCATATGACATTTAAAGCAATCAAGAAACGTTCACATTAGTGCGTTAATTTGTGTTTAACTAGATGCTTTAGAAGCTTTACATAACTACAAGTATTATTCATTGGACACAAAAAGAAAGACAGAGCCCACATGCCCACAAACATTCTAAATGATTCCCACTCTCACAGGAACAGATGTGCACATATCCCAAACGTACACAATCTAGTTTGCTGTACATGTTACTCTGTTTCACCCCAATCAACATTTTAGATTTATAAATAATTTAGTTGTCAGTTAATAATTATTCAACATTGCACAAAATTTTAAAAAATGTGATTGACTCAAGCAGAAAAAAGACAAATAGTCATATATTTTGTGGTCTACTGAGCTCACACCTGCCCTGAGACACCCAAAAGCTGTGTTTGTGTACAACATTAATGAGCCGTTCATGTCCTCATGTTTGTTTATTAATGAATGCGATCGAACGAATCATTTGAGCGAATGATTTTTCGTTTATGTACATATACCGATTGATAATTTTCGCTCACTTCAGTCCTGCCCATGTAAAGCTATGAAATAAGCATGCCTATTACTGTACGAGACTTTGTGCTGATTCTGCACAAACCGGGTTATGTTGTTTAATACAAACTGAAGGAACTATTTTATGAACGAAATTACTGACCGAGACGTTTATTCAGTTCGGCTCTGAGAATTACTGGTTCAACAGATTTAGCACTTTGGAAAATCCGAATTTCTGATTATGTAATGATTGATGACGTTACACAATAAACACCACGTCGACTAATGTAACGTGGCATTGCACAGCATTAGCCGCTATACATAAAAGTGCAAAAATGACAACTATTTTTTTTTAAAGATTATCATAACATCAAAAATCATACACGTATGTAAAAAAAAAAAAAAATGTTTATAACATGCATGTCCACTCTCCCAAAACTAGCCTGCAGTAAAGTATTATATAGGAAAAGTGGATGAACTAATCATTTTGGTGAACAGCATCAAAAGATTCGAATCACCGGGATGAATTGAATATACCACCGCTAGTCCTTAATGCTCACAAATACAACCTGACAAAGGTTTAAAGGCGGCCATTGTTTTGGTGGGGGAATAATATTTTTTTTATCAAGTTTATTAATACATATTTGTTTGGAAACGTGTTTGGAATCACGTTTTTTTTTTTTTTGTGTATACACACGGTGCTTTTTAACCTTTTGACGTTTTATTTAAATCATTCCCAAAAATACTTTGCCTCATGAATATCAAACAATTGCAAAACACAACACAAAGAAAAGATTTGTTATATAAATGTGTGTGTGGTGGAGATAACCGCTCTGAATGTTCTACACTGCCTGATGATTTTGAAGAGTAGATAGTAGGGGATCTGAGACCATTGCTCAATACAAAATCTCCAGATCCTTCAAAAGTCCACACTGGAGGACTCTCCCCTTTAGTTCCCTCCACAGGTTTTCAATGGGGTTAAAGTCAGAGGAAATAGATGGGCAAAGCAGGACCTACATCTGCTGGTTGGTAAACCATCTTTGTGTTGATTTTAATGTATGTTCTGGATTACTGCTGGATGATCTAACCATTGTGATCATTGGGAATTTGGTATATTTTACCTCATGTTTATACTCCTGATGAAGAAGTTGTGGTTGATCAATTTCCTGTTCCAAATGACAAATGTATGAAAGAAATATATATAAATATCAGTGGGGGAAAAAAAAACATTAAATATATTTTACTCGCATGAATTCACAGGGATGCCAGAAATGGCGAAATATATTAAACAAAGATTATTTTTTTATATAAAATTGTGTTATTCAATTTTTTTTATATCCATGAGATTATTTGTGTTTGTTTAACAAAAGATTTAACAATTAAAAAAAATTCCACAGCCTTCTTTACTCATATATTCAACAAGAGCAAAGGGCTAATAGTAGTTCCAATATTACAAAGACATACAGACACATCCCAGAGGTCTTTTTTTCAGTTTGGTTCAGTTATGTAACAACATTATCTTATTTTACACAGGAGTGTACTGATGAATTTCACACAGGAGTGTACTGATGAATTTCACACAGGAGTGTACTGATGAATTTCACACAGGAGTGTACTGATGAATTTCACACAGGAGTGTACTGATGAATTTCACACAGGAGTGTACTGATGAATTTCACACAGGAGTGTACTGATGAAGTCACTATTAAGATGAAGCATTCAGATTAAGGTGTTAAGTATTAAACCTGTGCTAGGATTGTAAATACACACCATATGATCCATATACACAAGAGTTAAATACAATAAGCCAAAGGCGACTTGGCTTAGTTTGGAAATGATATGTAGGAAAAAAAAAAAAACAATTATTTAAAATCGAGTACAAATTTATTGGACCAAGAGCATTAAAAAGTCTACTATTTCTTAATAAATAGGTATTAAATAAGGAATGTTTTATCCATTTGTTCATGTTTGGATTCTAAGACTAATAAAAGTCGCCAGGTAAACAAGTGTGTGTATATGATGGAGAGAAAGTAATGAGATTAAGGTTCACATGAAGAGGTTTTGTTTCACCAAGGCCTCGTCCAGCAGAGCCTGAACAGTGATCCCCACTTTCACTAGTCCCTTTTCCTCCAGAATGTGATGAGGGAGACACAGTTTGTCCTGTAGAGAGCATGGCAGAGAAGGATGCAGAGAGAGACAGAATAAGAGAAAATGGAAAAAAGAGACACAAATAAGTAATACACTTGGAAGATAATTATATACTTAGATTCTTACACAATAATGAGTGGGAAAGAGTCATTCTTAATATTTTTGTCTCATGTTATTATTAACATTTGAAAATACCAAGAAAATGATTTCATTACATTTCTTTTCATCTAGTTTTCACCTTAAACCTTTTTAATTGTTCCATATAAGCCAAGGTGCTTCACTACTTCCCTTCAATTCTCAATGCTAAACTGCTGGGCTTTTTTTTTTTTTTTTTTTTTTTTTAACTTTAAATAAAGAAAAAAAAATACTAAAATGTATTGTTATTTATTATTACTAACTATTTGCATTGGTCTTCAAATAAAATTTTACTCTTTAACAAACACTTTGCAGTTAATACAAAATATACTGTACCAATCAAAAGTTTTAGAACACACCGTTTTTTTCCAGTTTTAATTAACATTTAAGCAGTTTAAATCCAGTGAATAACCTGAAATGGTACAAAGGTAATGCTGGTTACCAAAAGCTTTATCAAAGTTTTCAGGGAAAAAGTAACGAGTTAACAACTTATAGCTGCAATGGAATTATTAAAAAGCCTTAAAAGATGTTTAAAGTGTCCTAACTTGTTTGATTATTAAAAAAAAAAAAAAAAAAACTCTATCTGGTAAAAAAATTAAAATAAAAAAAAGTAGTGTTGGAAGAGATGTTAATACCCCCTCTTAAACAACAGTATTGTTCTGTAGGAAGTAGTATATTGCTCTTATACTGGCAAGAAAGTATTCCAGTTTGAGGTGTTCTAAAACTTTATTTAGGGGTCCAGGCACCACATGTTCAGAGCCCCTTTTATGACCACATCTACCTATAGAGGTACAATATAGAGGACAACAATAGAGATAGCAGCAGGAAAACTGTAACTGTAAGGGGTCCAAGCACTAAATCACTGCACTGCTCATACTGGTCAAGGCACCAATTTGATGCTATCGAAGTATCTGATGGCTTCTGTATAGTTTCAAGTGTTCAAGCACCAAAAGGGTTTAATAGCTCATCAGAATAGTACAAAAAAAAAACAAACAAACAAAAAAGTTTAGAAAAACCAGGTGGTGGTGGTAATAATAATATTTTTTTTTATAGCATAGTATTTTTTTATTGGTTGATTAAGAAATGTAAATTTGGCAAAATTCAGGATTATGGGAAAGGCTTACAAAATTTGAAATACAATTCTAACCCTAACCCATACATTGTTCTTCGATGTATAAAAATAATTTACTTTTGCTCACTATTTTTCCCAGACCAACATATGACTCGACACCCTCCAAAAAACTGAAACCCACGCACGAGAAGAACCTTAACCGTTTACATTTATTACCTGTTCACAGTTTTACAGAACCTTAAAAAACATTATAGATAAATATAGAACTGTGTCAAATAATCAGCATGAAAACAAGACAGAAACAAAGCAAATCAAATCCCTCCTGTAGCAAGGATGATCTCTCACACGGATTTATTTTGTCACTACTCTAAATCCAAAAATAGTGTTTTTATTAACTTGCTGAGCCGTAAGAGCTCTAGTCATAATGTAAAGCAATCAAGAAAAAATGTTTTCCTTATTTAAGATTTACATACACATTCACAAAGTGCAAATTCTCATGGAATCAGATAATCTAGATCAATGCTTAGCATACACGTTTTCATCACACCTCTGACTACATCCCCCCATGACAATGCTTTTAGCTGTTCCTCGCAAAAGTTTGATAAGGGATCAGGGTAAAATCCCAATTTTTACACACTCAGCACGCCTTTTCCCAATAGCACGTAGTAAAACTAGAAAATAACATAAAACAATTAAAATACCGAAGACAAAAGAAAAACAAAACAAAGAAAAACAATTATTTCAATTTCCCTATCTGTACTACTGTTGATGAAACTGCATGAATATGCTAGCTATCAGCAAACTAGTGCTTGCAGGTAAATATGACTTATGTACAATTTAAACAGAATAGAATACAATAGAAATTCACAAAATCACTTTAACTCCATAGTTGCTGCTATAGGGATTACACTACTTGTGTATTTGTCACAGTTAATTTATGAGGGAAAGCTGGCAAAGATGCAATCATACACGTTTTAAACCAGACAGTATGCTTCTGAATGAGTGCTATAAGTTAGATTAGCCCTTCAATAAAAACACTAATGGTACCATTACATGATATTGCACATCTGAATCATGTTTGAAATGTACATACATTGGTAAAGACCTGAAAGCAGCATTAGTATCCACAATCCAACAGGTAATTTAGGGAGAATAAAATGACTGTAGGAAGTCCATTTATCACTTGCTTATGATTTGTTAGATGTTCATGTGTATGTGGGTGTATGTTCACAGTTGAGCGTGTGAGTCAAATGACTCGAATTATTAATGCAGGTTTTCAACACATCTTAAAAGTAGCCCATAGGCCAATGCTTTACTGACCAATAATTATTCTTTTTTTTTACTTTTGCATTTTTGCACTAAAGAAATAAGTACTACAGTATGACAGTTAAGTATTAAATACATGCTAGTACTAACGCTGTGCTAATACAGAATTCTGAAATAATGACATCCTTTAAAAACATCAAACTGACTTCTGAATTAGCAAATGTGGTTCCTGGCATGTAGGTACGTTGCTTGTATGTAAACTTGATGTTCACATGTTAAACAGATGTGAATGTAAACATTACTAAATGTATGTGATCATAACTGAAGTATATAACTGAAAACTGTAACAGTTTTTGCTTCCAACTCTAGACTGGAATTGTGCTCATTTTGTTTTAATAATCTCTAGATCAAGGTCATATATCATTTTACCGCCTTTTTTTTAAAACTATAATGTAAAGATATTATCATGTCTCTCTTACAACCTCTCATTTCTCTCATCTATACCTGTGCATGAGAAAGAGGATTGGCCACTGTGCCTGTCAGTCATAATAAATCACGCTATAGCGTTAATATATCTCTGATTTGGATCAGAACCTGTATCAATAATGCGTTCATCCACTATTTAAGTAAAGCACGGAATTGCCTATCAAGATAGACACACTTCCACTTCAATGAGCAGTTATATAAAAAAGAATTATGAATATTTCTAATGGTCATAATACACTGAAAGAAAACGCATGTGTAAGCTAATGAAAGTAAAGATAGGATTTGTGGAGAATTGACTGGCCACACAAGCTTCCATTTTAAACCAGTGTTTAAAACCACAATAATTACCTTATATAAGAGTCTGGATCATTTGCAGTGCCTATTTTAATTTCATTTCTCCTTGTCTGTGACATGTAAAATGTTAAACATGTCGAATGTAAAAACGTTTAAATTCCACACTTTTTATTCAATGTAAAATTGAAGAAATCCTAATCTACAGCGATATCATGATGACCATCGGTTGCAAATGTTTCGACAAAACGCTTCTAAGCAAATTACACTCAAAGATTCTGGAAAAAGACAATCTCTTATTGTGATTTACTGAATTAGATAGGTTATTGTTTATGAATAAAAATGAAGCCTGCTGCTATGCCTGTATGAACGGAAAATATGTTGGGTGGATATATTAATGGTGTAAATTCATGCGCTCTCCACAGATTGTGTATTAAGTACATGTATGTCTGTGTGAGAATGTGTTATGTCAGTTCGCTCCAGGTGTAGGCCCCAAACAGAAGCAGTAGGCAGAACAGATGCACCAGACTTGAGCCAATCAGATCCCAGATATGCCAGGGAGAAGACTGTTCCTGACAGGGACTATGGTCCCCGCTTTCCACTTTTTCTCTTTCCTCCGTTCCGCCATCCATTCCTCGATCTTTGTCCTTTAAAGCCTTGTTCTCCAGTGACACCAGGGCTCGGACCGTGCCCCGGACCGGCCGCAGCGAACACTGAAGTATGTCGTATGGCGAACATAGAGATGACTGAGAGCGGAAAAAGAGAGAGAGAGATGTGGAGGGAGGGATTGGAGAAAAGGGAAAGGAAAATTTGGCAAAAAGGGAAATAGAAAAAATAGAAAAAAAAAAAAAAACAAAAAAAACAATGGAGACAGGTGGAGGATGTTAAAGAGAAAAGAAATGAAAGAATAAGAGCAGAAGGAGAAGAGTCATCGCAAGGTCAACAGGGATTAAAATAGATGTGGGTTTGGTAGTGTCAGAACGTTTAATCTGTTTCAGGTTCAAATAATAACTTTGAGAATGTTGCTACAAATGTAAAGCAGCTGAACATTGTTTTACTGTTTTGTTCCCCATTTGCAGGATGTCAGAACTTCCAGCAGGGCTGATGGTACTGTATGAGAGCAGGAGCAGATGATCACAAATGAGAGTAAAAGCAAATACATCTAACTAAAGCCAACAATCTTTAGACATGTGCTTGTATTCGAAAGCATGGCCAATTTCTTATGCACTAGCCTGTAGCTTTTTTTAATGGGGCAGCAATAATTCATAAATTAGTATCAACACTTCTATACAATGTCTTAGAGATGCATAGTGTTGTATCAACACAATAGTACATCATTACCACAGCACCAAGGTTAATATAGTCATAACTAAATAATGGGCTAAAAGATGCAAACCCCTAACCTAGAGGGTTGAAAGCTGATCAATTATTAAATACTTGTGGAAAAGAAATCAATGGTATCAGTCATACTTTTGTGTGTTGAGTAGAAGTGGCTCTTGATATGGAAGGAGACTGATTGAGGGGCTGTAAGGTAAAACTTTTCAAAATGTTTGAATATCGTTGTTGTTGTCTCATTTAAACAACAGCAGCAGTTCAAGGCAAGACATTTTTTTTTTTAGCACTAAACAGTGCTTTTTATTTGTGTATAGCTACATTTAATGCTATGTTCATTCCTGACATTTTTTCCTGACATTGCACTGGCTCACTGATCGTCTCCTTACAGGATGTACTATTATAGCCTTATCCTACCATCAACTGTACAATTCTCTTTACGTTAGAAAAGAAAGAAAAACATACCATGCCCTCCACTAATATCGACACCCTTCCTAAATATGAGCAAAGAAAACTGGAAAAATGTTATTGAATGAAATAAATAAAGGTTCTATAATAAGTCTTTGAAACAAATACATCAGTTGTATTTTTTTACAGTAAAAAAAAAAACAAAACAAAGAACGATCATTTTAACGATAAACTGCTGTAAAGAAAATTTTTCTCTCTACATTTTGTAGTGTTGGACTTTGTGTTTTGTAATGATAATTTGTCTTTAGTGTGCTGTAACTATGCAGTTTAGGATTAAATGCCGTAAGCTCAGCTAATGAAAAGTGAGCTGGTGAGAGTTTACAATGCTTACGTTAAACCAAAATCAACTAAAAAGCATACGTTTGTTATTAACTTATTATTCTACTTTCCCCTATTTATTGTTTTTTTTTTTTAATACCAGAAGCACACTTGACAACAATTGACAGAAGAATAGAAACATATATTTAACTTCCTGGTATAGTAATAAACAGCATATGGGGGGGGGTTCATTAAAAGACTTTTACTTTAACTTCACTACATTTTAAAGTCAAATATCTACATTAAATCAAATCGTCGTTCCATTTTATTTATGAGTGACTAAAAAAATATCTAGTCAAGGCGTACAGCAAGCCACCAATCAATGCAGAGTGCGTGTTGCGTTTAAAACTTGCTTTGATTGCCACGTGGCAGTGGTGGATTTAGGCATAGGGTGGCATCTTGCCAGGGGATACACAGGGCATCCACAGAAAGAAAGACGGTCGTGCCAAATATTATATCATGTCACGGTCGATGAACCTGGTCGGGACTCTGAGTGTGCCTGGAGAAGTTCCCTCACTCATACACTCAGAAAGAAGAGGAGGGGCTTGGGTGACGTCACCTTAGCAGTCAGGGTTTCGAGGGGAAGAACTGACAAGACCTGGGAGTGACGTCACGTTAGTAAGAAGAGCTGAATCCAAATTAAAATGATGGATGACAAAAATGGCCTAAACCCTCAGGAGCCCAATTTACAAAAAAGCTAGTTTAAAAGGCTAATTGTAAAGAAATATATTATAAGGATAGAGATGTTGTATGTATCTTATAGCTACAAATAGCCAAGGAGTTGTATGGTTCTTGGTTCTATGAGGTTGATCAATTGTGCACAGTAACGTGTAAATAAGAGAGGAGCTTTTCAAAGCTAAAACTAATCAATGGGGAAATGTTGCCGCTTAGTGGTATCTACTAGCACAAACATACAGTTCAGCATCAGTTCAACATCAAGCAGAACATTTCGAGAGGAATAAATGATGGGAGAAACTCCTGACTCTAACTTGCCACAGCACCCGTGGCCTTATTTAAAATATCTCTGAAGTTGGCAAAAAGAAGATTTTCAGCTCATGATAATTTATTAGATATTAATCACTGTTTAACTGATTAATATTAACATTAATTAATATTATATTAACTAATATTAGTATTATTCTAATAAGAGATCGGTGTTCTAAAAGTAACAGAGTCTTTTCACATGAACTGAGTTGAGTATGCAGAGTCGTGATTAAAATGATAATAAGACATTATAGCCATAATAAATCATAGTACTTGTATACTAGAGCAGTGGTCCCCAACCCCCCGGGCACCGGTCCGTGGGTCAACTGGTACCGGGCCGCACAGAAAGAACACATAACTTACTTTAATTCCGTTTTATTTATTATCTATTTCTGCCTGACGTTTTATTTTAGAAAATTACCGGATTCCCTCTGCCACATCTGTCTATGACTCACTCATGATGCCTCGGTCACATGTCTCACCTCCATCCACTACCTTTTTAAAGCAGCTGCTCCAACCGCTAACTCATAATACATTACCGCTAAATTGTAACCCCCAAGCTAGCAAAATGAACAACAAACAACACAGTGGATTCACGATTATTATTAATATATTTAGAAAATACCAGTCGTATCATTTTATTTTGTTGTATTCATCTGCCACACACGGCCGGTCCGTGAAAGTATTGTCTGGCATTAAACCGGTCCGTGGCGCAAAAACACGTTGGGGACTGCTGTACTAGAGTACATTTGAAAGCAAATTATTTTGCGCTTTTACTTTTGCTGGAGTAATATTTTACCTAGTGTATCTCTACTGTTACTCAAGTACATGCTTTGTGGTGATAAACTAATCTCTCAAACCTTCAAAGAATAATCCAAAATATATAAACTCATGCTAAGTTTTTAGGATGTACTTCAGAGCACTGCCACCAGGTGGTGCTGGAGTGATAAAAAGTTCAAACTATTAAAATTAAACCAGAATTCAGCTCTCTGTTAGGGAAGGAAATGTTAGTCAGGATTCTTTTTTTCCAGGTTTGAATTGAAGTGCTTGTGTATAACACAGTGGCCCAAATGCCCTTGAAGTTTCATAGAAATCTGGCAGATTTGTGAGCTACACACTGATTTCCTACTGTGAATGGAGAATGCTGGAACACCACTGTATATCTGTTTTGTAGGGCTCCATTATATTGAGAGAAAATGTGGTGACGTGTTAAATACTACAATATGGTAAATATTAATGTTATAAGTGTATAAAATAAAGTTACATTATTATTATTATTATTATTACTACTACAGATTTAAAAAATGAAAACGATAACCAACCTAAATGTTGTATGCTCTTTTGAGGAAAAAATCACTATCACTAACTTCTGACAATAAACAGAAACTCACACATCTAGGAAAAAAAAACATAAAAAAAACAAACAAAAAAAAAAAGCTGGTTATTCAATTGCTAGAACACATCTAACAGCTGGTAAAGATACTCTGTATCCACATATATTACATAATGCTTTATGTTGCAAGAGTATAAATAATTAAAATAATCAATAAATGAGTTTGTTGCAGTGGCAAGAAGCTAATCAGAACTTGCTTCCAGAACAATTTGTTGGCTACTGACAATTAAAGTTAGCGTCAAGCTAGTTTGTCCCACCCACTCCTGGCAAAAGGCGAACAAAGGTATTTGTGCAAGAAAAGAATCAGCCACTGAGAGTGTGAGGAATGATTTTGCTTGTGCATACAAATTTTCCTCATGTGCCAGAGCTAGTATTGCATACACAGTATATCTTGCACGTTGTTTCGTTGCAATTTACATTTACACTGTCAATGCAGGAGCTTCAATAATGCGCCCAGATTTCTCTCACAGATCTGCTGCCATATACACCACAAATAACGGTCGTGTGCCCGGTTTATTCTCTGCTATCTGCATCACGCTTATTTTGACTTTTCATAAGTCTTTGACATTAAAATAAAGTATTAAAATAAATCATTTATTGCAAGCATTTCCAAAATGCATATCATAATCTGTAAAATTGTGATTTTTTTTTGCATTATTTATAGAAGCACAAGGTGAGAGATTGAAAGAGCCCAAAGCCATGACAATGAAATGATATTTAATAAACATTTGTATTGCAATCATTACCCACTGTTTTATTATTATTATTTTTTTTTACAAAACTAAAATATACAATTTACTTTAATTTACATTACATTTGCATACCAATTACATTACATTTCGTTCACTCTGTGTCATGTTTCTAAATCTGGTACTCTTTCTCTTTTCCTTGGACAGAGTGGTAGGTATGCTTTTACACCGACACGGTGATATTTATTTTATATATCTTATCATACAACTATTTATCTGCACATTTAGACAAAAACACACTGATAAGAAAGCATTGTGACTTCAGGGTCATCCCAGATCTGCAATTAGAGCATTTCCCCTTTCATAGTCAGATGTCAGTGTGTGTTAGAGCTTATGGGGTGAAGGTTTATTTTTTGTTGTGTGGCTTCAGAACCTTAAAATAAATCTGAGCTGCTGTGGGTTTTAGAGGTTATTAAGTACAGAATATATTACTTTATAATCTTTAATTTTTCTATTACCCCACCTTCACTGTCAATCAAATAGCAATTTTCCTAGTAATAGGCGTGTGTGTGTGCGTGTGTGTGTGTGTGTGTGTGTGTGTGTACATGGGTGGATCAGCTTTTAAAAGCTTACTTGTGATTCTGTTCTAAAATTGCAACATGTTTAAACAAAGCTTGTGATAATAGTGCAAACCATGCAACCTCTCTGTTACTCTCTTTACAGGAAATAATGTCACTCACCTCAGGAACACCAATCTTCCTGCAAGCGTCCAGGAAGTTCTCAACATTCCGGCGGCATTTAGCCATACTGAGCTTTGGCTAAATAATAGAGAAAAAAAAAAGATTAAAAAACAAGATAAATAATCCACAAATTGTCAAAGAGGATGCTTTAAATACTCTTCAGAGTAACGCACTACTGCTGGAGATGGAACATGGATGCTAACGACCGAGCGCGGTCTAACGTGATTGGCTAAATGACAGAGCACCACCCCGTCCATGAGCGAGGAGCCAAGATCTTCAGGAAGCACAACCTTCAGTCTGCTCTCAATGCACTGAACAGGACACACACACACAAAATACATTTACCAATGTGTAAAAATTGGTGTATTTAATGAGTCAGTTTATATATATATATGTGTGTGTGTGTGTGTGTGTGTGTGATGCATGCTTTGTCACCTCTCGTAGCTGCTCCATGAGTTCCAGCTCCTCTCTAAGCTGTTCCATCTTCCTCCTCATGGTGAATTGAGGATCCACTGACTCCAGACTCTTAGGGGTTCTTAGGTAAACTGTCAGAAAGCAGAAAACAGTCAGACATGTACGCACAAAACATTGGTAGTGTTTTGTCATTTCAAGAAAAGTGAAAGCTTTTTAAAAGCTGACAAATCTTGCATCACTATTAGCAGCGGGTTATCTTGGGGGATAAAAAGTTCAGCTATTCTCATGAATAGTATGGAACATTTACGAATATACACACTAACCGATTATCACAGTCCTATCTGTTACGTCATCAGTTACTTACCTTATTGTAAAAACAAAGGTGTTATGCAGTGTAAAAACAGAATGCAATGTGAGATTTGCAAATGATATATAAAGTCATATTTTTTTCCCCCACAATAAAACTTGTACTATTTTAAGAAAAAAATGGAGTAATTCGAACTTTGCAAGACATCGGTGAAACAAATGGCTGAAAAAATGCTAAAAAAAGAAACAGCTGAAACCACATTTTGCCACTAATTATGTTAACTGGCTAAAATGATTGGGGATAAAGCGAGTATCTTTGAAAGGCAGAGCATTCAAATCAGCTCCAGAAATCACTGTCTGGGAACATAGCTCGCCCGTGACATCCACAAACGCAAATTAAAGCTCTATCATGCGAAGAAGCAATATGTAAACATGGTCCAGAAATTTCTCTGGACCAAAGTTCATTTAAAATTGACTGGGGCGAAGTGGAATGTGGTAAGACGAAATGGAAATTTCATATTTTTTTGGAAACATTGACATCACTTCTTTCGGACTAAAGAAAAGAGGGACTAGCCGGCTTGTTATTGATGCTCAGTTTAAAAGCTGCACCTCTGCTGGGTATGGGGTGGATTAGTGCCTATGTAAAGTGGCAGCTTGCACAACTAGAAATGAACCATTAATGCTACAAGGTATATACAGCTTTTAGAACAACATGTTTCCATCCTTTTTCAGGGAAGGCCCTGAATATTTCAGCGAGAAAATAAACTGCACTCTGCATTTATTACAAAAGCTTCGTATTAGAAGATGAATGAAAACATGACAACGAAGACCCAGATCATATATGGACCATTGTTAAAGAAAAGGGGATGCTACACAGTGATAAGCCTTTTTTTTTTTTTTTTTTTTTTTTTTTTTAAATGGTTCATTTCCTCAGTTTACACATTTGGTTTCTGTTTTCTATTGTGAATAAAGTTTGAAGAAATAAGTTTGCCAACAAGAATAAACCCGCACTCTCCTTATTTTTCCGACTGTAATTAGTGAGGCGTGAAGATGAAATGAATTGAAACAAGGAAGAAGTGTCTTTAGCCAAGTATGCTGGCAACAGGCCAAAGATCAAACCATAAAACCATGACACAGAAATCAAAAGCTAAGAGAAGGATATACTGCAAGACCTTGCCAGGTCTTACTACACAACAAGTGAGGTGATGTATCTCTGTCCATATTCCTTTCTGAATTAAAACGAAACTTGCTTATGTTTGCTAACTGTATGAGAAGGACTGTAGTGCTGGAGCAAAAGGGAGGGCTGGGAAAAGAGAAGCTAAATGCTTTCTAAGCAAGAAATTGTAGAGATGGAAGGAAGGATAAGTAGAGTGAAGAATAGGACAACGTTGCTCTTATGCTCTGCAGAGGAAATCTGGATCATTTAAACTCAGCCAAGCGCAGCCTCTTTTTGAAAGTGCAACATAAAGATAAAAATCTCATGACTGAACTGCTTGTCTATGTGTGTGTGTGTGTGTGTGTGTGTGTGTGTGTGTGTGTGTGTGCAGGCTATGAGTGGTTGCCCTAAAATAATACCCCTCAAATATGGCCTTGAAAAAGAGGCCAAGGCTAAAAATAAAAAAAGGAGAGCACGTTCTGTTTCATGCAGAACATCACAGATCTCTCTCTTCAATTTATTTATCAAGCTATATTTACCTTGAAGATTCAGAAATCTGCTATACTTATAGCCCTTTTGATCACATCTTGCATTTATTCATAAATCAAGTCACATACGTCCAAAAACATTTAAGGTATTTTTAAATAGGTATTTTTGATTAGAGCTGTGGATGAGGAAAAAAAAAAAGAAAAATACTGCAAAGAGCACAAATTTGTCCTTCTGGTGAAAACATTTAAGACATCTAACCTCATTTCTATCTTTTAAACCGGCAACAACATGCTTATGTGAAGTTGGAGGCGTTTATGTATTCATGTAGTCTTTCTTTTTTTCCTCAGAATGTTTTCTGTGGACACTCAGTCCCTCCCCCTTTCTTGAATGCAGCAGGACTATAAATATACACAGCACAGTTAAAGGCAGCCTTTCCACATTTTTTCAGAAACATTGCTTCCTCTTAACTGTGTGCGTGTCTGTGTTTGCCTCACCATGGCCAACTATCTCATTTTCATGCAAGCTCAGAAAGAAACACACACAAGAAAATAGAAAAAATAAAATAAAATCAGCTTCTGTGATAAAACATTTGCATTTGTAAGGGATGAAACACTTGTATGTTGTATGATGAGCACTGAGGAGAAGCTAAGTTAAGCAATGTTCACACATGCAGCAGCACACAGTGACCACTGATGACCAGATGTGGGCATGTCTAGAAGGTTAAGCTTTGAGAAAGGCTTAACCTTTTGCAACTATGATGCAACTTGGTGAATCTACTACCAATAAGAGTGAAGATGGTAAAACTAAAATGTGATCTGTCTCTTTAGTTAGATTAGTCACACTGACAACTACAAAAGTAGGAACGTCGACTGGAGATTTCATAGCACGACGGCTTGTGTGGGAACTCGGAATTACTGCGGTTTCAACAGCATTAACAATCTTTTACCAGCTTCTATTTTTTCTCTTTTTCTCAGTGCCTGAGAAACTGAAACAACAGCATCCTCTGATCCTCTGACTTCTTCCATAAACAGTAAATAGCTAAATGATTCCTTACAAAAAAAACTTTTTTCTTTTGCGTTCATCTATTTCTTATTAAACCTGCAGTCACTGTTTGAGTCCCTGTGAGTGAGCTGTTACTATAGAAACACTGGTATTGGTACAAGGATATTAATACAATTTCGAGAGCAGCCAGAACTGCTGCTGCTCTAGAAAATCAGATTTTTTTAATCGAATCATTTGGATGCAAACGTTTCATTAGGAAATCATGAACAGAGAAAGTGATTGAATGGAAAATAATTAACTCAATTACTAATTGATTTTTTCTGTGGATTGCATTCGGACGGGACAATTTTGTTGACATACCACTATGAAGAATGCATCCGTTAGGTGGCCTATTGGGTGTGTCTCTACTGATGGACAAAGGCAAGCAATGGACAAGGGGTGGAGCTACACACACACACACACACACACACACACACACACACACACACACACACACACACACACACACACACACATTAAGTTGAATGCTAACATTAATTAGAGCTACGTATGAACAGTAAATGAGCAGCATTGCTAAAATAAATATATAAATGGTTAATGTTACCGGATAAATATGGATCCCTCTCTTTATTCCTGACTAATTTATCCTGCAGCTGAGGACCTGTGAAGGGTTAAACTGAAGATCCCATTGAGTTCCCTTTTGAGTCTGGTTCCTCTTAAGGTTTCTTACTCATATCATCTCAGATAATTTTACGCTCATAATCTATTTATATGTAAAGCTGCTTTGGGACAATGTCCATTGTTAGACATGCTATACATAAAAAAAAATTATTGCATTCAACTGAACAAAGCAGCAGAGAAGACACTTTGTAGCAGGAAGTGAAGTTTAACAATGATTTGTCTAGCCCTAGTCTTTGATGATTACTTAGTAAATGGATTTCTGACAAACTACTGCATACTGACCTTTATAGTAAACAAAGTTTACATTATTAATATTTAATAAAAAATGAAAGTATGTGAAAATCACACTGCTCTTCTGTTATACTTATTTCTTATAGAAATAATGATTAAAATATCCCTGACACCACATTTTGTTGCTTATATTTTAAAAATATATATTACTTATATATTTATATATATATATATATTATAAAAATAATATTAACAATAATAATAATTATTATTATTATTATTATTATATTATTATTATTAAGTAGGAAATGAACAAGCTAAGCTGAAAAGAAGCAGTATTTCTTGTCTTTCTCATTATTTTAATAATTCTGCAAGCATCAACATTTATTGACGTTAAAAATAGTATGAAAATATTTGGAAATGGCTTGGGGTTCCAATGTAGGCTCATTTACCCCTGGATCAAGTAATAAATATTAATAATATCTTGGTTACAATACTTGGTTACAACACAACCTTTCTAACTTGGTGCTACAAATGGCTAAAAAGTAATATATCAAAATAATGTCAGATAATGAGAAATATGAACATATAATTCAAATATGAAATATTTTAGTACATCAGAGTTTTCATTTGCATATTTATGTATTTTCTAAAGCGTTCGACGTGTGTAGAGTTCTTATTAATAATAGCAATAATAATAACAATAATACCATTCCAGTCTATTCATTATTACAAAAACAGTGCAAATGTGTGTGTGTGTGTGTGTGTGTGTGTGTGTGTGTGTGTGTGTGTGTGTGTGTGTGTGTGTGTGTGCATGCACACATGGGCATCACCTGATCGGGGCTTCAAGCCAAATGGTGGTGAAAGCACTGGACTCTGGACTTCACTCTAATATTCAGTCATTAAAATACATGACAAATTAACAGGCACTGTTTAATATTTTTCAGCAGATTCCAACACAAACAGCATTTATTTTATATATATACATATATATATAATCAACATATTTGTATATTATAGGAAATTATTTCAGATTTGATCAAAAGTCTGTAAAATATTCTTAAAAAGCTCATCATCAACTAATAAAACTCAGAAATGTAGAAAGTAATGTTTGTGTATCTAAAACAGAAAAGATTTACTTACATTCTCTTCCGTTGCTTGACCATCATCTGTCTTCTCCTCACTAATCATCTCACCCTGTCACACAAAATTACCGGAACAATGAAGAAAACCAGACACATACAGGGAACATGTACTTCATATTTAAAGTTGCTTTTAATCACAAAGCTGTACTCATTTATAAAATAAAGTGTGTGAAGAAGCACATAGAGTACCTGTTTTTGTCCTTATCATCTCACACTCTCAGCAATTCTTACCCTTGGTTAATTTTTGCTTCCTGACTAAACATCAATTCTAGTAAGTATAGATTTTAGACATACTTATTCATAAAACACAAACATAATTTTTCTCTGTTGAGTATTAGAAGAGATATAGCATGTAAAAGGAGAACAGCCAGAGTACAGTGTGCTGGTCCACGTGAAAACTAGGGTGGGCACTACAGACAGAAAGCGTGCCTATCCGCGAGTGAGACGGGCGAACGCTAGGTAAAGGCGACCTGATCCGCGAGTGGGCACCGTCGGACGTCAGGTGGAAAGGTTTACCGATTCGCGAGACTGTGGGAGAGCCCCAGTATGAGTACTGAATAAGAAAAGCGCCGGTGAACCAGTGAATATTTTACATTCCGTTATTGTTAAAGAGGCTATAATTTGCCGGTTATAATAGTTAATATAGTTTGTGCTTGGAAAGAATGTTGAACTGGTCATCCCGCTTTACACCAAAATTCCCAGATAGACTGTGAAGGGTGTGTTCATAACCAATAAACCAGAGTCCCTGGTTCAATTGCATGGGTTACTTCCTTTGCTCTTGTGTCAATATGGGTTTGATCTGGATTAAACTCCTGTCATCCAAAAACAGGAATCCGAGGCTATGATGGGTGCAGATTCACTGAAATTGGGTAGACTGCAAGTACACTATAAATAAACACTCATTCAAATCTAGGGGTTATCAGCACATGTGTTTACGGTCATGATTTGTAAAGGGAGGTAAAACCAACAAATCATGGAGAGAACCTGTTTGAAAACCTTCCATAGAACATAGGATTTTGAGTGTAATGCAGCAAACACCATCCATGGTAGAATGGGTACCTGGTGGCATACAAATAATTATCAGGTATTATCAGCTGCATTAACACACAATGTACAATATTCTTACTAAATTGTTATAAGATAAACACTTGCAAGGTTTCTCTTGTTTAAGGCTTCATGAGACTGAATAAATGGAAAAATCTTGTATTGCAACGAAGAGAAAAACTAATGTTACAAATGAAATCCAATGTTAAATATTGTTAAAAAGTAGTGTAATATCTATATAACATAGCTTTAGGCATGGGCTTTCTCCCACACTTCAGTTATTTCATAATTCTACTTCCAATGTGAGTGTGACCTTAGAAAATAAACTACAATATAACTTCTGGTTTATTTATAATATGGCTTCATTTTTACAACATGGTATGAATCATACATTCCTAGTTACTATGCAACTGATTAAAATTCTTCTGAATTAATGCTCCAACTCTGCCAAGTACTGTAGGTAATATCAAAACATAAACACTGTTTAACGGAACAAGAGTCGAGTGACACTTTCTGATCTAAAACAAAAGGCCATACACCATATTGTTGTCGAAGATATAGACATAGCCAGGGACAACAATACAAAAGGAATCGTACAAGTGCTTACAGCTTTACTGGTTTTAATGCCAGTAATCTTATTGCCGTTCTGCTCAACACTGTACATTCTGAATCATCTCTATAATTCATAGAAAATCCTAGATTATCATCTTCATATCTATATATCATCTGTATATACACTGCGTATAACTTGTATACAGTTGTACATACAATTGTCCTAATACATTTTGTTCTTATAGATCATATGCGTAAATGTAATTTATATATCACAGCAACCATTTGAGTAGATCTTCTCAAGGGACATTACTATAGAAATTTAACTTGGATATATTTTAATCAATGTGCATCAATGTGCAGTACAGATTCACTATCCTCTGAAAATAACTCAACATACAGACAAATATCTGGCAACAAAAGTGAGTACACCCTAAGTGATAGCAGCTGTACATCATGTAACCATGCAAAGCCTGATGTCCTATTCATCATGTTCATGTTTTTGTCTGCTTCACAGGGCCATACAATTTTGTGTATCTTGTATTAGAGCAGTTAAGATTTGGTGCTTTGAGAACAATTCTCTCATACTGAGCATCCAATTGCAAAAACTCTCTGAGCATTTAAGAATTAGAATTGTTGCTCTCCACAAAGATGGCCGAGGCTATAAGAAGATCGGTAACACCCTGAAACTGAGTTACAGTACAGTGGTCAGGGTCATACAGAGATTTTCCAAGATGGGTTCCACTCAGAACAGGCCTCGCAAGGGTCCATCAAGAGGTTAGGTCCTTGTGCTGTGCGGCAGGTGCTGGCTTAAAAAAACAGATGAGTGCTGCCAGCATTGCTTTAGAGGTTGCCAAAGCAGAAGGTCCACTTGCCAGTGCTCAGACCATACGCTGCACACGGCAACAAGTCAGAAGGAAGCCACTTCTGGCTCACAGGAAAGCTGACAAACAGTTTGCTGAAGACAACCTGTTCAAGAGCATGAATTACTGGAACCATATCCTGTGGTCGGATGATATTATAACAAACTTGTTTGGCTCATATGGTATCCAGCATGCGTGGCTACTCCCTGGGATGTAGTATCAAGAAAATTGTGTCTTGACTACAGTGAAGCATGGTGGTGGTATCATCATGGTCTGGGGCTGCATGAGTGCTGCTAGTACTGGGGAGCTGCGGTTCATTGAGGGGAAACATGGATTCCAACATGCACTGTGACATTCTAAAGCAGAACATAATGCCCTCTCTTTAGAAACTAAAATTATTGCTGAAATGTGACGGATGTATCTACTAAATACTATTAAAATGTAGGTATTTTTCTCGAGTATTAACATTAACGTTTCTAGTAGAAATCTTCAAAACGTGTTTCAAAAGATTAACTTTTGGTTTACTGGTGTTTCTCAGGTGTTTTTGATTTCAACAGTGGTTTCTGCTTTTCTAGTCTAGAACAGAGGTCCCCAACCACTTAGTCATGACCGGGTACCGGGGGCATGGAAGAATTGCTACTGGGCGGCAATAATGTTCTTGGGAAAAATTTCTATAGATACTGTATTATTTATTTAGGGTTTTAAATTTCAGCTAATTATCAACATAAAAGCTCATTAAAGATTGCTTGAATTTTTCTTTAGTGAAGGTGGTAAAAACGGACCAAGTGATAGTGAAAATAGGACCAGTCAGCTAGTGACAAGAAAACGAGAAAAAAGTAAGCAGCATTTAATAGAAAATAAGATGATTCGTATCTAAAATATGGTTTTGCGTGGTTTCCAAACTCCATGTGTGTAATATGTGGAGATTAGCTAATGAGTCAGTAGAGCCACAACTTGACATTTTCATGTAAATTAAATGAATAAATAAATGATTGCAGATGACCACACCCCAGGTGGCCCTCTGGCCAGGAGTCCACAAAGATATTTACAAAACAAAACTAGTCCAGAGTATACAAATGGTTGGAAACCCCTGATCTAGAAGACAGTTCTCCAGTTCTTCAAAAGGGTTATTGGATTACCTTTTGAGCCACATAGAAGGTATACTGCTGGCACGCAAGCTGCGCCTCCAGCCGTGCCCGTTTGAGTATATACTGCCTCTTCCTCTGGAACTCCCAGCCTTCATCCGGACCATCCTTCAATGACAAGGACACCTCACAACTCCTAACAGCTTAAGATCTTTTATAAAATGCAACGCACGCCACACAAACGATCCACCACAAGAACAAACTGAACACACTCCAAAAACAGCTAAGAAACAGAAACACAAGCTAGCATGGATCAAGTCTAAATGTGTCAGTTAACAAGTGTGTTACACCAATACAGTCCGATCCCAAAGTAAATGTCCACAACCAAGAGCTACTTAAAAAAAAAAAAAGGTTCTATTCACTTTATAAAGATTAATCCAAAATATATTCAGATAAATAAAGCTGTTATTCAGTAATAGGGTGCCTGAAATCCTATGCTTAATCCCTCTTATACCACAGGAAATGTCTTTTTGAATCAATTTGACTTTGCTTACATCTATATAATCACATTTAAAGTTGTGAAACATTAAACAACTTGTTCTTGTTCTTATTTATGTTCTGATATTCTTATTTATGTTCCATAAACAGTCTTTCTCCAAGAGACAAATGGCTAGCTTTTGATTTTATTGAGAAAGTATAAACTTTGTATGAAGACACATGAGAGAACTTACTGGTCATTGCGTAAGGCAGACACTGGAGACTCCTTCCATAAATGCTAAAGGAATGTCTCATTATAGTAAATTTTAATATAATCAGTATTTTCATGGTTGGTAATCAAGTCACTGTCAATGAACTGTTACTATACAAAAAAAAGCAGACTTAAAACCCACCAGTCCAAATAAATTTGCCAGTCTAGACCTTTTACATGTTTTACCTTCATATGACCTATACCCTGTTTGGAACAATTCCCAAATCAAACTGCTTGTTACTGGGGTCAAATCGATGTGCTGATGGCTAAACCTGAAAACATAATGCATCCACCATGTATTTGCTTTGCAGCCAAACCGCTGTCTGAGCCATTCTGATTAATTAGACTTGAGAAACACTGTGATGGCTAAATAGATTGGAGTAGGGCCTTCTCCTAATGAATAAGTATAAGGTAAGTGACAAATAGTATATTTTTTCTGTGTTAAGCTTTATCCTCTACAATTCAGTTAATCAACCAATCTTTTATATTCTGATTATGTTGAATGAGTCCAAACCGTGGAACAAATGAGCAGCTGGAGTCAGTTTAATCACCTTTCTGCTTTACAATAACTATAACCATAGTGACATACAGTTACAGTGCCTTGAACTTGAGTCTGCTATTATAAACATTTTCTAATGACCTTACTTAGCTAAAGGGATTTTTTTGAAGGTTTTTTCAATGGCAACACATCTCTATATAATTTAGAATGAGCAGTGGTAAAATAAAATATCTAACTTGACCAAATTAGTGGACTTTTGGATCTCACTGTATAAGACAATAAATATCACATCGCATACTGAATGCATCGTATGTTTCTGTCAAAAGCTGCGAGTGCAACATCAGCAACGACTAATTGACACACAACAAATGCAAGCGTGCACACACAAACTCATGCACACTGCCATTACAACAACAGCATGGCACAGTTTACTGTAAAATACAGTCTAAAACAAAAGTGAAAAGCCACCAATCCAACATCAGAATGATACTCTTGAATTAACATATAAAGCTATGTAAAAAACAGACAAAAAATTAAAAAATTCAATCTCATTCTAATTGTATAGTGCTTTTAACAATGAACATTGTCACGAAGCAACTTAATAGAAATAAATAAATGATAAATACAGATTTATAAATAAGTCATTGGCAAATGTATCAAGAGAAAAACTCCCTGAATTGATATGGCTGCGCTTCTGGATAGCAAAAAGTATTGAACAATATGCAAGAGATCTTTGAATATTAGGCATAACTTAACATGAAATGACTTCATGTCATGTTGACAGCATATAACAAGATATATCGTTTTTATCAAAATACTTTTGTGTTCCTGCATTGAAATGAAGTGTGTATTTTTAAATCTGAAATTCCCTATTGTCAATTTGCTGTTCATACATTATTTCAGGGCAACTGTTTGTTAATTCAAAAGATACAACTGCTTTTCTACATGTGCCCCTGGATGCCCATGATTGATTAGTATGGAAGAATATTCCGGACAATTATGCAAGCATCATAATGTCCTCCACAATTTTACAGACTACCTCCATTGTTCAAAACATTCCTATTGCTGACATTTCCTCCATTGGCCGTCGACTGTGAGTGATGTCACTTACTAAATAAAAACATGCCCAATAATATAGTCCCACCCCTGACACTTGATTGACAGCTTTCAGAGCAAGGCATCGGAAATTCAAATGCAAAACCATGCGATCTTTTGGAAATTCTAATACAAAAGGAATTGTGATTGCTTTTGAGTTTTGGCAGGCTACACACGAGAGTGAAAAAGCAAACGTGGTAATTAATATTGCCATATTAAATATGACATGGTCAGAACTCGGAATACACGGGAAATACATTTACAAATGGACTTTGCTTTTCCTTTCGAAATTCAGGAGTCACTGTGCGTTTTGCGAAAGCGTGAATACAATTTGCAGTTCTATTTGAATATCGTCCGGAATATCCGTCCATAGATGAGTGTCAGTCTACTGTTCTATTTAAAAAGGAATGGAGTAACACCATCTTTCCTATTCAAATTTTGCTCTCCTGTGGTATTCTTTATCAACAGTGTGTACACGGAGTTGACGAGAATGCATGACAATATGCTTGTAAACTACTACTGCACCTGCATGGACAGAAACCCCTTAATGGAAGTAATGTGTGATTGTGAGAAACTGTGTAAGCCCAAATACTTACATTTCGCTTTTATATATAATATAATTTTATAATAATATAATATTAATAATAATAATAAAAAAAACATTTCAGCAAGAAATTTGGTGATGTGGTGGTGTGTGAATTTCCCAAGCAACAAAAAGACGCATAATGACATGCATTATTTGAATTCGTGATTTTTTTTGAGAATTTCAAGCCACTGTTCTTTAAATGTAACTGGGGCACTGAAGTCCATGTACATAACTATTAAAAAAGCAGTTGTGTACATGAGATGAGCAAATGGTTGTGGCAACATCAGGGTTTAAACTTGCATAGAATCTCCTTATGCTTTTTAGTTGGGTGATTTAGAAAGCTGCTAATAATAAAAAATCTGTAATAAGAACGCCATTCAGGATTTGTTTTATAACCTAACAAGAGTCAATCCCAAGCTGAGTACACACATCAATTGCAAATTAGTTTCATGTACGAGTGAGAGTCAGCTTATTTTAAAAGCTATCATTAGAATGGCCCTTCTGTGGTTTCCTTTGTCTAAGCTAAAACCTAAATGCATTCAACTTTCAATGAATTATATTAAGTGATATCTTGAGAACAGTGTACATTCTCAACATTAGACATATAAGCACAGCTCTACATTCCATAGATGCAGATGAGACACTACCTTAGGCGTTGTCTGTCCGTCTTCACTCTCCTGACCACTGAGGGAGGAAAAAAATGTAATATAAAGGCAGTGATATATATAGAATATATGTCTAACACATAAAAGGAGTAAGACACATAAGCTGTGCTGTTACTCCTCAGATGTTTTTGTGATTTATTCATTTTAATAACAGATATTTGTCAATGAATGAAAACACTTATGCTACTTCATGCTTTTTAACTTTAATAACAATAACATACAGTTCATATGGTGTGTGATGTATAATTATTGCATTAACTGGTAGCTTGCGACTTACTTAAGTGATTCGTCCACTGTTACCATTTCCACTGGGTAGAGTTTAATTCCAGCCAAATCAGCTGAGCTCATGTTCACTCTAAACACATGGTATAGTAAAGCATTATGCTAATCAGTGACTCTTTATTAGCTTGTACATCCAATGCAAAAGAAATTTTATGAAAGTGAAATACCTGTTTGGATTCTGCAACAGCTCCACTGCTTCTTTCAGTGGGCTGATCAGGTTAATCTTTGGCCTGTAAGAGACATAGTGTGGTAAAAATTTCTTCTCAGAGAAAAGTGTGCAATTCTGTCTGCAATTTTTTCTAAAGTAGGACACTCTCTCTCCTGTCAATCACAGAGAAACCAGCCAATCCCAAGCATCCGTGCACTCTTTTATGCAGAAGACGATGGCTAGCACTTTTCTCTGAGTGTGTAATGCCACAGCACGAGCCCTGTTATTCACAGGTTTTAGCATACAATCAAGTAAAGCTGGCTGATGGGTGGGGAACTAGCAGGAGGCAAAGTTTTAAGAAATAGAGAAAATGTGACAGTTGAGTTTGTCTCATCTGAATCTTCTCCTCTATATGTGTAACATTTTTCCCCACTACTGCTGATTCAATAATAAATGAGACACCCCAATTATTACTCTCAAAATTATAACCTTACATAGATCTTTTTACTGGGCAAAACAGGCTTTTCATTTATGAGTCAAGTCAATTTATACAGATTACTAGCTAGAAGGGGACAGGAGTTTATGAGTTTCAAGAAATAACAGTGGGCAGCTTCTAACTGCTCAAAGCTCATGAACATTTAGCTGAACATGCTGAAAAGCAGATCAGCATTTAAGTTTTGTAAAAAGAAATAATTCATATTTAAAACATTAAAAAATAAGGATACCAGTAGTGCTATTCCGGAAGTTGGACGGTACCATTAAGGGTACCAATATTTTACCTGGGAAGGTGAATGTGGTTTCCCTCTAACACTTTTCTTTTACAGTATATCTTTAATAAATAGCTCCAAAATGTAAAATGATATAGACAAAAGCCAATGCATAATGCAAGAAAAAGAGAGGAATTGAATCATGGATTGAAGAAGGAATACTTACGATTGCTCTGCTGCCCAGTTACTGTCTTCCTCAATTCTGAGGGGTTCGTCAAAGTCAACACCTCGACCCTACACACACACACACACACACACACACACACACACACACACACACACACACACACACACACACACACACACACACACATCATCTCCAGCTGTCATGTGACAGCACAGTAAGGAACTGGCTGTCTAGAATTCTTACTAGTCCTTTGTTATCACAGTGGCTGGCACACACACACACACACACACACACACACACACACACACACACACACACACACACACATATATATATATATATATACAGACACATACACAGAGCTGCCAGTTCCAGTCCACACACAAAAAAAATTCATCCTGAAGATTTACAATTTTATGTCAGCAGCATTTTTTAAACAGAGGAAGAAAGAAAGCAATACCTGAATTATTGAAAATTAAAATGGGGAAAATTGAGAACAATTTAGGATCTGAGCCAGGGTGGCCTACTTTATTCAAAATTAGACCATGACTTTGTTAAAAACTGTTATATAGCCTTAGCATTGGTAATTGGTGCACTCAAAAATATGTATTAATGAAATAGAAGCATTTGGAAAAGTGTCTTTTGGACAGATGTTTGACAGAATGGTGTGATAAAAAAATAAAGGCCTGTAAGTGCAGGACCTGCAGTCTGAAACACCTTGCTGACTATTAAAGAAAAACGGATTCGCCGGTCTGAGCTGACAAGAATGGTGATCATAAAAGCATCTCACACATTGAACCTTGAAGTGAATGAGCAGAAGTTCACATCAGCTTCCACTTTTAATCAACCAATGATAAGATTCTAAAACTATTATCGGTCTACTTTTACCTATAATGGACAGATGACAACTGGAAAAAGGTGGTCCAAGTGATGGTATTGTATTGATGTGGTTCTTCATTTTGATCTTTAAATCAAATGTAAGTATGCAATTCAGTGAATGGCCAATACGGAATCTTGAAAACGATAAGTAATAGAGTCAGTTTTAAAAGCTAATAAAAGTAGTGCGACAAGTCTTTTTGGTTGATGTTTAATAAGCGCTCAGTGCAATGTAGTTTTATGTGTACTTTTTACAATAGACAAAACAGCGCAGCTTAACAGAGAAAAAAAAAAAGCAAAAATGCATTTCCTAATAACCGGTTTATCTCTAATAAGCAAACATAAAGCAATAACGGTGAGGAAAAACTATCTGAGATAGAAATGAGGAAGAAAGTCTAAGAGGAACCAGACTCAAATGTCACCAATCCTAATCTGGGTGATATGTTTCGTCATCAAATCTATTTAATTGAAGTTATTAGTATACGATAATGAAATTTGTTTTGTATATTAGTTTTTGTATAATAAAATTACAACACAAATTAAAACATATTGTTTTAGTGTTATACAATAAAATGATACTTTTCCCATTTTGTCTGGCAAAAGAGCTCAAAAGACTAAAGAAGGAGAGGTGCTGGAAACATACAACTTCACTTTTTTTTTTTTATAAAACTGTTGGCCTTTATCCACATTGCTGTTAAAGGAGGAGGAGTTACCTTGATGTAGTTGACGAACCGAGAAGTGTAGGTAGAATCTCTGTAGCCAAACTGTCCTGAGTCTGAGGGGCTCTGGTCTGAGACAATAAACAAACAAATGATATCTTAATGCAACCAAGACCTTTTGGTATATCTCTATCTCTTACTCTTTTATTCTCTCTCCTCTTCTCAGGTGTTTACAGTACCTGTCAAAAGATTGGAAACATTGAGTCTTTCGCCATTTTAAAACACATGTAGTTCCTTTTGTTTTTATGCAACAAACTTGGTAAAAAGAAGAAATATACAAGAATCAGACAGTGTATGACTGGAAAAAAAAAAGGCTGCAGACACATGAAGAGAGAGCAAAAGAGAGATGATAGCAAACTCCACAACCAATTTGGAAGCTAATGGTTTGGGGTTTTTTGGAGCAGTGAAGGTTTGAGATTTATTCCAGGTGAAAAGTATACTGAACCAACATGGATACTATTCCACACACTGCCACGTATTCAGTCCAGAATTGGAACCAACTTCACCATACAACAAGACATTGACCCAAAGCATACAGTAAGTCCAAGCTTTGTAAGCATAACTTAGAGAGCAAACAGTCCATATGGTGGACTAGTCACTGGACCTTAATCCTAATGAACTGCTCTGGGTAGAACTGGATTGCAAGGCCCAAAAGAAATATCCAACTAGCATAGAACAAGATTTTTCAAGTGGCATGGCAAAGTAATTCAGCTGAATGTTTGGAGAAACTAACTGTCTGGATGCCAAGTGTATGCAAAGCTTTTATTCATTCGAAAGAAGGTATAAACAGCTTTACATTGATAGTGCATTCAAAAATTCTGGAAATGTCTGTAAAAAATGTTTCTATAAAAAAATCTGATTTATAACGTACATATTTATTCAGACAATTTGCTTAGTACTTAGTTAAAGCACCTTTAGCAGCAATTACAGCCTCAAGTCTTATTGGGTATGATGCAACAAGTTCTGCAAACCTTGACTTTGGGATTTTCTGCTATTCTTCTAGGCTCTGTCGGGTTGTATGGGGATCATCAGTGTAGAGCACCTTTTAGGTCTTTTCGGATATATTCAATAGGGTTCAAGCCACTACTGTGTTGTCTTGGCTGTATGTATAGAGTTGTTGTCATGTACAACGGCTGAACCTTCGGCCAAGACTGAGGCCTGGAGCACTGTGGAGCAGGGTTTTTTGAGGATATTTCTATACTCCCTAGCCGCTGACCATCAGCCTCCACTCTAAACCTGGCACTTGTCCACATACCCACTGCCACACTTGTTTTCATCAGACCAGAAAATTTAGTTCCACACTGTCAGAGTGTCCATTGAGTTCTTGGTCACCACTCTAACTAAGACCCTTATCTCCTAATTGCTCAGTTTTGCTGGGTGAACAGCTCTTGGAAAAATCCTGATTGTGCCACACTTCCATTTCAGAATAATGGAGCCCACTGTGCTCATGGGAATTGTCAGTGCACAAGCAATTTTTGTATTCTGCCCCAGATATGTCTCTGACTCAATGTTGTTCTATGTGCTCAGTCTTGTCATGGTGTATGACCTATAAAATGAAACTGTCCTCCACAACCTCTCCTTAGTTGCAGAGATGTCTGTTCCTCACCCAGTTTAAAGCCTCCTACACAGCTGTTTCTGTTTCAGTTAATGACTGTGTTTTCAGCCTGACTCTGATCTTACAAAATCCTTGAATGTGTGCATGTAAAATAATTGAAGACAAAGTTAAGTCACACCAAATACTGACTTAATTTGGATTTCTATTCTGTTCGTTTACTTTTCATCATATAAATTAACACTTTTTTTTTTTAACAATCTCACTTTAAAAACCATTGCACAGCACATTTTATATATATATATATATATATATATATATATATATATATATATATATATATATATATATATATATATATATATATATATATGTGTGTGTGTGTGTGTATACCACAGGACATGGTTCCAGTAATTTAGGCTCTTAGACAGATTGTCTTTAGCAAACTTTTTGTGGGCTTTCTTGTGAGCCAGCTTCAGAAGAGGCCTGTTCCGAGTGGAACTCGTTTTGGAAAACCTCTGTATGACCCTGGCCACTGTACTGTAACTCAGTTTCAGGATGTCTTTGCCATGAGGTGAGTCAGTATGAGAGAATTGTACTCAAAGTCCCAAATTTTAACTGCTCTAGTACAAGATACACAAATGAACATTGCTGAAAAGGACATGTGGCTTTGCGTACAGCTGTTATCACTTCGGGTGTACTCACTTCTGTTGCCAGTTACTTAGACAATAATGGTTGTATTTTGAATTATTTTTAGAGGACAGTAAATCTATACTGCCATACAAGCTGCACATTGACTACATCAAAATATATCCAAATTTAATTTCTATAGTATTGTCCCTTTAAGAGGATCTACCAAAATAGTCGCTGAATTTTAAGGAGTGAGATAAGGTGTTTGTGTGTGTGTGTGTGTGTGTGTGTGTGTATTATATATATATATATATATATATATATATATATATATATATATATATATATATATATAGATAGATAGATAGATAGATAGATAGATAGATAGATAGATAGAGAGAGAGAGAGAGAGAGAGAGAGAGAGAGAGAGAGAGAGAGAGAGAGAGAGAGAGAGAGAAATAGATGACTGGGAAAGTCATATAGTGCAGCTGGCTTTCCTCTAAGTATTTTACTACCCCTCCCACTATTTTCCTTGTGTGCTGACAGCCACTTCCTCTCAAGTATCTTTCTATCCTAAATCCTGACTCAGGCACGCACATACACACACACACATACACACACACACACACACACACACACACACAGAATTACATTACAGTCTGTTGTCTTTGGTTCCAGTGTGTTGGGTGTCAGCAATTTGATGTTTCAATCCTTTCACTTCCTACTGTGTGTATGATGTGTAGTGTGTGCGTGTGTGTATGTGTGTGTGTGTGTGTGTGTGTGTGTGTGTGTGTGTGTGTGTGTGTGTGTGTGTGTGTGTGTGTGTGTGTGTGTGTGTGGTGTTACCTGTCAGGGAACTGAGATGCTCGATGGAGTCATCTTTACATATTCCTTCCTCTTCTGTGATATTGGACATTGGGACATTTAGACTCAGACTGTCCTCATCAGATGGCTAACACACACACACACACACACACACACACACACACACACACACACACACACACACACACTATATTTAAATGATCTTGCATATTATCCTTTTTTAAAAAACAACGTTGCTAAATATATTAGGGCTACTGAGTTCAACTAAATCTCATTTTAAAGCATTTTGTACTCTATTGCACTTGTATGTATTTTTGCCAAGGCAAAAACATAACACCACAAGCATTCACACACAAACAAGTCATACCTCTGTGGCAGAAAGACGTTTGTCACCATTATCGCTGCCCACCCCTGAGTCGCTGTCGAGTTTCCTATGCTGATCAATGTCCTCCGTACTGACAGAGAGAAAGAAATAATGAGAAAGAGAGGGAGGGATGAGCTCGTCTTCATAATCTAACCTATCTCTCATTAGCCCTCCCTCTCAGCACCAATGTCACCCTCAGTCTATTAAAATGATTCCCCTAAGACAAGATACATCACGTATATCTTTCTAAATATCTATGTCATTAATGACAGCCACTTCAAATACTGTGGGATTGTGGATTTTGTAATAACATCCATATGCTTGTTAATGTTTTGCCCTCTTGAAACGCATGTTGGGTCAGTATTTTCAGTATCAGAGCAGGTATATTTCATTTTCCCCACTACCTGCATGTCATGATGATTAATGAACTGTTTTAAGTAAATATTCATGTTGAATGACAACACTGGATTGTGAATGGTGAGTGGAGCTGATCACACATCTGTATATGGTTGGCCTTAACGAATGTGTGCTTGTTTACCGTGAGTAGTGAGAGGATAACAGGGGTGCGAGAACAGAGTAGACAGAGAAAGAGACAAGTGGAGCTGTATATGGGTGTGTGTGTTTGTGTGCATGTTAAGAAAATTACTAAAATGTGAAAGTAAAAAGCCAAAATAATGCTGGTCATTTTTTGCATAATATTTAATCCTCCTCTGAGGCAGAAAGCTCTCCACAATTGGTATTCCTCAAAAATGTGGGATTGCTGGGTACATGGAAAACTACAATTTTTATATTTACTACTTTACTACTAGTCTGTAATAAGACAGATGATTGATTGATAAGATTAAGTGTAAAGTCTGTGTCTAAAGTTATGTGGTCATTGCGGTTTATAACACTGACCTGCCAGTGGTGGGACGTGATAGGCTGAGGTGGTCCATAACAGGCAAGTAGAGGGCGTCGGCCAGCTTGTCACTCCGACACGCCTCCATGGTAAGGTACTTAAATATGTGAACCTTTCCCTTTATACAAATCTGAAACAGACAAGCAGATTAAAATACCATCACATACTTATTTAATGTTTCAAGGGTTTTTACTGCAGTATGCGCATGCATGTTACCTGTGCTGGAGGGCTCTGAAGTGGGTTGTTTTCTAGATGTAATGATTGTAGCTGAGTCATTTTGCGGTAGCAGATGGGAATCGTTGAAACTTTATTGCAGGAGAAATCAAACTTCACCAGAGGTAGATCTGCCAAATCTGTAAAAAAAAAAAAAAGAAACACACACACACACACACACACACGCGTCAAGTTTATATTATTATATTGCATTTCACAACAGACATTGTCACAAAGCAGCTTTACAGAATTTAAGAGTTAAGGTGAATAGTGTGTATTTATTCCTGATGAGCAGCCAATTAATTGTCAGACAATTAGATTACCATCATTTCTAGTTTTGGGTGATATTGGTTTTGTTAATTCATAAAAGAATAACCATGACATACTGCTCACTGAAATTAATTCAATTGTATGCATGCAGTTTATTTTTTAATTTATTATTACCGGCTTAAACGTAAACTCAGAGTAATGTCTGAATGCTGAATGAATTCATGTGATATTAAAATAATCTGTGAAAATTTGCTTTAGCTGCATACATGCCAGCTATTTATATACTTCATGTGCCTACAACATGCCCTGATTTACCCACACATTTATTTTATTTATAGGACACATGCCATCATTTATTCAGCAGCTGTGACAATTAACTAGTAAAATGGAAGCAACAATAATTTAAGTCCTGAGCAAAGAAGGAAGTGGAAGTAAATTTGACTAAAGCACAGGTTAGTCATTTTTACCCAACATTTGTGGAAAGAGTAACAAAACGTTCAGGGTTTTTTGTTGTTGTTTGTTCAAAGTCAATATTATTTTTATGCACTTTATTTATTGTCATTTTTTATTTACTATACAAATGTACCGTAGCTGAAGTTAAATTAACATTTCCCTTTTTAACATGTGTGCCAAATTTCCAACCTGTACAAATAAACAAATGTCTTTGTAATGGCTTGTGGTAATGAAGGTAATGAAGTTTCGGGACCCTAAAACCAGTCAGTAGAATTCGCTATTGACGGTGTGGCCCCTGGGGACGAATACTCAATGCGCAATGCCGCGGATTAAAAAAAAAAGACGATGAGCATGTACTTGGTCGAGCTGTGGACCTGCCTCGCCTTTTTTGGTTGTGGAGTCTTCCACTGTGAAAACTGTTGCGGATTTGCCCAGTTTTACTTACAATTTCACGCTTGCTTTTTGTTCTAAAATGCTGTCCATGATGAAATTGCAGACGTGGTAAAGCTTGTGGTCACAATAACACCAGTTGCACAGCTCCCGATGTACACAAGACGATGTCTTTTGGCACACATAATTATGAAGGTCGGTGCTCCCTGTGAATGTGCATGCAGCCTCGTGCTGCCATCTGTATATCCACTTTTAGTTTGGTTTGTTCACCAGTGCTATTTCAGGTGACCCAGCTTTAATACCAAAACTTTGTTTAACTAACACACACACACACACACACACACACACACACACACACACACACACACACACACAGAGAGAGTACCATGTCGTTAAGTGTTGTGTACCTTCAGGTAGAACACACAGAAGGTTCCTGCGGACATTGAGCTCTCTGAGAGACTTGAGGCATCCGATGTGGCGTGGGAGAGCTGTGACCTCATTACAGCTCACATCCTGAATGGGTGTGAACAACACAGATCTTATAAGCTTTCATCCAGTTATTCTCTGGAAAATGTAGACTTCAACCAATATGAAAAATGATGAAACATAGTAAGAAAATCATCTCGAAATACTGATTTTTATGTCAAAAGTAGACAAATGATGAACCCATTTAAACAAATAAGACAAAAATATTATACCATTATTAATTAAGAAAAATGATCTACACATATCAGATTTCATATCTGTGAGTGACAAAAATGAGGAACCTTTGCGATTAGTAACTAGTATAACTGCAATTGAACATTTCCGGTAACTGTTGAACAGTCCTGTGACTGAGACTTCTCAGAATACAACAGTTTCAACTCTGGTATGTTGTTGGGTTTCCCCACATGAGCTGCTTGCTTTAAGTCCTTCCAAACATTTCTATTGAATTGAGGTTAGGACTTTGACTGGGCCAAGTCAAAACATTAACTTTCTTCCTCTTCAACTATTCTTTGAAAAAATGACTTTTTTGGCTTAGGGTCATTGTCTTAAAGTTCAAAATGTAGTTCACAAACAGATGTCCAGACATTTTTCTTTAGATTCACTGGTACAATTCTGAATGATTGTTTCTCATTGATGGCAAACTGTCCTGGCCCGATGCAAGAAAAATAGGCCCAAACCATTATACTACCACCATAATACCACCACAGCTTATTATAATGAAATGTTGTGGCAGCAGGTGTGTGGGCAGGTGGCAGTTTGTGAATGGAGTGCAGCGTGTAAGGAAGCAAGTGGTAAGGATCGCACACACATATGTGATTTAATATAAACGTTCACCGTTGCAGTGATAAAGAAAGAGGATAACGTTAAAAAAAACAAAAAAAACAAAACAAAATTCGAGCCAAGAGAGAAAGAGAGAGAGAGGACAGAAAGAAAGAAATGCATAGCTGAGTCTATGTATATTTTAAACGCTGTAAACTGAAAGTAATGACTGTGCAAGATGTGGAAAATAAAGCCTTCTTCTTTTCAGTGAACCTGTCGCTTGTCTCTTCTTTCTTCCACCCTGTTCCAGCAAGCTCTCCACAGTGGTTCTTCCTTTCTCCAAACATAAGTTGCTTAGAAATTGACCCTGGGTTCCTTTTTGACCCTGTAAACTTCTTGCTTTTGGAGTGATCTTTATTGGTCGAAAATTCCTGGGGAGGGTAGCAATGGTCTTAAATTTCTTTCATTTGAAAACAATATGTCTGACTTTATGGAATCCAAACTCTTTAGAGAGGGTTTTGTTACCTTAAACCAGCCTAAAGAGCAACAATAACTTTCTCTTCAGAAATCCTGTTTGCTCGGGCCATGCTACACTTTCACGAACATGTTCTGAAGATCAGACTTTGATTACATAAAACAGAGCACTCACTGACACCTACCAGTGATGACAATTGTCATACAATTGATTAAAAACAGACTCTAAAGTTACCTTCGAATTAACTTCTAAGCCTAGTGGTTTACATAGTTTTGCCACAGATATGTGGCGAGAATCATCAGGCAAGAAATCCAGACGGTTAATATAAATCCAAATTATTTTACAAGTAACCCTGTAGACAGCAGTGTAATTATAACGGACAATCAACTACAAAGCTTCACTCCTATTCATGAGAATGACTTAATTTCATTAATCTCCTCATCAAAATCATCAACCTGCATTCTCGATTCCCTGCCTACTAGTTTCTTTAAACAGATAACTCCAAAGGTAATCAAACCAGTTTTAAAAATAATTAACTCTTCCATTAGCACTGGTTATGTACCTAAATCTTTCAAACTGGCAGTTATCCACCCCCTTATTAAGAAACCTGACCTTGACCCATGTCAGTTGTCCAACTACAGACCGATATCAAATCTCCCCTTTATATCCAAAATTTTAGAAAAGGTTGTAGCACAGCAGTTATGCTCACACCTACTTATGAATAACATTTTTGAAATGTATCAGTCAGGATTTCGGCCTCATCATAGCACAGAGACGGCGCTAGTTAAGGTGGTAAATGACCTGTTATTGGCCTTTGATCAGGGTTTTGTCTCCTTACTTGTTTTGCTCGACCTTAGTGCAGCTTTTGACACCATTGATCACACTATACTGCTTGCTAGACTTGAGAACGTTGTAGGAATAAAGGGAACAGCTCTCTCTTGGCTCAGGTCTTATTTGACTGATCGCTATCAGTTTGTGGATGTAAATGGTGAGTTCTCCACACTCTATGAGGTAAAGTTTGGTGTTCCTCAAGGATCTGTCTTAGGCCCACTGCTTTTCTCTTTATATATGCTGCCTCTTGGTGAAATCATTCATAAACATGGGATTCGCTTCCATTGCTATGCTGATGACACACAGCTGTATATTTCAGCAAAGCCAGATGAGAGAGATCAGCTAAACAGTGTTGAGGAGTGTGTAAAGGACATTAGACAGTGGATGCTTAATAACTTTCTTCTGCTCAACTCAGATAAGACGGAAGTACTTTTACTAGGACCACATGCAGCTAGAAGCAAACTTTCTGATTACGTAGCATCTCTGGATGGTGTTTCTGTTTCAGCATGTACGGCTTTCAAAGACCTTGGTGTGATTATTGACCCGAGTCTTTCCTTTGAGTCTCACGTGAATAATATTACCAGGATCGCCTTCTTTCACCTAAGAAATATTGCTAAAATTAGAAATATGATGTCGTTACAGGATGCAGAAAAACTAGTTCATGCTTTTGTTACTTCTAGATTGGACTACTGTAACGCTTTGCTGTCTGGGTGTGCGAGTAAGTGCATAAATAAGCTTCAGTTAGTCCAGAATGCAGCAGCAAGAGTCCTCACTAGATCTAGGAAATACGACCACATCACCCCTGTTTTAATCAGTCTACACTGCTCCCAATCAAATCTCGCATTGATTATAAAATATTACTACTGACGTATAAAGCACTTAACGGTCTCGCACCGCAGTATCTGAGTGAACTTCTGTACCAGTATGATCCTCCACGCCTACTTAGATCAAAAGGTGCTGGCTATCTGTTGGTTCCTCAAATAATGAAGACTACCGCAGGGGGCAGATCTTTCTCTTATAAAGCCCCACAGTTATGGAACAGCCTTCCAATCAGTGTTCGGGACTCAGACACAGTCTCAGTGTTCAAGTCGAGGTTGAAAACTTATTTATTTAGTCAAGCCTTTTATCAGTAGATTTTTTCTTAGGTAAAGGTGCAGATCTGCAGATCTGTTTGGTGAACTGGTATATTTGTATGCTGTCGTCCCCTCACATTCACACGTTCACTCGGGTTTGTTGACAGTGGTGTGGTGGGTCGTCTCTTATCCCAGAGATCCCTCATGTCTGTGTTACCTTCTGGTTCTCCCTTTTAGTTATGCTGCCATAGCGAGTCTTGCCGGAGTCCAAACTGCACAGTGACATTAACTTTCATACACCAATAGTTACACTTAATAATCCATATCCTTCTCTTCCCGTCACCCTCTCTCTCTCTCTCTCTCTCTCTCTCTCTCTCTCTCTCTCTCTCTCTCGGTCGAGTTAAACATGCTCCTGAGGCTCCAGTGACCACTGTTCCTGCCCCTCTCCCCTCCGCGGATCTTCACACTTCTGTGCAGCTTGGGACGGTCTCTCATCAAGACCTTGGGTGGTTCCATGTAACTTCGGAGTAGAACAGGTGCTTTGAGGATGGATTGGACTGTAGTTGGTGTCGGCAGTCTGCTGCGCTGACTCGGGAGTGCAGTTTGCTTCTGATCATCATCACTGCACCCCGCAACTTTGTATATATGCTTCAAATGGACATTTGGTGCAACCCAGATGAGGATGGGTTCCCTCTTGAGTCTGGTTCCTCTCAAGGTTTCTTCCTTATGCCATCTCGGGGAGTTTTTCCTTGCCACAGTTGCTCATCAGGGACAAACATACTTACAAAGAACATATTTACATTTAATCACCACATTATCTGTGTAAATCTGCTTTGAGACAATGTTCATTGTTAAAAGCGCAATACAAATAAAAATGAATTGAATTGAATTGAATATGTATTATTAGATCATTTTTCTCAATAAATAAGTGACCAAGTAGATTTTGTTTCATTTGTTTGATTAGGTTCACTTTTTATCTACTTTGAGAACTTGTGAGAATCTGATTGGGTTATATTTATGGAGAAATATAGAAAATTCTAAGGGTTCACAAAAGTTCTTAGCAATAGTTTTTGCTTTGCACCACACCAACGGATATAGTTTTTGCCCAGTAAAGTTAAATAGGATATAGTTTTTGCCCAGTTTCCTACTAATGGCGGTCTCATGAAGCTCAATAAGTATATATATATATAAAATTGTTGTGTCATATCTGCACAGCCATACTCCAAACAGTACATCTTGCCAGGACTATGGAAGTGATTATAACAGCAAATGGGAAAGGGATGTTAAAAAAATATAGCATGCAACCCAAAGACAGCAGTACATAACCTGAGATTTCGAATGTACATATAAAAGTAATGGGGAGGGAAAAATAAATCATTCATACACGCTTACCAATTCCATTAGACGGGTGAGCTGGCCAATGCTTTCCGGCAGAGCGTTGAGTTTGTTGTTGCTGGCATTGAGGACTCGCAAAGGAAGACCACACACACACACCGGCAGCACTGACAGCTGGTTGCGACTACGCATTGCAGAAACAATAGGAAAGTGGTGTTACAATCAACATCCCAAAAGCCTAAAATAGCTCACTTTGTGGTTGCTCCTAAGATGATCGGAAAGTATGGTTGGTAAAGAAAGTATACGTGTTTCCTTTTTTTCCCTATTAAATTTGCAATAGGGAAATAAACATACAGGTTTGTTGAAATAAATGATGTGCTGTGGAAATGCAAAAGTCAAGGTAAGTTGATGTGCATTGTTTGTGGGCATTTTTTACTATAATAAGTGCATTGGGCCTGGTGAGACTCTCTTAAGGCTCCTGTTGTTTCTCCTCTTTTGTCATGCCTTTAAGGACTTAATTCCTATACAACTACATGAATATCTCCCCTTGTAAGTCTTGAGAGTGCAAAATAGCACAATCTGATGTTATACACTGATGCTCTGATCTACAATAAAGAATCCTGCTGAAGATACTTGTAAGTCTATTGGTCTGCCTTGAAAAATTCCTAAAAATGGTAAATATCCGTTTCAGTCTCTCAAAAATATGCAGCATTGACTTTTGTAGGTTCTTGTTAGAAACATTAGTAAAGGATGTGGTGTAAAAAATGTACATCTAAGTGTTACTGTAACGTGTGTGTATTTTTATTTTTTTGTGTAGCACACCAGTGTGTGATCATGAATACCTGATATTTAATGAGGTGAGCGACTGCAGGCTGATGATGGAGTCAGGAATGCTTTTGATGCAGTTGTGATAAAGGTTCAGCGTTTCTAATGAAACAAGACGCGCGACCTCAGAAGGAACTTCCGTTAAACGATTCTTTGAAAGGTCTAAAAGAAGGACAAAAAGGAAAAGGTTAAGGTTACAAATATACAGGTTTAGTAATAAAAATTTAAAAAAGGAATACATTTGCTTTTCCTATTTGATTCATTACATTTTCCTAGAAGAAATTCGTTAGAATGTAGGGCTGCAACAACTAATTAATAAAATAGATAATAATCTATAATGAAATTTGCCATTAACGAATGCCTTATCCATCAGTTGGGCTGCTCATGTTACAGGTTAGCGTGACTGTAAAATAACACAGCCGCTTGGGAAAACGGCGCAGAGTACAGGGTCAGCCGGCAGCAGGAAAATGTTTTTTTTTTATAAATTTTATAATTTATAATTTTATATTAAACGCAAGGCATAGGAGCATTTCATATTAAATACAACATTTGTAAACACAAAAAATATGCAAAGCTGAGCTTGTGAAGCATGTGTAGCATGTAAGTACCACAGTGATGTACAAGCACGTGAAAAGAAAATACACTGGTGTCATGGATGAAGACGAAACATCAGCACAGTAAGCAGAAAACTGTATAATCCTCATCATGTGAAAATGGTAGTTTAATGAAGTGCTGTTGTGTAAACTGTTTGTTTGCTAACTTCAGGACAGTTGCACTGGATCTGTTCGGTTATGACTTGCGAGCATCAGGTTGCGTTGACAGGTGTTAATGAATACAAAGTGTGCCCAGAAAACGTTTCTCAAACCATTGTACCACCTCCACCAGTCTGGAAAGACCTCTCTCATCAACAGGCGTTTCCATCCACAGAACTGACAGGTAAGCTTACTTTGATGTTTGCAAAATCGACTGTTGTATGTTCAATATAATATACATCATATATGTAGATATGGAAATACGCAAGCCAAATGCTATCTGGCACCAGCAATTATTTTACAGTTAATAATTGCGATCACATTTTTTTCACCATGGCCCAATCTGCAAAATGATAACAATGCACTGCTGCCACTTGATTGGCTGATAAATGCATGAATGCGTAGAGTACCTAATAAAATGCTCAAAGTATTATTTACATTGAAGACACAGTAATGTGTGTTTTTTCATATGACTAATCAAGTATTTTTCTGTAGTACAACTGTGTGCCACGAGGAGGCACGATTGTGTGTGTGTGTGTGTGTGTGTGTGTGTGTGTGTGTGTGTGTGTGTGTGTGTGTGTGTGTGTGTTTGTTTGTTTTTATATCTTGGTGAACAAAGTTTTTTTTAATTTATGGTTAAGTATAGGTGAATTAGATGCATTAATAATTGGCCAGTTTTTTACAAGGACTGCAAGACAGAGGTGTGTGTGTGTGTGTGTGTGTGTGTGTGTGTGTGTGTGTGTGTGTGTGTGTGTGTGTGTGTGTGTGTGAAGAATTGTTTCAGGGCAACACCTCTGAAAATTCTTGGGGAAACCCACCTATCCGTTTGTGTCTCCTGCTCTTAAACGCACACACAAACACACACACACACACACACACACACACACACACACACACACACACACACACATCACGGGTGCTATTGTTTCAATATATATTACTGTTACTTGGCTGTGAGGGGAAGATCAACAAGGAAGCCTGTCTTACATCATAGCCAGCAAGAACAGTAAAGGCCACACACATATTCACACAGACCCATGGTTTAAGAGCCATAATTGGAGATGTAGAGGAACAGCTGGCACAGTACATGCCTAAAACTGACGTCATTTGTTCGGATGACAAATAATGAGCGAGTCTGTGTGTATGGAGACGTGTGCGTGTAAATGTATTTGTTCTTTTGCCACTTTTATCCTCTGCATTTTTTACAGATTTATCAGGAACACAAATTCATTCCGATTCCACACTCCCACACACTCCCACTCGCACAAGTACTCTTACTCATCCTAGAAACAGAAAACTGGTACAACAAGCTGCTTGGCTAAACTCTACACAAACACACAAATCCATGAGACTTTCATGTTTGTGTTTCTGTTTTATGCGTGTTTGTATATTTGTATGTAGGCTGCGTGTGTGTATCTGCTTACAATTAATAATTTATACTGTGCTTTATTTATATTATTTATATTTGTTAAATGGTGGCATTGAGTAGCAAGTGTATGTGTGCATAGATGTGTTGGAGGTGTGACATTAAGAAGGAAAACCTTCGGAAAGAAGAATACAATGAGAAAATATGACAGGTCCACACATGCTCATACACACACACACACACACACACACACAGCTAGATTGTGATCTGATCTAATAAAACTATAAAAATTAATAAACAAATAAAAACTACACCTATAATTAATAACTAGTTGACATGGGTGGAGTATAACAAATACTCTCATTACTACACTTAATTACATGGTTCACTGCAATAGTACTTTGTTGAGTACAATGAAATTAAAGAACTTAAAAATAAGTAGGTAAAACGTAGGATAGACTAGCTTGCTAAATAGTTTTCCCTTACTAAAATTGTGGGTCGATAGGGAATTCCTGTTCTGTTACAGCTTATATAACAGGATAACGTGTATCTAACATGTAGGAACAAGAGTTAGTCTTGAAGTTGGCTACCAAAACCTTTCTTACATACTGTTGTGGTAGTGTGCAGTTCAGCATAACCCCTTTGTTTTTCAACTGAAAACCTTTCTATTTAATCCCTTTTTGTAAATTTATTTATTCTCACCGCAGTCTGAACACTAATAGCCTAATACATTTGAAATATAGTGTTGTAATGTAATAAAGATACTTTCGTAATAATTAAGCATACTTTCACTAAACGGGTGTTGGAGTAAGTGCATAAATAAGCTTCAGTTAGTTCAGAATGCAGCAGCAAGAGTCCTCACTATATCTAGAAATTATGAGCAGATCACCCCTATTTTAATCAGTCTACACTGCTCCCAATCAAATCTCGCATTGATTATAAAATATTACTACTGACGTATAAAGCACTTAACGGTCTCGCACCGCAGTATCTGAGTGAACTTCTGTACCAGTATGATCCTCTACACCTACTTAGATCAAAAGATGCAGGATATTTGTTGGTACCTCAAATAATGAAGACTAAAGCAGGGGGCAGATCTTTCTCTTATAAAGCCCCACAGTTATGGAACAGCCTTCCAACCAGTGTTCAAGTTGAGGTTGAAAATTTATTTATTTAGTCAAGTCTTTTATCAGTAGATTTTTTCTTAGGATCTGGAGGGAACATGGATAGAGAGTGTTTGGTGAACTGGGATATTTGTATGCTGTCGTCCCCTCACATTCACACGTTCACTCAGGTTTGTTGATGTTGGTGTGGTGGGTCGTCTCTTATCCCAGAGATCTCACTTTTAGTTATGCTGCCATAGCGAGTCTTGCCGAAGTCCAAACTGCACAGCGATATTAACTTTCATACAACAATAAAGACACATAATAATCCATATCCTTCTCTTCCCATCACCCCTCTTCTCTCCATCTCTCTCTCTCTCTCTCTCTCTCTATCTCTCTCTTTTGATCAAGTTAAACATGCTCCTGAGGTTCCAGTAACCACTGTTCCTGCTCCTCTTCCCTCCGTGGATCTTCCCACTTCGTCCAGGCCTGCCTCTGGATAGTGTTCTCTTCGACTGGAGGCCACTCTGTGCAGCTTGGGACGGTTTCTTATCAACGCCTTGGGTGGTTCCATGAAATTCCGGATTAAGAACGGGCGCTTTGAGGATGGATTGCACTGTAGTTAATGTCAACAGACTGCTACACTGACTCAGGACTACTTTTCGCTTCTGATCATCATCACTGTACCCCGCAACATCTTATATCTGTTATAAATGGACATTCGGTGCAACCCAGATGAGGATGGGTTCCCTCGAGTCTGGTTCCTCTCAAGATTTCTTCCTTATGCCATCTCGGGGAGTTTTTCCTTCGCCACAATCGCCATCAGCTGCTCATCAGGGACAAACTTACTTATAAAGAACATATTCATATTCTTTTAATCACCACATTATCTGTGTAAAGCTGCTTTGAGACAATGCTCATTGTTAAAAGCGCTATACAAATAAAAATTTAACAAATGTAAATTGCAGTGTATCACCTCACAATACAAAATTAAATGCTCAGCTACTGAAGCAACCTTGAAAAAACAACCAATTCCTTTTTTCTATATTTAATATTTTTTTTTACACCTAATTTGCATCCACATTGTAGTCGATAATTCGCTTGATCCTACCGCTACATAAGTGTCAAGCAATCCTTTTTTATGCGTTCATTACAAAATAGAATCTCCTGCCACATAAAAAAAATGCAAAAACAATTTAAAAAGTTTGAAACGTTTGAAAAGTGAAATTTGAGCAGTACTTATTCAGATACATGACTAAATGTTCAGAAATGTAGAATATGCTCAGCTGGTTTCAGTTATTATAATTACAAGTAAGTTGATGAAAGGCTTGGTTGATTTAAAACCAAAACCAAACCAAAACTCCCCAATGTCTTTAAAAGGGTTACAAGGTTATAAAAAAAGAAATAAAAATTCATTGACCCTTACTGTTACTAAATATATGTTAACGCATATTATCTTGCATTTTTTGTGGAAAGACACTAGTTATGAAGTTATGAAAAAAAGAGTTGGGCTGATTTTCCAGTCTAGACTTTTAAATCATATTCCAATTATATGTTTGTTTGTTTTTTACCATTATTTCTGACAACATACATATATGCAGGCTAAAGACAATCTTCTGGAGTTATCTCCATTAATTAAATGACCGTCTGACCCCACAGAGCTTGACTGGACTATTAAATGTCTAGAATAAACATTCTGTTACACTCTAGATAATGTAGCTCCCCTTAAAAATAAAATGATTAAAGTGAAAAATAATAGCACCATGGTATAATGATCGTATGCACACCTTAAAACAAACTACTTGGAAATTAGAACGTAAATGGCAAAAAACTAAATTGTCAGTATTTCAAAATCACATGGAAGGAGAGCCCCGAGTTATAGAAAAGCTCAGTGCTGCTAGATCAGCATATTTATCTAATCTCATAGAAAATAACAAGCATAATCCTAGATCTTTGTACAGAAGTACTGTAGAAAGAATTTACTAGGAATAGAAGCAACACTAACATGAACAACATTAATAGGCAATGTTTTTTTTTTTTGCTTTTTAATGATACAATTTAAAATATTAGACTACTAATTTAAATCCAAACAATTCTATAAATAAGCCTGTGAAAAGTACTCCAATTATAACATCAATTATAAAAAAAAAAAAAAAAAATTCCATTCATCTGAATGGATGAATGAATTACATTTATTTTTGCATCAAAATCATCACCCTGTTTGTTCTAGATCCTTTACCTACATGTTTTCTCAAAAAAAGATAATTCTAGAAGTAATTGAACCTATTCTAAATACAATACACTCTTCCATTAGCACTGGTTATGTAACTAAATACCCCTAATTAAGAAACCTGTCCTTGACCCCGGTCATCTGTCCAACTTCAGTCCAATATCAAACCTCCCATTAATCTCCAAGATTCTAGAAAAGTTTGTAGCATAGCAGTTCTGCATGCACCTACCTAGGAATAACATTTATGGCCTGGATCATTTATAGCACAAAGACAGCACTGGTTAAAGTGGTAAATATTGTTAAAATAAGAAATATATTGTCATTACAGTATGCAGAAAAATATTTTCATGCATTTGTTACATAGAGATTAGACTACTGTAACACTTTACTGTCTAAGTGTTCTCTTCTAGTAAGTGCATAAATATGGCTCCTAACTAAATCAAGCATTGATTACAAACTGCTACTACTGGAGGCTATTTGTTGGTACCTAAATACTGATGACTACAGCAAGGGGCAGATATTTCAGCCTTCCAATTAGTGTTCAGGTTCAACATCCCACCTCTAGATGGAGCCCTTTTCAATTGAGACCACTCTCTGCAGTTGGAGATAGTTCCACACAAACAGCCTTAAGATCCTTGAAGCTGCTAAGCAACAATTGTTTCAGAATGTAATTAATAGCAGCAGTCTACAATGGCTCAGGACCACAGGGTGCATGAAAAGTTCAGCATTTATGCACCTATTACTGCACACCTCAACAATGGGACTGCAATGAATAGATACGGGTTCCCTTTTGAGTCTGGTTCCTCTCACGGTTTCTTCCTCATACCATCTCATGGAGTTTTTTCCTTGCCACAGTTGCCACAGTTGCCACTAGCTTGCTCATCATGGATGAACAATTATAAGGAACTACCTTATATGCAATATTAAAAATATAACCTTATTATCACTTTATCTGTGAAAAGCTGCTTTGAGGCAATGTCCGCTATACAAATAAAATTTTATTAAATATTTAAACTCACAATTCCACACACATAAATCATGAGTATACTTTATTTCTGTCAGATCTAGCTGCCAGGAAAGACACAAATGCAGGATGCCATTGGAAAGGAAAGAGAGTCTGAAAAGTTAAACCACGGGCAGAGTAAAAATTGTCTGTCTGAATACTCATGAACACTTGGTCCTGGAAAAACAGGGTTAGTCTGAGAAGTGTGAAGCAGGGGATGGGAGCTTACGAGAGAGTACAGTCCGAAACGGTCCAAGGTAGGGAGCCAGCAAACAGATTATTAAAGAAAAAAGTCAGAGTCAGAGAGGAAACGAGATTCTGTAAATCAAAACCAAAAACGACAGAGCATGCATAGACAGGTCGCATAAATCCATAGAATTCTGGGGACTTTGATCCCATAGTTCGTAGCTCCAAGAGGACTTAAGGAGGTCCACATGGGCTATCGTTCACCCATGCTATCTGGCTATCTTCCAGCGGTGGGCAGAGTATTATGCATGCATTCAGCCCTGAAAAGTTTTTCGGACCAGGTGGGGGAGTTTTGGATGCAGAGGATGTGGAGGCTAGTCTTTGGTTCCATCTGGCCTTTGGTTTGAGGATGGAAGCCTGAGGAGAGACTGACGTAAATGCCCAAGAGACGACTGAATGGGCTGAGAACAGGGGCCCCTGATCGAAGACAATGTCCTGATTCAAGCCATGCAGGCAAAAAGTGTGTTTGAGCAGGAGCTGAGCAGTTTCTTTTTTGTAGGGTAGTTATGGTAGGGGGAAAAAGTGACCCATTTTGGAGAACTGGAACTGGAGAATTAAGTCTACGGCAATGTGCGACCAAGGATGTTGGGGGACAAGACGGGGACAATGGAGCCCTTTGGGACACCCCTTGGGAGTATCAGGCACACACAGGGAAGGTGGCGAGAAATTCACGAATTTCCCTGTGAACAGAAGGTCACCAAAAACTTTGTAAGAGGACTGTCAAGGTGTGAGGGGTGCCCAGGTGACAGAAAAAAGGGAGAACTGTGACCCGTATAGTTTCTGTGGTGGGCAGCCCTCAGGGACAGGTTGGCCAACAGTGGGTTCGGTCGCTTAGCTGACAGCAGATACTCCAGATTCCACACAAGGAATGAAACTTCAGACCCTCTAGCCAGTGATGGCACTCCTCCAGGGCCAACTTGACTGCCAAGAGCTCCCATTAACCGACGGGGTACTTATGTTCAGCCAGACTGAGGTGGCAAGAAAAGAAGGCACATGGGTACAAGCTATTGTCCCGGGCATCTGAGAAAGAACTGCACCAACCCCCAGATCAGAGGCGTCCATGAAGGGCCAGGACAGAGGAAGAGGTGAAGAGACTCTAAACTTGGTAAAGGCCCGTTCAGCCAGTGGGGTCCAGCTAAAAGCCTGTTGCATGGAGGTAAGTTGGTAAAGGGGGGCCACGACAAAGCTATAGCCACTGATGAACCGCGGGTAGAAATTGGCGAATCCCATGAACCTTTTTAATTGCTTCCAGGTTGTTGGGTTAGGGCCAGTCCATCACCACCTAAATCCTGATCAAGTCCATCTGGATATTTCTGGCTGAGAGGACAAACCTGAGAAAGGCAGTGCTTGAGACATGGAATTCACATTTCTCCGCCTTGACTTATAACCCATTCTGGGAAAGCTGCCCGACACTTCTGAATGCACGTGCTGGATGTGTAAATTGATGGAGCACGAGGACACTAGGATGTTATCCAGCTAGACAATCCCGTAAAGGTGTAATATGCCCAAACGCATTGTTGAACGCTGTTTCCCACTGATCCCCCTCCTGGACGCAGACAAAATATGGTAGGCCTTCCTAAGGTCTAGAGTAGCCTTGGAGAGATGCAGAAGGAACAACAGGGGCAACGGGTAACGGATGCACGGATGAAGGCTTTCTTCACCACAAAAAAAGAGGTTGGTAGGTTGGTAGGCTGGTGGGACAGACCTGAGGTCAGGAAAAGTCTGTGGGGAACACGAGAGTGGTGTGGGGAAAGATTATGCGAGACAGTGGGATTGACTATAGGTTCCCAATTCAAGTAGCTGGCCAATAGACCAGTCCAAGTAAGGGGTTGTGCTTTTAAAGCCAGGGGAAGCCAAGCAAGATCGGGGTGTGAAGCAACAAAATCATCAAAAAGGTCCCGGTGTCCCTCAACGATGGTGACCCAGTGGGGCTTGTTTCAATAAGTAGCCCTTGTCTAGGGCATATTCATCCAAGGCCCGGACCTGAAGGGTATCTGGTAGAGGATCGGTTTCCTTGTCCTGATCCATGAATTCCGAGAATCCGTTGCCATGAGAAGGTCATTACTGTATTTTCTGGACCAGGAATTATAAGCCGCTACTTTCTTCCCACGCTTCGAACCCCGCAGATTAAACAACGAAGCGGCTTATTTATGGATTTTTCCTCTGTTTTTTTTTCCTGTTTTTCACAAACTTCAAGCCAAAAAACTGAGCACCAAAACATTAGACCAATGAAATTGCGAACGGGTTCAGGTGAACCAATAAAACTCTTTTTATTAAAAAGATGCGCTCCTACTGAATCGGGCTGCACCACATCATAAATATGGATGAGGTTCCTCTGACGTTTGACCTGCCTCTCACTCGCATTGTCAACAGGAAAGGAGAATCATTCATCACGCTGACAACAACCGGGCATGAAAAAACGCACTTTACCTGTGTTCTGACCTGCACGGCATCGGGAGAAAAGCTTCACCGATGGTGATTTTTAAACGCACGACGATGCCACAAGATAAACTCTCGAGAGAAATAGTTATAAAAGGAAGGAGGAAGACAGTGAACAATGACTTTCTTGGTAGGCTACTGTTTAGATACAAGCCGTTGTAATGCGTTGAATCTGGGTCATGGGATAGCTCGCTAACTCCAGTTGCAACAAATATCATAAGCACAGACAGGTTTCCAAAACTCGTGCTTTTTTATTTTTCTTGGCAACAGCGTTACGGGTTAGTCAAAGAAACTTAGAAATGAGCATCAGAAAATAATAAGGACATATTCCTCGGTCTTGCACACATGCAGTAATACCGGAAAAATGCGGCGGCAGGCTATTCCCAAAATGCCGCTCTGGCACAACATATTTCACCCGTTACACCGTGTAACAGACACTGTCTTTCGTTAAAGCCTGTGTAAAGTTAATTAATTTCAGTGTGGACACCTCGGATTTTTTCAAATTGCAAGTAATAGCAGTGCTTTTAAGAGCCATAGGAACAATTCCAGTGGTAAGAGAGGAGCAAATAATAGCAGAAATAAGAGTAAGCAGAGAGGGAAGACCGGCTTTAACCAGAACCGTGGGAAGAGGATCCAGGGAGCAAGTAGAAGACTCAGACTGATGTATAAAATCTAAAATATCTGAGGTGGTGGGAATCTGAAAAGCAGAAAATTAGTAAGAAATAGGTTACAATTTAGAAGTGGTAAGGGACGAAGGAGTGCAGGTGAATTTCCTATATTTTATCCTAATATTTTTTGCCTTGATTGGAACAGCTCAACCCAGAATAATAACTATATTTAGTATTAACAATACAGTTCTTATAGTGCAGAATATGACTTTTGTGCATATCTTAATAGATAGAAAGACCAGTTTTCCTGTAAAGCCGTTCAATCTGATGACCTTTGGATTTCAGTAACCGAGGCTCAGAAGTAAACCAAGGTGCCGAGTGAGAAAAGAAGACTGTCCTGGTTTTCAAAGGGGCAGAGAATTGCGAATAATCTTAAGCCCATTATTATAACGAAAAACCAGATCGGGGCTGGATAGATTGTCAATATTTATAAGACTGTCAATGCCACAGGACAGAGCATAAAATTTGATGTCCTTAATATTGCGAAATGAGATAACACAAGGTTGCTTAATTACAAAAAGAGAAAGTGAAACATTGAATGAAAGAAGTAAGTGATCAGTTATAGGAAGATCAGCAGCAGTACAAACTGAAGGAGTGAGACCAGAACAGTAAATTAAATCTAAAATGTGTCCCTTTGAATGAGTAGGAAACCGCCACAACAATGGTAGGAGTGGGCTCAGGGAGTTCAAACACAACTGATCCAAAAGTTGTTTTTAACCGGAAGTGATCGATGCGCTAATTTTTTTTTGCTGAAATTGCATATAAGAATATCTGTTGAATCGAATCAGTTTTCTCTTATGTTCTATTTTGAAATGATCCCAAACTTTGGAAACTTTCTTGCATTTTCTTTGGCCTGAATCTTCTCACCTCTCGCTGTTTTCTTCCCGTTCCTCTATTTGTCATTTTGTCGCGTCTTCCGTCTTTACCTGTCCAGAGAGCTCAAGAGTTTAGCGATTGGCGCGTCAGTAATAATAGTCCGTTGGAAAACACAGTGCTTTATGTGTAGTTAGACGGACTAAACAAAGCACTGAGGCAAATCATTTGTAATTTGCAAATAATTTGTATTTAAATTAGTTGAGTTACTCGAGCAATCATTTCAGCCCTACTTTACAGTAAGTTACATCATTCAGTCCTGCAAAAATACAAAACTTGCAGCATAAAAAAGCCAAACTAAAGAGAAAAATGGGTGCAACTTTTAATCAAAAGAATACCAACTGTGAAGCATAGGGGGTCCAGAATCACATTGTGGGCAATGTGTTTAAAAACGGGACTGGTGCACGTTATAGATAAGATGGATATATATTGGAGCAAAACACTGATCCATCAGGCCCTCCTGCACTGACGCACATTTAAACACATGCCTAATAAGACACTCTTTTCGTTTTCCCCTATGTCACCAGTAATATCCAGTAATATTGCTTGGAACACTTGAAATTGGAATGTCACTCGTGTTAAATACATTTTAACTAGTGGCCATTTGGCAGAGTGTATTCCTGCAGTTGAGTTTCCAAGTCTTATATTCAAGATCTGGCCTTGGAGATTTGTATAATGTGTTTTCTTTAATAATGTTCTAAAAGCTCCTAAAATTAACTTTATCGCAACTAGACCATGGTGCAATGAAGAAGGTGGACTAGGTTATAAACCAAGTTTTCATTTTACATCAAGTGGATGGCTAAGTGGATGTGTGTCGCTTTTCCTGGGAAAGAGATGCTGATGCACTCTGGGAAGTCGACTAAGGCCACCTTCCAAAACAACGTTGCAGACTTAGCTAGCATCATTGTGTCAATGGTACTAACTAATGGCAGTGATCTTTTTCAGCATGCTCCACACACATTCACACTGCAACAAACTGACAAATCATGTCAACATGTTGAAGTTATTGATTCTGCCTCCAACTTCCTTAGCTATCAATCTGAAAAACATTTGCACAAAACAATGGCCCACCTCACATCTCTCTTGTTTTTATGTCAACCTGGATCTCTTTTTCTTTCTATATGTCTCTCTCTTTCTCATCCCTGGTTCTCTTTCGGATCCCTCCTGCAACCCTTATCTTTCTATCTCATATCTTTAGTTCTCATTCATTCTCTGTCTTGTTTGTGACACTCTCTTTTTCTGCCACTACACTCTTCCACACACTTGAGTTTAAACAAAAATACAGAAATGAACAAACATCAAATGAACAGGCTAGTTGCCTGTTCACACACACACGCACACACACACAATCACCAAGACATATCTGCCAATAATTAGGTAATAGTAAATAATTGCCTTTCATTCTCACTGTCACCCATACACACACACACAAACAGGGTACAATTACAAAAGTACAATTATTCCCACAACTCCATCACAGCTGGAGTGGGCATGCTGAAGAATGTGGTGCATCAGCAAACACACACACACACCCCAGACATGTTCATATCCCTGTTTTCTGAGCTGCTATAAACCTTAGCCACACAAAGAAGCTCCACCCAGATAGAAAGGATAATGACAGAGTGTGTGTGTGTGTGTGTGTGTGTGTGTGTGTGTGTGTGTGTGTGTGTGTGTGTGTGTGTGTGTGTGTGTGTGTGTGTGTGCACATTTTCTCATTTCTGCTTCAAAGGTTTTTAACAACGCAAACTGTTAGTCTAAAAAGCAAAATAAAGACGCAACGGTATGAAGTTATTATTGCGTGTGTGCTTATAAGTGGAGATCATTAACACCACTGCACTGGAGTGGCTAGACTGTGCAATAAAATCTGTACAAGCTGAGTTTGAGAAAAAGCTGTGTACGTTTCACAGCACAACTGGCTAACAGGAAAATAGACCCCATGCTTCATACATGCCCCCTCATGATTATTATTTTTATCACACTGCCATGACTGTAACTGTTTAAATCAACAAGAAGTAGAAATCTAAAGCACATGTTCAAGCATTTATTTTTGCAGTATAGAACATTCATCGTCAATACAGATTAGAAAATTTTTGCTTCCTGTTTTCACACCGAAACTGTAACTGCTGTTTTTTAACTATTGTAAAGGCTGCTTAGACAAAAAATTTATCCACACAATTTGGTTTTGAAAATTTTACTGCACTTCGATACCGAAGAGAATATCTAATACACCGTTACTCCATAATAGCCCTAAAACAACAGAAATTTGTGCATAAACAGATCTCCTGCTAAACATGCCTTTTGTGTGTGTCTGTTTGTGTGAGCATGCACCTATTAGCTGACAACCCGTTTTTAGTTTAAAACCATAGAAACTCCACATTACCATAGGGACCACACACAAAGACTCACACATTAATGTGAGCAAAAGTTTTTCTTAATTTGAATGTGTTTTATAGAAACAAACTAAAGCCAATGACCATCCTGCTGATAAACATCACTCACCTTATTACCCCTATCCACCCCCAGAACAAATTCTTCATGTGTATAAGTTTGTGTGTGTGTGTGTGTTTACTTGCACACTGAGCTTTATGTCTGGGATTAGTCTACTAATCTGCCCCAGTTGTAGCAGGAAAACAAGATAAATAACAGACTGTAAAGCATCAGGATAACAGAAAAAAAAGAGAGGAGGAAAGAAAAAAAAACATAAAAAAAAAAAAAACTGTTGACTTCCAAACAAATGAATCCATAACAAAGGAGGGAAAAAGGTTATTACCATCAGACTTTACTATTTATATCTTCTCTTAACAATAATGATTTCATGTGATAATGAAAACTGTGACACAAAGATCTCTGCACTGCTACAAGCACTGATTTCCTGACCGGAAACAAGGCTCAGGAAGCGCACCTCAGCCTGTGTGACCTAGAACACCCGAGTGCCTCAAGGGTGTATGCTCGTCTCGCTGCTCCACTTGCTACACCGAGCATTGCACAGCAAAACACTGTTTTTGGCATTTTTAACTTGGGATAGTTGGACGCATGTCACCTTAGTGAAGCATGCTTAATACCAGAGATGACATAATTTATGCATTAACAGATCACATGTTAGGTTGGTTTATAAGGCACTGGGTTTCTGTCTTTCAACCCCATGTCCCAATACATCATACTGCAGGACTTGGCATTGAAGGCATATACTAAGCACTAGTCAAGTCTTGCATTCTCCTTATTTGACATCTGTCTGATTATTCCTAGACTTTCACATTATTTGTATTACATATTTGTATTTGTATAAATTACATTTGTAATTCTGTAAAATGAATTGAGTACTTCCCAATTTAAATGTAACTTTATAATTAATATAAAACATATATACAAGGACAGAGAAGAAAAGCACTTTAAAACTGAAATACTGATACATTTTTTGTCATCTTTTCTTGAAAATGACATTTAATACTTTTGGCATAAATCTGATGGATTCCATAACAGTTTTACTCAGACAGAATTTCATACCCCAATAAAAATCTGCTGTAGCCTGATGGTTTGTCGGCCGTCATAACTTTTAAAAAATAATGCTTGATTATTACAACCAGCCAATTTAGTTTTTCTTTTCCTAGTCAGAATTACAGTTGGTGTGTATTGTTAAAAAAAAAACTGCACACTGTAACTGTAACAATACAAAACATTTTCTGAAACATATTTAGTCAGGAGGAAACAGAAAAACCAGGAGGAAACGTAAGCAAACATATGAGGAAACAACAAAGCTCAAGATTAAACTTGGAATCCCTTACTTGGACATGTTTAGGGAAACTGCAACCAACAGCGATTCCTTCAACTTGGAGGAGTCCATATCATCAATGGCCAGCTACATCAGCAAGTGAGTTGACGACATGACCGTCTCCAAGACCAACACTACACGCTCTAACCAGAAGCCATGGATGACCACAACAATGTGTGTGCACTGCTAAAATATAGAGCCAGCCAATGTTCTCAAGACAACGACCATCGTCCCTATGCCAAAGAAATCTACAGTCTTCTGCCTTAATGACTATCATCCCATTGCACGCACACCCATCGTATTGAAGTGCTACAAGAGGCCCGTCATGAGGCGCATCAAGACCCAGTCACCACCAGTATCACTGAACCCAATGCAGTTTGCCATCGTCCAAACCGTTCCACAGACGATGCCATTGCCACGACCCTCCATCTGGCCCTCAACCACATGGACAATATCGACACATACGTACGAATGCTGTTCATAGATTTAAGTTCAGCATTCAACAAAATCATACTTTAACACCTGATTGAGAAGATGGGCCTACTGGGCCAGACCACTTCCCTCTGCAACTTGATCCTGGAGTTCCTGACTCCCAATCAGTCCTGATCGGGAACAGCATCTCCAGCACCACCACACTGAGCACTGGGGCACCTGCATGCTCAGTCCACTGCTGTTCACTCTGCTGACTCACGACTGTGTAGCAATGCACAGCTCGAATCACATTATTAAGTTCGCCGATGACAGGACCATGGTGGGTCTCATCGGCAAGAATGATGAGTCAGCATACCGAGAGGAGGTGAAACAGTAACCAGCCTGTTGTAGAGCAAACAACCTGTTTCCGAACATTGACAAAACCAAAGAGATCGTTGTTGACCTGGTCACTCAATGCCAGCTCCATCAGCAAAGCCATCAGAAAGCCCAGCAGCACCTCTACTTCCTAAGAAGGCTGAAGAAAACCCATCTCCCAACCATGTTCTACAGAGAGACCATCGAGAGCAGCCTGAGCAGCTGCATCACTGCCTGGTTTGGAAACTGCACCGCCTCAGATCGAAAGACACTACAGAGGATAGTCTGTCTGCACTGTCTTTTGTCTGCACTGTTTGCATTCGGTTGCAAACGATGCACTTTATGTGGCAAGAACAACTTACTTTAGTCCTTAGCTTTGTGTTCTGTTATGTAGCTCTGTGTTGTGTGACGTCGCTCCATGTTGTTTTATGTAGCACCAGGGTTCTGGAGAATTGTCTCATTTTACTGTGTACTGCGTCAGCTATACTGTATATGGTGGAAATGACAATAAAAAGCTTCTTGACTGGCTAGCACATTCTGCTGTGGTGTGTACATATAATATAAAACATGAAAACATGAAATACACCATTGTACTGAATTTAAACGCGAGTCAACTTTCAACTAACTGGTTTCATCCACTTCTTTTGTACATGACTTTATTTGTCACCAAACATGTTTATGAAAAGCCTGAAAAATGGACATAGGAAAAGAACAAACACGAACCTATAAACCACTACCTGATAGCTACAGCACAAATAAACTGGTGAATATTTCTAGTTTTAAAATATATTTTTATTGTGACATACAGTGGTAATGAGAACCGGAGCACAACCTATAGTTTCCTAAATTTCAAAGTCACTGTTTAGTAATATTAGATATTAACATTACCCATCATCAAGAGTTGAAAAGCAGTTTTTAAGCACAATTTATATGTTAAATGTATTCTGAAGAACAGTATAAAAAAACATAAGTGAGATTTTTTTTAAAAGGACTCAAAAGCAGCATTCCGGTTAGGATAACTTTCCGAAATTAAGAACATTTAAATAATTACCTAACAAGCCAAGAGTCCAGATCCAAACCTGGAAATACTTTAAAAAAACAAGGATATGGCTAAAAAGTCCTCTACAATTAATGAAATATGGAAGAGACAGGGAAAAAAGTAGACCAAGTGAACACCAAAGCAGTCTGAGAGATATACTAAAAGCTAATATCACTTAAATTGTTTTACTTTTTGAACGAAGATGCCAATGCTAACAGCATTATTAAAGTATATAACTTGTGTATTTCCTTATATGTTTATATAGTGTTGTTTAAATGCAGGCTTTGCTTAGCTCACTGTGCAAACTTAACTGTGTTTAAACTTACCAGGTACATACCAAATTGTTTTCACACCCTCACATTAACACATATGTGAATGCATGTACACACACACACACACACACACACACACACACACACACACACACACACACACACACACACACACACACAGACAGGATGTCAGCTCCTCCCATGCTCATTGTGTTGCCTTACAAGAGAAATGACCATTTCCTTTAACTCCAACACACTCTCACATACACACTCAATGCACACACACACACACACACACACACACACACACACACACACACACACACACAATCAAGACAATATGGTATACAAGACGATATTTATTCAATGGAAATGCATCTCAATAAACGATGACGTTTTATATCATACCAATAATACCATACACGCAAAAAAATAGGTGCCAATTACAGTTGAACGGGTTTCCCTGGACTAAAGTGGTTCAAAAAAGTGGTCAGCCAAGTAAACCAGCATCTGAGGCAAGCCTATGATGCAAATTTTAAACTCAAGGTGATAAATGCAGCAGAGTCTTCTAACAACTGTCAGTCAGCCAAGAAATTCGGTGTGTCGGAATGCAATGTCAGGAGATGGCGAGCCCAAAAAGAGTCTAAGAAAAGCTTACCACAGTCCTAAAAGCAGCCGCTTTAAAGAAATTGAACAGCAAGTGTGTCAATACATCGTCGAAAAAAGTAATGAGGGGCTACCAATAACTAGAGCCGTCATCCAACTGAAGTCACTGGAAATCGCGAAAGAGCTGGGCATACCCCTCACTGAAATCAAAGCCAGCCTCGGATGGTGCAGAAGAACGATTCGGCGCGATGGATTAGCATTACGACGCAGAACAAGTCTTGCCCAGCGCTTGCCCTCTGACTGCACTGATGTCTTTTCAGAGCTATGTGATCGGTCTAAGAAAAAAAAAAAACTCATATATCCCCTGGATCAGATGGGTAATGCAGCTCAAACGCCTGTGTTTTTTGACATGCCAACATCTATCACTGTACATAAAAAAGGCGAAAATTCAGTCATCGTTAAATATACTGAAAATGAGAAGAGCAGAGTGACCGTATTGCTAGCGTGTCTCGCTGATGGGACCAAACTTGCGTGATTTTAAAGCACAAGACAGTACCCAAAGAGCCAATACCTTCTAGAATTATCGTTTTGTGTGCAGAAAAAAGGATGGAGACTGAGTTAGTGGTGGACTGGCTTAAAGTGGTGTGAGGCAGACAAAGTGGGACACATTATTAGAGGCAAAGTGGGACACACACAAAATTAGAGGAACATGCTATTTTTGGATGCTTCTCGTGGAAATGTGACTTCGGCGGCCAAAAACAACGCCATGCAATAAACGCCGACCTCGTCATCATACCAGGGGGATAACAAGTCAGCTGCAGGTGTTGGATGTGGTGGTTAACAAGCCATTCAAAGATAATCTGCACAAGAAGTATACAAAGTGGCTGCTGTCTGGCAATCACACACTCATACCATCCGGAAAAATTTAAACCCACGGTAAATGTTATATCTCAAATGATTTGGATGGGCATGAGGATGACATTCTGTGGGAGGAGCTGGTGGAACCAAAGCATGAGAGTAATGACAGTGAGAGTGAACTCAGTAAGGCCGAGGACCTCTGTGAGGAATAGACTGACTGACATAAATGACATGATTTGAGGAGCCAAGCTTGGCAAGTTAAAACAGTTCATTGCACTACTGTTTACTGTAACATTGTTTAATGTTTTGTTTGTTGCAATATGTTTATTGCAATAGTGTTTATTGCACTGTTTAATGCAATCAAGCCTGTTATTTTTCTCTTTGAGCCAGACTTCTACTGTTAATGAAATATTTTTAGGCTACGTGTTTTTTCGGAATGGGATGAACAACCTAGGCTAATTGTTATTAAATCCAGATGGATTACATGATATATATGGTATGCCATAAGAAAAATCTTTTTTACAAATGAAAGCATTTTATTTTAATAAAAGATAAGAGTTGGTTTTCAAAAAGCATTTTTCCTAAAGGTACAAGTTGAAATGGGGGGGTCGTCTTAAAATCAGCATTGTCTTATACAGTGCCTTGCGAAAGTATTCGGCCCCCTTGAACTTTGCAAACTTTTGCCACATTTCAGGCTTCAAACATAAAGATATGAAACTGTAATTTTTTGTGAAGAATCAACAACAAGTGGACACAATCATGAAGTGGAACGAAATTTATTGGATATTTCAAACTTTTTAACAAATAAAAAACTGAAAAATTGGGCGTGCAAAATTATTCAGCCCCTTTACTTTCAGTGAAGCAAACTCTCTCCAGAAGTTCAGTGAGGATCTCTGAATGATCCAATGTTGACCTAAATGACTAATGATAATAAATAGAATCCACCTGTGTGTAATCAAGTCTCCGTATGAATGCACCTGCACTGTGATAGTCTCAGAGGTCCGTTTAAAGCGCAGAGAGCATCATGAAGAACAAGGAACACACCAGGCAGGTCCGAGATACTGTTGTGGAGAAGTTTAAAGCCGGATTTGGATACAAAAAGATTTCCCAAGCTTTAAACATCCCAAGGAGCACTGTGCAAGTGATAATATTGAAATGGAAGGAGTATCAGACCACTGCAAATCTACCAAGACCTGGCCGTCCCTCTAAACTTTCAGCTCATACAAGGAGAAGACTGATCAGAGATGCAGCCAAGAGGCCCATGATCACTCTGGATGAACTGCAGAGATCTACAGCTGAGGTGGGAGACTGTCCATAGGACAACAATCAGTGGTATACTGCACAAATCTGGCCTTTATGGAAGAGTGGCAAGAAGAAAGCCATTTCTTAAAGATATCCATAAAAAGTGTTGTTTAAAGTTTGCCACAAGCCACCTGGGAGACACACCAAACATGTGGAAGAAGGTGCTCTGGTCAGATGAAATCAAAATCGAACTTTTTGGCAACAATGCAAAACGTTATGTTTGGCGTAAAAGCAACACAGCTCATCACCCTGAACACACCATCCCCACTGTCAAACATGGTGGTGGCAGCATCATGGTTTGGGCCTGCTTTTCTTCAGCAGGGACAGAGAAGATGGTTAAAATTGATGGGAAGATGGATGGAGCCAAATACAGGACCATTCTGGAAGAAAACCTGAGACTGGGACGGAGATTTGTCTTCCAACAAGACAATGATCCAAAACATAAAGCAAAATCTACAATGGAATAGTTCACAAATAAACATATACAGGTGTTAGAATGGCCAAGTCAAAGTCCAGACCTGAATCCAATCGAGAATCTGTGGAAAGAACTGAAAACTGCTGTTCACAAATGCTCTCCATCCAACTTCACTGAGCTCGAGCTGTTTTGCAAGGAGGAATGGGCAAAAATTTCAGGGTAGAGACATACCCCAAGCGACTTACAGCTGTAATCGCAGCAAAAGGTGGCGCTACAAAGTATTAACTTAAGGGGGCTGAATAATTTTGCATGCCCCATTTTTCAGTTTTTTATTTGTTAAAAAAGTTTGAAATATCCAATAAGTTTCATTCCACTTCATGATTGTGTCCCACTTGTTGTTGATTCTTCACAAAAAATTACAGTTTTATATCTTTATGTTTGAAGCCTGAAATGTGGCAAAAGGTCGCAAAGTTCAAGGGGGCCGAATACTTTCGCAAGGCACTGTATTCGGGAAAATAAAGTATATTCACACATACATCTTTGTAACCACACAAACCTTGACCTTCTTGCTCTGATTGCAATAAACACTCACTGAACACCTTATTAGGAACACCTTTATGCAATTATCCAATCAACTAATCATGTGGCAGCAGTGAAAAGCATTAAAAAGTAGGAAGAAAATAAATAAAAATCGACCAGAATTTGTCTATAGTTCATATCAATCATCAGAATGGGGAAAATGTGATCTCAGTAATTCTGACCTTTGAATGATTGTCTCTATTTTAATGAAACTGCAAGATCCCCTTATACATCTTATGAAAATTGTATGTGTGTGTGTTTTGTGCGAGAGAGATACAAGAAAGGGAGGAATGCTTCAGGCTTTCACACTTTGCCCTCTGACACTTTATCATGGAGTGTCACTGTGGGTGTATTTGTTTTACAGTGTGTTTACTTGATGAAATTGTATTGCTTCTCTTTAAAATATTTTTGCTTATAAAAACACAACAGAACAAAAAAACAAAACAGAAAAGAAAGAAAAAAAAAAAAAAACACCTTAGGTTTGGATTAGAGAAATGATGATCCTCTGAGCAAGTGCTGATATGTTCCTAATGAAGCAAAGTCATGTTTGAGTAAATTGGCCAAGCATTTAAATGCTGAAGGCCAAATGACCTCGCACATCTCACTGTGCATCATATCAAAACCTCAGCTTTGTACTTACATCTGGCTAATTGCTGTGGACAAGTGATCATTTTGGTTGAGTGGGAAGGGACATGGTTGCAAACTAAGCTAGACTCGTTTTGGGTAAAATCTATAATATTCATATTCATATGTAAATATTTACATCATATCTCCCTGATCTAAGGCATGTAAGATTAGCTAAGCCTTTGGAGGCACCAGCAGCACAGGTTAGATGTATACAGGGAGTTAGGGCACCAGACAAAGCAGGTAATTTTATATTTCTAGGCAAAGGTAGGTTCTCCAAGATAGTTTTGTTCATTTCTGCGCTAATGATATATATACCTTCAATGGTCAGAATATACTAAAAGTGACTTTAGACTGGTGTGCAAATAAGTGAAGGCAATGTCCAATAAATTACTATCTGGACCTATCCCAGTGTGGTGTGGCGATTTAGCTCATATCAGGTTATGGTTGCTGAACTGCTATATGTGGGGTTTATTAATAATTTGAGGGATAGGCTAGTCTATTAGAAAAAAATGATATCCAGCCCTTCTTTCCGACAGTGTATATAGTATATAGTTTCAAAACAGGACTAGTTAACTGGTGACAAATCCAGAGCCAAGGCCAGGGAGCAGACAAGCAGGTTAGCCCAACCGTCTGTCACTCAGGGTTCACAATATTGAGACTGAGCAAAGCTCCTGAGCAAAGCTAAAATGTATACATTTTCAGAAAGCTTGTTGCAATAACTTAATTAAAATTAAATTATATAAGACTGAAAGCACCTTTTATCTGAAGATGGGACTATTGAATATTAGATCTCTAATGTCAAAAGTGCTGACTATAAATGAAATTATTGCAGATCTGGCGCTTAATGTAATGTGTTTAACAAAAACATGCATTAAACCAAATTAGTATTTAGCTTTAATTAAGCTTATACTACTGATAGTTATATACACCATTCCCATCTAACTGGCAGAGGAGCCTGTGTCACAGATATTTATAATAATGAATAATAAAAATAATAATAATAATAATAATGTCACACAACAGATTTAACATAAATGTGACACGTTCAAAGTTCATTGCAACAACATAACCTATGTAGCTTCCAAAAACAAGTAAATTCCATTAACTATTTTTATAGACCCCCAGGGCCTTCTCCTAATTTCCTTGCAAAATTTGCAGATTCCATTTCAATCATATGTACTTCTTCACCCAAAACAATAACGGTCAGTGATTTTTATATTTATTTTGAGAATCAAGAAGACTCTACAACAGCAGTTATGTCCATTCAAGATTCAGTAAAAGAAAAGAAATTGCAACAGAAAATCATTTAAAATGTACAAATTGCAGTAGTGGTGGACATACTTGATTTAATTTGGATAAAATAATGAAAACTTAGTCATAGTTACAGAAGTTATTTCAGATTATTATATCATTCATTTAAATACATGCCTCAGGCATAGTGTTAACATGTACCCTACCAGGCTACAATGTTAAACATCACATTATCAGCTACTATAACAAGTCATCAATGATTACTATCCAGTCCCATAGAGCTCAGTGGGGCTACTAAATGTCTAGAATCAAAATTCAGCTACATTCTATAATAATAATAATAATGTAGCTTCCATTAAAATATCACTGAAAAGTTAATAACTTGCACCTTGATATAACGATCATACAGGCACCTTAACACAAGCCGCTCGGAAATTAGAACGTTAATTGCGCCAAACTAAATTGATAGTATTTCATATAGCATTCAAAGAGAGCTTCCTGTGTTAGAGACAAACTCGTAGTGCTTCTAAAACAGCATATCTTTTTAGATTCATAGAAGATATCAGTGACAGAATAGACAACATTAGGTAAAAAAAAAATCCAGACTATAAAGTTAAAGCCTGACAATTTAATAAACAACACAGTATACAACAATATAGCTATTACAGTTTTAGCATTTACAATGTTTTGCTTCTATTCAAGAGGCTACCCAGGTGCTTGTTCAGTCTCTTGTCATTCCAAGACTGGACTACTGCAACGCTCTGCTGGCAGGTCTTCCTCTGAACGCTATTCGTCCACTGCAAATGATCCAAAACACAGCTGCGTGACTTGTGTTCAATCAGCCCAAGTTCTCCCACCCCACCCCACTGCTGTGCTCCCTCCAATGGCTTCCGGTAACTGCACGCATCAGATTCAAAACACTGATACTTGCCTACAAGGCCAAAACTGGACCAGCACCCTTTTACCTCTAAAACCTCATCACACCTCACACTGCACCACACTGTCTGAGATTCTCCAGCACTGCTCGATTTTTACCACCTTCTCTCAGTGTAAGAGCTAAGTAAACCTCAAGGCGCTGCTCTATTCTGGCACTGAGGTGGTGGAATGATCTTCCCCTAGATGTCCGAACAGCAAAATCCCTGTCTAAGTGATGGGTAAAGACCTTCCTATTCCTAAAACACTTAAACTAACTTTCCAATTTAGCTTTGTTCTCAACAACAGAGTTGTAGGCTGATTTATATTAAGTTGTAATCTAGCGTAGCAGAGTAGATTTATTCGTTGATAGAGACTCAAAGCACTTTTGAACATCGCTCTAGACAAGGGCGTCTGCTCAATGGTGTAAGAGAGCAAATTAATTTACCTTATTTCCACATCAAAAACATCAACTTGAGTATTTGATTGTTCACTTGCATGTTTCTTCAAACAATTTCTGAAGCAATCAAACCTGTTTTAAAAATAATAAATAATTTCCTTAGCATTGGTTAGGTACACAGATCGTTCTAGCTCGCAGTTAGGAAACCTGAGCCTGACCCCTGTCAGCGGCCCAACTATAGGCCAACATCAAACCTTCCCTTTATCTCCAAGCTCCTAAAAAAGATTGGAACACTGCAATTATGGTCATACTTACATAGGAATTACAGCATTTAGGCCTCATCAGAGACACAAAGACAGTACTGGTTAAAATGGTAAATGACCTGCTACTGGCCTCTTTGTGTCTCCTGTGTCTCGTTGGTCATGTTGCTTGACCTTAAAGCAGCTTCTGACGACACTGATCATATCATCATTCTTGCTAGATGAGGAAATGTTGTTACAGTCAAGGGTATAGCCTCTACTGGCTCAGATCTTATCTGATTGATCATTATCAGTTTGAAAACGGTAAGTTCTTCACACTTACTGTGGTAAATTTACTGTTCTGCAAAGATTAAATTAGTGAAATTCGCATTTCTGGATGGTCTTTCTGTCTTAACATGTGCAAGACCTTGTGCTTATTGACTTCAGTCTTTGCTTTGCTGTCCTGTAGATAATGATAGGTCTAGTATATTTTCATCTTAGAAATATTGCTGAAATAACTGTCATTCCTCTTACAGAAGAACTAGTTCATGTTTCTGTTGCATACATGTTGGAGTGTTGTAATGTCTCACTGTCTGGATATTCTAGTAGGTGCATAAATAAAGCTCTCTTAGTCCAGAATGCAATAGCAAGTGCCTTTTCCAGAACCATAAAATATGACCATATCGCCAGGTCTTATCCACTCTAGGTTGACTTCCATCTTGCATAGATTATAAATTACTATTACCTACTTATAGAGTACCTAATGACTATGGGAGGTGCCAGCACTTTCTCTTACAAAGCCCAACATTTATGGAACAGCCTTTCAAATAGTGTTCAAAACTCAAACAACTAGATTTTTGGTAAAGAATCAGATCTGGTGGGATCCTTGTTGGGGGCAATTTTATATCCCAGAGATGCCTTGTGTTTTTGTTACCTTTCGGCTCGCTCTTCGAGTTAGGCTGTCTACTAGACTTTCCATAGTCCTTAATAGACTTTCCATAGTCCTTAATAATACAATAATGCATGTTTCTCTTCAGGAATAAATTTAAAGGGACTAATTTAGACATTTATATTTGTAATCGAGTTATTTCTGCAAAGGTGCTGAGAGACAATGTCCATTGTTAACAGCACTTTACAAATTAATTGTATTCAATACAGTCTAGAGTACTAATTGTACATGTTCACTCAGAACTAGCATTCATTTAGGATAACATTCATCTAATATACATGGCAGTCACCAGTTGCTGTAACATTATTTGTAATTATGAATGGTGTGTCAGATAAAGTGACTATTATATAAAGAACATACAATAAAGATGCAGTGAAATTTCAATGAGACAATGTGAGCACAGGTAGCAATTTACCACACCGATTTAAAAATAAGTGAGCCTGAAGTTTATCTCCAATCACATTCATTGCACACATTGTATCCGCTTGGCATTGGTCATATTAAAATCTACTTTATATTTACTGTAATAGTTCCCTGTAGCCTTATGTACTATAGAGTTGTTAAGTTGCCAATATAGTAACAAGTATGTTAATTAGTACTTTATTAATTAGGCGTTGTTTCTTTGAATCCCTTGCCTTCCCCTGGACAAGGCACTCGTGTGATGTCAACCAACAACCAGCAAAATAGTTGCCATGTACTGTGAAAACAGCATGTGTAAGTCTTGTAATGTTTTACATTAGGTTAAAATATTATTTTTAGACAAAGAGAACAGAAAACAACAGGTCTTAGGTTTTATGTATAAAACCTGTGAAACAATGAAACCACCGAAACTGAAAGCTAACATTATGAAAGCGTCTGGAAATCCCGTCTCATATGATACCGCAATAAGATCCCAATCCTGCCGCTATACTTCACAACCAATCCAAATGAACCTTAGGAAATGTGACAGTTTTATTTGGAGTTTTTTAGTCTAACATAAACTTAACGTCGGCTGGACATTTTTATGTTATTTGTTTATTTATTCTGTAAAGTTCAGTGTGTAATGTCTAAAACAGATTTTCCAAAGTGACAGGAAACCGTGATTTTACATGGTTCTATTTGCCTGCTAAGTATCATCCAGGACAGACAGGTACATGTGGTGATGTAGTATTGTTCAAGGTGAGGCATTTGATTTGGGAATAGTTTCAGAATAAATAGTTTAGAATGAGATTTGTCAAGAACGAGAATGCATTTTGGAAAAATTATTCTCACAAGAGTAGGTTTCAGCAACCCTTGTTGCAGCTTGTATAACAGTACAGATGTACTGTCCTCTAAAAATAACTCAACATACAGCCATTATTGTCTAAACACCTGGCAACAAAAGTGAGTACACCCTGTGTAAGTGAACATGTCAAAAGTGCATTCAAAGTGTCATTATTTAGTGTGAGCACCATTGTTATGTAGCACTGCCTTAATCCTCCTGGACATGGAATTCACCAGAGCTGCACAGGTTGTTGCTGGGATGCTCTTCCACTCCTCCATAATGACATCACAGAGCTGCTGGATGTTAAACACATGACGCTTCTCAAGCTTCCACTCGAAGATGCCCCACAGATGCTTAATAGGGTTCAGGTCTGGTTCACAGGACATGGTTCCAGTAATTTAGACTCTTGGACAGGTTTTCTTCAGCAAACTGTTTGCAGGCTTTCTTGTGAGCCAACTTCAGAAAAGGCTTCCTTCTGGGGCAACAGCCATACAAACCGACTTGTTGCATTGTGCGGCTTATGGTCTGAGCACTGACAAGCAGACCTTCTGCTTCTGCAACCTCTAAAGCACTGCTCATGCATCTGCACCTGACACACAGCACGATGACTCAACTTCTTCGATGGACCCTTGCAAGGTCTGTTCCGAGTGGAACCCGTCCTGGAAAACCTCTGTATGACCCTGGGCCACTACAGTCGGTTACTGTAACTCAGATTCAGGGTGTTACTGATCTTCTTATAGCCTCTGTATCTTTGTGAAGAGCAACAATTCTAATTCTCAAATCCTCAGAGAGTCTTTACCATGAGATGCCATGTTGAACATCCAGTGGTCAGTATGAGAGAATTGTACTCAAAGCACCACATTTTAACTGCTCTAATACAAAATACACACATTTGTATGGTTCTGTCAAGCAGACAAACATGAACAGGATGAATAGGACATGAGGCTTTACACGGTTACATAACGTACATTTCTTATCACTTAGGGTGTACTCACTTTTGTTGCCAGATATTTTCATGAACCGCTATACAAGCTGCACATTGACTACTCTAAAATATATCCAAGTTTCATTTCTATATATTGTCCCTTGAGAAGAACCATTAGCATTTCCGTGAGGGATTTTACTGGGTTTTTTTTTCCAGCAGTTTGATCCTAATGTGCTCCTAATAGCTTGACATGTCTGATGGTTCATTACCATTATTGCACAATGAAATCTGTCACTGTTCAAAGAAAAGAAAAAAAACAACTGTCATTGTATAAACATTTCCATAATGTATTTCTTCGTAATCCTGCTGAGCTGTAATTGCAGTACTTTTGATTGATGTGTCATATCCCTTTTTGAACATTATAATACTCTTGCAAAATGTTAATGAGTTTATAGAAATGAACAAACACATACACTGTTGAATTCTTGCCCTTATCTTTTTGGGAGATTGTTGTGGTGTAACACCTGCAACACGTCTCAGCATGTACAGAAGAGTGCTGTATTTTCCCCTTTCATGTTGGAGTGTTTACAAAAACGCAGCAGGACATTTAACATTGTAACAGTTTCTGCAACTCAGTAACACTCATCACTGTGGCAGTTTATTTAACAGCTCATTCCACTCTGGTTACACTGCACTCTGGTTCGTTGTTGATGTTTTTAATTCACATACTGCGCTAAGAAAGCAACACACACACACACACACACACACACACACACACACACACACACACCCCTCCAACCCCACCCAGAGCTTGCCGAAATATCTTGCTGGTTACCTGCGTGCACCGTGTCGCTGAGGTCGTAGTGCGCGGCCGCGCTCGGGATTTCCTTCAGCTTCCTCGCGCTGAGGTTGAGCGAGCCCGAGCCTACCGCCTCTTCCAGCGCGCGCTCCACGCCGCGGCTCGCGCCCACCACTCTCGGCGCCGCCGCGCCGGACACCGCCTCCATGTTCGCCCAGGCGGCCGCCGGCGGATATCGAAACAAACCGACAGAGTCTCCGAGTCTCTTCCCTAAAGATTAACGGGCTATAATCCAGTTGTCCGTCGTCCCACTCGCACGCGACTGCGCAGTGTTTTCTTATGACCAACGTTGACTGGAAGTGAAACGAGAACGGCGACCCTGCTGGTCATACATTGTAACTACACGAGTGTTTTACTGTAAAGCGATACTGCGACAAAAAAATAATCAATTGCACCCTCTACTGGACGAACAATTATCACAGATTGTTTCAAGTTTCACAAAACGTTTAATGAACATTTCTGGGGTCCACAGAGAACGTTCTCTGGGTTTACCTCGAAATCCTCAAGAGATCAGCTTTAAAAAACTATGGAAATTTTCTAAAAGGGTTACCATAATGTTAAGGGAACGTTGTCCACATTAAAGTTCCTGACAGGTCCAAAAGATTTAAGGGTTAACAAGGGTATTGTCTATAAACACTTTTTAGAGTTTTACATTTTCTATAAAACTGAAATTGTTTTCTACTTTAAGGTTAAATAAGGATTTATAATCGTTTGCTTTATTGGGGTTTTTTGTTTTTTTTGTTTTTTTGTTTTAAAAACAGCAAAGCGTACCACAAAATTGGTAAGCCTTTTTTTTTTATTCACATTTTACACACTTTGTAATTTTTTTTTTTAATTGTTGTATTTAAAAAGTTTTAGAACTTTTTTTTAGAACATCACAATGTTTCCGAAAGGTTCTGTAAACATAAGAGATATATTCCCCAAATACATTGTGGGTAACCTCAGGGGTGTATTTAAAGGTTCCCAAGTTTGATGAATTAAAAATGTAATGGGATGTTGAGAGATAATTTTCTGAACCATAATGCAAGTGAAAATCACAACATCCTGAAAAAGCAAAAAACTTTGGGAAGCAGTCATTCTTATGTGTCGATGCAGATTCTTTCAGCAGTTTGCATATAAAACTTGACTTGAGTTTCACTATTTTATTACTATTATTGTATTATTTATTATCTTCTGGTCGACTTATATTTCCGTTAACCTTTAAACTACTAGCAAAATGCTGTAACTTTGAAAAATGTAGCTTCTTAACTACTTGTCCAGAAGCGACAAGGTAAAGTTTATTTTACTGTCAAAATTCTATTCAATTCAATTCATTTTTATTTGTATAGCGCTTTTAACAATGAACATTGTCTCAAAGCAGCTTTACACAGATAATGTGGTGATAAAAATGAATAAGATGTTCTTTATAAGAGTAAGTTTGTCTCTGATAAGTGAGCCGGTGGCGACTGTAGCAAGGAAAAACTCCCTGAGATGGCATAAGGAAGAAACCTTGAAAGGAACCAGACTCAAGAGAGAACCCATCTTCATTGGGTTGCACCGAATATACATTCATTAAAGATATATGATGTTGACATGATGGTGATCAGATGCAAACTGTAGTCCTGAGTCAGTGTAGCAACCTGTTTACATTAACTACAGTCCAAATCCATCCTCAAAGCTCCTGTTCTTACTCTGTTATTTCATGGATCCCCAGGACGTTGTTGAGAAACCATCCCCAGCTGTGTTTTGAACGTCATCACCTTCTGCTGATTACGGTTTGATTTGGTGTTTTATACCTTCATGACTTAAATGTGTACTTTACAGTACATCACTGCTAAAGTTTTTGCTATTTTCAGCTTTTTTTGTAGGACATGTCAGTGTGATCCAGTCCAAAGTCTTCTTCCAATTCAAACTTTGACTAAAGTCTACAGTCATGTTTGACTCTTGGGCCTTCAATGGCTTATATCACAAACCTGACTGGCGCTAAAATATGTAGCAGTCCATAAGATGGCACCATGAGTTTTATGAAAAGGGAAATGGCAAGAGGAAGTCAAGGTCGTGTTAAAAACAAAACTAAAATGCTTACTAGTGTGAACAGGGTTTAGGGTTTGACTACAAGCGCCTCTGCTGGTTATTCTCTTCTATATGCAAAATGGTTAAAGCATATTATATGGGCAAAAAATTATGAATGTCGACCAATGACCATCACAGTTATTTATCAGTGATCTACAAAAACTCTGCCAGAAAGTTTGTAGATCACATCTGCATATTTAATTACATTTTATTCGTATAGTGCTTTTAAATGTGGGAAATGTGTAATGAGGTAGTTTTATAAAAATCTATTTTATATATATATATATATATATATATATATATATATATATATATATATATATATATATATATATATATATATAATAATAATTATTTACATTAAATATAAATAAATTTATAGTAAGCTTATTCTTTTCAAATGGGGTTCAGATGTGGCAATGGAGGACAAGAAACTCCATAAGATAATATGAAAAATTAACTTGCAGCAGAACCAAAAGGGAACTCACCATCATCTGGGATGTTATAGAATAAAAATCATTATATTCTATAACCGCATACTATATGGTTAAAAAGTGCAGCTGGGTAATCAAACAATTGTTGGAGTGTTCAAATGTTCACTTGAGTGCAAATCTGTTTGTGGCAATTGTAAGCCCATTGTAGAGAAAAGTACTTGTACATGTATGTAATAAATGCACCCTGAAGCTATCTTTATGATTTCAGCAAAGTAAACCCATGTACAACCCTATTTACAAAAAAGTTCAAATGTACATAAAAACTAAATGCATTAATTTGCACATATAAACTTATACACTCGTCCATTTTTTTCCAAATTGGGGTTGTATTTTTAAGCCATTGTAAATGTAAAGCCATTCTCAGCAGCAGCAAGTGAATTCCAGTTGACAGTCAACAGGGGTGGGTGGGTGTTAGGGTCATAGAATGCTTACAACAGTATGTCGTAATATTTAGATTTTCCCTAACAATGCTCCTTTGCACAGAGTGCGCTCCATGACGACATGGTTTGGCAATCCTCTATCCTGCACGAAACCCTGGCCTCTGAAACAGCTCGCCACCTGACATCAGTGTAGGACCTCACTATTGCTTGTGTGTTTGTGTGTGTGTGTGGGTGTGTGTGTGTGTGTGTGGGTGGGTGGGTATGTGTGTGTGTGTGTGTATGTTTTTGCGTATGTTTTAGTTAACACGATTAATTACCCAGATGAGAACCCAGCTTCACATACTGGAACTGAAACTTCTGCTATCACAGGTTCCTCTTTTATTTTAACTTAGCAAGTGAAACCACAATCAACAACTGAACAAATACAACGTTTTTTTTGCACAGTTATTTCATATAACGGACTCTGAAGCTGCAGCTAAAGAACTGAATAATGCTATGAAAGTCAAGGAGTAATCAGGTAAAATCAGAATTACATTTATTATTTGTCATATGTTATTTGTTTAATCCATAAATGTTGTGGATGTTTAACTGGTCACAGTACAAAAGAACAGCTGAATTCATTGGTAACTTATTAAAAGTTGGTCTAACACACAGAGTTATAAATAACTGTACTATTGCTCCTACAAAAATGTATTCTGAGTTCTAGACATCTGTTTAAATTTTTTGTTTTAGGATTTGCACATAACAAAATATTTGGAAATGTGATGTAATGAAACAAAGTTACTGTTCTATGTTATTTATCTTATACCACAAGAATTTGTTAACAATTACAGATAAAGGTTTTGAATGGCATGTTGTGCTTATAAAAAAGTTTATAGTTACAAAGATTTGTTTCAGATTTGTTCCCGAATCCCACCACAACCTGTCTATTTTTTTCTCTCTCTTAAAGTTAGTTAAAAAATAAATCACAGTTTATAATTTCACAGAGAAACCTGAAGTTGTAAGTTGTCACAGAGCACTGACATTAGAGAATTCTTTATAAATGTTATTAAATGCAATATGGATTCAGTTTTATCTCTCATTAAATATACAGTATCTGACTAAGGTGAGTACGCCCCTCACATTTGAGAAATTTTAGTATATCTTCTCGAAGGGGCAATACTAAAGAAATGAAATTTCGAGATATTTTAGAGTAGTCAATGTGCAGCTTGTATAGCAGTATAGATTTACTTGCCTCTAAAAATAAATCAACATAAAGCCATTATTGTCAAAATAGTTGCCAACAAAAGTGTGTTTTATGGGGGTAGATAAACATGTCAAAACTGCATCCAAAGTGTTAATATTTAGTGTGAGCACCATTGTTATGTAGCACTGCCTTAATACTTGGCACCTCCATCACCTTCAGCAGTTGTCATCTTGGTGATGTGTTTGGGTCGTTATTATGTTTGTAAAACTGCTGTTTGGCCCAGTTTCTGAGGGGAGGGCATCATGTTATGCTTCAGAATGTCACAGTACATGTTGGAGTCCAGGTTTTTATCAATGAACCGCAGCTCCCCAGTACCAGCAGCACTCATGCAACCCTAGTTAATGATGCTACCACCACCATGCTTGACTGTACATCATTTTCTTGGTACTCCTCACCAGGGTGTCGCCACACATGCTGGACAACATCTGAGCCAGGCAAGTTTATCTTTGTCTCATCAGACCACAGGTCATGGTTCCAGTAATTCAGGCTATGACCTGTGGTTCCAGTAATTCAGGCTCTTGGACAGGTTGTCTTCAGCAAACTGTTTTGCTTTCTGCAGCTTTCTTGTGAGCCAGCTTCAGAAGAGGCTTCCTTCAGGGACAACAGTCATACCAACTGACTTGTTGCAGTATGCAGTGTATGGTCTGAGCACTGACGAGCAGACCTTCTGCTTCTGCAACCTCTAAAGCACTGCTGGCAGCACCTATGCGGGTGATTTTTTGAAGCAGCTTCTGCACCTGACACACAGCACGAGGATTTAACTTGTTTGATGGACTCTTGCGAGGCCTGTTCCGAGTGAAACCCGACTTGGAAAACCTCTGTATGACCCTGGTCATTGTACTGTATCTCAGTTTCAGGGTGTCACTGATCTTCTTATAGCTTCTTCATCTTTGTGGAGAGCAACAATTCAAATTCTCAAATTCTCAGAGGGTTCTTTGCCATGAGGTTCCATGTTCAACATCCAGTGGTCAGTATGAGAAAACTGCACTCAAAGCACCACATTTTGACTGCTCTATTACACGACACACAAATTTGTATGGTTCTGTCAAGCAGATAAAAACATGAACATGATGAATAGGACATGTGGCTTTGCATGGTTAAATGACGTACAGCTGTTATCACTTTATCACTTTTATTGCCAGTTATTTAGATAATAATAACTGTATGTTGAGTTAAGGACAGTAAATCTTAAGTTTCATTTCTATAGTATTGTTCCTTGATAAGATATACTAAAATGGTTGCTGAAATGTGAGGGGTGTACTCACTTTTGTGAGATACTGTATGTAATTCTTGGTCGGATTCAGATTTACATTTGTCACAATGACTCTGGTTGAAATCTGAATACATCACCTGGACATAGGTCTTTTTTACATATTTTAAATGTATACACTGTTCCGGGTTCAATCTTGAGCACAAGTATGAGTGTTTGTGTCCGCGTGCATGCCCAAATTCCATGTGGGTTTCCTTGATTTTTTTTCACTCACTGATGTACAAGTGGGAAGACAAGATAGATTAAATCACCCCTAGGTATGAATGTATAGACTTAGAATTCAAACTAGAGTATTTTCTTCCTCCTAAGATATTAATGATATTGATGGAACGAATTACTTTGGCATTATTAATAAAAGAAGAGAAAGTTGTGACCCATTCTATAGTAAAAAAATAATAGATGGTAGCTCAGTGGATAAAGCATTGGATTTTGGATCATACGGTCACAAGTTCAAATTCCCACCCCAAGTTGCATCTGCTGGGCCCCAAGCAAAGCCCATAACCCTCCACTGCTCAGTTGTAAGTCATCCTGTATAAGGCCTCTGCCAAATGCAGATAATGTAAAATTAAAGTTAATAAATATTGATTAGTACTGTGTGTGTGTGTGTGTGTGTGTGTGTGTGTGTGTGTGTGTGTGTGTGTGTGTGTGTGTGTGTGTGTGAGAGAGAGAGAGAGAGATTTGCAAATCATTGTATTGATAGTTCATTTACTGCAGAGTTTAAGATCAATATTGCACTGAACTTTATTTTTTGTAAATCAAGAGATTATTTACAGAATTGTGAATGTCTGGTATGGGTGCATTTTATTTATTACAACTAAACACTATGTCTGTTCCTGAAACTTTATAGCATAGTAAGATTTGTAATAATCATATCTCAGTGGTTTTTTATTTATATATATTAGATTTCTTTCCATGTATAGATTTCATAATATGGTTTTCTTATTTGCTTTAAATTTTGACCAGGAACCACAGACCATGTTTGAAACCATTGCCCATTAAATGTGAACATGTTTAAACTTAAGAATGTATTTTCTGGAATTAGAAACTTGTTACAAAGCCCATACACTGGAACCTCCTGACAAGCTAAAAATGACTCGTGAAATGACACATTCATATAACACCATAAAGTCGTCAGGCTTCAAAGACAAATAGCTGAACCACAAAAGCTTTATGTAGCTCGCTTTTATGAGTATAATAGTAAGTATTATAGTATTTTATATATATATATATAAGTATATAATGAGTATATTTTACATAATTATAATGAATATAAAAAATTAGCTTCTTTTTTTTTTCAAATAATGCATGTGTATTGTAATCAAAATGTCTCAGCATTAACAAACATTATTTCATTATTTGGAAGAGGACATTTGAAGTTCATTGGGAAAGTCTTAAAGAAAACACACTATTGTGAAGCTAAGGTGTTCTAATTATGACTTACCCTTAACCTTAACAAATTCAAATGGCACAAACAAGACAAAGTGAAAAAGAGAGAGAGAGAGAGAGAGAGAGAGAGGGAGAGAGAGAGAGAGAGAGAGAGAGAGAGAGAGAGAGAGATTTACCTTCAGTATCTCACAAAAGTGAGTACAACCCTCACATTTCAGCAACAATTTATAAGTAGATCTTATCAAGGGACAATACTAAAGAGGACAGTAAATCTGAGGACAGTAAATCTGTACTGCTATACAAGCTGCACATTGACTACTCTAAAATAGTTTAATGTCTATAGTATTGTCCCTTAAAATGATATACTAAAATGGTTGCTGAAATGTGAGGGGTGTACTCTCTTTTGTGAGATACTGTAGTGTACTGTACTATAAATATATATTTAATCCTATTTATTCTTAATCTTTGCTTACAAATAAAAAAAAAAAAAGAAAAAAAAATACTGGTGGTTAATGAAAGCCATTTTGTTATGGTAAGAAATAAAAAAATGTTTCAGAACATACAATCTATTAAAGTCTAGCGTGTTTAATTGTATTTTAGTTTTTCACCTTGATTTAATCTTATTTAGTACTACTAACCCACAGCTTTAAAATAAGCAAAGATAAATAGTGTTATGATGTGGTTTGTTTTGGATCATGAGCCCTTCCTTTCATTCTCCATTCTCTCCTATTCCTTTAATTCTGGTTGAAATTTTTCTTTCATCTATTTTGTTCTGCTTTTCAATAATGTTTTCTAGCAGTCTAATTAAACTTTTTCTGTTTTTGAGTGCTACCAGTGCTTTGCACAAAAAGGATTTCACAAAAATACCATGTAAACCAAATACATTGGTGTATTTTGGTTTTTAATGTACTGACAAATTAGCCATGATACTATATTTAAGTATTTTATTAACACACTCTCTTAACATATATTATTAATCATATTACATTAAAATAATAGATTTTTGTCATTCACATCGAAAATAAGTTTATTTCGCAGTTACTTTGTATCTTCAATATAATTAGACAGCAAAGCCATGTCGTAAAAAGGGGGAGGGGGGATATAGATCTAGGTCTTTGCAGGTGTTCACTTTGAGAAATGAGAGTTTATGCAACACTGGAGTGTTTTGCATGGCATGCATGGTCTTCCTGTAGATTTTGTCATACTCACTTTTTCAACCTTTGTTTCTTGAACAATTGTTTCACACAAATTGCTAAACAGTGTTGCTTTATTTAAATCATGATTTAATCTGAGTGCACTTAGCACTACTTATGTAGGAGATTGATTTTAGTACATAAAATAGACAATTTCATTATGTATCATTTAATACAGTAATTGTGGCCTTTATTACATACAATTAACAATTAAAAACTTTTACTCCAGTTTATATTAGTTTCCACTGAAGAGTCTTAGAATATCAGTAAACCAGAATTTATATAACAATTAATTTAAGTTTCATTAATTTAATTTATTTTTTTCTAATCCTTATAAAGAATAAAACACTTGAGTTGTGCTGTTATATGAATATAATCACTGATGTAGTGACTTAATATGGGCAATCATGAAGATTGTTAAATAGTTGCAAACTTTTTTATGTAAATGTTAATGTTACAGCTTAAACTCTGAATGCTAAAGCATTAAAACGTCATCCATACACTAAATCCTTCATTATATCAATCCATTTTCTAATACACTTATTAATAATCTTAAATTATACGGAGCATGCGTGCAAGTTTTTACAGGATAAACATAAATGGGTAATGTAGAATATAACATAAGAATGAAGTGATAAAAATTAACTTGCAAGTAACAAAATTCACTGACTCACTGATATATGAGTGGAGGCCATAACAGGGTTTAAAAAGTAAAACCAAAACTCTAGCCAAAAAGCTAGCTCTGTTGTACTAATATTGTAACTAACAAACTAATGTGAGTGAACAAAGTGATGGCATAAACCAAGGCAACTAGCTCAATTTCATTAAAATTACTTAATTGTAGGATCCTAACTAGCACTCCAAACAGCCTGTTTAGGTAGCCATTGACCCCTTTTTAAACAGACCCCAAAAATTTAAGAAGAAAAGGTGTCAGAGCTAGAAGAAAGCTAGCTTATTTTCCATGGCTGACCCTGTACTTTGATGAGCATAATGGATTAGCATGTGTCAGCAATCTAGCAAATGACAATTCAGTCAGTTATGACTCAAAGCTGTAAAATCATATCCTGAATGCACTCAAATCAACAAACCTACTAAATTATAACAAAAATGATATGACTACAATTTAGCTGGCATTAAACGACATGCATTTTTATACAGTATGTTACATACATACATGTATTACATTTATACATTATATGTATACATTGCATACCGAGCAAACAGATCGGTGGATGAGGCAGTCAACATGGGGCTAAACTACATTCTGCAACACCTTGACTGCCCAGGAACATATGCCCGGATTCTGTTTGTAGACTTTAGTTCGGCTTTCAATACAATCATTCCGGGAATTCTCCACTCCAAACTCCTAAACCTTACTATACCCCCTGCCATCTGTCAATGGATCACCAGCTTCCTGACAGGCAGGAAACAACAGGTGAGACTGGGAGGTGTTACCTCCGGTATTCGGACAGTCAGCACTGGTGCTCTTCAGGGGTGTGTCCTTTCCCCACTGCTATTCTCCCTCTATACAAATGACTGCATATCAAGTGACCCAACTGTCAAACTCCTGAAATTTGCAGATGACACCACGCTCATCGGACTAATCCAAGATGGTGACGAGTCTGCATATGAGCAGGAGGTGAAGCAGCTGGTGCTATGGTGCAGTCAGAACAACCTTGAGCTAAACACACTCCAAACTGTGGAGATAATAGTGGACTTTAGGAAACCCCCCTCAACACTACTCCCCCTCACAATATCCAACATCCCTGTGTCATCTGTGGAGAACTTCAAGTTTCTGGGCACTACCATTTCCCAAGACCTGAAATGGGAATCAAACATAAACTCGATTCTGAAAAAGGCCCAGCAGAGGATGTACTTTCTACGTCAATTAAGGAAGTACAGTCTGCCACAGGAGCTGTTGATACAGTTCTACACTGCAGTCATTGAATCTGTCCTGTGCTCATCAATCACCATCTGGTTTGGAGCAGCAACAAAACAGGACAGAAACAGACTGCAGAAATCTGTTAAAACAGCAGAAAAAATGATTGGTGCCCCCCTGCCAACTCTCCAGGACTTGTACCATACAAGAACCAGAAACCGGGCAGAAAAAATTATTAATGACCCTTCACACCCTGGACACAACATCTTTCAGCTCCTCCGTTCTGGCAGGCACTACAGAACTTTGTTCACTAAAACTGCCAGACACAGGAACAGTTTCTTTCCCCAAGCAATTACCCTCACTAACAACTGACCATAATTATATTCCCTGCTTTACATCTATGAGTACTGCACAGAACTCTCACTCATCACAGTATCTGTATATGTTGCACACACTATTGCTGCTATTTACTGTACGAAGTTTTTATAGTAAACTCTCTAATCATACCTGGCACACAGTACTGTCATTTGCACTACCATGCACTCCCACACTTTATGTACATTACTGGTCTGTATCCCTATTTATTACCCACACTGTCTATACTGTCTCACATTGTCTGTATTGTCTGTATTGTCTTGTATAGTCTGGTTTTGTCTTGTCGTGTCTGTTTTGTCATGTATAGGTTTTTATTTATGTCTGTACTTTTGAGAGTAACAAACAGCTGGAACCAAATTCCTTGTGTGTGTTAACACACTTGGCCAATAAACCTGATTCTGATTCTGATTCTGATATACAGCTATTTGAAACAAATGCCCACAAAGTGTTCCCAAAACTGGCAGCTGATTCCATAAATGTGCTCGTGAGCTTGTGAATTTTAAAAATATCATAAAAGCAAACACTTATATGCTAATAACAAATATATTAGGACATTTATTCATTATTATAAATATCTAGATTCAGTTATACAAGCAGCACTTCTGTGTCTTCTGACTTTTCCTCATTACTTCTTGTTTATTTCTTCAGAATGAGTCGTTCAGACCCATACCCTAATTGGCTGTAGTTTTGACAATTTCATGATGCAAGTAGAAAATAAAAATGTGGATGGTGACCAGGGAAAACAGAAGGACCTAGAACCTCTCTCTGGAAAAAATCCAAATGGACAAGGAGAAACTGAAGATGAAGGATTTTACTACCTACCCCGGAGCAGTCCTGTTCTCTCCCGCCGACAAGCAAAAAAAATCAAGAAACTGTCTTCAGTAGGAATAAATAATAACCATGAACACGGCAATGAAAATGTTTCCGAAACTCTCAAGAACATTTTCCCAGAAGCACAAAAAATTCCTACTTCTTCAAGTCAGTGGCTTTCTCAGGTTTTGGACACACATGATGCTTCAACAGTTCTCAAGAATAAAAAATATTCTGACAAGCAAAGATGTCTGCCAGGTGGAGCTTCAGCATCACAATTTTCATCATGTATGGAAAATAATCTTCTCAATCCGGGAGGCTCACAACTGGAAAAAGAAACTATAACCTGCTTGAAGAAATGCTTGATTTCAGGTCAGTAATATTTACTAAAACACAAACACACACAAAACACCCTAAAAAATGTGTATTCAGAAGCCTGTGTGATTTGTTGTTGAAGGTGCTGACCATGAAGAGAAAATCTCTGAAGCATTCTATAGGAACAGTATTAATCTTGACCAGGTAATGTGTGCAAAGAGAAATTTTTCTTTTCTGTAGCTTTGTGCATTAGCCAACTAATGTGTTTTTGCGTGCGGTTGTGTGTGTGTAGGAGAATGCTCACTTTGTTGTGGTGGACATGGTGCTGGAGGTTCTTGAGGCAGCAAAGTGGAGCCTGTCCCAGAAACATTCAGACTCATTTTCCTCAACTGACAGTGGCTATGTAGGTAAAGACCGAATCACTCTGCATTAATTTATGACATAAAAAACATAGTGGTGATGCGCGTGTTGTGAAAGTTTTTAAATGATTACTTGCACTGGAATATCAGAAAACAAAATTGTATGTTTCACCCACAGGTCCTTTGGTCCTACCCTGTTTAAACCTTTTGTTTTGGCCTGCTCCTTGTGTAATAATATTATGTGTTCTTCTTGTGTAGTAATACATCATTCTGTGTTCATTTTTTATAGTGTAGTTTTTAAGTTTTTTTAGTGATTAAACATTAAACCTAAACTATTTATGGTAAACTGAAACATCACCGTAAAGCTTCACACTAGCCACTATAAATTCATACACTTCTCTGTAAACCTTCAATGTAAACTTGCGAACATCACTGTAGACCCTGTTACATTACTGAGGTCATATACTGTAACTGCATGTATCGTAATTTAAATCTCCCTGAATTTCTCAGTTATTTTACTATGTGAATTTTACTGTAAAATTCATTGTAAACATATCATTTTTATGAACTTTACTATAAACTTATAAGCTTCACTGTGAACTTAACGATGAATTTAAATATCACAATATGATTCTAAACACTTAAGTAAATATGATTCTAATCACTTGATTAAACACTTACTTCTTTAATTTCGTTGTAAAAATAAAAAAAAAAACATAACAAAAGTTACAAGCATCTATTGAAACACATTTAGCCTTTAAACTTTCAACAAACCTTGTTACTAAATTCACAGTAAACATTCGTGTAGATTAACATTTTAAACATTTTTATAAACTGTAAATCTATCAAAAACCTGAGAGTGCTATTGTACATTTAACTTGAAAATCCTTACAGAATCTGTCTAAACTATATGTCTCAACTATATACTTTACTGTAAATGTCCTTTATAATTATTTTTAAAAGTTGTTATTATTGTTGTTAGAACCCTATGACCATAGACTTTCATCAAACAGGACTTCTACAGTAAGCAGGTACGTACAATATTCTGCTGAAAATATTAACATTTTACAATTTTTTGCATGTTCATATACTTAGCTGTGTGTGTGTGTGTGTGTGTATGTGTGTGTGTGTGTGTGTGTGTGTGTGTGTGTGTGTGTGTGTGTGTGTGTGTGTGTGTTCCTGTAAATTAGTTGCTCAGCAGAAAATCTGGCTCGGAGCTTGCTCATAGAACTTGAGAGATGTTGGATTTCCTCTGAAGAGCTGCTAGGAGAAGTGAGAATGTGAACACACCCACACACGCTCATGCTCACATTCACACACACAAACACACACACGAATACATCCTCCAACCAGATAAACTGGCAGATGTGAGAACATTCATGCCTGAGTTCTGTTATATGCTATCAAGTGTATACACACACACACACACACACACACACACACACACACACATATACACCACCAGGCAAGACACAATTTTCTTGGTACTCCTCACCAGGGTGTCACCACACATGCTGGACACCATCTGAGCCAAACAAGTTCATCTTGGTCTCATTAGACCACAGGACATGGTTCCAGTAATTCGTGCTCTTGTACAGATTGCCTTCAGCAAACTGTTTGCGGGATTTGTGGGTCAGATTCACAAGAGGCTTCTTTCTAGCACTATGGCCATGCAAACTGACTTGTTGCAGTGTGCGGCATATGGTCTGGGCACTGACAAGCGAACCTTCCGCTTCTGCAACCTTTAAAGCAATGCTGGCAGCACTCATGCATCTGTTTTATGAAGCCAGCTTCTGAACCTGACATGCAGCACGAGGACGTGTTACTGATCTTTTTATAGCCTAGGCCATCTTTGTGAAGAGCAACAATTCTAATTCTCAAATCCTCAGAGAGTTCTTTGCCAAGAGGTGCTATGTTAAACATTCAGTGGTCAGTATGAGAGAACTGTGCATGAACATGGTGAATAGGATATGTGGCAACGTACAGCTATTTTGACAATAATGACTATCTTGAATTTTTTTCAGAGGACAGTAAATGTGTACTGCTATACCAGCTGCACATTGACTACTGTAAAATATATGCAAGTTTAATTTCTATAGTATTGTCTCTTGAGAGGATCTACCAAAATGGTATTAGTGAAACTCAACATAGAGTATGAGGACATTTGTTGTAAGTTTTTAAGTAATTCCGGTGTTTTAAATTACATAAATCATCAGGACACCAAACAGATCTATATATATACAGTGCCCTCCACAATTATTGGCACCCCTGTTTAAGATGTGGTCGTGGACTTCTAAAAATTCTCCTTTTTTTTAAAACAACATAGCACCCAAATGCAAAAAAAGAGAAAAATCCAACCTTTCATTTAAGTACATAATTTTGGTGGTAAAAAAAATCATACATTTAGAAAAAAAAAAAAACTTGAAATCATGTGTCCCACAATTATTGGCACCCCTAACAATTCCTCTGAAAAATTTAATAGTTTTTTTTTATATATATATTTTTCTGTAGTTGCTAAGGTTGGTCAGGGTATCTAGGGACTTTTAATTAGTAATTCATGATTTCCTGTTTCCCTGGGGTATAAATATGACATGACACAGAGGCCTAATTCTCTTACCCATTTGTCAACATGGCAAAGACAAGAGAACACACCATTCAAGTAAGGCAGATGTGTGTCGACCTTCATAAGTCAGGCAATGGCTACAAGAAAATAGCCACTCGCCTTAACTTGCCGGTATCTACAGTCAGAGGAATCATTAAGAAGTTTAAAACAACTGGAACAGTGACAAACAAGGCTGGAAGAGGTCCCAAGTTTATCTTGCCACAACGCACAGTGAGGAGGATGGTAAGAGAAGTAAAAAAATTTCCCAAGCTCACTGTCACAGAATTGCATCAAAGAGTGGCATCTTGGAGTCACAGAGTCCCAAAACAACCATCAGATGCTCTCTACATGCCAACAAGCTGTTTGGGAGGCATGCAAGGAAAAAGCCTTTTCTCACTAACACTCACAAACGTAAACGTCTGGAGTTTGCTAAGCGGTACTGGGACTTCAACTGGGATCGTGTGCTTTGGTCAGATGAGACTAAGATTGAGCTTTTTGGCAACAAACACTCTAAGTGGGTCTGGCGTAAAACAAAAGATGAGTATGCCGAAAAGCACCTCATGCCCACCGTGAAGTATGGTGGAGGATCTGTGATGCTGTGGGCCTGTTTCTCTTCCAAAGGCCCTGGGAACCTTGTTAGGGTGCATGGCATTATGAACGCTTTGAAGTACCAGGATATTTTAAATAAAAACCTGATGGCCTCTGCCAGAAAGCTGAAGATGGGTCGTCATTGGGTCTTTCAGCAGGATAATGATCCAAAACATGTGGCAAAATCTACACAAAAGTGGTTCAGCAGTCACAAACTCAAGGTCCTCCCATGGCCATCTCAGTCCCCAGACCTCAACCCAATCGAAAATGGCGCTGAGGATGCAAAAGGACAGGATGATTAGAAAGATTGCAAAAGAATGGTCAAAAATCCTCTCTCTGTGTTCTCAATCTTGTGAAATGTTATAGGAGATTAAGTGCTGTCTTTGGCAAAAGGAGGTTGTACAAAGTATTAACATCAGGGGTGCCAATAATTGTGGCACACATGATTTCAAGTTTTTTTTTTTTTCTAAATGTGTGATTTTTTTACCACCAAAGTAATGTACTTAAATGAAAGGTTGGATTTTTCTCTTTTTTTGCATTTGGGTTCTATGTTGTTTTAAAAAAAAGGAGAATTTTTAGAAGTCCACGACCACATCTTAAACAGGGGTGCCAATAATTTTGGAGGGCACTGTATATATATATATATATATATATATATATATATATATATATATATATATATATTATTATTATTATTATATATATATTTATTTATGATTTATGAGACTATAGAAGTCCAAAGAGATGAAAGCAAACTTTATTTTATTTAGTGTCCCCTGGCCACTGTCTCCATGGTGTCAGAAGGTGAAGCCAGCTTAACTGATGAGATCCTCTTGAAAAGTCGAATGAGGGGGACACTGATATGGACACCACCCCAATTCGAGATAATAACCAGCATGACTCCGACACAGAGGTGAGTCACAAATCGGATATGTGCTCATTCAAAATATCTAAAATAATACAATAGTATGTACCATCCAAATGGCATCAGAAATTTTTCTATGCAATACTTTTAATCAAACGTTTATTTCTACTTTTAAATATATTTTATGAATGTTCAGTCTGTTACAGTGAACAAGAACCCTGCTAAAAATAATGGTTTCTACTACAAATACCATAACAAGCAATCAGTGGTTAACTATTAAAACCATCACCAATGCTTTACATTACAATAGTGTATTTGTGTACATAATTAAATCATTATCATCAAACCATAAAAACCCTTAATGGTATCTGAATACCTAATGATGTCCTAATGATCAGTATTGTTGTCCAGTTGATACTAATGTGCAAGCTAATTTGCTAAAGGGGTTCTATAGTTCCTTAATAGAATTGGCAATGCCCATGTTCTGAAAGTGAGGTCCATTAAGGTCTTGAGGGGGCCTGCCTTAGAAATACTTTTTTTTTTTTTTATTAAAAAACTGAAATATCACGTTTCTAAATATTTAGACCCTTTGCAACAATACGTGAAAGTTAGCTCAGGGGCCTCCCCTTTGTTGATCGTTGCTAAGATGTTTTTACACCATGATTGGAGTCCACCAGTGGTAAATTAAATTGATTGGACATGATTTGGAAAGGTACAAACCTCTCTATATACAATAACCAATTCTTAAGGTCAATCATACTGTCACAGAGCTGAGCTAAGAGACTGGATTGTTGCAAGTCACAGATCTGGGGAAGGCTACAAAAAAGCTGGTTAACTAAGAAATCACAGGACATAGGCATTACTAAGTGGTGACTAATAACCCGTTGGTCACTCTGACTGAGCTCCTGTGTGGGGATTCCTTAAGGACAACCATCATTGTAGCCTCCACCGATCTAGCCTTTATGACATAATTGCTAGTTAGAAGACTCTCCTCTGTGTAAAACCCATAGAAGCCCACTTAACTATGAGGAAAAAGGTTCTCGTATTTTCAGGTGTTTTTCTAAAGCTAGGACTTGGTAGCTGGTCCACAAACCTGTTCCACAGCACTCTTGACCTCAGATTAGGCTGAAGGTTCCTCTTCCTAAGAACACAGCCAAGACAACACAGGTGTGGCTTAGGGGCAACTCTGTGAATATCCCAGAATGGTCCAGGCAGGGCCCTGACTAGAACCCTATTGAACATCTGTGGAGACACCTGAAAGATCTGTACACTGATGGTCTCTATCCAAACTGGCTGAGCTTAAGAGGATTTGAAGAAGAAATAGCAGAAAACGCTACAATCCAGTGCAAAGCATGTTGAATACTTAAAAAGCCTTGAGGCTGTATTGCTGCAATACTGATTTCTAAATACTTATATACGTGATATTTCAGATTTACAGTCATCTCTAGAATACAGTTTTTACTTTATAAATTTATATATATATATATATATATATATATATATATATATATATATATATATATATATATATATATATATATTTACAAAATTTATATTCTTTGTTGGCTTCATACTTATTTTTACATTTAATTTCATTAGGCGCAGTGATGCTGTTGCCTCGCAGCAATTCCTATGTGCAGGCTGTGGAACAGAAATTGAGCCACGTAAGTATATTTTGACTATGATTATTTTGCTCTTTATTTCAATACACAGTTTTTTACAAAAATATTCTTTTTGAACACCATTTTCACTGTTTAAACTGATATATGGTTATATATCCATTTGTTGCTGCAAGCATTCAAATTAAACAATGAGTATCAACAAGCTATTTAATAATTACTATATTGTTTTCTTGTATACACTGTTAAGATATGTTATATTGATTACAGGATCACAAAACAAATTGTACATACACATGTTGCAGTTAGTACAGAGGTGTATTACAAGAGTCAACAAACACTGTTTTAGCTCGGCACACACACGTTGAATTGGGAAATGAATATGTTGGTTACTGCTCTCCACTATCATATGTTTCATCATATGATGACAAATAAATCCATAAAAACTGTTTTAATATAAGGCTTTAACATTGCATGTGATATCAAGTAAATATTGTGACTGATATGTCAGTAGTTGAGATCATATCACATGGTGAACTTCCAGTTTATATATATATATATATATATATAAAAAAATATATATATACTATAATAAGATATAATATAATATAATAATTGTGTTATAAGATAATTATCCAATTCTCTATTCTGCAGTTTTAAAAAAGTGCTCAGTAACAAAAAGTTTCACTCTTTTTCGTGTGACCGTATTCCATGGTTCTACAGATAATGTTTATAAAGCAAGTCGATAATAAATGTTATCACAAAATCAAATGTTCCTTATAATTTTACCTCCCCTCGACCCTTCCCCATCCCCCCTCATGTCCATCTATAAATTTTAAAACAAAAATGCAAAAAAATGCAATCGTACAAAAACAAAAATTAGTTATAATTTTAAATTCATCCCTAATGAGCAAACCACTGGCATCTGTGGCAAGGAAAAAACCCCTGAGAGGGCAAGAGGAAGAAAGCTTGAGAGGAATCAGACTCAAAAGGGAATTGATCATCATCTGCGTGGGATGGAATGTTGAATGTTGAAACTCAACTTTTTTGGATGCCTGGGTGCCAAACTTCTGGATGCCTTTTTGTGTTTGCATGGGCCCATGAGACCTTGTCATCAGTAATCAATGACCTGTCAATGGAACCTTTTCACTGAGTTAGAAGCAGCTTATTATCTGTTCCAAGTGACAGAAAACTTTGCAGTAATGTTTATCGAACCATTTTAATATATTCACCTAGTATTTTATTTTACTTCTCCTGTCTATAATGGTGCCTATTCAAACCAAGTTCATGAGTAGATATTTTTTTTAGTAAGGACACTAACACAAAGGGGATATCCCATGCCTGTCTTTCAAGGAACCTTGCATGTGGAGGGTGGTTAGCTTCTTTAAAAAAATTGCTATGATCTTACAAACACCAAACATACAAAACCAGCTCTTCTAGCATTTAGAATCATTCTATGATCCAAACTTAGTTCTGACCAGAGATTTTTTGTTAACCCTAACCCATTTGTCTCTCATGTAGAGGAGGATGCATGATTTTTCTGTAGCATTTGAGATTTAGTTGCAGGTAAAGACATACTTCTATAATATGAAAAATCTAAGAATCTTTAGCAGAAGTTGGTACCACCCATTACAGCCTACATTCATTTACTGGCTAAATTTATATGGTCACTTGTTGTGCTGCTGATTTTTTCAAGTTTGTCATGGAGTAGTGTAGCATTTGCAAGGAGGGGAATGTGACCGTTCTTATATTTAGAGCATGAAAAGTGTAATGAGAACATTAAAAGTTCATTAAAGAGGCTAACAGTCATTATACAGTAAGGATGCACAACATAATTAACATCTGATAAACTAGTATAAATGACAGAGAGTTTTAAAGTGTCAGAGAAACAACTGAAAGTATTGAAGGAGATTACCATAGGATGTGTCCTTGGGACAAAATAAATGTCCCACTTGATTGTGTCTATGGTCAACGCCTGAGCCATTTGTTGAATTAAAGTTTATACCCAGATCTTCAATAGTCATCAGTATCCACTTGATTAACTCTGAAAAGACTCTGTTAGTCTTAACCAATCTATTAATAGAATGATATTAATGAGTCAAACACTGATTAATATCTAATAAATTATCATAAGCCGAAATCCTTCTTTTTAATGACTTCAGAAAAATTGTGCAAATAAGGCCACGGGTGTTTTGGCAAGTTACATTCGGGAGTTTCTTCCATCATTTATTACTCAAATGTTCTGCTTGCTGTTGAACTGATGCTGAGCTGTATGTTGGTGCTAAGTAGATACCACCAAGCAGCATTGGTGGATCTAGCTTGAATGATGCCCTGGGTGAACCACGCCATGACCCAATGTCTCCCCCATTGATCAGTTTCAGATTTGACAAGCCCCCCTCAGAGCCAACAACTCCTTGGCTAATTATATTATATGTGTGTGTGTGTGTGTGTGTGTGTGTGTGTGTGTGTGTGTGTGTGTGTGTGTGTGTGTGTGTGGTGTGCGTGTGCGTGTGCGTGTGTGTGTGTTTTAATTTAGCCTTTTAAGCTGCCACTGGAGCAGTACAATCACAGAAAACTTTTATGACATCACCTCAATTAAAGGTAACCAAATCAATGATTGTTAGTTTAACTACAATCCAACTAGACTAGTTAGGCTAAAATTGTTTTGTTGCTACACACATTATGATAAACTACATACTAAAAATTGTAATCCCATGCAAGCTAAAAAAATATTGTTGCTATAATATAATATTAAACCATAGCAGGCAACAGCAGAACCTAAGTGATGTACGGTTATAAGCCTATTTTATTAAAAGCCTCAGCCTACACCATTCTCATAACAAGATGACCGATAGAGCTGCATACACACCTTTATCTTTTAAACGTTTTTCCCCTTATTCTTTCCTCTTTTTTACTGAATTGGGCTCCTGAGACTTTAGACCTTGTTTGTCATCCATCATTTTAATTTTAATTCAGCTCTAGTTACTGATGTGACGTCACTCCAGGTCTTGTCAGTTCACCCACTGGAAACCGATGGCTGAGGTGACATCACACAACATCCTTTCTGAGTGCACACTACGAGTCCCGACCAGGTTCATTGACCATGACAAAATGCCCCCCGGAAAGATGCCGCCCTAGGTGGCTGCCCATGTAGCCTATGCCTAAATCTACCATTGGCAAGCTGCCAGGGTACAGATCATACTGTACCCTGATTGGTGGCTTGTTGTGTGCTTGACTAGTTACGTTTTTATCCGCTTATATATAAAAAGGAACGACTGATTTAACAAAATGTAGTTGAGTAAAAATTAAGATATTTGACTTTGAAATGTAGTGAAAAAGTAGAAAAAAGTAGAAAAAGTAGAAGTCTCACCAAACAGAAATCCTTGAGTAAAGTACAGATACACGAAAAAACTACTTAAGTACAGTAACGAACATTATATTTACTTCATAACTGTCCACCACTGCACTTATACCCATCAGAAGTGCTTTGAAAGACTTATTATGTGGCACATCAAGAACCTCACTGGACCTGCTGCATTTTACATATCAACTAGACTATCACTTTGTTATTGTCTCATTGTGTCTATTTAACTTTATTGTGGTGTTGGCCAATTGCCACACACTTTATGAAATTACAATTGAAAAACATTTGTCTTGCTTAAAATGTTCATGCTATTGGCTATTTTGTGTTTTGATAAACAGTATATGTCTAGTACCATTTGTCTTGTACCATTTGCACTTTGTGAATAAAATTCTGCACAATTTATGACAACAGTATAGATTCAAATTAGCTTTAAAATCAGCTATGTGAATCAAAGTTAACTAATTTTAAAAAACATTTTGGTTTTATTCTTATTTGTCCTCTAGGGTACATGAAGAGGTTGCGATACTGTGACTACCTGGGCAAGTATTTTTGCGATGGTTGCCACAGAGGTTGCGAAGCCATTATTCCAGCACGGGTTTTGAGCAACTGGGATTTTGGACGATACCCAGTATGCCAGTTTTCCAAGCAGATATTGGAGTCCATTTGGGAAAAGCCACTATTTAAGATCACCGATGTAGCCAAGAAACTGTACTCACAAGCCAAGGAGCTTCAGAAATTCAGGGTAATTTTTTTTTTTACTTTTGAATGATCACATAAATAATTCCAAGTGACACTTGTAATTCAAATGAATTTCTAATAAAAAAAATATGCAGTATGCATAAAAAGATTGTTAAGGGGGAAAGTTGAATAAATAAAAGGCTAATTAAAGGAAGAAAGAATTGTTTGAAATCAGTACTGATGAAAATTGTTTCAATCTATTCATGAATGTGACTGTTTTAAACGTAACGAATAGTGCATACCTCCATTAAAATATGGAGACAGGAAAGCCGAGTCTTTATGATATGTTAGTAAAAAATGCCACCTACTTAAATTCTAATAAAGCACAGGATTGATCAGATTTTCAAATCTGATAGATAAGCAGGTTTCAGTAACCTAGCTATTGACAGCTTTTCCAGTAGTCATTCATAACACATAACTCATTTTTAGCTTTATACAATCCAAGAGTCCAAGAATTTTTAAGTGCTGTTACAGGATTTTACTAATAAAGCTCTAAACCTTCTTCTCATGTTTCACACTTGCATTCTTCTCCTCCAGGAGCTTCAAGAGCAACTGATCTCCATTAAGAAGCTACTAAAAGCATGCAGACTATCTAAAGGGTAAAGTTGGCCAGTGTGTGTGTAAGATTAAGGACATAAAAATCACTTGGTCTTTATTAAGTTTTAGAAGTTGGTAAATACAAGATCTGATGAACAAACAGCACATGACATATTACACTGTATCTTTTTCTTTGGCAAAAATATAGCTAAAATTGAATATCATGAATAAAATCTCAATACACTTAATGATAGCGAGTAAAAACACCTTCAGCAGCAATCGTTCGAAGTAATTGTGTTCTGGATGACTTTATCAGTCTCTCACATCAATATTTTCACAATGTTGTTTCACTAGTGAGGTTTGTGGCCATTTGTTTGTGGCCATTTGCTTTTTTAAGGTCCTGCAATAACATTTCAGTTGGGTTGAAGTCTGGACTTTGACATGGTCACTGCAACTGTTTGATTCTGTTCTTTTTCAGCCATTCGATTGTAAATGTGTACAGGTGCTTGGGATCATTGTCCGGTTGCATGACCCAGTTTCAGACAAACTTTAGCTGCTGGACAGATTCACACTTGACTGCAGCATACTATGGCATACAGATACGTTCATGGACACCTAAATGACTGCAAGTTGCCCAGGTCCTGTGGCTGCAAAACATGCACAAATCATTACCCCTCCACCACTGTGCTTGGCAAATAGTATGAGGTGTTTGTATTTACATTCTCTTTTTGTTTTTTTTGCCAGACGTGGTACTGTGCATTATGGCCTAACATATCTTGTCTGTCCTGAGGATATTGTTCCAGAAGTCTTGTAGTTTGTTAGCTGTGTTCCCATGTTTATATTTTTAGAGATAAGACTTTCAATTGACAACCCTTCCAAACTCACTCGTTCAGTCTTTTTTTATTATGTCAGAACATTAAAATTTAACATGCTAACTGAGGCCTATAGAGTCTGAGATGCAAGTGTTTGCAGTTTCTTTGAGCTACTTAGCCTTTGGAATCCTGTGGAAGTAGTAACAGTGTACTTTCATTTATTTTTTTACTTAAAATGACAGTGTAATATGTCATGTGTCATCTGACGATGATTTTTCTTTTGTCCTCAAAAGTAAACTATAGAATTCAAAGAGGGTGAACTTTGTTCACAAGGCTATAAACAAATGAATAAATGAATAATACGCTTACACAGAAAATAGTAAATATTAATGATATGGCATCATAAAGTCTGACACATATAGTATACCTAATTTCACATAACACTGTATTGTTATTTGATTAGTCTTGGTTATCCTACCTTCTTTAGGATGGCCAGTACCAGATCATTTTTTATGTGTGTTTGTTAGTCTACATTTTCAGATCCTGTTTGTAAGCCCTTTGTGTATTAGTGTTTGAGTTTTTAATTATGTGTATGGATTGTTTTTGACAGCTGAAAGGTGACACTTGCTGTGAGTGATGATTTGTTGAGACGCTTCAACGGTTATACATTTATCCACATTTGTTTTATGGAATACTCATAGTCCAAGATCTAATCAGACAGATTAGGTATTTGTTGACCATGGCTATATGTCTAAATCTTGCTATTGACTGTGATTTGTGCCTAACATAAAGTAGGGCATTCTTCTCTGTCTAAGCCTCATGTACTCATATCATTCTTTCTACACACAGGGTCCTTGATGAGTTCCAGCAACTTCCATCCCACCTAAGTGACGAGCTACACCTTTTTGCAATGGATGACCTAATCAAGATCAAAAGGGGTCAGCTTCTTACCATAGCAAAGGCAATAATGAAATCTGCAGTAGACCATGTGGAAGCTTGTCAGGTGTGTAAAAAACTTCAGATTCAGGATTAAAGTGATTGTACAGTCCCAATTCCTAAAAAGGTATAAATGTAAAATGTAAATGAAAACAGAATGCAATTACAAACCCGATTCCAAAAAGGTTGGGACACTGTACAAATTGTGAATAAAAAAGAAATGCAATAATTTACAAATCTCATAAACTTATATTTTATTTACAATAAAATATAGATAACATATCAATGTTAAAATAAGACATTTTGAAATGTCACGCCAAATATTGGCTCATTTAGATTTCATGAGAGCTACACATTCCAAAAAAGTTGCGACAGTTAGCAATCAGAGGCTGAAAAAGATAAACGTGCATATAAGGAACAGCTGGAGGACCAATTTTCAACTTATTAGGTCAATTGGCAACATGATTGGGTATACAAAGAACCTCTCAGAGTGGCAGTGTGTTTCAGACGTCAAGATGGGCAGAGAATCACCAATTTCCCCAATTCTGAGGCAAAAAATAGTGGAGCAATATCAGAAAGGAGTTTCTCAGAGAAAAATTGCAAAGAGAATCAAGTTATCATCATTTACAGTGCATAATATCACCCAAAGATTCAGAGAATCTGGAACAATCTCTTTGCGTAAGGGTCAAGGCCGGGAAACCATACTGGATGCCAGTGATCTTCGGGCACTGCATCACATACAGGAATGCTACTGTAATGGAAATCACAACATGGGCTCAGGAATACTTCCAGAAAACATTGTCGGTGAACACAATCCAATGCGCTATTCGCCACTGCCGGCTAAAACTCTATAGGTCAAAAAAAAAGCCATATCTAAACATGATCCAGAAGCGCAGGCGTTTTCTCTAGGCCAAGGCTCATTTAAAATGGACTGTGGCAAAGTGGAAAACTGTTCTGTGGTCAGACGAATCAAATTTGATTTGGTTCTTTTTGGAAAACTGGGATGCCATGTTATCCAGACTAAAGAGGATAAGGACAACCCAAGTTGTTATCAGTGCTCAGTTCAGAAGCATCATCAAAGCTGAAAGGTATATCCAAGTTCTAGAACAACATATGCTCCCATCCAGACGTCTTTTCTTTCAGGAAAGACCTTGCATTTTCCAACATGACAATGCCAGACCACATACTGCATCAATTACAACATCATGGCTGCATAGAAGAAGGATCGGGGTACTGAAATGGCCAGGCTGCAGTCCAGATCTTTCACCCATAGAAAACATTTGATGCATCATCAAGAGGAAGATGTGACAAAGAAGACCCAAGACAGTTGAGCAACTAGAAGCCTATATAAGACAAGAATGGGACAACATGCCTATTCCTAAACTTGAGCAACTTGTCTCCTTAGTCCCGAGACGTTTGCAGACTGTTATAAAAAGAAGAGGGGATGCCACACAGTGGTAAACATGGCCTTGTCCCAAATTTTTTGAGATGTGTTGATGCCATGAAATTTCAAATCAACTTATTTTTCCCTTTAAATTACAAATTTTCTCAGTTTAAACATTTGATATGTCATCTATGTTGTATTCTGAATAAAATATTGAAATATGAAACTTCCACATCATTGCATTCTGTTTTTATTGACAATTTGTTTAGTGTCCCAACTTTTTTGGAATTGGGTTTGTATTTATATGTCATAAACCTATACACAACAGAACATAAAAAACATACATTTTCTTGGTTTTGACATTATATATAATTTTAAACAAAAAATAAGGTAATTTTAAATTTGATGGCCACAACACTTATTAAAACAATTTGGGACAGGGGCACCGAAAAGCAGTAAAAATAAATTCTGCTAAAAAAAAGTAGTTTAATTGGCAAGAGGCCAATAACAATTTGGGTATAAAAAGATTATCTGAGAGAGGCAAAGTCTCTTTTAGAAGTGAAGATGGACAGTGATTCGAAGACTCATCATCTACAGTACATATCATCAAAAGATTCAGAGAGAATCTGGGGAAAACTCTGTGTGCACTGAACAAGGGAAAAACTCAATACTGAATACTGATTATCCCTAGACAGCACTGCATTAAATACAGGTGTATTCTGTAATGGAAATCACTGTATGGGCTCAGAAACACTTCCAGAAATGAATGCCTGTAAACCCAATTTTATATACCAAAGCTTTTTTTTAATTGATTCAGGCAAAGTGGAAGACTGTTCAACATTTTTAATTCTTTTTAGAAAACATAGTCACTTTACTCCAGACTGTATCACTGATGGTATGAGCAGCTTTCACATCTGGAAAGACACAAAATAGCTTGGGGTTTATTAGGTTAATTCCAGAAATGGTTGTAATAATTCTAGGAAATTCTAGGTAATTCACAGGCAGCACAAAACAAGAAATGTTCATATAAACATGAAAACATACTAGTCAAAACCAGGAAGTATAAATTGGAACATAGAAGTAGAAAACGAGGAACAAAGAAAGCTAATTTACAAATGGCACAACCTCACAAAGAAACAAGGATACACAGGGGTATTAGCAGGCAGCCTAATCAGGAATCAGTCTTATATAGGTACAATTATATATCAAGTGCATGGAGAAATAATGGGTGGAGACAGAACCAAAATAAAACGGAAATCAGCCCCTTGAGCGAAAAGGGAATCACTGATAGTATTGAATTTATTATTTCTGAATGAGTTTAGAATTTTTGATCTGAAATACTAGTGTTAAACAAAAAGCATGCTTAATTTAGGGAACCAAATATATTTTGTGTAAATGATTATTTAAATGTCTTACAAACCACATTTTCTAATATAATGCCATCATTTATATTTCTTTTTTTAATTACATTTTAATATACTTAATAATGAAGGTAACACTGTTCCTTTGGAGTATTTTGTGTTTAATATTTTCCGATGTACCGCTATGAAATACTATTCTCCCTCTCCCCCTCACGCTTTCTCTTTAGCTGTGCCTGGCCAACGGCTTTATCTGTGAGTTCTGCCATGGGAAGGATGTGCTCTTCCCCTTCCAAACAGATATCTGCACACGCTGCCAAGGTAACCGCACACTAACCACAGTGACATCAAACCAACCCCTGTGACATTAAATCACCATGCACACTATAATAATAAACACACTTTGCAATGGGAACTTATCCAAAATTTCATATTTGTCATTACTTAATGCCTTCTGCCTTGATTCTGTACAGTAGATTCCTCAGGCACATTTACACGGCAACTCATAACTATTACTAATCTTAAACTATAGATGTTATTTCAAATGAATTCAAAATAAATCCACTGCAGCCTACTAATATTGTAGACACAAACTCCCAGAACACACACTTTTTCACACTGACAATTCATTATCAATTAAGCACAGTTGTGTGTTTGATCAAACTAATTATTTAAATGCTCAGAAATGAATACATTTTCTCTCTGTGTCTCTCTTTGTCTCCATCTCTTTAGAGTGTAGAGCTTGTTTCCACACTTCATGTTTCCGAAATGATGCATGTCCTAAATGCATCCGGATCCAAAACAGAAGAGCTGCCAGGAGATGAAATTAAGTGTAATGTGTATGTGTACATATATATATATATATATATATATATATATATATATATATATATATATATATATATATATATATATATATACACAGAGAGAGAGACAAAGAATATACATTTAAGAAGCCTTAAAATTCCATGAAACTATTACTATTGTCTTTTTTTTCTGTACATGGCTGAATGCTGTGTATTCATAAAAACAAAATGCCATGCATTAAACAAAATAAATAAATATGTGTTTTTCTTTTTATCAGCAATTTAAAAGCTGTGCTGTTGACTTATTGTACCCTAATATACCTCATTTCGATTTTAATTACTCACTCTTCATTATGTCTGTAATGTGTTTGTGTTTATGTGTATATGTGTATATATGTGTACACACATATACATATATATATATATATATGTGTGTGTGTGTGTGTGTGTGTGTGTGTGTGTGTGTGTGTGTGTGTGTGTGCGCGTGCGTGCGTGCGTGCGTGCGTGCATGTGTGTATACTGACAATATACTTTATACTGTTGTTTTTAATATTGAACACTATATGGCTAGATTGGTAAATCCTTTATCCACTCTATAAAGTGTTTTAGAACTGACCTTTTCTGAGAGTGTTTTAGGAATTGAAAAAAAAAAAAAAACACACACATACAAACCCTTGCCAGAGAGTACTGGTTACTATGGAAGTCTTCAAACCCTTGTGCAAATGTTGTTTGGCTCATTTGCTTATTTTATTATGAAAAAATAAATTGATGTTAAAATGTAGATATCTCATGCAATGTTACTACAAATTGGGAATTCTGATACATCATTGAAATTTTTATGTTAACTAACACCAATGCCCCCTGAATTATGGCCTTCAGTTGACACTCAGGCCTATACAGCATACTACACAATGCTAAAACTTCCTCTATCACAGTAACACCAAACCTTGACACGGCACCCAAGACGGTGTTTTTATAGAACGCAGAGTTGGCAGTTTGGATGGTTTCCAATCTGGGGGTTGGAGTTGCCAGACTCCTGGACTGATCACTGTGGCTCACCTCTTATTTGCAGGATACAAGATGGCTTAGTTCTGCATTTAAGCACCCATCACTAAACAGTAGACCTCAAAAATAATGGAACTGTCATAAATAGACATTTGGTGTCACCCAGATATAAGTTCCTTTTGAGTCTAGTTCCTCTCAAGGCTCCCCCCCCATATTATTTATGTAATATACTTACTAACATTATTTTTGATTACTAAATATTCTTGTCAGAAGTGGGATTCGAACCCACGCATCCAGGGGAGACCAAAAACCGCTGTATGCAGGGTTAAGGATTAAAGTCTGGAGCCTTAGATTCTGACACTGACCGCATAACACAAGCAAGATTACAGTTAAAGGTCAATTCACCCGCTATCACAATAGTTAAACCTTTTGTATATACCAATTATTCCCCAATTTCCGATCTAGATGCGTTGAGATAACCCAATCGATATTTAAAAATATCGCAAATCGACCCTACCCATGAGTCTTAAAGAATGGTATTCACAATGTGATAGTTATTTTAGGTTTGTATTATGTATTAGGATTACTGTGGTTGTTACCAGTATCTGTCGTTAGGGGGTGCTGGAACATAGGAACTACACACACACCTGTGCATTCACCAAGCACCTTTACTTCTCTTTTTCTTTTCTCACAACATATCCCCTTCTATCCTATGTTCCAGCACCCTCTAACGACGGATACTGGTAACAACCACAGTAATCCCAATACATGACAATAGTACACTGTAATTTACAGTGCAAAATAGAGCAATTACCAGTACCGTAAAGTGTAAACTATTAGTGGTCTCTTTTTTCGTTTTCTTTGAATTGAATATGTATATATATATATATATATATATATATATATATATATATATATATATATATATATATATATATATATATATATATATATATGTGTGTGTGTGTGGTCGTAGGACGGGTCTGACTGTTCTTCTTATTCCTTGATTTTGTCATTTACAACTAATATTGCATTTTATGCAGTGTAGTTTTGTCCGGTGTTTAAAATACATTCAAAAGCCGTGTTTCATCCTAGTTTATATTATTTAATATTTCCTTATATATATTTATGTAATAAACTAACTATTGTTTGTATTAAGAAAAGATCATGTCAGAAGTGGGATTCGAACCCACGCCTCCAGGGGAGACCAGAATCCTCTGTTAACCAGGGGAAGGTTTGAACCTTGAGTCTGGCGCCTTAGACCGCTCGGCCATCCTGACACTAACGCGATTACACGCACAGAGATTTATAGTAACGAACTGAACAGATTATAGTTAAAGGTCAAATTATTTGTTACATGTTTTTAGCTGCTTTTTTACGCTAAGCTTTCTGGTAATCATGTTAGCAGTGAACACTAAACTGCATATTCTTTATCCGTTCAAACTTGTTACATTTTTTTTTTTATCTATCTGGACATCAACATGCACACTAATAATAAACACACTTTGCAACGGGCACTTACTTATCCGAAAGTAATATAAAGACTTTCTGATAAATGATATATATATATATATATATATATATTGTCATTACTCAATGCCTTCTGCCTTGATTTAATAGTCTAGGTCAGTGGTCCCCAACCCCCGGGCCGCGGACGGGCACCAGTCCGTGTGTAAATTGGTACCGGGCATTCTGAACGATGTTTTATTTTGGAAATTTTGGATTCTCTCCGCCACATCTGTCTTTGACTCACTCTTAATGCCTGTCATGATGCCTCGGTCACATGTCTTAACTCCATCCACTACCTTCTTAAAGGTGCTGCTCCGCCCGCTAACACATAATACATTACCGCTAAATTGAAACCCCCAAGCGAGCAAAATTACCAAATAACAACACAGTGGATTTACGTTTATTATTATATTTAGAAAATATCAGTCTTTATGCCGGTGGTATCATTTAATTTTGTTGTATTTATCCACCACAACTTAGAGGCCGGTATGTGAAAATATTGTCTGACATTAAACCGGTCCATGGCAAAAAAATGTTAGGGCCCGCTGGTCTAAGTGGATGTCCTGCATCAATAATAAAGAAGCTACAATGAGTCCAGAATGCATCAGCCAGAGTTCTCACAAGGTCAAGAAAATATGACCATATAACCCCAATCTTATCATCCCTACTCTGACTACCTGTTTAGTTTTAAATCGACTACAAACCATTGCTACTTACTTACAAAACACTAAATGGTTTTGGTCCCATGTATCTATCCAGTCTTTTAACACGCTACAATCCCTACAATCCCTCCTTGAGATCTCAAATCTATGGCTGTCTAGTAGTTCATAGAATAGCAAAGTCCAATAAAGGTGGTAGAGCATTCTCACATTTAGCTCCTAAACTATCTGTCTTCCTGACAGTGTTTGGGTTTTAGACACACTCTTCCAGTTTAAGTGCAGAATAAAAACTTATCTTTTTAGCAAGGCCTACTCTTAACACATATGACATATTATAAACTTGTGCACCAGCACATCTGATCACATGCACATTATCAACGTGCTTGTTAATATCATAAACAGCTGCTATGCTAATTCCTCTCCACTGCTTCTCTTTTTCTGCCCATCCTGGGGCATCCTGAGGTTGCGCCAGCTCCATTCCCATCCCACGTCATAATGATTTTGTACATTTGAAGGAGTAGCTGCTGACCCCGCGAACATCCCGAGTTTGGACATTGGACCTCTTTGACTGTTTAAAGGCTCTGGCATGGAGAAGCTGGTGTTGGATCTATGATGATCTCAAATGTTGAGCTATTTTATGAGTTGCTCAGTTACGACTTTACTTTAAATTGAGTAATAAAAGTGGTCAGTACTTTTACCAGAGTATCTTAAAACATTTATATCTGTACTTCACCTAAGTAGAAGTGAAGTAAGTCGTTGAGTAACGACTTGTGAAAGTATTTTTGAATTTTTGATTTTTTTTTTTTTTTTACTCTGTCCCCATCTAAATTTGGTCCAGAGTTTAAAAAAAATAAATTAAAAAAACCCCCATTTTAAAAATACTTTCAAATAAACTGTTGTATTCTTTTCTAATTTATATTATTTATTATTTCTTTATATATATTTACGTAATAAACTAACGAATTATTGTTTGTATTAAGAAAAGATCATGTCAGAAGTGGGATTCGAACCCACGCCTCCAGGGGAGACCAGAATCCTCTGTTAACCAGGGGAAGGTTTGAACCTTGAGTCTGGCGCCTTAGACCGCTCGGCCATCCTGACACTAACGCGATTACACGCACAGAGATTTATAGTAACGAACTGAACAGATTATAGTTAAAGGTCAAATTATTTGTTACATGTTTTTAGCTGCTTTTTTACGCTAAGCTTTCTGGTAATCATGTTAGCAGTGAACACTAAACTGCATATTCTTTATCCGTTCAAACTTGTTACATTTTTTTTTTTAATCTATCTGGACATCAACATGCACACTAATAATAAACACACTTTGCAACGGGCACTTACTTATCCGAAAGTAATATAAAGACTTTCTGATAAATGATATATATATATATATATATATATTGTCATTACTCAATGCCTTCTGCCTTGATTTAATAGTCTAGGTCAGTGGTCCCCAACCCCCGGGCCGCGGACGGGCACCAGTCCGTGTGTAAATTGGTACCGGGCATTCTGAACGATGTTTTATTTTGGAAATTTTGGATTCTCTCCGCCACATCTGTCTTTGACTCACTCTTAATGCCTGTCATGATGCCTCGGTCACATGTCTTAACTCCATCCACTACCTTCTTAAAGGTGCTGCTCCGCCCGCTAACACATAATACATTACCGCTAAATTGAAACCCCAAGCGAGCAAAATTACCAAATAACAACACAGTGGATTTACGTTTATTATTATATTTAGAAAATATCAGTCTTTATGCCGGTGGTATCATTTAATTTTGTTGTATTTATCCACCACAACTTAGAGGCCGGTATGTGAAAATATTGTCTGACATTAAACCGGTCCATGGCAAAAAAAATGTTAGGGCCCGCTGGTCTAAGTGGATGTCCTGCATCAATAATAAAGAAGCTACAATGAGTCCAGAATGCATCAGCCAGAGTTCTCACAAGGTCAAGAAAATATGACCATATAACCCCAATCTTATCATCCCTACTCTGACTACCTGTTTAGTTTTAAATCGACTACAAACCATTGCTACTTACTTACAAAACACTAAATGGTTTTGGTCCCATGTATCTATCCAGTCTTTTAACACGCTACAATCCCTACAATCCCTCCTTGAGATCTCAAATCTATGGCTGTCTAGTAGTTCATAGAATAGCAAAGTCCAATAAAGGTGGTAGAGCATTCTCACATTTAGCTCCTAAACTATCTGTCTTCCTGACAGTGTTTGGGTTTTAGACACACTCTTCCAGTTTAAGTGCAGAATAAAAACTTATCTTTTTAGCAAGGCCTACTCTTAACACATATGACATATTATAAACTTGTGCACCAGCACATCTGATCACATGCACATTATCAACGTGCTTGTTAATATCATAAACAGCTGCTATGCTAATTCCTCTCCACTGCTTCTCTTTTTCTGCCCATCCTGGGGCATCCTGAGGTTGCGCCAGCTCCATTCCCATCCCACGTCATAATGATTTTGTACATTTGAAGGAGTAGCTGCTGACCCCGCGAACATCCCGAGTTTGGACATTGGACCTCTTTGACTGTTTAAAGGCTCTGGCATGGAGAAGCTGGTGTTGGATCTATGATGATCTCAAATGTTGAGCTATTTTATGAGTTGCTCAGTTACGACTTTACTTTAAATTGAGTAATAAAAGTGGTCAGTACTTTTACCAGAGTATCTTAAAACATTTATATCTGTACTTCACCTAAGTAGAAGTGAAGTAAGTCGTTGAGTAACGACTTGTGAAAGTATTTTTGAATTTTTGATTTTTTTTTTTTTTTTACTCTGTCCCCATCTAAATTTGGTCCAGAGTTTAAAAAAAATAAATTAAAAAAACCCCCATTTTAAAAATACTTTCAAATAAACTGTTGTATTCTTTTCTAATTTATATTATTTATTATTTCTTTATATATATTTACGTAATAAACTAACGAATTATTGTTTGTATTAAGAAAAGATCATGTCAGAAGTGGGATTCGAACCCACGCCTCCAGGGGAGACCAGAATCCTCTGTTAACCAGGGGAAGGTTTGAACCTTGAGTCTGGCGCCTTAGACCGCTCGGCCATCCTGACACTGACAAATGAGTGCATACAGGGAGTTATACAGATAACAGTAAAGGTCAATTCAACTGCTATGTTTTCAGGTTTTTTTTATGTTAAACGTAAAATTTGAATTCAAGATTTGCTTGTAAACCGTGTTAGCAGTGAACTGTGGCTATTAAAAAGAACGCATTTAAGATCAGCAAAGTCTATTAACATTTAGTTTATGACTCTTCTTACTCTTTCTGGACGAGTATAATATCGAAAGAAGTAAATACATCTAAACTGCATATTTTTTATCAGTTCAAACTTGTTTACAAATGCACAAAATACAGTGGGGAAAAAATACGCGCTTTAACAAGGAGACAAGTAAAATCTGTCGACCGCTGGCGAAAGTAACTCGGGGACTTCCTATTTTAAATTAAATGAGAATTTCATATTCCTTGATTTTGTCATTTAAAGCAAATAGTGCATTTTATGCAGTGTAATTTAGTCCGGTGTTTAAAAAAAAATACTTTCACAAGTCGTCCATCCTATTTTCTTTACGTGTTCTTTTTTTTTTCAGTGTCAGGATGGCCGAGCGGTCTAAGGCGCCAGACTCAAGGTTTAAACCTTCCCCTGGTTAACAGAGGATTCTGGTCTCCCCTGGAGGCGTGGGTTCGAATCCCACTTCTGACATGATCTTTTCATAATACAAAAAAAACAATGTTAATAAGCATATTGCATTACCCCTCTTTTTCTCTCTCTCTCTCTCTCTCTCTCTCTCTCTCTCTCTCTCTCTCTCTCTCTCTCTCTCTCTCTCTATATATATATACATATACACAGTGGTACCTTGACATACGAGTTTAATTCGTTTCGTAACCTTGCTCGTATGTCAAATTGCTCGTATTTCAAAGCAAATTTGCCCATTGAAATTAATTGAAATGCCATTAATCCGTTCCAGCCCCCAAAATGCCACCCAGTTGTTTTTGTTACGTGTTTTTGAATAAGAAAATATGTATTAAAATGTAAAAAAACATAATAAAAGTGTATGTAAAGATATAATAAGGTTTTATTCAGTGTATTTTTCTTGGATATGAGATGACTTGAGCTAACAAAAATGCTGGTGGGGTGTGTGTATGTGTGTGTGGAGGGGGGGTGGTAGAGGCGATAAGTGGAGGCAGAGGGAAAACTCATTTTTTTACTTTCACTCCTGTACACTATGTATCCCTAAACTCCAAAATTTTTACTTTTTATTCTTTGCTTATCTTAATTTTCGTCACAATCTTCGCTTTCTGGCTTCGATTCACCATCTAGCAGCGGCGTCTCGAGCTCGTATCTCAAGTTTTTGCTCGCGTATCAAAGCAAAAAATCGACTGAGTGACCGCTCGTATCTCAAAAAACTCGTATGTTAGGGCACTCGTATGTCGAGGTACCACTGTATATATATCTGAAGGTCGTGAGTTCTGCTAATGAGAGGATTGGTCACTGCAGAGTGGGCTTTCAGTCCAAATGCTCTTAAACGTCGAGACACTGTATGACGAGACAGATCCTTACCCTGTTCAGCGCTGGTGAGCAATTCCAGCTGCAGTGGGGAAACGATTGCCCATTGAGATCCTCAGCAGTATTCTGTCCTCTCTTGTATTTGTCTTCCGAGGACGACCAGCCTTCGACCAGTAAAGGTATGGCCAGAGGGGGCCATTTGTTCTCTACAGCAACAGTTTCAGGATACTGACTGGAACATGTTTGCCTCACAGGCCACACTGGACTCTTACACGAACATGGACATTTACACATCATCTGTTTTGGATCATATTAACACATGCCAATGTCACTACAGTCAAACACGTGAAATGCTTTCCTAATCAGAAGCCGTGGATGAACTCTGAAGTCCGTCTCCTGTTGAAAGCAAGAGATGCTGCCTTTAAATCTGGCAGTGCAGAGGACTACAACAGAGCCAGGTCCAACCTGAAAAGAGGCATCAGGAAAGCAAAACTCACATTCAAACTCCACATAGAAGAGCACTTCCACAACTCTGACCCCAGACGCATGTGGAAAGGCATCCAGACCATCACAGACTACTAACGCACAGCTCAACCAACCAGCAGTGCCTTCCAACCGGACGAGCTCAATCACTTTTTTGCCCGTTTGACCAATGTACAGGACATTTCACAACAACCACGGACTCTTCTACTGCTTACAGCCCACTTTCACTCTCAACAACGGACGTCTATTCAGTGTTTAGCAGAGTGGATGCACGAAAGGCAGCTGGCCCGGATGGCATACCAGGACTTGTTCTCAGAGCATACGCTGGACAACTGGCACAGGTTTTTATGACATTTTCAACCTGTCATTGGCCCAAGCCACGGTACCTACATGCCTGAAGACCACTACCATCATACCATTTCCTAAGCACTCAGCTGCTGAATGCCTGAATGACTTTCGCCCAGTTGCACTCACCCCTTGAGAAACTGATCCTGAATCACCTCACTGCGGGCCTACCACCTACACTGGACCAACACCAGTTTGCCTATCGCCGGAACAGGTCAACAGAGGATGCAGTTTCCACAGCTCTTCATTCAGCCCTCACCCACCTGGATAAAAGCAACACATACATCAGAATGCTGTTCATTGACTTTAGCTCTGCGTTCAATACAGTCCTCCCCACTGTACTGATCACTAAGCTAAGTGAACTGGGTATCTGCACCTCAACTTGCAGATGGATTCTGGACTTTCTCACCAACAGACCTCAATTGGTCAGGTTGGGAAACCAGGTATCCTCTACCCTCATTCTGAACACTGGCATCCCACAGGGCTGTGTTCTGAGCCCACTGCTCTACTCCCTGTTCACCCACGATTGTGCTCCTCTGTATAACTTCAACATCTTCATCAAGTATGCAGATGACACCACCGTGGTCGGCCAGATTGACAACAATGACGAATAGGTCTACAGGGGAGAGATCCATAATCTCCATAACCCTGGTTAAAAAAGCACAACAGCGCCTGTACTTCTTGAGAAGTCTCAAGAAATCTCATCTGTCCCCGGGGATTTTAACGAGCCTCTACCGCTCACATTCCAGTCATAAACTGTTTAACCTCCTTCCATCACGAAGGAGATACAGGAACTTGCGCACCAGAACCAGCAGGTTCAGGGACAGCTTTTTTCCATCCACCATCACACTACTGAACTCTACACTACACCGCTAAATCACTACAAAACAAACACAAAAAAAACACTGTATATAATCTCTGTACAATACATGTACATATTACATACTCTTCTATTACTCATTACATCTGCACTATTTTTATCTATGTATCTTTTATCATTACTGTATATTCTGCCCAACATTTCATTCATTTGTGTATATAACCTGTGTGTGTGTATTTATATATATATATATATATATATATATATATATATATATATATATATATATATATATATATTATTTATTTATTTATTTATTTATTTATAGTAGACTGTTTATCCAACTTGCTAACTTCTAATTACTCTTCAATGCCATAGCCTTAAGAACCATTCCTGTACTTCTTAATGATGTCCGTACATCTCTGCACTGTTACTGCCTTATTTTTATTTACTGTACATATGCTTACATATTTATATATATATAGTAGACTGGTTATTTAGCTGCTAATTCTTAAATGCCATAATCTTATAACCTTCACTTCTGCACATTACTCTTTAATGCCATAGCCACAGAACCATTCCTGTACTCTAAAATGATGTCCACACATCTCTGCACTGTTACTGCCTTTATATTTATTCACTTTACATATGTTTACATATTTATCACCTTATCACTTGCTGTAAATATGCTACATATTTATCTGCACTTTTGCACGACTGCTACATTTTGCACTTCTGGTAGATGCCAAACTGCATTTCGTTGCTGTGTACCTGTACAATGCAATGACAATAAAGTTGTATCTATCTATCTATCTATCTATCTATCTATCTATCTATCTATCTATCTATCTATCTATCTATCTATCTATCTATCTATCTATCTTGGCGGACTTGAATGAGTTTGTGATGTTGTAAATATTCAATATTCTTGAAATCACAGATTTGGAACGACCAACTTGTCTTGCTATGGCTGATAGGGTCATCCCTTTGGCCTTCATCTGGACAACCTGCTGCCGGAGGCTTTCAGTCACTTTAGAACGGCCCACCATCTTGCAGAGTCAATGAAACTGGAAGGTAGGCTGCCAGTTAAATAGGGGTTGACAGATAATCAAGGAAATTAGCACCAGGTGCCAGATTAACACCAATAACTGGGAAGTATCTGAAAGTGTTCTCTAATTTTGATCAGTGTGTTTTCTGCAAAATGTTTTTTTTTAAATGCCTTAGTTAATTTGTGGAAAAGGTGTTCTGGGAGCATGGAATAGACAGGACAAAAACTCCTTCAACTGTTGAGCAGTGAAGATGACATTATTTCAGAATTGTTCAATTGTTTATAAATTGTTCTCTAATTTTGATCACCAGTGTATATATATAAATATATAGTTAATGCAATATGCTTATTAACATTGTTTTTTGTATTATGAAAAGTTCTTGTCAGAAGTGGGATTCGAACCCACGCCTCCAGGGGAGACCAGAATCCTCTGTTAACCAGGGGAAGGTTTGAACCTTGAGTCTGGCGCCTTAGACCGCTCGGCCATCCTGACATTGACACAACAACATGTACAGGGAGTTATACAGTATTAGATGATTCAGGATTTTCTACATGTACAGTATAGTAATACACAATATACTGTGCAAAGATTGTACATACAGAATAGATTTGGTGGAATATACAGTAGTGCATTGATAAACAAGTTATGGATGGTGCAGAAATACATAGCTGTGCAAAAAAAAACTGACAATGCAGTTTTGTGTTGTATTTTATAAGACAATTTATGCAAAGTTTTAGGATCTAATTAGTATTGGAGAAGACTTCAGACCATGATACAGACAAATGCTTCTTTTTTTTAAGGAAGCCCATTACTTTTTTAGAACACAGAGATATATACAGTATTTCAAAAAATTGAGTATTATGCTGGACACCATCTAAGTCAAACAAGTTCATCTAAGTCTCATCAGACCACAGGACATGGTTGCAGTAATTCATGCTGTTGGACAGGTTCTCTTCAGCAAACTGTTTGTGGGCCTTTTTGTGAGCCAGCTTCAAAAGTGACTTCCTTCTGGGATGATGGCCATGCAAACAGATTGTTTTAGTGTGCGGCTTATGGTCTAAGCACTGACAAGCAGACCTTCTGCTTCTGCAATCTGTAAAGAACTGCTGCCGCACTCATGCATCTGTTTATTTAATCCAGCTGTTGCACCTGATGCACAGCATGAAAACTCTACTTCTTTGATGGACCCTTGCGAGGCCTGTTTCAAGTGGAACCTGTTTCTGAAAACCTCTGTATGACCCTGGCCACTGTACTGTAACTCAGTTTTAGGATTTTACTGAACGTCTTATAGTCTAGGCCATATTTGTGGAAAGTAACAATTCTAATTTTCAAATCCTCAGAGAGTCTTTACCATGAGGTGCCACATTGAACATCCAGTGGTCAGTATGAGAGAATTGTACTCGAAGCACCACATTGTAACTGCTCTAATAGAAGATATACACATTTGTATGGTTCTGTCAAGCAGACAACAACATGAGCATGATGAATAGGACACGTGGCTTTGCATGACTAAACAACATATAGCTGTTATCACTTAGGGTGTACTCACTTTTTTTTGCCAGTTATTTCAACAATAATGGCTAAATGTTAAATTAAATTAAAAAGACAGTAAATCTGTACTAATATACAAGCTACACATTGACTACTCTAAAATATATCCAAGTTTTATTTCTATAGTACTGGCCCTTTATAAGATATACTAAAATGGTTGCTGAAATGTGATTGGTGTGCACACTTTTGTGAGATACTGTAAATAGCATACTTTTTTATTCCAGTAACCATAAACATTGTCATGTATATTCAATATACTTTAGTTTATATAATATAATTTATATTCAATATACTTTAACCTGAAGACATTAACAGGGTTTTTTTTTGTTTGTTTTATTATAATATTTCTTAATAAATATGTATAGGTGATATATTAGTTATATAAGGACCCAATAGAAAACAAAATATGATATCCCTGAATTTGTAAGATGTTTAGGAAATTCTTAAATTCTCCCAAAGATCACAATCAGGGGTGCCGTTTGGGGGGGTGCAGAGTATTAACTTTATTATTAATAATATAACATTGTATATATATATATATATATATGGGGACCCAAAATTCTGTCTTGCATACCCCCCTTAAAACTGAAATTGCGCCCCTGATCACAATAGCATGCAATATGTATATATTAAACATACAAAATATAACAGAATATACCATAATAATTAATTTAAGGTTAACCTCTGCATACAAACAGTTAGCAATTATAAAGCAGGGATTTCAGAACCAGGCAAAAATGTTTTATTTGTGTTTAATTGTTTGTGCAGTGTGTATGAGTACACAGTGCTTACAAAATTTAATTCCTGAATATTTAATAGTTATGCATCTGCAGCATTACCAGCAGAGTCGATTCCTTAGCTTTGGAACCGACTCCATAGTTTGAAATAGATTCGATTCAAATGGAATTCCACTAGAGGGCACTCGCCGAATCCTATAATGGATCGGGTTATATAATCCGGATGAATTCGGTTTCGCTCATCTGTAGTGTAAAATGGGGGAATAAATAAGTCACGTGGCTTATTCGCCACATAACAAACACCTGAGTCGACACAACCTGAGTCGACACAAGAGTCCGAACAGTCCTGGCCAGTGACATTTCCGGAAGTTTTTGCATTTCAGTTCATGTGGAAGTCATGCACTCCTAAAGGCGTTGCTTGTATTTAGATGAGCACTAGGGCGGTGTGCAGTGTTGACACGTGCTGTGTGATAATGGTCCTGCTTATGAAACAGTAAACACGACCTGTTACATCAGGCAGTGTGTTTACGACACAGAAGGTTCCACAATGTCTTATTACAGAAACGCGATTTGGTTTGTAAAAGGGCTGCGAGAATACACAAGGTAAGCGATTATTATCTCAGCATTGTATCTGTGCAAACATCAGATCCAGTGTGACTGGAAGCAGTTATTGAAGTTAAAGCTAGATCTTTGTATTATATTTAGTACATCATTCCGGGTAGCTGGCCGGATTGTAACATGACCAAACTTTGATTTAATACGTATATAATAAAATATAGTGTTATTAATTTTACAAATAACAAGTGTGTTTTTGTGTTTTTTTTATTATTTTTGCCATAACAATTACGTCATTTGGCGGATTTCCCTACCCACAGTAACTTACATTTATCTTATTCATATGACTGAGCAGCTATGGGGTTAAGGGCCTTGCTCAGGGGCCCATGGGTGGCAGCTTGGTGTGACTGGGATGTAAACTGACTTCATATCCGAAGTCCACTGCCTAACCCATATAGCGACCACCACCCTGTAATGAACCGCTTAGAGAGCTTGGCTTGGCCTGAACATCAATGCTACTACTACTACTACTAATAATAATAATAATAATAACAATAATACTACGAGTGGAAGGCAGAGTGGACAAAAAGTATGTACAGTGGAACCCTGATGTACGAGATTTTTATATAAATATATATATATATATATATATATATATATATATATATCTCAAACAATGCTTTAAAAATACATTGTAACAGATACAAAAAATATATTGTATCAGATAAGCTGAGCTATCCAAGAAGCCAGACTCACGGTTTAGACCTTCCTTGGTTAAAGTTGGCTTCTGGTCTCCAAACAGATGTGTGGGTCAAATCTCACTCACGACAAGTGCTTCTTTTGCTTACTTTTGCAAGCCTGGCCATGTGTTTGTCAGCAGATAAAACAATTCAATTCATTTTTTCAATTCATTTTTATTTGTATAACGCTTTTAACAATGAACATTGTCTCAAAGCAGCTTTACACAGATAATGTGGTGATCAGATGTAAATATGTTCTTTGTAAGTAAGTTTGTCCCTGATGAGCAACTGTGGCAAGGAAAAACTCCCCGAGATGGCATAAGGAAGAAACCTTGAGAGGAACCAGACTCAAGAGGGAACCCATCCTCATCTGGGTTGCACCAAATGTCCATTTGAAGCATATATACAAAGTTGCAGGGTGCAGTGATGATGATCAGAAGCAAACTGCACTCCCGAGTCAGTGCAGCAGACCGCCGACACCAACTACAGTCCAATCCGTCCTCAAAGCACACGTTCTACTCCGGAATTACATGGAACCACCCAAGGTGTTGATGAGAGACCGTCCCAAGCTGCACAGAAGTGTGAAGATCCACGGAGGGGAGAGGGGCAGGAACAGTGGTCACTGGAGCCTCAGGAGCATGTTTAACTCGACCGAGAGAGAGAGAGAGAGAGAGAGAGAGAGAGAGAGAGAGAGGGTGACAGGAAGGGAAGGATATGGATTATTAAGTGTCCCTATTGGTGTATGAAAGTTGATGTCACTGTGCAGTTTGGACTCCGGCAAGACTCGCTATGGCAGCATAGCTAAAAGGGAGAACCAGAAGGTAACACAGACATGAGGGATCTCTGGGATAAGAGACGACCCACCACACCACCGTCAACAAACCCGAGTGAACGTGTGAATGTGAGGGGACGACAGCATACAAATATACCAGTTCACCAAACACTCTATATCCATGTTTCCTCCAGATCTGCACCTTTACCTAAGAAAAATCTACTGATCAAAGACTTGACTAAATAAATAAGTTTTCAGCTTCGACTTGAACACTGAGACTGTGTCTGAGTCCCGAACACTGATTGGAAGGCTGTTCCATAACTGTGGGGCTTTATAAGAGAAAGATCTGCCCCCTGCTGTAGTCTTCATTATTTGAGGAACCAAAAGATAGCCAGCACCTTTTGATCTAAGTAGGCGTGGAGGATCATACTGGTACAGAAGTTCACTCAGATACTGCGGTGCGAGACCGTTAAGTGTTTTATATGTCAGTAGTAGTATCTTATAATCAATGCGAGATTTGATTGGGAGCAGTGTAGACTGATTAAAACAGGGGTGATGTGGTCGTATTTCCTAGATCTAGTGAGGACTCTTGCTGCTGCATTCTGGACTAACTGAAGCTTATTTATGCACTTACTCGCACACCCAGACAGTAAAGCGTTACAGTAGTCTAATCTAGAAGTAACAAAAGCATGAACTAGTTTTTCTGCATCCTGTAACGACATCATATTTCTAATTTTAGCAATATTTCTTAGGTGAAAGAAGGCGATCCTGGTAATATTATTCACGTGAGACTCAAAGGAAAGACTCGGGTCAATAATCACACCAAGGTCTTTGACAGCCGTACATGCTGAAACAGAAACACCATCCAGAGATGCTACGTAATCAGAAAGTTTGCTTCTAGCTGCATGTGGTCCTAGTAAAAGTACTTCCGTCTTATCTGAGTTGAGCTGAAGAAAATTATTAAGCATCCACTGTCTAATGTCCTTTACACACTCCTCAACACTGTTTAGCTGATCTCTCTCATCTGGCTTTGCTGAAATATACAGCTGTGTGTCATCAGCATAGCAATGGAAGCGAATCCCATGTTTATGAATGATTTCACCAAGAGGCAGCATATATAAGGAGAAAAGCAGTGGGCCTAAGACAGATCCTTGAGGAACACCAAACTTTACCTCATAGAGTGTGGAGAACTCACCATTTACATCCACAAACTGATAGCGATCAGTCAAATAAGACCTGAGCCAAGAGAGAGCTGTTCCCTTTATTCCTACAACGTTCTCAAGTCTAGCAAGCAGTATAGTGTGATCAATGGTGTCAAAAGCTGCACTAAGGTCGAGCAAAACAAGTAAGGAGACAAAACCCTGATCAGAGGCCAATAACAGGTCATTTACCACCTTAACTAGCGCCGTCTCTGTGCTATGATGAGGCCGAAATCCTGACTGATACATTTCAAAAATGTTATTCGTAAGTAGGTGTGAGCGTAACTGCTGTGCTACAACCTTTTCTAAAATTTTGGATATAAAGGGGAGATTTGATATCGGTCTGTAGTTGGACAACTGACATGGGTCAAGGTCAGGTTTCTTAATAAGGGGGTGGATAACTGCCAGTTTGAAGGATTTAGGTACATAACCAGTGCTAATGGAAGAGTTAATTATTTTTAAAACAGGTTCAATTACCTCTGGAGCTATCTGTTTAAAGAAACTAGTGGGCAGGGGATCAAGAATACAGGTTGATGATTTTGATGAGGAAATTAATGAGATTAAGTCATTCTCATGAACATAGACCATCCATTCAACCAATTCAACAATACTTTGACAATGCACTGTAACCGATGGGAAAAAAAGTCATCTTATGTGTCAAAATGACCGAGTGGTCTAAAGTCCCTCACGTATTAAACCTTTTCTTGTTAAAGCAGAATTCTGTTTTGGGGGTTTTCAAAAATATTGGAACACCACTAAGAAGTCTGCCATGTGAATGTTTGGATTGTACTCTGCCTCGCTTGCTCTGGATAAAAGTTTGCATAAATAAACTTTTGCTATTTGCAATAAATAATTAAATTATATAATATCTGTTCAGCCAGCCTGAAAATGTATTTGCCAGTAGGGGGACAAAAGGATCACAACTTGCCCTAATTGTGTAAACAAATAGACTTTAACAGATGGCAAATAGTTAGGAATTGTGTCTGAATAATTGAGGCTCCAGACTCAATTGTTCAGATTGTTCAGACCTTTCCCTTATAAAGTAGGATTCTGGTCTCTAAATTGAGGCATGGATTCAAATCCCACTTCTGACAGGTGGGTTTTGTCACTTAGTTTAGCAATTATGGGTGTTTATTTGTAAGGAGGTGGACATAAAATGTAGAAGCAAACTGCTTTGTCTATGTGTCACCCCTTAATCTTTTTCTTTTTTCATCTGCTAATATAGAATAACCATCCATACATGAACATGTAACATGTAACTTAGAGGTTTTTTGTGTTGATTTATCGTTTTGAATGTCTTATCTTGGCTTGAGCCTTTGGGATTTGGCTTTGAAAACTCTTCTTCTTTCGGCTGCTCCCATTAGGGGTCGCCACAGCGGATCATCCGTCTCCATACCCCCCTGTCCTCTACATTTGCCTCTTTCAAACCACATCCTTCCTGGTGGCTCCATTCTCAGCATTCTCCTACCAATATACCCTATGTCCCTCTTCTGCACATGTCCAAACCATCTCAATCTCGCCCCCTTCACCTTCACTTTAAAACGTCCTACATGCGCTGTCTCTCTAATAAACTCATTTCTAAAATGCACTTGTTGAACATTGTTACACTATAATGTTAACATTCTCTGTCAAGTCAATATCGGAGTTCATCCACAAACGTGAATCTTCTTTTATTTACCTGCTGGTGAATCAATGCTGGTCACATAGCAACAGTTACATTACAGTCTGCCTTCCATTTTTGCCATTTATCTTTGTTTCACTTCATAAGTTGTAGGACAGCTAAAAAGGCCATGCTGTCATGCTGGCTCAGTAGTCTTAGGTGCGAATATTTTTGAAACTGAGCAGGTGGGAAAAGGAAACACTTGCTTAGACTCTGCCAAGCAGCTACTCTGAAGGTTCAGATTTTCTGGTTTCTTAAGGGATGCATAGTTTGAATCCAAATTCTGACAGTTGTGCCCATTTTCTTAATAAAACCTGGTATGTAAATATTAAAACACAAACAATTAAAACCAAGGCTTTTAAATTTGATTTTTGTATTATGCAGTTAAATGCACTGGAACACTGGAAAGGTTTTATACATAAATAAATGGCATTTAAAAAAAACAGTTGGTATTTTAAAGGTCAAATAGGCAGGATTTTACCCACTAAAACACTAAGCAGGGTGGAGCAGTGACTTAAACTGATGATTCATTGAGTTGAATAAAAAATGACAACCTATAGTCTAAGAAAACATATACACAAGAGTAAATATATACTATAGTGCGTATATATACTATAGTGCGTTCATAATGACTAGTAAAATTAATTCCAAATGTAAACACTGCATAGGACACAGGACATATAATGATGTGTATAGTGAAAAGAAGAATAAAAGGGGATGGAGAGAACTGTAATCGAAATATCAAACAGTATGAGACCGTTCATTTTAACCTTACGTATTTCACTTATCTACCAGAGAATACTGCAGTTGTGGGTGGAAACAACATTTAATGATACGTCATGTTTTTTTTTTTTTTTTCTACCAGGAGTGGCTATGAAGCAGCAGCAAAACATTTTATAGATTCTGATCTAGTCCTGGATGTAAGCAGTAGGTCTTTTGTTATCACGGGCGCCAACAGCGGGATTGGAAAAGCGACTGCTCTGGAAATAGCTAAACGAGGTAAAACTGACCTTTTGTACCCTCCGAGCACAGTAGGTTATCATTTGACTATTTTATAGCTGGCCACCCATTTAATAAAAAAAAAAATCCATCGGTTCAATTAATTTAACTGATCCAGCTAATAAAAATAATAATTAAATAAGAAAAAGAAAAATAATAGAAAAAAAAGATCTACAGTAAAAATCTACTAAATCTTTTTTCTATAAACGTCTTGTTTATTGGGGCTAATTCATCAGTCTTTCACTGAAGCTTTTTTAATTTCTGCTTTTGCATTAAACAAATCGAGCTAAAATGTTAGCCCGACTTACAAAGGTTAGAGAAACACTGTAAAAAAATAATGTTTAGTAATGCCATTCACCTGTAAATGACCAGGTCCATGCACTTCACAGCTGTTTTTGCATTTACTGATGGCCACAGCACTTCTTTATACTTCTTCAAACAACCGGAAGCACACAAAACATATATTTAATGCACTGTAATGCATTTCTGTTTACTCAGATTGGTGCAAAAATCATACTGCAGAGGGTCGAGGGTTGAAACATCTTGTTGATGAGCAAAATCAGAGTACAGTGAAGCGGCTAGTTTGATATAGGAATTCCAGTAATCAAGTGACTTCTGAGCAAAAAAGCATGTCAGAATGCAGTCCAGTTTGGGTGAATCTGTCCCAATGAGGACTTCAAATTTTTATTCTTGGCTGACCAGAGAAAAATCTGATGTTGTCCTTTGCTTTTGTATCTCAGGGTTTGATGTTTTTTGGATGCTGAGATGTTATAAGTTATTATGAACTTTCTGTTTGATTAAGCAGAGCTTCTGTTGTGGTAAGCATCTGATCCTGATGGGGCAGTGACACCATGATAATCGTACTGATGAACAAAGATGGCAAACGAACGTGCAAGATTGTATTTTTTGCAGTGTGTCACAGGATATAACTGGCTCTAGATATATAAAGTGCAGTGTAATTCCCTGTGTTGTTATTCTCCCCCAGGTGGCACAGTGCACATGGTCTGTCGAAATAAAGAGCGTGCAGACGAGGCGAAAAAGCAAATTGTGGAGCAGAGCAAAAACGAGGTGAAAAGAGACCTTTAGCTATTGAGACTATTATTGCATTGCTTCTTTTTTTTTTGTCATATCACAAGGTCCATTAGAACATTTAGCATCATGAAAAATTGTATTTTAAAATATAAAAAAAATTAACTGTTTGTACTGATTCTTTCAGAATGTGCATGTGCACATTGTGGACATGTTGAGTCCGAGAGGATTATGGGAATTTGTGAACAACTTCACTCAGAACCATAGCGTACATGTGCTGGTGAGTGTGTTGAGTGTCTATATACAAGCAAACCACTATAGTTTGTAGTAAATAACATTTTACTTGGTTTCACTGAAGAACAAATGAGACAAGCTGAACTAAAAGTAAACCTTTCTTATGATTTGGAGTGAATGTGCGTTTAATATGTTGTAATTATATCATAATTCTCCATTATATAATTGGTGGTTTATAAATGAGAATGTATAGATGATATCGTTTATCATTTGTGTACAGATCAACAATGCTGGGTGTATGGTGAATCAGCGTGAGTTGACTGAGAATGGCCTTGAGAAAAACTTTGCCACCAACACACTTGGTAAAGTGTATTAATATTAATTAAAATAATATAAATTATTATTATTTCATTGTAGTTCTGACATTTTATTATAAATATTATTGTGTCTATAGTAGAAATATACACAACACTAAAATCTCCTACTTGTTGACCTGGTGATAAGATGCTACTTTTAATTTTAATTTACACAATCATCATACTCATTATACTATAAACAAAGTTAGCAGTATTGGTGTAAAATAATACAGCATTCATGTATTTATTTGAATGTGCAGTTTGGGTGTTTTTAGTGTCCCCCTTTTGAAGAAATCAATTACTGAAACAATTGAAAGAGCAACATGCCAATAAAACAGTGTGTAAACAGTTACTGTACTGAATTGAGTGTTAGTTCGATAAAGTATGTGGTCTTCTTCATTAAGCATATTTTTTTGAACTGGGTAAGGGTTTGGTTAAATTAGTGGGTTCTCTACATGGTATCTTTGCACTACTTGGTATGAGCTTATTGTATAGTGGTTCTAAATCACTGACTGGGACATGGAGGCCGCAACCAATAGCGATTCCATCAACTTGGAGAAGTAAACATCATCAGTGACCAGCTACATCAGCAAGTGCGTAGATGATGTGACCATCTTTAAAACCATCAATAGTCGTTGATGACCGCAAAGGTGCGTGCGCTGCTAAAGTCTAGAGACTCCGCCTTCGGAGCAGGGGACAAGACGGTCTTAAGAACTGCAAGGGACAAACTGTCCCGAGGCGAAATGCACACATGCCAAAAGAATCCACGGGCACATCCAGGACAGCGGAGACACCCGGTGCATGTGGCAGGGCTTCCAGGTGATCATGATCATGACTGTGATGCCTTTCTCCCAGAATAACATTCTTGGCTCAGTGTTCAGTAAATGTGCAGAACATATGTATTTACAATGTCCTTTCTTTACTCGGGTAAAAGAAAAAAAAGAATAAATAAATAACCCCACCCACCCCCCCCAAAAAAAAAAAAAAAGTTTCTCACTAAACATTTGTTTGTCTCAAATCAAATATACGCTATGATGCACACATCTGGCAATAAAAAACGTCTTTTTAAAACCGTGTTGAGTGTAGTTTCACTAATACCATTTTGGTATATCCTCTCAATGGATAATATTATAGAAATTTAATTTAATTAAAACTTGCATATATTTTGCATATATCTAGCACTGCCTCCTGGGAATGGAATTTACCAGAGTTGCACAGGTTGGATGCCCCACAGGTGCTCAATAGGGTTCTGAAGACATTCTTGGCCACTCCTTCACCTTCAGCTTCCTCAACAAGGCAGTTGTCATCTTAGCGGTGTGTTTGGGGTTGTTAGTATGTCGGAAAGCTGCCATTCGGCCCAGTTTCTGATTGGACCTTCCATTTCTGCAACCTCTAGAGCAATGCTGGCAGCACTCATGCTAAATTTCAGGGTGTTACTGATGATCTAATAGCCTAGGCCATTTTTGTGGAGAGCAACAATTCTAATTCTCAAATCCTCAAAGAGTCTTTGCTATGAGGTGCCATTTTGAACATCCAGTGGTCAGTATGAGAGAATTGTACTCAAAGCAGATTGTTTAGGGAATGTGCAGAACAGCTAGATGTCTTTATTAACATATTCAACGTCTCACTGAGCAGCGCTGTTGTTTACACGTGCCAAAGAAGTCTACAGTCTCCTGCCTGAATGACTATCGTCCCGTCGCACTCAAAAGCATCGTTATGTAGTGCTTTGAGAGGCTTGTCATGAGGCACATCAAGACCCAGCTACAACCCTCACAGTCTGAGCAGCTGCATCACTGCCTGGTTTAAGAACTGCACCTTTATGTGGAGAGGACAACCTACTTTAGTCTTTAGCTCTGTGTTCTGTATGTAGCTCTATGTTGTGAGATGTAGTTCCATGTTGTTTTATGCGGCACCAGGGTTCTGGAGAAACCTTTTCTTATTTGACTGTGTCTTGCATCATCTGTATATGGTTGAAATGACAATAAAAGCTTCTTGAATAACATTTTCCTTTTTGGTGGAATGATGAAAGTGCTATGTGTCTAGAGACATGAGCTCACAAACACCTACAATTGACTCATTTCTCTGTGATGGATATGCTCTTGGCCAGAGATGGCTGTAGGATCATCACTTTTCAAACTCATACTCATCTTCCATCGATAGAGTGAACACACTTTGTTGTTGCCTGGGCTCAGACAGACAACCATTTCTACAAGATTAAAAAACAAACACTATAAAATGTAATGTAATTCTATGTAGATTTGTTTTATAAAAATATATGTTCTTGCCACAGGAACATTCATCCTGACCACAGCACTAATTCCTGTGCTGAAAAAGTCCCAGGACCCAAGAGTGGTAAGTGTCTTTCAGAAATGTTTTACCTATAAATTAACAAATTAAAATTGATTTAGAGACCTGAATTCTAAAGTATGAATTTTAAAGAATGTAAAAAATTGAATTGCTGTGTTAGTTATATAAGTTGACTTTCATTAATTGTGATTTCCATTTAATTAAACTTTAATTTAATTAACTATTCAAATGTTATTAGTTTCCTATGCTTTGGGTAAAAACCTTACTAACTGTTTGTAACACATTTTGCATGCTCTATTGACCTCAGATAATATATACTTATAAAATGTAGAGTAACTATTATTAAGTTGGATTTATTTACAACATATTATATAATATATAGTATGTGATATCTTTTTATGAATAAGATATTTGTGTGTGTACGTATGTGTGTGTGTAATTTATATATATATATATATATATATATATATATATATATATATATATATATATATATATATATATATATATTTGTATGTGTGTTATGCAATAAGATTTATTATATATTAATATTTCTATATTTATTATTATAGAAATATAAATAAAATGTAAAAGAGGGAATATTAAAACCTTCAATGCAACACAGATTTATTCACGATGTCTTTTCTTTACTCAGATATAGAAAGAGAAAATAAATAAATAAATAAACTCCACCAAAAAATAATTTTTTCATCACTTAACATTTGTTTGTCTCAAATCAAGCACCGAAATACGCTATGATGCATATATCCCGCAATTAAAACCGTCCGTGTGGAAACATAGCAAAAGATCTGTTTGGTGTCCTGATGATTTATGTAATTTAAAACACTATAATTACTTAAACACTTAAAAGAAAATTTTGTCCTCATACTCTATGTTGAGTTTCACGAATACCATTTTAGTATATTCTCTCAAGGGACAATACTATAGAAATTAAACCACTTAAAGTATAGCAGTACAGATTTACCCACAGGTGCTCAATAGGGTTCTGAAGACATTCTTGGCCACTCCTTCACCTTCAGCTTCCTCAGCAAGGCAATGACACTTAGCAGTGTGTTTGGGGTTGTAGGTATGTTGGTAAGCTGCCATTTGGCCCAGTTTCTGAATCGTCTGAGCATTGACAAGCGGACCTTCTGCTTCTGCAACCTCTAGAGAAATGCTGGCAGCACTCATGCGTCCTTTTTTTTTTTTTTTTTTGTCTTCTGCACCTGACGCACAGCTAAGTTTCAGGGCGTTACTGAGCTTCATATAGATTAGGCCATTTTTGTGAAGAGCAACAATTTTAATTCTCAAATCCTCAGAGTCTTTGCCATGAGTTCCCCCGTTGAACATCCAGTGGTCAGTATGAGAGAATTGTACTCAAAGCACCACATTTTAACTGTTTTAATACAAGATGCACACATTTGTATGGTTGTGTCAAGCAGACAAAAACATGTACATGATGTATAGGACATGTGGCTTTGCATGACTAAACAACATATAGCTGTTATCACTTAGGGTGTACTCACTTTTGTTGCTAGTTATTTAGACAATAATGGTGTATGTTCAGTTATTTTCAAAGGACAGTAAATCTATAATGATATACATGCTGGACATTGACTACCCTAAAATATATCCAAGTTTCATTTCTATAGTATTGTCCCTTTATAAGATATACTAAAATGGTTGCTGAGGTGGTGGTCCAGACTTAACATTACAATTTAAAATGAAAAACAATACAAATAAAATGTAAATGTTTCTCTGTCTAAATGAAAGTTAAATACCCAGGTTATAATTGCATAGCTTGCTTCAAAAAAGCAATCTTTATTTAACATGTGATTAGTGTGTTGATGTTAATTTACACACAAAAAAAAATCTTTAGCGTTGCAAATCCAATCACAAGTTTTAATCCTGATAGTACTACAGCCATTCATAGTCAGGAGCCCAAGAAAGCAATACTGGCTGAGCTCTCAGAGAGGGAAGGGTACATTTATGGCATTTGGAATACATACAATCATTCGTTCACAGCAACACTAACCATGTTGCCTTTTTCCCTCTCTGGCTAGTAGTTTATGATGGGGAAAAAAATGATAAGTGGAAGTTAGAGGAAAGTAGCCAAAATAAAATAAAATCACAAATTATATGTGCCAAACACGTCTTTAAAAAAAAAAAAAAAAACAGCGAATCAAATAGATTCCATAATAACGCTTTTTCAAGTACAGGATGTACCAGAAAGTTATTTTTGAGTCCTTTTATATTTCTTAACATGGCACTCTTTATTAGATCACTGTATCATCAGGAGGAATGTTGGTCCAGAAACTCAACCTTGATGATCTGCAGTTTGAAAAGGGAACTTTTGATGGAACTATGGCTTATGCCCAGAACAAGGTGCACACACATTTATCATTGACACCTAACAATTATATAAAACAAGTATACTTTCTATCTATCTATCTAGCTATCTAGCTATATATCTATCTTATGTATGTATGTTATCTATCTATCTATCTATCTATCTATCTATCTATCTATCTATCTATCTATCTATGAGAGAGAGAGATTAGGGCTGTAAAAGGACATGTATTTGTACTGAAATTCTTCGGTACAGAGCTTTCAGTTCATGCAATGAACGCAATGCAATCCTTTTTACGTCAAGAACATAGTTCACATCTGTCATTGGGAGGGTGTTTTGGAGACAAGGTGAGGGAGGCAGGATTGAGAAGGTTTGGACATGTGCAGAGGAGGGATATGGGGTATATCGGTGGGAGAATGCTGAGGATTGAGCCACCAGGGAGGAAGAAAAGAGGAACGCCAAGGAGGAGGTTTATGGACATGGTGAGGGAAGACATGCAGGTAGTTGGTTTGAAAGAGACAGATTTATAGGACAGGGTGGTATGGAGACAAATTATCCACTGGGGCAACCCCTAATGGGAGCACTTGAAAGAAAAAGATATATACAGGTAGCCCCTGACCAGTAATCACAGTGGCAAGGAAAAATCGAGATGGTATGATGAAGTAACCTTGAGAAGAACCAGATACAAAAGGGAGCCCATCCTCATCTGGGTGATACTGGTAATGAAGACTTGTCTTTGGTCTCATGTTGTTTATTGTATTTATTATACCACATAGGTTAACTCAGGGTCTATACAAAACCATTCTTTTACACCATGACAGCAAAACCAATTTGAAAATTATACAGTGCTGGTAACTCTGTATGGTTAAATATAAATGTATATGATTTGTACCCACTGTTCTTCTATGACCTAGAAATAGGATAAATAAATGTTTTAACACAATAACTTAACATTTTTTTGTTGTTGTTATGTATTGTACAACATATATTTACTGTAACCAGAGACAGCAGGTGATAATGACAGAAGTTTGGGCACGTCAGCACAAAGAGATTCACTTCTCATCTATGCACCCAGGTTGGGCCGATACACCAGGTATGTTTGTGTGTGTAAGCTAAAACAAATTAACATTACAGGACAACATCACAAATTGCATGATAATGAAACATTTTAATAAAATATATATGAATATAAAATCTATACGTGTGTAATAAGACAATAACATTAAGATGATGGCAGCACACAAACACTAACTGGATTCTTTTGTATGTATAGCGGTGCGGTCCTCCATGCCAGACTTCTATGCCAAAATGAAGGATAAATTACGCACAGAAGCACAAGGAGCTGACACTGTGGTATGGTTAGCACTGGCTAACGCAGCTGTGAAGCATCCCAGTGGTCTCTTCTTCCAAGGTAAGTTCCTCCAAGTTTTTTTTTATTTGGGTTTGGAAAATGCATTATTCAAAACAGATCAGTTTTTAAACCTATTATTATTTAATTTATTTAAAATAAGTAAAAAAAAAAACTAATCACTGACTAATATTTACTGTAACTCAACTCTGTAAAGCAGGAGTGTCCAATCTCTTCTACAAAGGGCTAGGGTGGGTACAGGTTTTCATTCCAACCAATTAAGGACCACACCTGATTCAGTGAAAAGGAAAATTGTGATTTAAACAGGTAGAATTTGGTGTGGAAAACCTGCACCCACATCGGCCCTTTGTGGAAAAGATTGGACACTCCTGCTGTAAATTCTGCACAATTGTCGAAGTATCACATACACTTCAAGCCCACTGAACTCAAATCAGGATCTCAACTGAATCATTCTTTTACCCTCTGTCAACAAAACTAGGCTGAACGGTACAATTTTCCCCTATAGGACTTATAAATATAAAATACAGTAATCCCCCGTTTATCGCGGTGGTTACGTTCCAAAACCGCCCCCGATAAACAAAAAAATGCGATAAATGGACGCCACCCCTGAAAAAGCTTTTTATTTTATTGTATAAGCAGTAAATCATCATCCAACACACTTCAAACACAGACAGAAAACATTTGCAACAATATAGCGAGATAAATTTTGTGTAAATTGGTAGAAATACAGTACACAGTCACATTTATAGTAAGCACATGTACTGTACAGTATACGGTTCTGTAGTAGCCTATGAATAGTTTCTCTGCTTGTTTATTGGTTAAAGTGTCCTATGATGTCAAAAAAGTGGCTGAGTTAAAGACACACGTCACCGCATTCTTTACTTTCTGTACTGTATTAACATTTTACTTCATTTTATTAATAGTAGTGTTTTTATTAATACATTTTAGTATTTCATCACAAAACTTCATAAAAACCATTCACTATATGCTTTTTGGTCTATTGGGCTATCTGTGAGAGACCAGGAAAATCAGCGAAACAAATTAGCCAGGGGGCCAGGGGGCGTGAGATTGGAACCGCGGTAAAGCAGGGCGATTACTGTAATATGATTTAACCTACTGCTCCTCTATGACCGCGGATGGAAAAAGGCACAGCCAAAGGTTGCATTTGTTTATTTACTTAATAACCTAAATATTTGACTCAGTAAATATTCTTGCAAAAAAAACTTTAAATTGTATCTAATCTACAACAACTTAATGTTCAACTTTAATTTATATATCAGTTCAGTTATATATCCTATTGCCTGAATAAGCATTCAGTTACCTCAGAGATTTTTTAATTGCCCGGGTACAGCATAGAACCCAACTTTATGATGGTTCCCCCCGTAGTGCTAGGGTATTCTCCTTGGTCAAGAGATAGCAACCCTTAGGCCTCCCTTGCTTGGGCTACAGTAATATTCAAGTACATTCCTGTATCCCTTGGTAGAAACCATTTTTTCATTACTCTGTAGGAACCCAGATATAATAGATCTTTGGTATTCCAAAATTGCTATAAAAAACAAGAAAACGGACAACTCGTTTGTCGTGAGTTGAGACCTGTGTGAGTGGAGGAAGAGATCCTGGTCCCTGAGAAATGTGGGTTGCTGCACTTTTTCTATTATTGCAAAATGGTACTTTGGCTCCTACTTCAACTAGACTGGAGGTTGAAATGGCTCAATCCAATCTTTCAGCCGGTTAAAGCATGCTCTGGGAATACTAGGAGATAACTGAATATTCAATGAGATTTCGCTTTAAGCCGGGTCTGCATCACTGGCATCCATGGGCACCACTAAGGTTTCTAGGCCCCCTGGCTAATTTGTACTTTGGGCCCCAAGGCTTGATCTCCCAATTATCTGTAAGTTTTGCTACTTGTAACAACAATCATTATCAATAAGCATAACAATTATTGTGTATTTAGCAAGAGAAAATCAAGAACTAAATTTAAACAGTTAAATTAACTGAAATTATATGTACAGTATACAGTAAAGTAGCTGACACTATTGTACGGTCTGTTACACACAGACAACTAAAACACTGTCTGGATTATTATAATAAGAGTGAATAATAAGTTTCACACAACAGCAGCTCCAGAAAGAAATGTAAACATTAAATGTAATTTGTTATTTTCCACCTCTGCTTATACCCTTTTGAGAAACCTATTTTATTCTGTTGATACTTTTGAAAAGTTTTTTATTCTAGTTAATCCAAATTTAGTCCTAAAAGTTTTTTTTTTTTTTGTTTAATGAATCTTAAACATATTATTTAGTTTTAGATTTTTATAACTAAACCATGACAATAGCCATAGAAGCTGGCATGGTGTTAAGAAAAAAAGAACAAACAAATCTAACTTACAAGCCTAAGCCTTTTCTATTTACTTGTCAGAGTTTTTTTATTTAAACTTGCTTAACCTATTTTGATTGTCGAATTTTAGATTGTCGCAGGGTCGTCTTTCAAAATGCACAATTTACAGAAGAAATCTAATAAAGTGTCACTATTTAAAATCAGTCTCAGGGTGTCAGATGGTGGGGAAAAAAGCATTCTGCTCTCACATAATCCTTTCATGAGTGAAAAAGGCAATTTATTCTGTGTGCAACATGTCATTGCAGACAGAACCCCAGTGGCCACACACCTGCCTCTGGCCTTTACCAGATCCTCATCCTCTGAGGAGAACGAGTTTATGAACACGCTGGAGCGGCTCAACACACAGTTGAGGCAGTGTCCAACTTCGGCGCTTTAAAGAAGAAAAATGTTCATAAGACAAATGATACATTTTTTTCTCTAAATAACAGACAAAATAAAAATGTCTTGTATGGTATGTGCCATTAAAGATATGCTTGCTTGATTGTGGAAATAATAAAACATTAAAACATAAATACATTATCTAATTGTCTAATCATGTCCTGTTGTAGGCGTGACAATTTTTTACTTCAAGAAAGTGCATTAAACTAATGAATACCGAGATGTTTGTCATATTCAATTTAATATTGTATTTTATAGGATTTGTTCCAAAAAGTACAGTAAACCTATAATGTTTCATATTTTTCAATTCTTCAAACCTTTTGCTTTGATGGCAGCTTTGGACACTCTTGGTATTCTCTTAGTCAGTATCATGAGGCAGTCACCTGGAATGGTTTTTCCAACAATCCTGAGAAGTTTCCAGAGGTGTTGTATACTGTACTTGTTGGCTGTTATTCCTTCACTCTCTGGTCCAACTCATCCCAAAAAATCTCATCTGGATTTGGACTGGGTGATTGTGGAGGTCAGGTCATCTGATGCAGCATTCAATCACTGTTCTTCTTGAACAGATAGCTCTTGCAGGTTTTTGGAGTCAGTGTCATGTTGGAAAATAAATGTCCCATTAAGTGCAAACCAATTGGGATGGCATGTTGCTGCAGAATGCTGTGGTATCCAAGCTGGTTGTGTGCCCATATTTTTGACTAAATTACCAACAGTGTAATAAGAAATGTACCATCACACCTCTTCCTTCATGCTTCACAGTGGGAACCGCTCATTCAGGAACCATCTCTTCACATTTCACATGATCTCTTCACATATGTCTAACAAATACATGGTAGGTAGAACGAACCAAAAATCTCAAATTTGGACTCATAAGACCAAAGGACAATTTTCCACTGATCTGATTGCGTTTCTTAATGCAAGCAGGTCTCTTCTGCTTGTTGTTCTTTTAAAGTAATGGTTCTGTTGCTACAATTCGATCGTAAAGTCTCCTCTGAACAGTGAATGTTGCAGTATGGCTGCCACTTGAACTCTAAAAAGCCTGTATGTAAATTGGAGGTTTCTGAGGATGGTAATTCTAATAAACGTATCTTCTGCATAAGAGGTCGCTCTTGGTCTTGCTTTCCTGGGACAGTCCTCATGAAAGTCTGTTTAATAATAGCATGTAATGGTTCTGGAGATTGTACTTGGTGATACATTTAAAGTTCTTGAGATTTTTTATCCACCGTATCCACTGTTTTCTCTGCACAAGACCACTGATGGTATAGAGTACATTAAGAAGGCACAAATTAACCCTTTACAAGGCACATCTGTATATTTAAAACCATACCACGTGACTACCTCATGAATCTGATAAGAGAATGTCATGAGTTTGCCAAGCTGTCACTAAAGCTAAATATAGCTACTTTGGATAATCTAAAATATAAAACATAATCTGGGTTGTTAAACACTTTATCTTGTTTACTACATATTTCCATACATGTTTTTTATATTTGGATGTCTTCATACATATAAATGTACAATGTTGAAAATAATAAAAAAATAAAGAAAACCACTGAAGGAGAAAGTGTGTCTAAAATTTTGACTAGTTTTGTATAAACAAGACCATTTGCCCAAGTTTTAGTCTGGGTGAAAATGTGTACACTGTAGACTAAGATTCCAGTTCTTGGCTGCCATTTTAATGTGTTAAGATGATTTTCTGCTGAACAGATATGTAATAGGTTATAAGAGTAACTGCAGCCTTCCTGTGAACTCAATAAAGTCTTGCTATTCTTTTCTGACCGTTGTTATTAACAAGGTGTTCCCATCCACAACGTTGCTGCTCCCAGGATGTTTTTTTTGCACCATTCTATGTAAACTTGAGAGACTACAGCATGTTAAAATCCCAGTTGGAGATCAGACGTTTCCACTCCTATTAAAGTTCGACCATTTTGTCTTATGCAGAAAAATGGACAAAATCTAGAATCATTTTGTTATTTTTTTTAAGGTTTTTAATTTTTTCCCTTTTCCATGTAAAGACACGCAAATCCAAGTATTTTCTTTGAAAACATGAAAACGTGTCACAGTACAATCAGTGCACTTCGTTGTTCACAAATGGTGCAAGGCTGACAAATGTTAAGTATTTACACAAGATAATGATCACTGGTCCATTGTAACATGCTCCTGTTCCTACACACAAATACACCCCTCCCCCCTCCATTGTCAGTGCCAATATTGAACATCCTCAAGGTCAGAATTTCTGACCAGAGTGCTGTAGTGATCTTCAGGATACAACAGGTGTCATGTCCCATAGCTAAACACACACACACACACACACACACACACACACACACACACACACACACACATATATATATATATATATATATATATATATATATATATATATATATATATATATATATATATTAGATTATCGATTATAAAGTGTTAATTTTTAATAATTCATTAATGAAGATTCAAGTAATGTATTACCTTGAGGACCCTGTCTGTCCCAGAGGTCAGCAGCCAGCTCCTGGTCGGCTCGTAGTGAACGTACACAATTGTGTGTTTGCTGTCATGGAATGATGCTGTGGGTGCTCGCCTTACAAAAACAAAAAATATATATTTTTTTTAATTGTTGGGAAAAAAAAAACATTGTTAAATGCCAGATTTATGGTCATAATGTACATTATGCACATGGCAATTTTGAGTGAATATTAATTGTGCAAGTTTGTAAGTATCAATACATAAGGTATGCAAAATATAAAGCGGGTAAAATAAGTATTGAACACGTCACAGTTTTTCTCAGTAAATATATTTCTTAAGGTGCTAGTGAGGTGAAATCTTTACCAGATGTTGGTAACAACCTAATCCACAACCTAATCCACAACCTAATCCACACATACAAAGAAATCAAACCATAAATGTCCATAAAAAAGTCCAAAGTTATGTGTAACAATGTGAAATGACAGGGAAAAGTATTGAACACAATGTTTTCAATACTTCGTACAAATGCCTTTGTTGATCATGACTGCTTCAAGACACCTCCTGTATGGAGAGACTAGCTGCACACATTGCTCAGGTGTGATTTTGGCCCATTCTTCTACACAAACAGTCATCAAGGTTCTATAGCCTCTTCTATAAATTCTGATGTTTGGTTCTTTTTATAGATTTTGAATGGGATTCAAGTCAGGTGATTGGCTGGAGCAGCTTTATTTTCTTTCTCTAAAACCAATTAAAAGTTTCCTCAGCTGTGGGTTTGGGATCATTGTCTTGATGAAATGTCCACCCTTGTGTCATCTTTATCATCCTGGCAGATGGCAGCAGATTTTTATCAGGAATGTCGGTACATTCTTTCATTCATCCTTCCTTCAATTATATGAAGTTTGTCAGTACTGTATGCAGAAATCAGACCAACACCATGATGTTCCCACCTTCAAACTTCACTGTTGGTATGGTGTTTTTGGGGTAATGTGAAGTGCAATTTGTCCTCCAAACATGGTGTGTATTATCACATCCAAAAAGTTAAATTTTTGTCTCATCTGACCAGAATATTCTCCCAATATTTCACAGGCTTGTCCAAATGTTGTGTAGCATGCTTTTTCTTCAGCAGTGGAGTCTTGTGTGGTGCACATACATGTCCATTAATTTATTAAAAGTAAAAAAAAATTATTAATAATTATATTAAGGTTATGTTATAATGTGAAATGACACAGGGGAAAAAAATATTGAACATTGCAACAATAAGGTTGCAAAGGTCTTCAGAGCTCTTTGCTTTTACCCATTATGAGATGTTTCTTGTGTGACACCTTGGTAATGGGACACCTTTTTACAGGCCATCACTAGGGACTGAACCAGCTGATATTAATTTGCACTGACAAGGGCAGGATTGCGTTCTGAATACTGATTTATTTCAGCTGCTGTCTTGTCTTTCCAGGCATTTTTGCACTTCCCTTTCTTCGTGTGTTCAATACTTTTTCCCTGTGTCATTTTACATTATTACACATAATTTATGGAAACATATGGTTTGATTTGTATGTTTGGATTGCATGGGTTGTTACCAACATCTGTTTAATTTTTCATGTCAGTAGCACCTTTAGAAATATATTTACTGAGAAAAATGGTGATGTGTTTAATACCTATTTTGCCGGCTGTATAGCTTTTTAAGTACATCATAAATTATTGGTTACAAACTAATATTATATATATATATATATATATATATATATATATATATATATATATATATATATATATATAGAAGGAAGAGTACAGTAAGAGTGTAGTGAAGGTGAAAAGAGTTTCTGATAGGGTGATGAACATGAAGCTGGAAGTTGAAGGGGTGATGATAAATGTCATCAGTGCCTATGCTCCACAAGTGGGTTGTGAGATGGAGGAGAGGGAAAAATTCTGAAGTGAGTTAGATGAAGTGGTAGAAGGTATACCTAGAAATGAGAGATTGGTGATTGGGGCAGACTTTAATGGGCATGTAGGTGAAGGAAACAGAGGGGCTATGGGTAGGTATGGTCTTAAGGAGAGGAATGTGGAAGGGCATATGGTGGTAGATTTTGCTAAAAGGATGGAAATGGCAGTGGTGAACACTTATTTTAAGAAGAAGGAGGATTATAGGGTAACGTATAAGAGTGGAGGAAGGTGCACACAGGTGGACTATGTTCTATGTAGGAGATGCAACCTGAAAAATATTGGCGTAAGGTGTTGGCAGGGGACAGTGTAGCTAGACAGCATCGGATGGTGGTCTGTAGGATGGTTTTGGAGGTGAAGAAGAAGAGGAGAGTGAAGACTGAAAAAAGAATAAGATGGTGGAAACTGAAGGAGGAAGAGTGTAGTGTGAGATTTAGGGAAAAATTTAAACGGGCTTGGTGGTGGTGAAGGTGCTGGATGATTGGGCAACTACTGCAGAAGTGACAATGGAGACAGCTAGAAAGGTACTTGGTGTGACATCTGGAAATAGAAAGAAAGACAAAGAGAAGTGGTGGTGGAATGAGGAAGTGCAGGAAAGCATAAGGAGAAAGAGGTTAACAAAACAGAATTGGGATCGACAGAGAGATGAGAAAAGTAGGCAGGAGTACAAGGAGATGCAGCAGCAGGTTAAAGAGGTATGTAGCGAAAACCTAGGAAAAGGCATATGAAGCGCTCTATGAGAAGTTGGACACTAAGGAATGAGTTTAGGATTTATACAGATTGGCCAGGCAGAGGGACAGAGCTGGGAAGGATATGCTGCAAGTTAGAGTAATAAAGAATGGAGATGGAAATGTGTTGACTAGTGAGGAGAGTGTGTTAAGAAGATGGAAGGAGTATTTTAAGCAGCTGATGAATGCGAAAAATGAGAGAGAGAGAGAGAGAGAGAGAGAGAGAGAGAGAGAGAGAGAGAAAGAAGGTTGGATGATGTGGAGATGGTGAAGCAGGAAGTAGATAGGGTTAGTAAGGAGGAAGTGAGGGCAGCGATTAAGAGGATGAAGAGTGGAAAGTCGGTTGGACCAGATGACATACTGATAGAAGCATGGACATGTTTAGGAGAGATAGCAGTGGAAGTGGAGTTTTTAAACGGAATGTTCAACAAGATTTTGGAAGGTGAGAGGATGTCTGAGGAATGGAGGAGGAGTGTGCTGGTACCGATTTTTAAGAATAAGGGAGATGTGCAGACCTGCAGAAACTACAGGGGAATTAAGTAGTGGGAAAGAGTAGTGGAAGCCAGGCTGAGAGAAGAGGTGACCATCTGTGAGCAACAGTATGGTTTCATGCCGAGGAAGAGCACCACAGACGCCTTATTTGCTTTGAGAATGTTGATGGAGAAGTATAAAAAAGGTCAGAAGGAGTTGCATTGTGTATTTGTGGATTTAGAGAAAGCGTTCGACAGAGTGCCAAGAGAGGAGTTGTGGTATTGTGAGGAAGTCAAGTGTGACAGAGAAGTATGTGAGGGTGGTGCAGGACATGTATGAGGACAGTGTGACAGCAGTAAAGTGTGCAGTAGGAACAACAGACTGGTTTAAGGTGAAGGTTGGACTGCATCAAGGATCGGCGCTGAGCCCTTTTTTTTGTTTGCAATGGTGATGGACAGGTTGACGGACGAGGTCAGACAGGAGTCTCCATGGACTATGATGTTTGTGGATGATATTGTGATTTGTGTTGGAAGTAGTGAGCAGGTTGAGAGGAGCCTGGAGAGGTGGAGGTACGTGCTGGAGAGAAGGGGAATGAAAGTCAGTAGGAGTAGGACAGAATACATGTGTGTGAATGAGAGGGAGGGCAGTGGAGTGGTGCGGTTGCAGGGAGAAGAGGTGGAGATGGTGGATGAGTTTAGGTACCTGGGAACAACAGTGCAAAGTAATAAAGAGTGGCAGGTGTGATTTATGACAGAAGGGTATTTGCAAGAGTGAAAGGGAAAGTGTATATGACTGTGGTGGGACCTGCATTGTTGTATGGTTTAGAGACAGTGGCATTGAGTAAAAGACAGGAGGTGGAGCTGGAGGTAGCAGAGCTGAAGATGTTAAGGTTTTCGTTGGGAGTGAAATGAGTTTATTAGAGGGACAGCGCATGTAGGATGTTTTAGGGACAAAGAGAGAGAGCTGCGATTGAAATGGTTTGGACATGTGCAGAGGAGGGACATGGGGTATATATTTAGAAGAATGCTGAGAATGGAGCCACCAGGAAGGAAAAAAAGAGGAAGGCAAGGAGCAGGTTTATGAATGTGGTGAGAGAAGATATGCAGGTAGTTAGGGTAATAGAAGCAGATGTAGAGGACAGAGTGGTATTGAGACGAATGATCCGCTGTGGCGACCACTAATGGGAGCAGCCGAAAGAAGAAGAAGAAGAAGATTATATATATATATATATATATATATATATATATATATATACATACTTGTAAAGATAAAAAAGAAAGTTAGACCGATAAAGTACATATAGGCAAGAAGATACAGCATGTAAATGTATTTTTCTGCATAAATAATAATTAAAGATATTTATAAAGAACAGACACTAACTCTTCATCGGTGATGGATTTGTGGCATTCATCACACACTCGCACCTGGAACTCAAAGCCCATCAGAGGGATGGTGGAGCGCAGGGACGAGCACTTTCCACACACAGCCTTGCCACACTTCCTGCAGTGGTGCTACAAGAGACAGAAGATCACATGACCCTCACACAACTGTGTCCTTACACTGCTCTAAATCTGTTTTGTTTTTTGGGGTTTTTTTTTACAGCTGCAGACAAATGGTTACCAGTCTAACAGCATGTTTTCTGGCTTTTCATATGGATGACAGATGAACTTTATCAGCAATAAACAGATGAATTAGTAATAGAACTGAACAATATACACAACAATGCAGCAAAATGCATTTGGAGTAAAAATAAAGGTACACCCAGACTAAAATAATGTATTTAAAGTGCAATGTGAGAACAGATCCCCACAAACCTATCCGAGTGATCAGCTATTTAACAATTTATCACTTCCAATTACACACTTCTCATATTGTATTGTAAGTACACACTTAGTGTAGGTATTTACATCAAAACAGTAATTGCCGTTTGTGTGTGTGTGTGTGTGTGTGTGTGTGTGTGTGTGTGTGTGTGTGTGTGTGTGTGTGTGTGTGTGTGTATAACCTGGCGCAAGCCAATCTTTTTGCTGTCCCACATCTGTTTAAAGTTCCAGAAGAACGGTTGCTCGCATTTCTGACAAGAGTCGCTGTCTAGCCATTCCGGAGTCTGCAACACACACACACACACACACACACACACACACACACATTACATTAGTGCAAACATATGACAGAAAATATAAAGGGAAATCTTGCGCTGAACAATCAATTGTTTACCTCTTGTCGTTTGACGTCCATGTTCCACACAACAATCCCACCATCAGCTCCGCAAGAAATAAGCTGACGAGTGTGTGGTGCAAAGCATAGCCCTTGTACCTTGTCACTGCACATGGAACACACACACAATCCTTAGTATCATGAAGACTTTATTTTTTGATATAAAGTTATAGCACAACAGTGATGAAAAACTATAATGATAATAATAATAGTTGTGTGTTGATTTATTCATTGATATATAATCAAAGCACTTTTGTACGTCTCTCTGGATAAGGCAGTCTGCTAAATAGTGTAAATTGAAACGTAATACTAGTACTACAACCCGAAGTCTTTCAAATCAGGAGCCAATATTTTATTCACAATAGAACATGGAGAACATAACAAATGTTTAAACAGAGAAAGTTTACACTTTACAAACAAAATAAGCTTATTTTAAAGTTGATGCCTGCTACAGGTTTAAAAAAAGTTGGCACGGGACAGCAAAGGGCTGAAAAAGAAATGTAGCTGGAATAACATCTAGCAACTAATCAAGTTAATTAACATCAGGTCTGTAACGTGATTAGCTATAGGAGATTGGCAGAGGCTCCGAAATCTGTGAACGAGTGCGTAAAAAGATTGTAGAATACTTAAAAATCAATGTTCCTCAGCGTCAAATTGCAAGGACTTTGCAAATCTTATCATGTACAGAACATAACATCATCCAAAGATTCAGAAACACTGGAGAAACCTCGGTGTGTAAGTGACGAGGCCGAAGACCTTTGTTGGATGCCCGTGGTCTTCGGGCCCTCAGATGACACTGCCTCACTCATCGGCATGATTGTGTGAAGAATGTGTTATTGACATTAATAAATGGGTCCAGGAATACTTTCAGAAACCACTGTGCCATCTGCAGATGCCAACTAAAGCGCTATCATGCAAAACGAAGCCATACGTGAACATGGTCCAGAAGCGCCGTCGTATCCTGTGGGCAAAGGCTCATTTCAAATGGACTGATTAAGTCCAAATTTTACATTCTTGTTGGAAATCACAGGCAACATGTTCTCCAGGCTAAAGAGGAGGGGGACCTTCCAGCGTGTTATTAGCATTCGGTTTAAAAGCCAGCATCTCTGATGGTATGGGGTGCATAAGTGCATACAATATTGGCAGCTTGCATGTTTTGGAAGGCACTATGAATAGTGAAAAGTATATAAACATTTTAGAGCAACATGTACTCCCCTCCAGATGACATCTATTTTAGGGAACGCCATGTGTATTTCAGCAGGACAATGCAAAACCACATACCGCAGCTATTACAACAGCATGGCTTCGTAATAGAAGAGTCTGTGTGCTGAATTGGCCTGATTGCAATCCAGATCTTTTACCTACAGTGAACATTCGGCACGTTATTATACGGAAAATACGCCAAAGACGACCGTGAAACCTATATTCCAACAGCAAAACTCCAGAAACTCATAACCTCAAATCTTTAAACTTTTGAAAAGAAGAGATGCTACACCATGGTAAACATGAACCCTGCCAACTTTTCTGGGACATGTAGCAGGCATCAAATTTAAAATGAGCTTATTACGTGCATGAAAGTGTAAAATTTCTCAGTTTGAACATTTATGTTCTCTATGTTCGATTGTGAATAAAATATGTGATTCGAAAGTCTTAGTCATTTAATTCAGCATCCCAACATTTCCATACTTCAGGTGTACTACTATTACTACTCTTACTACTACTATTAATAATAATGAATGAGCAAAATTAAAATAAACCAAAAATGTACTTTCATTGTAACTAGCCAGCAAAATTGTGAACTCAAGACATAATGGTTTAAAGTAGAGAAGCATTATTATTTTATTGCCCACATAATTATGAGTAGTTTTAAACGAGCATCTTTCAATGTAGCGATGTATCGACAAAATTTACAGCACATATGTAAAAAATGCAAATAAAAACAATTTTCATGTTTGTTTTTTTTGTTTTTGTAAAAAATAGTGTTTTCTTAAGTCTCACTTGTGTCCCTGCAGCTCAATGGCTGTGCCTTTACGACCACCGATGTCCCACATAATGATAGAATGATCTGAACTTCCAGAAAACAAGACTCTCTGGACAGGGTCCCAACACAAGGCTGTTACATTTCCTACACACACATTTAAAAAAGCAGAAGTTAAATAGAGGTTAAAACAACATTTGAAAGGAAAAAAAAAAACACACTTCTTAGTACTTCATACTACTTGCATTTGTGTGTATGTCTGCGTGTGTCTGTATATATGTACCCGTGTGGCCTTTAAAGGTGGTGACTAGACTGCAATTGTCTTGTTCCAGTTTCAGAATAGTCACCTGACCCGAGTGATCCCCCACAAATGCATGTCTGGTCTCCACATCAAACCTGACAAACAGATCGTCAAAGGAAAAAAACTAGTTTGCCTACAAAACACACCTCAATGACTAAAGGACCACAATGTTCTTTACCAACTGAGTAAAAACACAAATGGTGTTTGTGAAATGCTCTGTTCTATTCAAGCATGAGGTCTTACTACTAGAGAATGTATTATTTAAAAGGGGTTTCTTCGGACAGACAGATAGATAATTTTATTCATCCCAGAGTTCTTCTTTTCTGTTGGTTTAAAGAATTAATATTGCGAAAGCACAGGCCAAAATGGAAATATAGTACAAATAACAAGAAAGGCAACTGTTTTTCACATCTTTTTGCTCTTCAGCTAATTTTTTGTTGCTTATATTTTATACAATTTAAAACCAAACAGTAAATAATGAAAGAATTTAAACAAACTGATGTTTATCAGTCGAACTTAGTTACACAGCAAAAAACAATTGAAAATTCTTTTTTTTTTTTTTTTTTTTTAAGTTATGTCCTAATGGACCTGTTTAACATTTAAAAAATACATTCCATTCAATATATTTGCAATCGTTTAATTATCAGCTTCGTGACCTTGTCATGGTCAAGGGTTTTTGTAAACTACACAGCTTTAAATCAATCAACATATCTATAATGCTGACTATACAGTTTGCTGTTTTGAGGACGCTATTCATCAGGGTTAGCTTCTGAGAAAATACTAACATGAAGGCGTCCTTTTTTTCCTTCACCAACTTTCCAGAGCATTTTGATGTGGGACAAATGGAGCACAAATATCAAAAGGTCAGGAATAATAGGAGTTTAGAGAGCTTGAAGAAAAAAATTTATAAATTTGCACGGCTAAAATTCATGTACTTTTATTCGTGTTTTTCCATGTAAACACACTCCATTATACACATACTCAAAGTAAATTTGTCAATAAACATTAACAATTGAAAATAAAGAATTAACCACTTTAATTAGTGTAAATAAAATGGCAAAGTATGACAGTATAGGTGCAAGGATACTGAAGTCCTGTGACCCATGCAGCGGTCCTGTACGTCCCTAAAGAATGGCCGCTCTCTGAGCAATGCCAAGTGAAGTTCTTATCCTGACCTGTGCTCAGGACCCACTCCATCTCCAAAACGAACAACACCACAGTGACTGCACCCTGGTGAGCTACACACAGACACACACACACACACACACACACACACACACACACACACACACACACACACACACACACACACACACATAGTAGCATAGGCAGCAGGAGATAACAACACATCATGTACAAATGCACTTTGACAATATTCACCCTGATAGGAGCAAGCTGGAGTCATCTTATTGAAGTCCTCAGACACAATGAACTCCTGTACAGATGAAATAATAATTCAAAAGCATAAGTACAAGCACACACACACACACAAGCACACACACACACACACACACACACACACACACACACACACACACACACACACACACACACACACTCACACAGAAAGACCAAGGACTCACAGAAACAACTCCATTGTCCATCCCAACTGAAAGCCTTCGGGTCTCTGGGTTAAAAGACATGCACGAACAGGGAGCTGCAAACAGATGCAGAGAAACACACCATTTTACTCACATATAAAGCTAAACAGACATGGACAATGGCCCTTTAATATTTGATCTCATTCTGCGTGAGAAGCCCTGGACTGGCACAAACATGCACATTGTGTTATTAAGCAATTATTAGAGCTTGTCATAGCAGGCATACATTCCTCTGTATTATACTCCGAAATATCATGAGTATTTAATAAATGATCAAATAGTTTTATAGTTTATAGGTAATAATTAATAGAGTGAATAGAGAATTAGTTAATACAGTTAATAGAGAATTCTCAACACTGGCTAAACAAATGTGATGTGACGAATAAAACAATTACACAAATCCTAGCAATAACAAGCACTACACAATAAGAAGCACTGTTTAACATTACATCATTGTTTCTCTCTAATGGTAAGACAAAGTCAAGGCAATCTCAAAGTTGAAACCAATCTCAATGAAGTTCTCACCCAAAATCCATAAATGTATATTCTATTGAAATTCTAATTACCTCTTTTAAGTGACAACTGTTTTTTTTTTTTTTTATTCTGTTATTTGACAGATATAAGCCAATATTCAGCAGACTTTCTCCCTGTGGAAACAAGGGGCTGATTGAGCACAAGGTAGTAAATGGAGAAGAAAGTGAGGGGTGTGGATCACTATGTTGGGTTTTGCTAAACAGTGTTCTCTGTTTAAGTGAGTGGCGGTGAAGATAAAAAAAGGAAGAGCGAGGGTACATGAGCTGGACATATAGAACAGTGCATGTGTGTATTTTCTGGACAACTAATGCCTCCCATTTCCTTTTCCTTTAACCAACAAGCTCCTCACTTTTGCCTTTTTAATGTGTTGCTCAAAAGTATTGCACCTAGTGGACATGCTGTGTGGCGAAAATCAGTTACGGCAAGATTTCCCTCACACTGCGATCATGTTCGGTCAGAGAGGAGAAGTAAAGGACAAGACAGTTAATGATTGTGTTGCCAGATTGTGCTTGTTTAAAAAATACTTTGTAATTGCAATTGTCTTGTTCTATGTGTATGTCACAAAGAAGAAGCATTGGACAAAGTACAGCCATTCTTATTTGTAGTTAATTAAGTAACTAGCTGAGTTTGACTTAGTTTCATTATAGCAGTTATATAAATACACTGAAAAGCACTGCGTCTTACCGGGCATGGTGTGGTAGATGCTTGGCCAGTACTGTCCACTGTCTCTCTTCAGCCAAACACGCACCGTCCTACCACAGAAACACAGAAAATCATTCAGTAATCCACTAAGCACATTGTTTCATATGCAGCTAAAAAACAATTACAACCACAGTGTGGGCATTATTCGAGATAGGTGTGAGATATCAGGATTAATTCACAGCTAGTTCTAAATTGCATTATTTCCGTGCATGACACAGAGGTGAATAACTGTAAATAAAATGCTAGCTGCTGTGAATTATACCACTTTCACCGAGATCAAATTTAGCAAATTGATCTTCAGTTCATTAATGCCTTATCAAAATCACTATACATATTTACCATGTAAGTTAGTACAGAACTCCACATACAATTCATAATGACATTATTTGACATAATTTACATCCTTAACATGTTCACTTCAGGTTTATTTTAGGTTGACCTCAGTGCAGTTAATTTTTTTTTTCACATAATAGATACTTAGACAAGCCAAATAATGCAGAAACTTCACAAAAGACAAAACTTGGCAAAAGTGGCAAACACATCCAGGATACTGAATGCAAAGATTAGCAGATTGTTTAGAAGGTGTTAAAGTGATTATTTAAGTGCTACATACTTTCTATAGCAATAGATTATGCAGGGATATTATAATTATAATGACTGGTAAAGGAACAACTATTATAGGTGGCAGCATACAAAATCACGGAGAAATAATACTAATTAATTAAATATTCATATTAAAGTAAAGAAAGTCAAATGTGTTTTTTTTTTTTTTTTTTAGAAAACAAGAATTGATTATCCATGGCAAATTGCTGTGGAATAAGAGAGGTACAAAAATGAGATGTAAAATTATATGAATATGATTAACTTTGAGATGTAACAGCAACTCCAAAGGTTTAGGGTCCACATTACAACTATAAAAATGATTTATTTGCCTACAATTGCATACCTTGAAGTGAACCATTCCTCTTACACTCACACATGCCTATATTACTCACACTTTGAAGTGTCCAAACAACACCCAAGATAAAGTGTGTTATTTTGGAAAAAAGAAAAGAAAAAAAAAAGAGATGTGGCCTGATTGTTGAACAGAGTGGTTTGGTACACGCCCACATCAGTGGAGCAGGGAAATAAAGCACTTGTGATAATGCTGAAGCGGCAGGATGTGACTGTCACATCATATGATGATGAAGAAACAGTGTAAGGAAGGAAAACTGTGAGCAAACTGTTATAAAAGTGTCTCTACAGTTTCCCTTCAATTGCACATCATGATTTTTTTCATGATTAACAGTAACATTCCTGACAACGTTACTGTTAATCATGAAAAAAAAAATCACGATTTAAGATAAGATAAACCTTTATTCGTCCCACAGTAGGGAAATGTCTCTGTTACAGCAGCCAAAGAAAAAGAAATGTGCAAGTATAAAAAAGAATAAAGACATAATACAGTATATAGTATATACACAACACAATGTATAAATACAAAAGAAGAAAAAAAGAGACCACGAGTAAGTAGTTACCCTATCAGACATATTGCACATAGGTAATATTGCACGTTTTTGTTTTTTTATTGCATGTGTTTCATTGAACCAGAAGTGTTATAAGCTCTTTAAAAAGTATCCAAGAGGAACTTTATAATGACCTGAAGATACATTTCAAGTTGAATGATCATTTTTCATTTGTAGGCATGGAATATTGTAGCACTAATCCTTATTTCATCTTTCACCTAAAAACAGGGGCAATTTAGTCTTGATATTACAGCCAGCTAAAGAGGATATGTAGACCTTCAGTCCATGCAGATATGGGCCTCATGCTTCAACTTTCATTCTGACACTACTATCATCTTGTAGACCATAGAGTATCTGTCAAAACTTGTGCTGCAATGCATTCGGGGACTTTGAGCCCAGTCCATTAGTTATCTCTATTAACCCCATGCTGGATTTTGCACAGGGGTACAACAAAGATGAAACACACGAGATTTTCCAGTATAAACATATTTCATTTGTGGAGTTTAACATTCCCTTCAGTGTTATAATGTGCTAAAGGAACTTCACAATTCCTAGTGATTCCACTACATCTACATATCAAGTCTTAATCCCGCTCTGATTTCTACAATCTTCAATCTTAAAAAAAAAAAAAAGTCCAGAATGAATCAAATAAAGATTTTTGCTTCCTAATGACTTAATGTACCCAATATACCATACTGTCTTTAATTATTGATTATGATTAGCCAGAATGGTCATAATGATTATGCTATTGTTTATTTTGAAGACATTTATTTAACGTACAAAGCATTAGACTCCAGTGTCAGCTTTAGTAATCTGTAGAATGTCAAAACAAATGACAGGAGAGCCAAAAAAAAAAAAAAAATAAAATAATTTTCTCATGAATAATAAAAAAAATACTCTTGCACATTTTAAAGTTGTCAATAAAAACTGCACTTGTCACCTAAATAATTGCAGCATTAAACGCATAACACAATTTAGGGGAAGTATGCTGCATTGAAATGTAAAAAAAAAACAAATAAAAAAAAAAAACTATGTCCACAGTCACAGCACTGTGTTGTTCATTCTTTTCCTAGAACAGCAGGACTTCTTCATGATTAATGATTGTAACCTTGAACGTGTCTACGTCAATACCGCAGTACCGCGATCTATTGAAAAATCGATCGATCACGTGATCCAAATCCTGATTTCAGGTGCACCGACATTGTTCCAGGTTATACCTACACGGGATATACGGCGATGCGATGATATACTGGTTCTTCCTCGGTGTTTTGCTAAAAGCCACACATTTTAAAGCCCACCTGTCCTGCGAGACGGTGATCACTCCGTCCTCCTTGGGGATGATCACAGCCGTGTTCACTACATCCTGAATAGATTCGATCTTGCTGATCAGAACCGGTTTCCGGGTCTGCGGGGGACGAGGCTGGGCTTCAGCCGCCATAAGCCAAAACCATTGACGTATTTCTCCTACTTCGGAAGCATAACACACTGTACCACGTATACTAGAACAGCGACCAGCGTTATGGAGGATCTGAGCGAGTCGGGGAGTCCTGCGGCGGCTGAGGGTCAGCTGATCACCGGGACCGCCCAGGGGGCGCATTCAAAACACAGCCCACGCTCACTACATCACACTTCACGTCTGGGATTTCAATAGTACGCATCTACCAGTTACATAGTGTAAACTCGAAATATAACAACTTTAGGTGGATATGGTTGTTGGTTAGAATTAAAAAATAATAAATAAACAAACCCGAATGGAAAATGGCAGCGCACGATGTAAAGAGATCCAGCACAAAATATATCATCGTCTACTTGTAAGGGGTATGCAAAATAATAATAATAATAATAATAATATTTGGGTATTACAAATATTGAAAGCAAACAAATAAATAAAATACACCAAACAAGCAAAAATTAATAAATAAACCGGAACCCGGAAGTGAAAACGGAAGTAACTATAAGTGACCTCCATTTTGTTTCACGAATCCCTTATTTTTCTCCTTCTTATTATTATTGATTATTATTATTAGTAGTAGTAGTAGTAGTATTATCGTGAATATACAATATTTTACACCTGGTTGTAATGTTCATAGTAAAGCTGCATGTTTTAGTAATTACTATTTTATTTATCTATAAATGTATTTTATTTTTATTGTTTTAGTTTAATAACAATCATAATAACAATAACCTAAACTTTGGTGATAGCCATGTTTATGAATCCTTAAAATTAGTTTATTATTACACCCAGGACGCCAACCACTAAATTTTTTGGCTCAAAATTATTAAGGCTCAGACAATAATTGGTTTAGACTGGTGGTTGTCCAGGATGGTGTATCTTCTTTGTGTAGGCCTAATCAGCATGTTCTTACAATCAAAGGTTTTATTAAAAAAAAGCATTAACACCAGCTGTGCTAGGTGAAACGCCTGCAGTGGAATCTAATCACAGTCTGTATGCAGTATTAGCTTTTTTTTTTTTTTTTTTAATCACACTTCGGATTCAACATCACATTAAAACATTTTATAAATAATGGCAGAAATGTTTAGAAAACCTTTTCTTTTCTTTTTCATTCACTCAACCATTTATGCAAACTACAGAGTATGCTACCCTGTAAAACCCTTTACTTTGCCTCATTTCACCAGTAGAGGGCAATATTTTATTTCACTTCCATTTCGAATCAACGTCCATATGTCTCTGTGGCGCAATCGGTTAGCGCGTTCGGCTGTTAACCGAAAGGTTGGTGGTTCGAGCCCACCCAGGGACGGACTTGTTTTTCATAGAACTTAAAGAGAAATTGCAGCCTTGCGTTATTACGCCTGCCATGACACCAAATTTTAAATACACACGAGTGCGCTCAGGTTTCTTCTTCTTCTTCTTTCGGCTGCTCCCATTAGGGGTCGCCACAGCGGATCATCCGTCTCCATACCACCCTGTCCTCTACATTCCTCCTTCCTGGTGGCTCCATCCTCAGCATTCTCCTACCAATATAATTCATGTCCCTCCTCTCCACATGTCCAAACCATCTCAATCACCTCCCTCACCTTGTCACCAAAACGTTCTACATGGGCTGTCCCTCTAATAAACTCATTTCTAAAGTAGAGAGTAGAGCTGAAAATAGATAAGATAAAAGATAAGATATACCTTTATTCGTCCCAAAGTGGGGACATTTCTTTGTTACAGCAGCAAGAAAAATAAATAAATAAATGCAAACATGTAAAAGAATAGACGAATAGACATACTATAGTATACAAGTATATACACAACACAATGTATAAATACAAATAAGGAAAAAGTACGTATATACTATACAAATTTAAGAAAAATACACAAATCAATTATTATATATACATTCTATGTCAATATAATGCTTTCATTTATATATGGACAGCCTGGATGTCACTATTATGAAAAATGTTACAGTGTACCTTTACCTTTCAGATTGCATCCTGCAGCTCATACTGACCTAAATCAAATACATAAAATATGTACTCTGCTGTCCCAACTAACAACAGAAACAATGTGCAATTGTAGATCTCACATTTTCTGCTTATACTAGCAATTAATAATAATAATTTAAATTTCCTCTATTCCTCTATCTAGAAATCACTATAGGTGAATTGGTGGTTCTCTGAACACTAGATAACAGCCAGAGGCGCGAAGACGGCATACTTTTTGTTCTTAATACCTTCTGCAGCATCAGCTCTTTACCTGGAACCTACTCACTGGGTGTCCATTGGGGCGATGACAGTTCAATATGAACAAATAGTGAGCCCAGTGAAACTAGTAATGTCAGACCCTGCAGAGTGAAAGTAACAAATTAACAGTTAGTCATTATAGCTAACAAGTCACCATAGTGTGGAGAAAAAGGAGAAGGGAAAACTATTGTGTTTCACAACTTTGGAAGACTAAACAGCCTTATGGATTGTCGTCACAAGCTGCGATTGACAGCTTTAAACGTGTCATGTGTCCCAGCAATGGGCTTTAAACAATGACTCTTAATATAACAATAAAAACGATTATAGAATCAGAAAGAAATGGCATTTATATAGCTTTTATATAGCATTTATATATTATTTCTATTGGAATAAATTAATACGGTCTCCTTAATGCATGTCTTTTATGGTACAACAGGTATTCATAGCAAATTTTACGTCATTTTTAGGGCTTTTTGGTAAGGAACATCTTATTACCATTTTACACCAAAACAACAATAAGTAATATTCATAATTGTGGATGCCACATTCTAACAAAACCTTTTTTTAAATAGAATGATAAAAGTTTGTAAAATTTATTTAGCTGGCAAGTGTAAAAAAAAGCCAAGACAATGTACGATTTGCATATGATAATAAGGCTCCCCGAAATTACCAATCAGCGAATTCGTTTTGGACAAACGGTGGCGTAACGGCGAAAGGGGCGGAGCCTGGCCTGAGCCTAGAGTTAAAAGAAGTGAGGTTGGGAAAGAGGTTTTCTAGTCTCTAAGTTGCACCGAAGTGAAAATCTAGGCTTATTATTTCAACTTCCTGCCAAAAACACGTATTTACCCTTGAGTATCACTAATCTTTCCCCCACCCAAGGGTTTTTGAGAAGCTTTACTCAAGTTTACAACGCAGCAGGGCAAATATTTGCATTCAGCCAACTATTTTTATACACTCAGGATGCGTAAGACAGTTAGCATTAGCAGGAGTGTTAGCTGGCGGCGTGTTGACTAACAAGCGGCAGAAGGGAGACATTTGGGTTCATTTTTTCCTTTGTTTGAGCGATTAGCATTGACATGTAGAAGGTGTCATAAAATCAACACGATGCCTGTGATCCTGTTTCTGATAGACACATCCGCCTCTATGAACCAGCGCACCCATTTGGGCACTACCTATCTGGACATTGCTAAGGGTGCTGTTGAGACTTTCCTTAAGGTAAATGACAGCGCAAACCTAAATAATTAGCCTTTTATTTTCAGAATTTTCGTGATTTTTGTTCATGTTTTCACGCAGCTCAGGAGTAGGGATCCGGCTAGCAGAGGAGACCGATACATGCTAGTTTCCTTTGAGGAAGCTCCTTTGGGGATAAAGGTAGTGTTTTACTGTAATGTTCTCTTCGAAAACACGACTTTTCTTTTCCGTTTGAGTTGTTGCCGTGATATTTCCATCGATTGTGCCCGCTGAATAGTAAAATATTCCGACAAGCAGCGACATTTCTTTCACAACATGGCCGACATTTTGTTCTTATCTGAGATGCAAGGGAACTACGATGGGCAGAAAGGGCCAAAATTTTTCCCAGCGATGGATGTGTAGATGCAGGGTAGAAAAGGTCATAATTAACGAGGTAGGGTTCATAACTAAACCAGCACAAAAGTGAAACATTTAGGAATTTATCATTAATTTGTTAAAAACGTGATGACAGAAATACAATTTTTTCAGTTGCACATAAACACAGCTAACAGTTTAATTATATCAAACACTAGTTGCAGTCTAAAACACATTGCATGGATTCGTAATTGCAGTGGGTCAAGGAACTGGATCAAGTTCACACTAACAAATGTCAAAATATGGGTAAATCAGTTTATATAGTCATTTTTTTTTATTTCCTTTTTTTTCATTTAGTACCTATACATTTGTTTTAGTGAATTAGATCACCTCCCAAGTCTAGTCCAGTTTTTTGTTAAATTTTGCAAGAATTCAGATTTAATGTTGTAGAAAAAGATCTTGAATTTCACAAATGTATAAATTGTAAGAACATACGTTTAAAACTAAAATCTGATTGCAATGATCTGATTGCAGAAATAGCCTACCTATTTGCTTCTTTGTTTTGAAAGTTGGGAATTATGAGCTAATTTGTGAACCAAATGCATGTATTAATTTGTGTACATCTACAGAGGCTATTAATTTTTTACTTAAAAAAATCGAGGATATTGCACACAAAATGAATGACCCACACTCTGAGAACGCTCGTTTTTCCTAAGTCATATAATGAAATTGTTCATGGACAGCCCATCAGTATTATTAACCAGTGCATAAAGATTGCTGTCAGTGGCACAAGCAGATGACCTGTAACCATCTGTTACAAAGTTATATGAAGTTCATGACTGATATTTTCATGTTAAAATACCATCCATTTTCTGGGATGTACTGTGAAAGCATCCGGGAAGCATTCTAACCCTTCGGTTCTCTCTCTCTCTTCTCAGGCTGGGTGGAAAGAGAGTCATGCTACCTTCATGACTGAACTGAGGAACCTGAAAGCTCTTGGTTTAACAACATTTGGCCAGTCTTTAAGGACTGCTTTCGATTTGCTCAACCTGAACAGATTAGTTTCAGGGATAGACAACTATGGGCAGGTATGCAATCTGAGATATATATATATATATATATATATATATATATATATATATATATAATATATATATATATATATATATATATATATATATATACATACACATAGATATATAGATATATATATATATATATATATATATATATATATATATATATATATATATATCTATGTGTATGTATATATATATATATACATACACGTTTTTATTACTTAAAATATGCAAAAGCCACATAAGTTTAACTATAATTTTGACATTTTAAAGCTTATAGTGGCTTTTAACAAATTCCCTTTTTTTTGGGTTGTTTCTGTAAAAAAAAAAAAAAATTGTCTGATTAATCCATTATCGAAATGATCGTTAGTTGCAGCCCCAATACGAAGGCAGCTTCATTATGCAATGGTTTACATGGTTTGGAGTGAACGGTTTAAAATGGTCTAGAGCTCTAACCGTTACCCTATTACAGGGGTGTCAAGCTCAGGCCCGCGGGCCAACTATAATTAGGGGGCCTGAGTTTGACATCCCTGTAATAGGGTAAAGGTTAGAGCTCTAGACCATTTTAAACCGAGATCATATTAAATGTGTATTAGAGCTGCCCGCCAGTATATAGCGCATACACCGCTAATACTACTAATTCCAGAATGCTTTGTTAGTGCGCGGGCGCGTCAGTCGAGACAGCTCAAAAACTTTGAATTTATCCGGCGATTTACAGATTTTGAAGCCCAGAAATGCAGTTTTGAACTGCTCAGTAATCCGTTTGTGATTGACGTGGAAAGCGCATCAACCAACCTCCAAATGGAGCTGATTGAACTCCAGTGTAGAGACACGCTCAAGTCAAAGTACGACTCTGTGTGTGCTGCACAGTTTCCATGTTTCCTCCCCGACACACTGCACCAACTCCGTGCCCAAGCTGCTCAAATCCTCTGTGTTCATCAGCACATATGTGTGTGTAACTGTTCTCTTTAATAAAGATGAACAAAACCCCACTCAGGAGTCTCACTGATGAACATCTTCACTCAATCCTGAGGATTTCCTCAGCTCAGAGCCTAAACCCCACACATGATGCACTTGTATCTAAGAAGAGATGCAGGTATCTGACTTCAAGCAATCAGAGTGTAGCAAACTGAGCTTGAATAAATGTTGTCTTTATGCACTTTTTCTACTCCAAGGCATGCACTGTTAATAGTTGAAAGATTGCTTTTTTTTAATTGAAGGAAATTATTATTAGTTTTGGTTGTTTTGTGTTTGCCCTATGAAAAAAAGATTTACATTATAAAGGAACTTGAAAGGAGAGAGAGAGACATAATAAGAAACAAATACCACTTATGTGTCTTTTATTTTCAATTTAATTTCTCCTGTGTTTATAATATTGACCTTTGGTTGTTCCAGATTTAATGTTTATGCAAAACTAAAGGTTGTTTCCATATGAAAAGATTCAACATTACAGATCTGGAGAGATGGAAAACATGCACAATTGCAGTCAATTTTTCTATAAATATTGAGTTTGGCCAGCGACTTTGTCCCAGTTTTTAATTTTGGCCCACTGTGAATTTGAGTTTGAAACCCCTGCCTTATTGAATACGTTTGGAATGAATTGTTATGCTGACTGCACTCCTTTTTTTTTTTTTTTTTTTTTTTTTTTTTAAATCTCAAATTTTAGAGTCCACAAAATTTTGTTTGTATAGTGTTTTATTGTGTTGTTTTTTTTCTAAAATTGTCAGGGAAACTCAACTGTAAGTGCTCTGTCTGTCTGCAGGGAAGAAATCCGTTTTTTCTGGAGCCTGCCATCATAGTGGCGATTACTGACGGAAGCAAACTGACCAGCATGTCAGGAGTGCAGGAAGAAGTATAATGTCATTTATTGAATACATTAACATTTCAATGTCCAAGCAGTTACCTTGAATTGTTCCATGACATGTTTTATTTTTTTATTTTCCCTACTACACAACTTTATCTTTAATTGTTTTTCTAGCCTGACTATAATTAACCTCCTCTTATACTGGCATGTATGTTGCAGTGTGCAATATTGAAAGAAAAATAGAAAGAAATCTCAACGTTTTCTTTCGGCTTCTCCCGTTAGGGGTCGCCACAGCGGACCATCCGCATGTTTGATTTGGCACAAGTTTTTACGCTGGATCCCCTTTATAACGCAACCCTCCCCATTTATCCGGGCTTGGGACCAGCACTAAGAGTGGCTGGGGTTGGTTCCCTGACCGGGCATCGAACCCGGGCCGCAGCGGTGAGAGCGCTGCATCCTAACCACTAGACCACCAGGGACCTCGGAATCAGAGCAGATGATTTCCATAATTCAAAAGTTTTATTATTTTTTTTTTTTTTTTTCTCTTTTCTAATATATTGTATTAGCTCCCTTTTATGAAAATAGCATACTCATTAATTTGCACAATATATTGAAGGGAGGGGTATTTATTATTTAAAACTGAAGCATTCAAGTTAGAACAACAAAAATCACCTCATGCTCGAGAGTTTGCCGTTATGACCTGTACAATTTAGGCACGCTGTTTCACTTCAGTATTTTCTCCCAGGCAATGTGTAACATTTTAAAAGCTGTTTAAACCCATCTCTCTCACCCGATTATACTGGCACAATGTCTTTGGCAACGAAATTGGTGACAGTGTTTGTTATATCTTGCCATCTTTTTGCGATTTCTCTCTGTTTTACACTGTCTGCTGCACGCACATCGTGTTCCTGAAGCTTTTCATAATCCTCATTATCAGTGCAGTGGGAAGTTAAAGGATAGTAAAAACATCTGACCTTCCAAAACCAAACCGATTACATGGAATTTGAGGTGTTTAGATAGTTTCTTTGCTCATTTTAACTACATGCACAGTAGTACACAGTGAATTTGTGAAAATTAGTGACGTACTCGATTATTTGATTTTGCATATCTTTAAAACAACAATTACGTTCCATAAACGTACTCTCAGTGAATGTCTTTAAAGGCCTTAGAAAGTCATTAGTTTCTTTTCTCTTAATCTCTAGTATAAAATAAGGCAGATTGATATTGGAATATACGAGTCCTTTTAATCTTTTTACAGGAAATCCAAGGTATTAGCCATAATCAATCAACTTTTGAGGCTTTTTTTCTAGTTTTAAAAATGTTTTGCCATATTTCTGGTTTTATTCCCTTTCATTCAGTTGCATTTACCCCTGATGACTCCATTGCCAGGCAGTGAGTTGACAAAGGAACCGTTCCGCTGGGACCAGCGCCTTTTTTCCTTGGTGCTCCGCATTTCAGGCCATGCCTCCTTGGAGCCTGAACAGGTGGGCGGTGTCCCAGCCGATCCCTCCCCTGTCACGCCCATGTGTGAGGTGACAGGAGGTAAAACTTACAGAATTTTGTACTTGTAGTGAAAAATCGTATGCTTTGGATATAACATTTACATGGAGCATTTTAATCGGTTTAAATGTCCAATCCGTGTGAAAATGCTCCATGTGAATGGAATAAAAATTACATTTTAATCGGTTTGAGAGGGTTGGGATCAACCTTTCTATAAACTAAACAAAATTAAAATTCTGCTTTGTAAACGATTTAAACTGATTACATTCAGAAGATATATCTAAACTTTTTTACTGGTTTCACTGTTTCGCACAGCTTCCCAGTTTGTAAAAAAAAAAAAAAAAAAAAAAACTCATCTAAAAGTTTAGTTTCCATTCTAGGTCACTAAATTCCAGCAATACAACCCACTCCCACCAGTCCTTACTTATAGACCTTACAAGGGAAGGGTAATACTAAGATGCTCCTTAGAGTTGCGCAGCCACCTCATACATTCCAGCAGTAGTTTGCTTACAAATTTATACTGTTGCTTGATTAAGAGCAGCAGTTTACATAAAAAATAGCAGGATTACAGGAATAGGAGTCCACCGAAACTTTCAATCTCAATAAGTTTACTTGGAATGACATGCATTTCAGAATTACTATTGAACTAGAGTACAAGTTAAAACAGACTGGTTACATTTATTTTGCATCAGTAAGATTTTACAAGAAAGTGCCAGACGAAGTTCATGGTATTAATATGTTAACACGGCTACCACAGCTGTGTCTTTCAAAGTCAAATCAATTGCGGACAAGGCCTGAAAATAGTTGTCTGAGAGTGAGCAATGTGTGACTGTATGAAAAGACAAAAATCGTTCAGTTCTGTCCTTCATTTTAAATGTAAGGTTTTAATATTATATTTTGATCATAAATCTAACACTTTAACCATTGAGCTACCACATCCCCTTTTTATGTTGGTTTTAATGATTAGCAATTATACAATTAAAAAGGCAACGAATATTCATTATATTCAATCATTAGTGCCTCGCTTTAATACATTTTTTATTTACTGAATGCAGTTTAGTCTGCTGCTTTTGAATTAAACATAAAAAACTGATGTCATGTCAGTTCCTTCAAATGAGACATTCAAGTCATTTATTTTGTGTGTGTGTGTGTGTGTGTGTGTGTGTTATATATATATATATATATATATATATATATATATATATATATCTCCACACATATGTGAATGATTTCATGTTATTCAATTTTAAAATAATAGGAACATAACTTTCTGTGATTAAAAATGGCGTGTGTGTGTGTATATGCAGGTCGCTCGTACAGTGTGTTTTCACAGCGCATGCTAAACCAGTGCCTGGAGTCTCTGGTGCAGAAAATCCATAGTGGAGTCGTGCTAAACTTTGAGAAGACAGGACCCGACTCTCCTGAAGGTAACTTTGCTTTGTATAACTATCATAGCTTCTATTATTAAATTCCATATTGTTTATTTTTTGTTATTTTAGTGCCTGGTTAAATACATATCTGATGTTTAAACCATTTTATGGAAACAATAGAATAATCATTTTAAATTTCATATATGCAACGTCTCAGAAATGTTGCAATCGGGGCACCGAAAAAGCAGGACAAGTGTTACTAAATAAAACAGCTGGAGGATCATTTTGCACCTAATTAGGTCAATTCAGGAGGCAGTAACATATATTTGGTATTTTAAAAAAATCTTGTAGAGGCAGACTCACTCAGTAGTAAATATGTACAGAGGTTTACCATTCTGCAATCACTGAATTCTGTTTTTATTTATTATACAGTATCCCACATTTTTTTAAATTGGGGTTGTACAACATCTCACAAAAGTGAATACACCCCTCACATTTCAACAACTATTTTAGTAGATCTTCTCAAGGGACAATACTATAGAAATGAATCTTGGATATATTTTATAGTCAATGTGTAGCTTAAATAGAAGTACATGAAAAATAACATACAGCCATTGTTATGTAGCACTGCCTTTAACCTCCTGGGCATGGAATTCACCAGAGTTACACAGGTTGTTGCTGGGATCCTCTTCGGAGGGTCCCAGAGTTGCTGGATGTTAGACACATGGCACTTCTCCACCTTCTGCTTGAGGATGCGTTACAAGTTTAATAGGGTTCAGGTCTGGTGATGGCCACTCCATCGCCTTTATCTTGGCGGTCAGTTTTGGCTTATTTTCTGCTGTTTGGCCCAATTTCTGAAGGCAGGGCATCATGTTCTGGAATCCATGTTTCCCTCAATGATCTGCAGCTCCCCAGTACCAGCAGCACTCATGCACCTCGGATCATGATGCTTACACCACCATGCTTGACTGTAAGGCAGTCACAATTTTTTTTGGCACTTCTTTTCAGGGTATCAGCACACATGCTGGACATCATCTGAGCCAAACAAGTTTATCTTGGCCTCATCAGTCCACAGGACATGGTTCCAGTAATTAATGCTCTTGGACAGGTTTTCTGCAGCAAACTGCAGAAATTGCAGGCTTTCTTGTGAGCCAACTTTAGAAGTGGTTTCCTTCTCTGATGATGGCCATGCAAACCGACTTGTTGCAGTGTGCGACGTATGGTCTGTGCACTGATGAGCAGACCTTTCGCTTCTGCAACTTCTAAAGCAATGCTGCAGCACTCTTTATTTTATATATAATGCTGCATTTGTTTTTTTTAAACAGTTTCTGCACCTGATACACAGCACGAGGACTCTCTGTATGACATTTCTATGTTTTTTCTAAAAAAAGCAAGTCAAGTTCATGTTCCTATTGTCGTGTCAATTCGTTAAGGGTCAAAGCACCAAACTTTAACTTCTCTAATACAAGATGCACAAACTTGTTTGTTGCTGTCAAGCAAACAAAAACATGATCATAGTGAATAGGAAATGTGAATTTGCATGGTTACACGACATACAGCTGTTATCACTTAGGGTGTACTTACTTTTGTTGCCAGCTATTCAGACAATAATGGCTGTATGTTGAGTTATTTTCAGAGAACAGTAAATCTGTACTGCTATACATGCTGCACATTGACTATAAAACATGTATCCAAGTTTCATTTCTATAGTATTGTCCCTTGATAAGATCTCTAAAATAGTTGCTGAAATGTGTGGGGTGTACTCACTTTTGTGAGATACTGTACATTTTCTGTTAACAATGTGGTCCTAATGAAGTTTTCAATTCTTTTCAGATGGTCTTTCAGAAGCCAAATCCGGCCACCAGCCATGGCACAGTTCCCATAAGCTCATTTATGTGCGCCCCAATCCCAAGACAGGAGTTCCTGTTGGCCACTGGCCCATTCCTGAGTCCTTCTGGCCTGACCAGAACTCCCCCACTCTGGTTAGACACACACACACACACACAAACACATACATATTGACATAAAATGTAAAAAGAAATGGCTAGCAGGCAAACATATTATTTTAATGTGTTCTGAGCTGCACGGCATCGGAAGAAAAACTTCACTGGTGGTGATTTTTAAACGCATGACGATGCCAAAAGATAAACTCTCGAGAGAAATAGTTGTGAAAGGAAGGAGGAAGACAATGAACAATGACTTTCTTGGTAGGCTACTGTTTAGATACAAGCCGTTGTAACGCATTGAGTCTGGGTCATGGGATAGCTTGCTAACTCCAGTTGCAACAGAAATCATATAAGCACAGACAGGTTTCCAAAACTCATGCTTTTTTATTTTTCTTGGCAACAGCGTTACGGGTTAGTCAAAGAAACTTAGAAATGAGCATCAGAAAATAATAAGGACATATTCCTCGGTCTCCACACATGCAGTAATAGCGGGAAAATGCGGTGGCAGGCTATTCCCAAAATGCCGCTCTGCTCTTAAAGGAGCCACAACATATTTCACCTTGTAACAGACACTGTCTTTCGTTAAAGCCTGTGCAAAGTTCATTAGTTTCAGTGTAGGCATATATACAGGTGTGGCTTATTTATGTTCAAAATAAAAATATTTGTAAAATTCAGTGGGTGTGTCTTATATTTGGGTGCGCTTAATAGTCTGGAAATTACGGTAATGACATTCATCAATGTGAAGACACTGATCATGTTAATAATTTCTCATAGTAATTATTAACAATGATTTAACAAAGTAGGTAACTATTTTTAGAAAAGTCCCACGGGCTACTCAAGTGGTCCTTGCATTAGTGACCCCTGAGTTAAAGCATAGAGAGCATGCGTTATTAACATTATTGGTCATATGGTTATCTTTATAGTTAATAAAATCTAGCTTTTAAATTACACCACACTTGTACTTCTGTAATTTACAGTTCCCAAGAGTCCTAGAGGCTAGGCATTTTATTTGAATTTGTACCTCTATTTCTGGTAAAATTTACTACACAGTTACAATTGATGATCTTTCTCAAGCCAGAGACTCGACTTGAAATTTCCTACCTAAAATTTCTGGGAGAATTTATACTTTTTTATTATTATTATTATTATTATTATTATTATTATAGTGAGCTTGTAGTACATTTTCTTTGCAATATAAAACCTCTATTCATTGAAGTTTTTTATTTTGCTTAATATAGACAAAAATGTACACTGATTTTGTTACATATGATTTATATTAAACATTGTGAAATGAATTGAATCGTGACCAAATTATATTGTTCCACCCCTTGTAAAGTAGTATATTGTTAATTATTTTTTTGTTGGTATCAGGTCATTTGCAACTGCTTTCATGAGCATTTATGCAAGAACAGTTATTTATAAAAAGCCTTAATTACTGTGCATTAAATCTACGGTAATACAGCAATTGGCAATTGGTGATAACTGAATTTTATTTTTATATATATATATATGCCTTCGTTGTCAGGTTTAAATTGTTTATTTATTTTCATTAAGCAAACAAGTGAAACCCAGTAATCTAGAAGTAATGATTAAGAATGCAATCTGAAAAAATACAAATAAAAATTCTAGAAAGTGAACATAATGCATAGCCGTTTCATTAGAGGACAAAAAATTAATTGCAATGAGTTTTCCATTGTATTATCACCACCACATTCTTTCAGTGTATTTGCACCATGCCATGTCCATGGTGCTGTAGTTCCAACATGGGTTTGATGCATATAGAACATTCACATCATATATTCTTTATTAACATTGTCATGTCACACCTTGATCACTATATAGAGCAAACAGTAAATTACTCAGTGTACAGGATATGCATGATTTGCTCAGTGTTTTTATTTTATTTTTTTTACACTTCATTTTTTTACACTTCATGTGTCAGCGATTATGTATTGTTTTATGCTCAATCTTTAGACTACCATTGGAAAATCTATTCTTCTCCTAATCTATTGATCTCTTTTGTATCGTGTGTGTGTGTGCATAGCCACCACGAATGGCCCATCCACAGGTGCAGTTTTCCTGCTTTGAGGCAGAGCCCATAGTTATTGATAAAGTCCCATTTGATAAATATGAGTTGGAGCCGTCTCCTCTAACACGCTACATTCTGGAGAGAAAGTCACCACACACCTGCTGGCAGGTAACATGCTCTTTGTGTTTATATGGTACCCTAGTGTGGTTGAGGAGTTAATGAATGTTAAACCTGAAACAATCGTCACTATTCCGATCATATAAACATAATTTTAGGTTACAAACACACTAGGTAGTATGGTGTATCGTGTGACTTTTGTTTTTAATGTTGTGTTTAGGTTTATGTAAGTAACAGTGCCAAGTATGGTGAGCTTGGGCAGCCTTTCGGCTACCTGAAGGCAAGTACAGGGCTCAACTGTGTCAACCTTTTCATCATGCCCTATAACTACCCTGTGATTCTGCCCCTCCTCGGTAAGTGCCTTCATGCACACACACAAACACACACACACACTCAACCATGTGCCCTACGTCTGCCTTTGAGTGCATTTTAAAGATTCAGTAACATAACAGGAAATGTGACCATGGCAACACACCCAAAATTCACGGTTCGGTGTGACCTCGACCTCGGTGACCTCGGATTCGGTACAATTTCGGTACGGTTAAGGGGAAGACATGCAAAACATAAAATTGCTTGTCATCTTTATTAACTCAGTTTATTATTAATAACCTCTGTAACCATCAACAGTTAATTTTTTTTTTTAAACAGTTTTAAATAAAATGCTTTCTTGGGTAAATAATATATAAATAATATTTTATAAAATGTAATAAATCAATGCAATGCACTTTGATTATTTTGATTGAATTTGCACAGATGAAATTGGATTAAATAAAAATTAATGGAAACATTTTATTAAATATTTTACATTTGTTAGACCCCATTTGGTTAATACAGTTCTACTTATTTCGGTATCTTAAACAAAATGTCTTTTCCTTTAATCCTTCATTCATTTACTCCCTCGAAATGTGGAATTGTCAGGATTTCCTCCTTCTTAGAGAAATTCTTGAAGCTGGACATAAAAGAATCTATAGCACTAGAGTTATCGCAATGGATTCTTTGTTTTCATGCATATGCAAAACAAATAAACAAGTCCAGTACAGAGTGAGTAGCCACAGTGACACTACACAAACTCTAGTTTCTTTTTTTATACCCCTGACGTTGTTGAGTATGTTTTTAAGTTAATCATAGTAATAATAAAAATGCAGTGCGAGGCAGAGACTAAACAAACTTGCGGTCCGCCACTTAATCCGTTCCTAAGGGAACTCAGATTTTAATGATTCCACAAATGCCCTGTACGTGAATTTTGTTATGAATACATCTACCGTTACAGTTACACAGTACTGTGTAAATACTTTGAAGTCACTTGTTGATTCGTTTGTCTGTAGATGACTTGATTCGAATTCACAAATTCAAGCCCACTCCAAAATGGCGTCAGTCCTTCGAGAGTTACCTGAAGACTATGCCACTATACTACATCACTGTGAGCGCACACACACACACACACACACACACACACACACACACACACACACACACACACACACACACACACACACACACACACACACACACACACACACACACACACACACACACACCACTCGCTTGTGTGTAAAATACTTTTGGCTGCTTTCAGCCCCTGAGGAAGGCACTGAGGATGATGGGAGCACCAACCCTGCTGGCCGAAAGCATGGAGTATGGCCTTAGCTACAGTGTTACATCATACTTGAAGAAAGTTAGCCAGCAGGTATTTCCCAGAAAACACAATTTAATTCTCTTGAATCCTAATGTTATTCTGTAGTATGGTTTATTTCACTAAGACAAAATTGTTGTGCAACCAAGTGTTTTGTGCACTTTTTGACTAGTATGTGGGATGTTTGTCTGTTCCAGGCGAAGGTAGAGGCAGACCGTGTGTGTGCATTAGTGGGGAAGAAGACTGGGCCTGATATGGGGATCAAGCTCCGTCTTCGAGGCTCCGCCCTCTCATTAGCTCACAGAAAGGACTTTGCACAGCTGCTGCAAGGCATCATGGGAGATGGGCTGCTTGAAATCAACCCCAAAGAGTTTTCAGGGTTCCAGCTGGCTGTCCTCAACAAGGTGACTTATTATTGTCTTAAATAATTGTGTATTACATTTACAATGGGTTAATTCATAAATAAGTAAATTATACTCTATAATCACTAAAAGCAATTAGTCATAATTATAATTCCTTTGTCTGTGTGTTTAGGCCATGAAACCACAGGGTCTGCGGAACCCATATGACATACCCAGGATTCAGCTGCTGGACCAGCTGAGCCGCATGAGGAGAAATTTTCTAAATGCCAGGACATGTGTGCTGAAAAGCCAAGATGAAGGTGACAATTTATTCTGCCTTCCCCAGCACCCTTCCACTGTTTCTACCCTCTATTTCAAATTTGCTTCTTTCTCTTTTAGATCAGCTACATAGCGTGCCCATAGCACAAATGGGCAATTATCAGGACTTCCTGAAACTGGGCCCTGCCCCCTTGAGAGAAGCTGACCCAGACCAGCCCAAGAGACTGCACACCTTTGGAAACCCCTTTAAACTCGACAAGAAGGTGAAATCTGTTGATTTGCAATTACAGTTTATCTTAATTTATCTTTTTTCTTTGTTGCATGTAATAGCAGTTGTAGGTGGATCAAGTGGTCTTATTATTAAACTTGTTTAACATTGCATAGTGTGCTAGATTTCAGCTTTGATTCTGGACATAAATATTTCAAACGTATGACCTGCTTTTCTTTAGCAACATTATTTCTGATAGTTTAATAAATCAAACTCAAGATTTACAATAGTTTACTGCTGCACTGCAGTCTTTTCTCTTTCTATTTCTTTGTTCCTCTGTCTGTCTCTGTTTGTCCCTGGCTACATTATCTGTGCATGTATGTCTGAACAAGCCTGTCTCTCTCTGTGTCAGGTTGGGTCTTATTGTTCAAGTCTGATTATGTATTGTTCATTAGAAAACCAGGAAAATATATGAGCTATAGTGATGCTCTGTGTGTGTCTGTTTTCGAGTTATATAAAATATAAATCTGGTGATCTTTTGTTCGGTTAATGAAAGGCAATGATGGTGGATGAAGCAGACGAGTTTGTTACTGGGACTCAGGGAAAAGGCAAGCGACCCATCGATACCAGCACACCGACTGGTGCTCCTAAAAGGAAAAGGTGCATGTCGCCAATTCTGCGGCTGGGACGTGCATACACCCCTCCCAACAAGACTCCACCAAAAGGTAAGGAAACACCCCCACACACTTTGTCATGTTCAAAATATTTGTAAAACTCAAATATTTCTTCTTAACATTACTATAATAACTTTTAGCGCCAGATGCCAACCATGTGGGCCACCTCGAATTTGAGCAAGCCCCAGTTCTCAACTACATGGGCCATCTAGATTCGGAACAGGTTACTGATTCCAACCATACAGGCCAAGCCGAATTCGAACGGGTCCCTAACTCCAATCACATGGGCTGCCTTGATTTGGAACAGTCCCAGGAACTGCCCCCCATTCCCCCTAATCTCCATGGAAATCACCTAGAGGAGGACGTGGAGGGTGAGCTGGAGAATGGACGAGGCAATGGAGAGGAAAAGGAAGTGAAGAGGAGGAGGAGGAAAGAGGAGGATCAGTGCGAACTGAACGCAGAGCTCCACGTCCTCATCACCAGAGAGATCCGAAAGCCGGGTCGGCGTAAGTGCATTTGCTGGGGTCATGTTCAACAAAATGTGGAATACATAAAGCAAGATAGAAGAAAACCTAATTCTTACATGCCCCAAGAAAAGCCTTCTATAAACAAATCTGATGAGTGAGGTATAGGTATGTGATGTTGCATTTCTGCATCTTATTAATCTAGTTGATCATAGTTTAGAGTATTATGTTATGTTCTAAGCGTCTCAGCATAAATAAATAATAGGCAGTATATTAAAGCATAGCATCTATAAGTCTTGACAGTTTGGTGTGTCTCATAATATTACTATTAAAAACATTAATGAAATTACGAACATGACTGCCAAAAAGTTCATACATGCACATGCATAATAAACCTAACCTAATATTTTAGAACTGAAATATAAATTTGAAGAGTAGTGAAGTAAAAAAAATACTGTTAAATAAATAATTTGATGCCAACTGTACTACTCCAGTGTTTCTGGTGATTATACTTTCTTCTGTTTATCTGAAACTCATTTTAATTTTGAGGCATGCTTTTTAAATTAGTATTTAAAAAGACACAAAACGTTTTCTTCTATCAGACGGTCTGATCTAATAATATTTTTTGATCGGTTTGTCTAAAGTGCAAATGACAGTTCCAAATATAAGATACCAAGTATATGAAGTGTTACATACTAAGGTCTAAAGGACATTATTCTCTCTTCTCTCCTCTCTCTCTCTCCTCTTTTCTACACCCTTTTTTGTTTATGCTTTTCCAGGTTACGAGAGAATCTTCTATCTTCTGAAGCAGATTCAGGGCAGTCTGGAAACAAAACTTGTCTTTCTGCAGAACATCATTAAAGAGGCAGCAAGGTACACAGCACTTTAGGAAGTTTTACTTGGATTAATCAGGTTTATTCTTTTATTTAAAAAAAGACACACAGATGGAAATAAAATTGCCTTTGTCGCTCCTGTTGTTGCTTGCTTGTACACTGTCTCATGTGTTTAATTTTCAGATTTAAAAAGCGAGTACTGATAGAACAACTTGAGAACTTCCTGGAAGAAATCCATTCTCGAGTGAACAGCATGAACCATGTGGACAGTTACTGATCAAAGACAATCACAGAGAGAGCACTTCCGCATAATCACATCTCAGGGCTAAAGAAAAGATCCTACACCTCATATTTATCTTTCCTGGTCTGTTCTAATCCTGTTTTATGCCAAAGATGAATATATTTATCAAATGCATTGCCCATTTACTTGGACACTGTGTTTGCATGAGTATTGGCTCTTAATTGTCTTTACAATTTACGAAAAAAGTTATACAAAATATAAACTTCTCTCCTGGATTTTTTTTTCTTTCAAAAGAACAAGACTCTAAATTATTTAACAGCATTTTAGCAAAATGTAAATTTTTTTGGGGAAAGTCATTTTGTATCTTGTTCATCATATTTTTACCCAGTTCGCCTACCTGATTCTTGATGGGGACCAAACACTCCAGCTTTGGCTCAAACTATTTTGTACAAATGTACTGAAATGTAAAATATTATTTAAACGCAATTAATACTGTGAATAGCTATTCAGAATAAACATTATTTTGAAATAAACATGAGCTTGTTTTATTTTGTGTAAGATGTAAACTGAAAAGGGTGAGTGCATGTTTTTAATAAATGTAATGACAATTATGGGGCAAATCATCTAGGTGCAAAAAAGTGTTTATTCACAAACAGACAAATCCCTCTTATTGGCCCTCAAATAAAATTTTTACCTCAACCACCCAAACTTTTGTGTGTTTCTGGGTATTTGTGTACATGTATACAGTGTGTAATATTAATTGATTCCTCTGCTGGAATTCATCATTCTGCCAATAAATAGCACCAAACCTAAAGATAAGAAAAGAAAAAGACATAAATTGGTGTTTGTCTTGTTAACCGTAGATGAAAAAAATCTAAATTTAGCATGAATGGGACAATGAAAGGTAAACACAAACAAGCTACAGTTGCAGACCCCATTGACTGGCAACTCCAGTTGCAATTCTATTATTTAAAATTTAAATGTGGAAAAAAAATGTGACAAGATGAATGAAACTATGGATCTAAATTTTAACTTTTAATTTTTTATATTTATAGTACCAGTCAAAAGTTTTGACCTACATTGTCTTTCACAGCTCTTTGTTTTTATTAGTTTCAACATTGTACAATTATATCTAAAGTTTTTTAGATTGTTCAAAGTATCTGCATGAGGACTGTCTTTTCTCTTATTAACTTTCTTGCTCTAATATGGATTTGTACAGTAGCTGTAGTAGCACCAATATGCCTACTGACCATTTTCTCTGCTCAAGACAAGTGATGGTCTAAAGCAACCTTAAGAGGGCAAGACCTGTCACAAATTAACCCTATAGCTAACGCTACAGCATTTCAAGTGACTTCCACATGAATCCGATGAAAGAATGCCAAGAGTGTGCAAAGCTGTCATCAAAGCCAAATGGGAATCGGATATATAAAACATATTGTGTTAATGTTTTTGCTGATTATAATTCCACATTTGTTTTGTAAGGATTTCATTATTAAAATACAATGTTAAAACTAACAAAAATAAAGAAAAACAATAAGGTGGTGTCCAACTTTTGACTAGAAGTGTACATCTAGATGTGTTAAATAAATTAGAATGTGGCATTATAATGGCAAGCCACCCATTTTTTAATGAACATCCACTGGAAAAGATTCTCTTAATTTTGCAGTAGTTTGCAATAACTATTTGCAATCCAGCTGGTGACATCATCAAACTCTTGCATTTGTCCTTTGTGATGCTTTTCCAGGCTATCAGAGCTAGTGTAAGTTTCTGTTGGTTTTGGGGTTTTCTCCATCCAGTCTCCAATTTAGAAGCAGCTCAACTGGGTCTGGGTTACGATCTGCTGATTTACTTTGGCAGTAAAGACTTTCACTTGTTTCCCATTATCAAGTCTTACAGTTCTACTCTCTAGTTCTTACATTCTAGTAACTTCTGAATTAATTTTTTTGCTGTCATCTTTAAATGGTGGATTGAAATACCTTCATCCCTGTCTCAAGGTAATATTGATGTCCTCTAACAGTAGTTGAGATCCCTCATTGTTCTAAATTTTATATCTAGAAATATCTAGATATAAAATTTAGAACAATGATGGGGTCTCAACTACTGTTAGAGGACATCACTCCTATCATCCTATCAACTGTCGGGTTTCCATTGTGGAAGTAAAACAGAAAGAAATAAGCAATAAAGCATTAAATTCCACCAATAACTATTATTATTTAATAATAATAATAATAATGCATTTTTAAAGAAAAAACAAGCAAAAGACAGTAAAAATTAAATGATATAGGAACTGTAGTTAAATAATAGTAGAATACTGTAGAAATGCATTGGTAAATGGGGTGGCAGGGCATCAGGGCCAGCAAAGCCTTCTCTGCTGGCCTAAACACTATCAGAAGCACTGACCTACATTTACAAAAAGAAATTCTAAAATTTTCATGAAATTATAATAATTTATTCCCAACAGTTTGTAAAACACAGCACATATTTTTATTTTAGTTTTCACATATTAATACATCTGAGTTAGACTTTTGTATGCCTATGGAGGAAGAGAAATAGTTTTTTGTGTTGGACATACTTAAAAATACATTTTTAAGAAAAGCTAGACATTGTGAGGGGACGTCGGCTGACCCCGAAGCTAGCGAGCTTGTCTCAGCGCGGGAAAGGGCGCAGTATCTGAGTGAACTTCTGTACCAGTATGACCCTCCACGCCTACATAGATCAAAAGGTGCTGGCTATCTGTTGGTTCCTCAAATAATGAAGACTACAGCAGGGGGCAGATCTTTTTCTTATAAAGCCCCACAGTTATGAAACAGCCTTCCAACCAGTGTTCGGGACTCAGACACAGTCTCAGTGTTCAAGTTGAGGTTGAAAACATTTAATCAGTCAAGCCTTTTATCAGTAGATTTTTTTCTTAGGTAAAGGCTCAGATCTGGAGGGAACATGGATATAGAGTGTTTGGTGAAGTGGGATATTTGTCTGCTGTCGTCCCCTCACATTCACACGTTCACTCATGTTTGTTGACGGTGGTGTGGTGGGTCGTCTCTTATCCCAGAGATCCCTCATGTCTGTATTACCTTCTGGTTCTCCCTTTTAGTTATGCTGCCATAGCGAGTCTTGTTCAAACTGCACAGTGACATTAACTTTCATACAACAATAAGGACACTTAATAATCCATATCTCTCTCTTCCTGTCACCCTCTTCTCTCTCTCTCTCTCTCTCTCTCTCTCTCTCTCTCTCTCTCTCTCTCTCTCTCTGTGTCTCTCTCTCTCTCTCTCTCTCTCTGTGTCTCTCTCTCTCTCTCTCTCTCTCTCTTGGTCAAGTTAAATATGCACCTGAGGCTCCAGTGACCATAGTTCCTGCCCCTCTCCCCTCTGTGGATCTTCCCACTTCGTCCAGGCCTGCCTCTGGATAGTGTTCTCTTCGACTGGAGGCCACTCAGCTTGGGACGGTTTCTCATCAACGCATTGGGTGGTTCCATTAAATTCCGGAGTAAGAACGTGCGCTTTGAGGATGGATTGGACTGTAGTTAATGTCAACAGTCCCCTATACTGACTCAGGAATACAGTTCGCTTCTGATCATCATCACTGTACCCCGCAACATTGTATATCTGCTTCAAATGGACATTCGGTGCAACCCAGATGAGGATGGGTTTTCTCTTGAGTCTGGTTCCTCTCAAGGTTTCTTCCTTATGCCATCTCAGGGAGTTTTTCCTTGCCACAGTTGCTCATCAGGGACAAACTTACTTACAAAGAACATATTTATTTTAATCACCACATTATCTGTGTAAAGCTGCTTTGAGACAATGTTCATTGTTAAAAGCGCAATACAAATAAAAATGAATTGAATTGAATTGAATTGAAAGGGTTTGTTCTCCACTTACAGACTAGTGAATACGAGCAGTACCACTGGTTTACAGCCTCTGAGGAGTGGTGCAAATTATAAGTATGCATCTCTGGTGAGTAGGTTGTATTTTATTCACATTTTTAATGTTTTTGTGATGTTATTAGACAAATGTTGATTCTGAACTGCTCCAGATGATGTATGTGCACAGTTGCGGTAGTAGTGTGGCGCAGCGGTCCCCAATCATTTTGGCAGCAAGGACCGGAATAATGTTAAACAATATTTTCATGGACCCAGCCTTTAATGCGTGGTGGATAAATACAACAAAACTAAATTATACAACCGCCATAAAAACTGGTATTTTCTAAATATAATAATAAACGTAAATCCACTGTGTTGTTTTTTGTTCATTTTGCTAGCTTGGGGGTTTGAATTTTGCGGTAATGTATTATGTGTTAGCGGCCGGTGCAGCTGCTTTAAGAAGGTAGCGGATGGAGGTAAGACATGTGACCAAGGCATCTTGACATGCATCAAGAGTGAGTCATAGACAGATGTGGCAGAGAGAATCCAAAATTTCCAAAATAAAACATTGTTCAGAATCAGATAATAAATTAAACGGAAATAATGAAAGTTATGTATTGTTTCTGTGCGGCCTGGTACCAATTGCCCGGGGGCTGGGGACCACTGGTGTAGAGGTTTGGAGCTTTAGTAAAATGGTATTCACCCTCCATATGTGAAATGCCTCTCTCTCTCTGTAATGCCACGCGTTGTTATATTTTGTATTGAATAGATGGTTTCTATAATTGCGACGTGATAGTGGTGGTATTAAAAGGTGGATAAAGTCGGGTAAGTCCCCACTGAAGGCCCAGGTACCAAATGCACGGCCTGCCACTGAGTAAATGTAATTAAAATAATAAAAGTTGGTTCAGTACTAAATGTTATTTATGAAATATGGAAAAATCTAAAAGGCACACAGTTTTTCACGTATTTAATTCAGAGATCAATAAAGGTGCGAAAGTTTTAAAAGAAATTTGCCTTTACCTCCATTTACATGCCGTAGCGTGAAGAGGAATGGATACTCTAGATCTCTTCAACAGCACCATGGCTACGGAGGACAATATAAAAAATCCAATTACAAATAAAAAAACAAAAATCCTCCACTTTAATTGCACAAGCTCAAAAAAGTTGGTACAAACACAACAGAGAAGGGCATTTGTTGATATAATTTACATATCCACTACAGTGTTCACACAAATTAATAATCTTTTTTCGGATCATCTGTCTCCATACTGCCTCTTTTAAATTAACCACCTTCATTTCTTTTCTCACCACATTCATAAACCTCCTCCTTGGACTTCATCCTCCTGCCTGGCAGCTTCAACCTTAGCCTTCTCCTACTGATTCAAGTCAAGTTTATTTGTATAGCGCTTTTCACAACAGACATTGTCTCAAAGCAGCTTTACACAAATCAACAGTGATGGTGAATGGTGTGAATTTGTCCCTAATGAGCAAGCCGTGGCGACTGTGGCAAGGAAAAACTCCCTTAGATGTTATGAGGAAGAAACCTTGAGAGGAACCAGACTTAAAAGGGGAACCCATCCTCATCTGGGTGACATCAAGAGTTTGATCATAAATCTTTCAACAATACAGAACACTGGAGAGTGAGAACTAACATGAGTACTGGAGTATAAGTTTATAAGTGATGTTCTTTCTGCAGTCTTAAACAGTCTATATGGATAGTAGCTCCTAGTTTTATGAGCTCAGCATTTGTGATCATCACAGATCCAGCATCAGCTTCTCCATGCCAGAGCCTTTAAACACTCCAGGAGGTCCAATGTCAAAACTCCACACATGTAGCGGGATCCAAATGGCACTGGTACGTCTCTAGATGGTTCGGGATGTTTGCGAGTTCGGCATCAACTTCTTCAAAGGTCCGTAATCATCATGAGGTGGGAGGCGACTGAAGCTGGCCAAACCTCAGGGTGTCTCAGGATGGGGAGAGAAAGAGAAGCAGTGGAGAGCAATTAGCGTAGCTGCTGTTCATGATATTAACAGCACAAGTTGATCCTACTGATATATCCCATGTCCCTCTGCACATGTCCAAACCATCTCAATCACACCTCTCTCACCGTGTCTCCAAAACGTCTTACATGTGCTGTCCCTCTAATAAACTCATTTATAATTCTGTCCATCATCATCACTCCTAATGTAAATCTCATCGTATTCAACTTAGCCACCTGCAGCTCCGTCTCCTACCTTTTTTTTTTTTTTTTGTCTTAGAATTTTTATTGCAAAATTGCACTTAATTTTTTATAACACATCCTACCCACCCCATTAATTAAACTAAAACAAAGGGACATATGAAAAATTTTCAACTACACAATTAAAACAGGAAAAGGAAATAAAAATAAAAAAAACCAAGGAAATAAAATAATAATAATAATACAAAACTACTTCTTAAAGTAGTAAGGGATAGAAAGAATTTTGACATCAAGGGAAGATTCAGACAAGCTTTGGATTATCCAACCAACAAGAAACAGCCACCCGTTGGCTTTTAAACGCCCAAACAGGGACTTAAACCCTGGACCCTCAGCTTAAAAGTCTGATGCTCTACCAACTGAGCTATCCGGGCTCAGCCCACATTCGTGCTTTCAATCTGGAACAGTTGCAACACCTTGCCTCAATAAAATATCTCTGTCTTGTTTAGAGGGTGAAACTTAGGAGATTCTTGAAGCTATTTCTAATAGTTTAATGTGCCTTTTTTGCAGAACGCCCACCATGAAGGTTATCCCTTATTTCATGTCCAACAGCAGAATTCAAGGATGCAGGCTAGTTGAAAAATGTGACTATGTATAAATAACATAAAAAGCACCTTAAAAGCTTCATTGTCAATCTTTGTCCATAGTCTTATACAAAGCATTTTACTTTAGCAAGTCTTAAATTAATGGTAGGACTAGCAATAAGACAAAAATCGAATTCATGCTTCTGCCTTATTAGCTGTTAGCTCGAATGAATATGTCCCTTTGTTATTGCTGTAAGCGTGGTACCATGGCCATACAAACTGCAACGAAAATCAGGTAAATTGGGTACAACTGCGCTGTGATTTCAACACAAAACATTATAGGCCTTTTTATCAATGAGCAAAATGTTTGTGGTGGTACAACGCCCTAGCAATCTCAGATTCCGAGGTTTGTAATAACATAGATATACCTTACAGTCAGTTTGGACAGTACATTGGTACAGCAGTTGGTCTAAATCAGGTCAAAAATCTGTTTACACAAAACAAAAACAACAGCAAACAGGACCTTTATTGTATTACGTTCTCAGAGCAGTGGTTCCTGGTAGCGGCCTTCGGTCAGGTCACCTCGTTAGCGCAGTAGGTAGCGCGTCAGTCTCATAATCTAAAGGTCATGAGTTCGATCTTCACACGAGGCAAGTTTCCTTTTAAAATCTTCATCACTGCTAGTGGCCTTACAGGCAGACAAACACTTTTTTCCCCCCTGAATTTAAGAGCGAAGAATTTCCAATCGACAGCTGGTTGAGCATTTGCTGTGCGGCAGTAAGGCGCTGTGGCTTAGTTGGTTAAAGTGCCTGTCTAGTAAACAGGAGATTCTGGGTTTGAATCCCAGCAGTGCCTGATGCAGTTGTCCTTTGCTGCTTGAGCGCCTTCCAGCTTTTTCTTTATGGCTTGAGATATAACATTGCAAGTGGATAAGATGGTTTCTCTGGGGCACTGAATGGTGAATTGCAGGCTTTGCTCTGAGCCTTTTAAAAGCTTGATAGTGTTTGTTAGCAAAGGAAAAAAAACTGCGATTTTAAACAAACTACGAGCCATCCGTTGAGATAAACAGTTCCGGGATAGTAAAATAAAGACCGCCGCAGCGCAGGGGCTCTGTGGCGCAATGGATAGCACATTGGACTTCTAGGCTCAGTGGTAGAGCTATTCAAAGGTTGTGGGTTCGAGTCCCCCCAGAGTCGTTGTGCTTTTCCACTAGTCTTGCTAGTAACTTTAATTTTACACCAGGGAGATTGAAGAGCCATATCGCATGTGACATGTCCGTGCTTCTCGTCCTAACCCGAAATGCTTTGTTGGACGCGGTTTTTCGAAACCATCTCCTCTCGTTCCACACGGTTCTACTCATTTGACCAAAACGTTGCTGTAGCCTAATCGGATGTTCCAACAAATATTCCTGACACAGAATCATTCCATACTTTGTGCTCACACATCCAAAGCCCACACTAATGTTCTGATTAGCAAAGATTAGGAACATGGGCACAACTGTTTTGTCTCATCGGCACAACCATTTATAGACTGCTTGCGTTGATTCAACTGCCAGGCAATGGTGGATTCTGAGGTGTTGATTACATGGGTATGTCTTAAATCCAAAGTGAACAGTCCAATGGTATAATAATTGTTTTAAATATAATTTAAAAAGCTCTTATATTAAACCAAAACAACATGCATGGGTCCAAGAGCAAACGATCTAGGTCAGCTGAATACCACTTAGGACATTGATGCTTTATGTTGGTCAGTTGCTGCTCCCCTTTGTTATTGCTGTAAGCGTGGTACCATGGCCATACAAACTGCAAGAAAATCAGGTAAATTGGGTACAACTGCGCTGTGATTTCAACACAAAACATTATAGGCCTTTTTTATCAATGAGCAAACTGTTTGTGATGGTTCAACGCCCCAGCAATCTCAGATTCTGAGGTTTGTAATAACATGGATATACCTTACAGTCAGTTTGTACAGTACATTGGTACAGCAGTTGGTCTAAATCAGGTCAAAAATCTGTTTACACAAAAGAAAAGCAACAGCCAACAGGACCTTCATTGTATTACATTCTCAGAGCAGTGGTTCCTGGTAGCGGCCTTCGGCCACGTCGCCTCGTTAGCGCAGTAGGTAGCGCGTCAGTCTCATAATCTGAAGGTCGTGAGTTCGATCCTCACACGAGGCAACATTCCTTGTGAAATCTTCATCACTGCTAGTGGTTTTGCAGGCAGACAAACTGCAACAAAAATCAAGTAAAACAGCTACAAGTGTTTCGTCTCATCTGCACAAACAATTATATACTGCTTGTGTTGCTTCAACTGGCAGGCAATGGCAGATTCCGAGTTCTTGATTACAAGGGGTTTCTCTTACAACCAAAGCGCACAGTCCGGTGGTGCAGCAATTGTTCTACAAAACATTAAAAAAATCTCTTATATGAAACAAATATGCATTCATGGGTCCATGAGCAAACAATCGTGATCAATTTCTCCTACCACTAAGGACAGTGGTGCCTAAAGTTTGTTAGTTGCAGCACTGCTTTGTTATTGCTGGAAGAGTAGGACCCTCAGAGCAATTGCTGTCAACAGTTGTGTGTTGCATGCTAATTTCAAGAGAATTTTAGTGGCTTGTTGAGACTATGATCCGATATTAGATAGAATGTTTTCACTGCTGGTTTGGCATGGCTATTGTTTTTTCGATATGTATCTTAACTATATTTGTATTTGATCATATTTTCTGTTGAGGACCTTAGCAAGTCTCAAATTTCATGGTAGGACTAGCATTAAGACAAAAATCTAATTCATGCTTCTGCCTTATTAGCTGTTAGCTCGAATGAATATGTCCATGCACTTTTTTCCCCCCTGAATCTGAGAGCGAAGAATTTCCATTCGACAGCTGGGTGAGCATTTGCTGTGCGGCAGCAAGGCGCTGTGGCTTAGTTGGTTAAAGTACCTGTCTAGTAAACAGGAGATCCTGGGTTCGAATCCCAGCAGTGCCTGATGCAGTTGTCCTTTGCTGCTTCCGCTTGAGTGCCTTCCAGCTTTTTCTTTATGGCTTGAGATATAACATTGCAAGTGGATAAGATGGTTTCTCTGGGGCACTGAATGGTGAATTGCAAGCTTTGCTCTGAGCCTTTTAAAAGCTTGATAGTGTTTGTTAGCAAAGGAAAAAAACTGCTATTTTAAACAAACTACGAGCCATCCGTTGAGATAAACAGTTCCGGGATAGTAAAATACAGACCGCCGCAGCACAGGGGCTCTGTGGCGCAATGGATATCACATTGGACTTCTAGGCTCAGCGGTAGAGCAATTCAAAGGTTGTGGGTTCGAGTCCCACCAGAGTCGTTGTGCTTTTCCACTTGTCTTGCTAGTAACTTTAATTTTACACCAGGGAGATTGAAGAGCCATATCGCATGTGACATGTCCGTGCTTCTCGTCCTAACCCGAAATGCTTTGTTGGACGCGGTTTTTCGAAACCATCTCCTCTCGTTCCACACGGTTCTACTCATTTGACCAAAACGTTGCTGTAGACTAATCGGATGTTCCAACAAATATTCCTGACACAGAATCATTCCATACTTTGTGCTCACACATCCAAAGCCCACACTAATGTTCTGATTAACAAAGATTAGGAACATGGGCACAACTGTTTTGTCTCATCGGCACAACCATTTATAGATTGCTTGCGTTGATTCAACTGGCAGGCAATGGTGGATTCTGAGGTGTTGATTACATGGGTATGTCTTAAATCCAAAGTGAACAGTCCAATGGTATAGTAATTGTTTTAAATATAATTTAAAAATCTCTTATATTAAACCAATACAACATGCATGGGTCCAAGAGCAAACGATCTAGGTCAGCTGAATACCACTTAGGACATTGGTGCCTTATGTTGGTCAGTTGCAGCTCCCCTTTGTTATTGCTGTAAGCGTGGTACCATGGCCATACAAACTGCAAGAAAATCAGGTAAATTGGGTACAACTGCGCTGTGATTTCAACACAAAACATTATAGGCCTTTTTTATCAATGAGCAAACTGTTTGTGATGGTACAACGCCCTAGCAATCTCAGATTCCGAGGTTTGTAATAACATGGATATACCTTACAGCCAGTATGGACAGTACATTGGTACAGCAGTTGGTCTAAATCAGGTCAAAAATCTGTTTACACAAAAGAAAAGTAACAGCCAACAGGACCTTCAATGTATTACATTCTCAGAGCAGTGGTTCCTGGTAGCGGCCTTCGGCCAGGTTGCCTCGATAGCTCAGTAGGTAGCACGTCAGTCTCATAATCTGAAGATCGTGAGTTCGATCCTCACACGAGGCAAGTTTCCTTTTGAAATCTTCATCACTGCTAGTGGTTTTGCAGGCAGACAAACTGCAACAAAAATCAAGTAAAACAGCTACAAGTGTTTCGTCTCATCTGCACAAACAATTATATACTGCTTGTGTTGATTCATCTGGCAGGCAATGGCAGATTCCGAGTTCTTGATTACAAGGGGTTTCTCTTACAACCAAAGCGCACAGTCCGGTGGTGCAGCAATTGTTCTACAAAACATTAAAAAAATCTCTTATATGAAACAAATATCCATTCATGGGTCCATGAGCAAACAATCGTGATCAGTTGCTCCTACCACTAAGGACAGTGGTGCCTAAAGTTTGTTAGTTGCAGCACTGCTTTGTTATTGCTGGAAGAGTAGGACCCTCAGAGCAATTGCTGTCAACAGTTGTGTGTTGCATGCTAATTTCAAGAGAATTTTAGTGGCTTGTTGAGACTATGATCCGATATTAAATAGAATGTTTTCACTGCTGGTTTGGCATGGCTATTGTTTTTTCGATATGTATCTTAACTATTTTTGTATTTGATCATATTTTCTGTTGAGGACCTTAGCAAGTCTCAAATTTCATGGTAGGACTAGCATTAAGACAAAAATCTAATTCATGCTTCTGCCTTATTAGCTGTTAGCTCGAATGAATATGTCCATGCAATTTTTTCCCCCCTGAATCTAAGAGCGAAGAATTTCCATTCGACAGCTGGCTGAGCATTTCTGTGCGGCAGCAAGGCACTGTGGCTTAGTTGGTTAAAGTGCCTGTCTAGTAAACAGGAGATCCTGGGTTCGAATCCCAGCAGTGCCTGCTTCAGTTGTCCTTTGCTGCTTCCGCTTAAGCGCCTTCCAGCTTTTTCTTTATGGCTTGAGATATAACATTGCATGTGGATAAGATGGTTTCTCTGGGGCACTGAATGGTGAATTGCAGGCTTTGCTCTGAGCCTTTCAAAAGCTTGATAGTGTTTTTTAGCAAAGGAAAAAAACTGCGATTTTAAACAAACTACGAGCCATCCGTTGAGATAAACAGTTCCGGGATAGTAAAATACAGACCTCTGTGGCGCAATGAATAGCGCATTGGACTTCTAGGCTCAGCGGTAGAGCTGTTCAAAGGTTGTGGGTTCGAGTCCCACCAGAGTCGTTGTGCTTTTCCACTTGTCTTGCTAGTAACTTTAATTTTACACCAGGGAGATTGAAGAGCCATATCGCATGTGACATGTCCGTGCTTCTCGTCCTAACCCGAAATGCTTTGTTGTGGACGCGGTTTTTCGAAACCATCACCTCTCGTTCCACACGGTTCTACTCAGTTGACCAAAACGTTGCTGTAGCCTAATCGGATGTTCCAACAAATATTCCTGACACAGAATCATTCCATACTTTGTGCTCACACATCCAAAGCCCACACTAATGTTCTGATTAGCAAAGATTAGGAACATGGGCACAACTGTTTTGTCTCATCGGCACAACCATTTATAGACTGCTTGCGTTGATTCAACTGCCAGGCAATGGTGGATTCTGAGGTGTTGATTACATGGGTATGTCTTAAATCCAAAGTGAACAGTCCAATGGTATAGTAATTGTTTTGAATATAATTAAAAAATCTCTAATATTAAACCAATACAACATGCATGGGTCCAAGAGCAAACGATCTAGGTCAGCTGAATACCACTTAGGACATTGGTGCCTTATGTTGGTCAGTTGCAGCTCCCCTTTGTTATTGCTGTAAGCGTGGTACCATGGCCATAAAAACTGCAAGAAAATCAGGTAAATTGGGTACAACTGCTCTGTGATTTCAACACAAAACATTATAGGCCTTTTTTATCAATGAGCAAACTGTTTGTGATGGTACAACGCCCCAGCAATCTCAGATTCCGAGGTTTGTAATAACATGGATATACCTTACAGTCAGTTTGGACAGTACATTGGTACAGCAGTTGGTCTAAATCAGGTCAAAAATCTGTTTACACAAAAGAAAAGCAACAGCCACCAGGACCTTCATTGTATTACATTCTCAGAGCAGTGGGTCCTGGTAGCAGCCTTTGGCCAGGTCGCCTCGTTAGCGCAGTAGGTAGCGCGTCAGTCTCATAATCTGAAGGTCGTGAGTTCGATCCTCACACGAGGGAAGTTTCCTTTTGAAATCTTCATCACTGCTAGTGGTTTTGCAGGCAGACAAACTGCAACAAAAATCAAGTAAAACAGCTACAAGTGTTTCGTCTTATCTGCACAAACAATTATATACTGCTTGTGTTGATTCAGCTGGCAGGCAATGGCAGATTCCGAGTTCTTGATTACAAGGGGTTTCTCTTACAACCAAAGCGCACAGTCCGGTGGTGCAGCAATTGTTCTACAAAACATTAAAAAAATCTCTTATATGAAACAAATATCCATTCATGGGTCCATGAGCAAACAATCGTGATCAGTTGCTCCTACCACTAAGGACAGTGGTGCCTAAAGTTTGTTAGTTGCAGCACTGCTTTGTTATTGCTGGAAGAGTAGGACCCTCAGAGCAATTGCTGTCAACAGTTGTGTGTTGCATGCTAATTTCAAGAGAATTTTAGTGGCTTGTTGAGACTATGATCCGATATTAGATAGAATGTTTTCACTGCTGGTTTGGCATGGCTATTGTTTTTTCGATATGTATCTTAACTATATTTGTATTTGATCATATTTTCTGTTGAGGACCTTAGCAAGTCTCAAATTAATGGTAGGACTAGCATTAAGACAAAAATCTAATTCATGCTTCTGCCTTATTAGCTGTTAGCTCGAATGAATATGTCCATGCACTTTTTTCCCCCCTGAATCTAAGAGCGAAGAATTTCCATTCGACAGCTGGCTGAGCATTTCTGTGCGGCAGCAAGGCGCTGTGGCTTAGTTGGTTAAAGTGCCTGTCTAGTAAACAAGAGATCCTGGGTTCGAATCCCAGCAGTGCCTGATTCAGTTGTCCTTTGCTGCTTGAGCACCTTCCAGCTTTTTCTTTATGCCTTGAGATATAACATTGCAAGTGGATAAGATGGTTTCTCTGGGGCACTGAATGGTGAATTGCAGGCTTTGCTCTGAGCCTTTTAAAAGCTTGATAGTGTTTGTTAGCAAAGGAAAAAAACTGCGATTTTAAACAAACTACGAGCCATCCATTGAGATAAACAGTTCCGGGATAGTAAAATACAGACCTCTGTGGCGCAATGAATAGCGCATTGGACTTCTAGGCTCAGCGGTAGAGCTGTTCAAAGGTTGTGGGTTCGAGTCCCACCAGAGTCGTTGTGCTTTTCCACTTGTCTTGCTAGTAATTTTAATTTTACACCAGGGAGATTGAAGAGCCATATCGCATGTGACATGCCCGTGCTTCTCGTCCTAACCCGAAATGCTTTGTTGTGGACGCGGTTTTTCGAAACCATCACCTCTCGTTCCACACGGTTCTACTCATTTGACCAAAACGTTGCTGTAGCCTAATCGGATGTTCCAACAAATATTCCTGACACAGAATCATTCCATACTTTGTGCTCACACATCCAAAGCCCACACTAATGTTCTGATTAGCAAAGATTAGGAACATGGGCACAACTGTTTTGTGTCATCGGCACAACCATTTATAGACTGCTTGCGTTGATTCAACTGCCAGGCAATGGTGGATTCTGAGGTGTTGATTACATGGGTATGTCTTAAATCCAAAGTGAACAGTCCAATGGTATAGTAATTGTTTTGAATATAATTAAAAAATCTCTAATATTAAACCAATACAACATGCATGGGTCCAAGAGCAAACGATCTAGGTCAGCTGAATACCACTTAGGACATTGGTGCCTTATGTTGGTCAGTTGCAGCTCCCCTTTGTTATTGCTGTAAGCGTGGTACCATGGCCATAAAAACTGCAAGAAAATCAGGTAAATTGGGTACAACTGCGCTGTGATTTCAACACAAAACATTATAGGCCTTTTTTATCAATGAGCAAACTGTTTGTGATGGTACAACGCCCCAGCAATCTCAGATTCCGAGGTTTGTAATAACATGGATATACCTTACAGTCAGTTTGGACAGTACATTGGTACAGCAGTTGGTCTAAATCAGGGCAAAAATCTGTTTACACAAAAGAAAAGCAACAGCCAACAGGACCTTCATTGTATTACATTCTCAGAGCAGTGGGTCCTGGTAGCGGCCTTTGGCCAGGTCGCCTCGTTAGCGCAGTAGGTAGCACGTCAGTCTCATAATCTGAAGGTCGTGAGTTCGATCCTCACACGAGGGAAGTTTCCTTTTGAAATCTTCATCACTGCTAGTGGTTTTGCAGGCAGACAAACTGCAACAAAAATCAAGTAAAACAGCTACAAGTGTTTCGTCTCATCTGCACAAACAATTATATACTGCTTGTGTTGATTCAACTGGCAGGCAATGGCAGATTCCGCGTTCTTGATTACAAGGGGTTTCTCTTACAACCAAAGCGCACAGTCCGGTGGTGCAGCAATTGTTCTACAAAACATTAAAAAAATCTCTTATATGAAACAAATATCCATTCATGGGTCCATGAGCAAACAATCGTGATCAGTTGCTCCTACCACTAAGGACAGTGGTGCCTAAAGTTTGTTAGTTGCAGCACTGCTTTGTTATTGCTGGAAGAGTAGGACCCTCAGAGCAATTGCTGTCAACAGTTGTGTGTTGCATGCTAATTTCAAGAGAATTTTAGTGGCTTGTTGAGACTATGATCCGATATTAGATAGAATGTTTTCACTGCTGGTTTGGCATGGCTATTGTTTTTTCGATATGTATCTTAACTATATTTGTATTTGATCATATTTTCTGTTGAGGACCTTAGCAAGTCTCAAATTAATGGTAGGACTAGCATTAAGACAAAAATCTAATTCATGCTTCTGCCTTATTAGCTGTTAGCTCGAATGAATATGTCCATGCACTTTTTTCCCCCCTGAATCTAAGAGCGAAGAATTTCCATTCGACAGCTGGCTGAGCATTTGCTGTGCAGCAGCAAGGAGCTGTGGCTTAGTTGGTTAAAGTGCCTGTCTAGTAAACAGGAGATCCTGGGTTCGAATCCCAGCAGTGCCTGATTCAGTTGTCCTTTGCTGCTTCCGCTTGAGCGACTTCCAGCTTTTTCTTTATGCCTTGAGATATAACATTGCAAGTGGATAAGATGGTTTCTCTGGGGCACTGAATGGTGAATTGCAGGCGTTGCTCTGAGCCTTTTAAAAGCTTGATAGTGTTTGTTAGCAAAGGAAAAAAACTGCGATTTTAAACAAACTACGAGCCATCCGTTGAGATAAACAGTTCCGGGATAGTAAAATACAGACCGCTGCAGCCCAGGGGCTCTGTGGCGCAATGGATAGCGCATTGGACTTCTAGGCTCAGCGGTAGAGTTATTCAAAGGTTGTGGGTTCGAGTCCCACCAGAGTCGTTGTGCTTTTCCACTTGTCTTGCTAGTAACTTTAATTTTACACCAGGGAGATTGAAGAGCCATATCGCATGTGACATGTCCGTGCTTCTCGTCCTAACCTGAAATGCTTTGTTGGACGCGGTTTTTCGAAACTATCTCCTCTCGTTCCACACACGGTTCTACTCATTTGACCAAAACGTTGCTGTAGCCTAATCGGATGTTCCAACAAATATTCCTGACACAGAATCATTCCATACTTTGTGCTCACACATCCAAAGCCCACACTAATGTTCTGATTAGCAAAGATTAGAAACATGGGCACAACTGTTTTGTCTCATCGGCACAACCATTTATAGACTGCTTGCGTTGATTCAACTGCCAGGCAATGGTGGATTCTGAGGTGTTGATTACATGGGTATGTCTTAAATCCAAAGTGAACAGTCCAGTGGTATAGTAATTGTTTTAAATATAATTTAAAAATCTCTTATATTAAACCAATACAACATGCACGGGTCCAAGAGCAAACGATCTAGGTCAGCTGAATACCACTTAGGACATTGGTGCCTTATGTTGGTCAGTTGCAGCTCCCCTTTGTTATTGCTGTAAGCGTGGTACCATGGCCATACAAACTGCAGGAAAATCAGGTAAATTGGGTACAACTGCGCTGTGATTTCAACACAAAACATTATAGGCCTTTTTTATCAATGAGAAAACTGTTTGTGATGGTACAACGCCCTAGCAATCTCAGATTCCGAGGTTTGTAATAACATGTATTTACCTTACAGTCAGTATGGACAGTACATTGGTACAGCAGTTGGTCTAAATCAGGTCAAAAATCTGTTTACACAAAAGAAAAGTAACAGCCAACAGGACCTTCAATGTATTACATTCTCAGAGCAGTGGTTCCTGGTAGCGGCCTTCAGCCAGGGTGCCTCGTTAGCGCAGTAGGTAGCGCGTCAGTCTCATAATCTGAAGGTCGTGAGTTCGATCCTCACACGAGGCAAGTTTCCTTTTGAAATCTTCATCACTGCTAGTGGTTTTGCAGGCAGACAAACTGCAACAAAAATCAAGTAAAACAGCTACAAGTGTTTCGTCTCATCTGCACAAACAATTATATACTGCTTGTGTTGATTCATCTGGCAGGCAATGGCAGATTCCGAGTTCTTGATTACAAGGGGTTTCTCTTACAACCAAAGCGCACAGTCCGGTGGTGCAGCAATTGTTCTACAAAACATTAAAAAAATCTCTTATATGAAACAAATATCCATTCATGGTTCCATGAGCAAACAATCCTGATCAGTTGCTCCTACCACTAAGGACAGTGGTGCCTAAAGTTTGTTAGTTGCAGCACTGCTTTGTTATTGCTGGAAGAGTAGGACCCTCAGAGCAATTGCTGTCAACAGTTGTGTGTTGCATGCTAATTTCAAGAGAATTTTAGTGGCTTGTTGAGACTATGATCCGATATTAGATAGAATGTTTTCACTGCTGGTTTGGCATGGCTATTGTTTTTTCGATATGTATCTTAACTATATTTGTATTTGATCATATTTTCTGTTGAGGACCTTAGCAAGTCTCAAATTAATGGTAGGACTAGCATTAAGACAAAAATCTAATTCATGCTTCTGCCTTATTAGCTGTTAGCTCGAATTAATATGTCCATGCACTTTTTTCCCCCCTGAATCTAAGAGCGAAGAATTTCCATTCGACAGCTGGCTGAGCATTGCTGTGCAGCAGCAAGGCGCTGTGGCTTAGTTGGTTAAAGTGCCTGTCTAGTAAACAAGAGATCCTGGGTTCGAATCCCAGCAGTGCCTGATTCAGTTGTCCTTTGCTGCTTGAGCACCTTCCAGCTTTTTCTTTATGCCTTGAGATATAACATTGCAAGTGGATAAGATGGTTTCTCTGGGGCACTGAATGGTGAATTGCAGGCTTTGCTCTGAGCCTTTTAAAAGCTTGATAGTGTTTGTTAGCAAAGGAAAAAAACTGCGATTTTAAACAAACTACGAGCCATCCGTTGAGATAAACAGTTCCGGGATAGTAAAATACAGACCGCTGCAGCGCAGGGGCTCTGTGGCGCAATGGATAGCGCATTGGACTTCTACACTGTAAAAAATGTCCGTAAATTTAACAGTAAAATACCGTATAAATGCTACAGGATAGAACCGTATTTCACAAAACTTGCAATAAACGTAGAATTTACAGTAATAAACTGTAATTAGTTTTACAGAGTAAGACCTTAAATTTAATAGTTAAAAACATATAAAAACACAGTTTATTGCAGTAAAATGTACAATATACTGTATTAGTTACCATAAAAAAATTATATTTTATTTTACAAAAGGGAAATAAACATGTTCTGAATGTGAAAATATCTTTGGTGAAAACTTAATTTTTTTTATTGTAAGGTTGTTTCATTGAATTGCCCTCCTAATCTTATTACAAATACATAAACATATTTGACACCTCTGTGCAGTGTGCAGTTGAAAACCACAATGCAGGACAGAGGACATAAATAATTATTACATATGTTTGATAAAGTCATCTTTGTCTATGTAAAGTTGCAATATGCCGACAAGTTCCAATATGCTTACACGGTCTGCCTAAAAAGCTTAAAAATGTCCACCTTGACACTTTGATTTTGATTTTAAAAACTAAAATATTGTTTTGCTGTAATTAACATTGATTTTACAGTTTTCATGTTGTGTGATCGAAATTTCTGAAATCTGTTTTGTCTCTGTCCTCAGGAGTTTGTTTTAAAGAAGGAAAAATGTAATAAGCATTTGAAAAGGTAACCGTTATGCATCATCCAATCATGATAAACGTTGCGCCTTGGCGCCAGTGTGCAAAGAATTTGATTGGCTGAACACTGATTGGTCGGAGCACACGGCAGCGTTTGCTTTCTCGCATTTGAGCAGTGGCGAAATAGCAATTCTTTCGAATTATTGTCGGAGCTGAACTACAAATAGGTAAAAATATTCTTTAAGATAAATGTGTATGGGCACATTGGATTAAACTGTTTTAATCAGTGTGTGGATTTAAACATGAGTCTAGGCAGCGCATATAGTCCGACTTGCAAACTCCAGCCCGGAATGTGAAACATCATTTAGGTGTTTAAGACAGCAGTAGAGTGTGTGTTTGTTCACCTGGTTAAAATGTTTAGCTGTTATTTCTGCGGAATATCAGTACAAACCCTTTGGGAGCATGTTTTTATATGTCAAACTTCACCGTAATGAACCACGAGGTGTGTTCAAGTGCGCCGCTACAATGAAACGTTTCGTTCATATGGGGCATTTAAGGCTAATTTTTATCGTAAACATAACATGGATTCACATGTTGCTACTGCAAATGTCCTTACAGTGTTTACGTGTAATATTACTTTATGCCAGCACCAGTGTCACGATATCAAATCACTAATAGCTCACTTAAACGAACATATCCTCGAAGGGCGTGTTGTACCTTGTCCGGTGACGGGATGCGACCACACGTTCACTGTAAAGTCATCGTTTACATCCCACATGTCCAGGAAACACAGAGAGTGTTCCGTGGACAGCATTAGTGATCTTTATAAGGAGACAGTTTCTCAGTCTCTTGAAACGGAACCTTTAGTTACAGGCCCTACAGAGAGATTGAGTGAGACTGATGAAGGTGGAAATTTCAATGACCTGTTTCTCAGAAATATTTGTTTTTTCTACTTGAAATTACAAGGGCAGTTCTTCTGCCAGCATCAACTATACAAAATATTGTTGAAGAGATGCAGAGCCTACACGAACTGGGACAGACATATACTTTGAATAAATTAAGTACACATTGGTAGAATATGTAATGTCATGAAGGAATCTGACCTATTTAGCATTAGTCATGAAGGACCAATGAGAACCAATTTTCAAGAACAAAGGCTTTTAAAAAAATCCGTTCAGATACACAGAACCTGTAAAGTTATACTTAGGAATAGATGAAACAAGGTCACAGAGGTTTGCCTACTATGTTCCGTTGAAAGACACTTTGAGATGTTTATTGGAGTCTGACTTATGGCGGAATTGTGCTGCACAGGATAAATGCTTACCGTGCACTGATGTGCTTTGTGATGTCAGTGATGGTCAGGTATACAAAACCAATGAGTTCTTTTCTCAAAACCCATCATGTCTCAAAATAATTCTATATCAAGATTCTTTTGAGGTGGTGAACCCATTAGGTTCAGCAAAAAGCAAGCACAAAGTTCTAGCTGTATATCTGTCTCTGGCTAATTTACCACCTCATATAAGATCAAGTACAGACCACATGTCACTTGTAATGCTTTGTCGAGAAAAAGACTTCAAACACTTTGGACATGACAAAGTTTTCTCAAGGCTAATTGCAGACTTGAAAGACCTGGAAGACAATGGAATAACTGTGGCAGAGGAAAACATTAAAGGGACAGTTTTTTGCATTGCAGGGACAATTTGGGGTCTCATAGTATCGGTGGATTCACAGAAAATTTTAGTGTTTCTGAATATTTCTGCAGGTATTGCCGGATATCACGAAGGGATTTTCAAACAGATCCAAATGCATGTGGGCCTCAGCGCACTCCTGAAAACTACAATTCTGCAGTAGCTGTTTTACAGTCTAAGGGACAACAAAACATTGAAGGTATAACATCTGAGTCAATTTTTAATTCATTGAATTACTTCAATGTTTGCATGCCTGGCCTGCCACCTTGTTTAGGCCATGACATTTTTTAGGGTTTTCTTTCCTATGATTTAGCCCTTTACCTGAAGTACTTCATCAAGCAGAAAAAGTGGTTTACCTATTCAATTCTAAATAGACGCAGTAAGCAATTTAAATACAGTGCATCTGATGCATTGAGTAAGCCATGTGCAGTGAGCACCAATGGAGTAAAGCTTTCTGGTCAGGCTATTCAGAACTGGAATTTTTTGAGACTTCTTCCTGTGATCATATGTGACAAGGTAAAGAGCCCATGGATGATGTTTGGCAGTTGATCCTTCAGCTAAAAGACATTGTGGAGATGATTTGTGCCCAGAAAATTTCTTTGCCAGAGGTTGCATACCTTGATGTTCTTATCCAAGAATATCTTGCTTGTAGATTCTCTCTCTTTCAGGACATAGACTAAAGCCTAAGCATCACTACTTGCGACACTACCCTGCACTGATTTTAAAGTTTGGTCCTTTGATCAGGTTGTGGACAATGCGCTTTGAGAGTAAGCACAGTTACTTTAAAAGATGTGCTAGGAACTTAAAGAATTTTAAAAAACCTGTGCTTCACTCTCTCTGAAAGACCTCAAATGTACCAGGCCTATCTGTCAAAGGGTCTATGTGTGATCTAATTTGAGGGTAAAAAACAACACTGCATTTTACCCGGAGCTGTATGGTGGCTCTGTTAAAGATGCAGTGAGCAGTTTGGATTTACAGAGAACAATACCAAAGTCTCAGCAGAAGTAATGTACAGGGGTACGTTATACAAACAAGGCCAGTTTCTTGTAACACATAATATGAATTTAATAGAGTTTGGAGAACTTGTATTAATTCTAATAAAAGATGAAGTTGTTCATTTTCTGCTGAGAAAGTATGTAGCAGAGTTCATTCCTGAATACCATTTGCATGAATTGAAACATCAGACTGAAATAATGCATTGTATGAAAATCAATGATCTGGCAGATTTCTATCCTTTAACATCATATATGATGAATGAAAAAAGGGTAATTCCATTAAAGCACAGTGTGATGTGTCAGGCTGACGGACAGGACGCGGAAGCGGAAGCAAGTCAATCATAGTTTATTTATTTAGTTCACAAAGAAACACTCACTGCTGCCGAGGCGAAAAAACAAACAAAGAATATCCACTCGAGACGAGTAATCCAAAATGAAACTAGAGTCCCAAAACGAAAGTAAACGACAACGGCAACAAGTAATCCAGAAGAAACAGTGGCAGGGGAATCTCGGACAGCTACTGAGGGGGGCGTGGCAGGGGAATCCCTGACAGTACCCCTCCTTCAGGGGCGGCACCTGACGCCCCAAAACCCACCAATGCCAGGCGGGCCGGGCACTCCAAGGAAGGCCTCTCCAATCGACCCGGGACAAAGGAGGCCCCGTGAGCATCGCAGCAGAGCAGGGGAGGATCGGAAGGGGCCCAGGGCAAAGCAGCTTCCTTGGTCGGGATCAGCAATGGGCCAGCGACCCTCGAAAAGACCGGAAGCTGAGCCAAGCCCTCGGCAGAGACAGGGCCGAGCGACGTCCACGGCGGAGACAGGAGGCCGAGCGACGTCCACGGCGGAGACCGGAGGCCGAGCGACGCCCTCGGCGGAGACCGGAGGCCGAGCGACGCCCTCGGCGGAGACCGGAGGCCGAGCGACGCCCTCCGGCGAAGACAGGAGGCCGAGCGACGCCTCGACGGAGACTGGAGGCCGAGCGACGCCCTCGGCGGAGACTGGAGGCCGAGCGAAGACCTCGGCGGAGACAGGAGGCGGAGCGACGACCTCGGCGGAGACAGGAGGCGGAGCGACGACCTCGGCGGAGACAGGAGGCGGAGAGACGACCTCCACGGAGACCTGGAGCGGGGAGACGTCTCCACGGAGACAGGAGGCGGAGAGACGTCCTCGACGGAGACCAGGAACACAGAGGCACCCTCGGCAGGACGTTGAACCGCAACGACACCCTCGTAGGGCCTCTGGAGAACCTTGACGTTGATCCGGAATGACACCCTCGGAGGACGCTGGAGCGCTCTGACGTTAAACCGGATCGACACCCTCGGAGGGCCTCTGGAGAGCTCGGACGTTGACCCGGAACGACACCCTCGGAGGGCCTCTGGAGAGCTCTGCCGTCGTTAGGGGGACCTGGGGGCCCGACGTCACCTGCGGGGAACCTGGAGGCCGACGTCGCCCTGCGGGGAACTGGAGGCCCGACGTCACCATGAGGGGAACCTGGAGGCCCGACGTCGCCATGAGGGGAACTGGAGGCCCGACGTCGCCATGAGGGGAACCTGGAGGCCCGACGTCGACCTGAGGAGGACCTGGAGGCCCGACGTCGACCTGAGGAGGACCTGGGGGCCGACGTCGACCTGAGGAGGACCTGGGGCGAGCCGTCGACCTGAGGAGGACCTGGGGGCGAGCCGTGGTCCTCTTCGCGGCAGGCGGCGGTACGACGTCCTCTTCGCGGCCAGGCGGCGGTACGACGACCTCTTCGCGGCCAGGCGGCGGTACGACGACCTCTTCGCGGCCAGGCGGCGGTACGACGACCCCTTCGCGGCCAGGCGTCGGTACGACGACCCTTCGCGGCCAGGCGTCGGTACGACGACCCTCGAGCAGTACGAGCGAGCAGTACGCGTGAGCTCTCTGTGGGACTCTGAACGGGAGCGAGCTCTCTGTGGGACTCTGGAACGGGAGCGAGCTTCTGTGGACTCTGGAACGGGAGCGAGCTCTCTGTGGGACTCTGGAACGGGAGCGAGCTCTCTGTGGGACTCTGGAACGGAGCGAGCTCTCTGTGGGACTCTGGAAGGGAGCGAGCTCTCTGTGGGACCTGGACGGAGCGACTCTCTGGTGGACTCTGGAACGGGAGCGAGCTCTCTGTGGGACTCTGGAATGGGAGCGAGCTCTCTGGGGACTCTGGAGGCTGAGCGGCACCCTCGGCGGGACTCTGAGGCTGAGCGGCACCCTCGGCGGGAACTCTGTGGCGGCCCGGCACTCTCGTGACGACTCTGTGGCGGACCGGCGCTCTCGTGACGACTCTGTGGCGGCCCGGCGCTCTCGTGACGACTCTGTGGCAGCCCGGCGCTCTCGTGACGACTCTGTGGCGGCCCGGCGCTCTCGTGACGACTCTGTGCGCCGCGGCGCTCTCGTGGAGACACTGTGGCGATGAGGCGCGCTCCTGGAGACACTGGTGCGATGAGGCGCGCTCCTGGAGACACTGTGGCGATGAGGCCGTGCCCCACGGAACCTCAAAACAGGCAGCACGCTTGCAGATGTTCGGGTGGCGGCACGGACTGCTCCTGGGGTGCTGGGATGCCAGGGCGCGCTCGCAGACGCTCGGAGATGGTGCAGAGCGTCCACGAGAACCCCTGAACACAGCAGCGCGCTTGTACTGACCCAGGGGCAGGGCCATGTGTCCGTGGAAACCCAGGAACTGAGCCTCGCGTTCTTGGATGCCCAGGGATGGAACCGCGCACCTTGGAGAATCCTGGAACGGTGCCACGCGCTCTGAAGAACCATGGAACGAAGCTTCTTCATCCTCAAGGGACTGCCGTGGAGATCCACCACCTCCATCCCACACATCCCAGATGAAGCTCGCAGAACTCGGCGAGTGAGCCGAAATTGCTCCATAATCTGCTGGTTTTAGATAGAGCATCCCCAGACAGGAGAGAAACGCAGAAGGCGATCTTGGCTCTTTCGGAGGAAACTGGGAAAATTCTCCTCCACATACTCGCCGATGTTCCTCAGAAATCCGCCCAATTCTTCTCCTTTCCCGGAGAATCGAGCCGGAAATCCCCTCGCGCTCGGCGGAGGGGCGTCGCGCAGCCGCGCTTCATGCTCCGGGCTTCTGTGGCTTTGAGCGCGAGAAATGGCTTGGAACTCCCGGTGAAAATCCGCAGCCGGGTTCGGCTGCCGATCCCCTCGCGGCCGGAATCGCGGGTGGGCGATTCCGCTTCGGTTTCGGTCGGTTTCTTCTGTCAGGCTGACGGACAGGACGCGGAAGCGGAAGCAAGTCAATCATAGTTTATTTATTTAGTTCAACAAAGAAACACTCACTGCTGCCGAGGCGAAAAACAAACAAAGAATATCCACTCGAGACGAGTAATCCAAAATGAAACCTAGAGTCCCAAAACGAAAGTAAACGACAACGGCAACAAGTAATCCAGAAGAAACAGAACTCGGATACGGAACCAGCGGGAATGCTGGCGGTCGAGCAGCCACGGGTATCACCAGCATGACAATACAAGAACCGACAGCCTGTGACTCGAGAATGTGTGTTTATATAGTCTGAACCATAACGAGTCACGGCTGTCGGTGGATTAGGCAGGCACGGATAATGAGGCACCATGAGAGCTACCGAGGGGGGCGTGCAGGGTGCATCTCTGACAGCGGCCGAGGGGGCGTGGCAGGGTGCATCTCTGACAGCGGCCGAGAGGGGGGCTGGCAGGGAATCTCGGACAGCTACTGAGGGGGGCGTGGCAGGGGAATCCTGACATGATGTCACACTGAACATGATTGTTGATCAGTATTTTCTCATACCTTTTGGTTTATTTATGTAAAAACATTTTTTTATTGTTTTTCAGAATGGGTGGAATCAGAGCTAAACATTTCAAACATCAGCAATGCCATTGATGCTGTATTACCTGACCTTCAATCACAACCAAAAAAATCTCTTGAGGACACCTTAAATTCACTGGAGTGGAGACCCAAAGTGATTCAGA